>JAULUF010000001.1:15537500-16737500 GCA_031834385.1 Semotilus atromaculatus | reverse complement strand
TATAATATTTTTTGAGGGCCGTATACACTACCTCAGTTTTTGCTACATACAGTATATGATGTTGTTTTTATTTATAAAATAATTATTTTTTTTAGGTGAGACACCAAAAACTAGCAAAGTAGTATCAAATTCTAATCAGTTTATCATTTTAAATATAAATCTTTACCTTAAAATATAGAAAATACAAAAAAATTAAAAAGGCACATTACATTATAATTTATTAGAATTCAATATTAATTAAACGGACCAAACAAGAAAAACATGCCTGGTTCACTGCTGTTAGGTAGTGGACCACTTGAAGCAACCACAAACGAGACATTCTTGACAAAAACTTTCTTTGTGTATCAATGTATTCTATATTCTGTGCTTATGTCTCCCTCACTTTCTCCCGCTCACTCTCAGTCTCATTTCCTTTCCTTTGCTCTTGTGCTCCTCTTCCGAATCTCATTTGTATTGTTTTCCCAGGTTTAATCCTAGAAGCTTCAGGACACATGCTGCTTCTCCTAAATGGCAGCAATCAATTTTGATTACCGGCCACGGTTACTTTGAGAAGAGCCCATCAAAGTTTTATTAAGAAGACGGGTGATAATTACAGCCTTGCACGGACCAAAAACCTGGAGTCTGAGACTTGCTAATGATTGGAAGCTGAGAGATAAAATGACGGTTCAGAAGACCTTAATCCAAACTGAGGACTGGGCACACAATTACTTTAACCGTTACTTGATGAGGACAGTCCCTCAGGTGACTGATGGCTCTCCCGTTCACTCCCCTTGACTGGGACACTCTTTAACCACAGTGGCGTTTATGGAGAAAGAGATGAAAATGAATCGGTCTGGCACCTTGGCGAAGCTTATCATTATTTCAGAGAAAAGCCATGAAATAAAAAGGACAGACCTTTCCGGAGACCGTTTGTGGAGACAGGCGCCAAGTATATTGACACCACCTGATATGTGCCGGATTGAACTCAGACTGAACTCGAAAGCACTTTGGAACTACTTAAAAATGCTTCCTGCTGCAACTTTTTGCGCAAAGAAAATACCATAATCAAAGTGGTTTTCTGCATATGACATGGACCGGCGGGTGCAATATTTCATAGAGGGGTGGAAGAGATGAAACCCTTTAGAAAGACTCTGCTATAATTACACAGTGCAGCTGTAGGGAAATATCAGAGTGGTCTTGGGTAAGATGGTTCACATGATAGCAAGGCAAATCGCTGAAAAAAACATGCCCTCACCAGCCAGCTGGGTCTCTCTATTGACTGCCCTCAGAAGCGCAGTGGATTATTCTAATGCATTAACACCTCGGCTCCACTGGGGAGGCTTCTTGGGGACACGTGGCCTGTTTGTGTGTGTGGGTGTGCAATGCATACAGTATGCTTAAGTGTACTCACGTCTGACATCTTTGAAGTATATGGTCTGTCTGTTGGGGTTGAGGAGCTGAATGACCGAGTCGTCATTGTTTTTGACTCGACAGCTTATGGTGGCTGTCTCCCCCTCCACTACCGAGATGTTGTCCGCTATGAGATTCTGGCTTTGGACTGCAGAGGGACAGAGAGAAAGAGAATTGAGTTGGAGACTAAAAGAGAGGCAGGAATGATGTGATGGCTGACAATAGCCATGCGAGTTGGTCAGTTTTCTGGTGAGTGTAAAATATGTTCAGTTATAAAAAATTTTAAAAAAAGTCAGTAGTCATCCATCCATCTAATAATGTCTGCTATCCATCCATCCATCCATCCATCCAATAACTTCTGCCATCCATCCATCCATCCATCCATCCATCCATCCATCTATCTATCTATCTATCTATCTATCTAATAGTGCCTGCAATCCCTCCATCCATCTATAACTTCTGCCATCCATCCATCCATCTATCTAATAGTGTCTGCCATTCATCCATCCATCCATCCATCCATCCATCCATCCATCCATCCATCCATCTTATAACTTCTGCCATACATCCATCTGTCTGTCTGTCTTTTAATGTCTGCTATCCCTCCATACATCTTATAACTTCTGCTCCATCCATCCATCTGGGGGCAATAGACAAAATGTAAAAAAAAAAAAAACGTAAAATGGGACTACTGTCCATTTTCTTAAAACAGAGATGCAGCCCTGCATCATCTAAACCCACAATCTCACACTTACATGAGTGCACAATGAAGAACAGGTGGAAAAACACAGCTAGAGAGGGTGTGAATATCCAGCAGAGTGTGAAAGTGTTTCCCCCCCCCTCTCTCTTTCCTGCGTAGTGTGCATCATGAGATTGGCTGTTTTCATGTTACACATGCTTGGTCCAAATCCCCTCTCTGGATGAGATCACCATGTGATAAGAGCTGCCACTGCCACAGAAATGGAAGCTACATACCTTGGCCAGTTGACCCAAGGCTAAAATGTATACCATTAAAGAGGATAGTTCAAAAATGTTAATTCTATAATCATTTACTGTATTCACCTTCATGTTTTTGTTTAAACTTGTATGACTGACTTTTTTCTATGAAACACATTATTGATCATGGAGTTAAGAAATTAAGAACCTGATCAATCTGATTCATGAATAAATTAGAATTGTTCCGTTTAAAAAAAAAAATAGTTCTGTGGATTAAAATGATCAAGTCACTTATCATTTACACCTTTAATTACTTTTTTTTCCTGAATGTGCCAGGAGAGCTAGAGCAGATGGGAAGAAATTCGCTAAATATTAACAAACTAATTTCGGTCTAATGCTGACACAAAGCTATTTGGATGGCAAATAGAATTCAAATATAGCTGCAAACAGCCATTACTGGGGCCAAGTGCAAAGACAGACGATAAGACATGCCACCATGGCTAGGGTGGTCAGACCAACTGCAGCCACGAGCAATTAAAGACATTTAAAGATGAATTTTGGCAAAATGGCTGAAAAATCAAATACATTAACTAAAAATATGATTTAATGGATTATCACTTTCGACCAATAGCTGGCGCAGTTACGAAATTGATGTGGTGTGGTCAGAGTGAGGTGACAATGACACATACAAAGTTTGGTGTCAATATGTCGAGGCATTGCAGATATAAAGCCTGAATAGTGCTTTGGCATCATGCCTCAACTCTGGCATCAACTGCCTCAACATGCTCCAGTATACGAAAACGGTTTCGTCTATCGACATGAAATCCATAACTTTAAAGTCAGCACGGTCTGGAGAAGTTTGAAAATCGGACAAACGGTCTAGGAGGAGTTTGGAAATGTAGGTTTTGAATGAAAATCAAGATGGCGGACAGGAATTTCAGCCAAATACAGCAAACTTGGTATCTATGTTCTCTGAGTGACCCAAGGAATCTATTAAGACCAGTGTCATTACAATAGGCAAATTTATTCAAAAGTTATAAGCATTTTTTGACCAAAAGGTGGCGCTGTCTGGAAATCTTTTGAGTACCTCCAGGGCATGGTGCTGATGGCACATTCTGAGTTTCGTAATGTTACAGCAATGCATTCATTAAGTATAGCATTTTACATCACACAACTGTATTGAAGTCAATGGGAATTTCATGTTTTGTTCTATTATGGCGCCACCAAGAGGCTAAAGGTGAATTTGATTGGATTTTACTACCCCTTACTATAAATATTTTGACATTTGGGCTTTAATGAATAGCCAGTGGTTTCATCTCGATCGGACTAGCGGTTTCGAAGATATCCGCAAATGTTTTTTAAGCGCTAAATTACAACGCTGCACTATTCAAATGCCGAAACCTGGCAAGTCTGGTATCGTTGGATTTGGCAAGGATTCAGCAGACTAATGAGATGACTCTCGTGAGAATAAGTCAACCACAGCCAGAGTTATAAGTTATTAAAAAAATCACCACTAGGTGGCACTGTTTTGAAACTTCTCAGCCTCATTCAGGGCATCGCACTGATGACCCATACCGAGTTTCGTAACAATTCGTTCATGCGTTCAAAGAATACAGCATTTTAGCACATAATTCAAAATGGCTGACAGCCAAAATGGCCGATCTGGGAAAATTGGATATCAGTTGACAGTCGGCACGACTTTTATGATTTTGGACAAACAGTTCAGAAGCTATAAGCAAAAACAGCCATTTTTCATATCTCTGGACCAGTTGGTGATGCTGCACCGAAACGCAGCATGTGGCCTCAAGTCATGCTTGTGATGACATGTACCAAGTTTGGTCTGAATGCGATAAAGCGTTGCGGAGATACAGCCTTATGTCTGTTTTTGCAAGTGCTACATAAAATTAATTTGCGTGGTATTCGAGAATGATTTGACGAATCGACATGAATTCCATAACTTTTTGTCGGCATGGTCTGGAGATGATCTGGTTAAATTTTCGAACTAGGAGGAGTTAGAAAAAGTACGTTTGTCAGAGAATTAAAAATGGCAGACAAATTTCCAAGACAGAAAAGGATGTCATAGAGTGCAATTGAATTGTCTTGAGGTAAGGAATTATTGGAACTTCTGGTTCAAAAGTTATTAGCATTAACATGAGTGAAACTTTGGACAGTTGGTGGCGCTAGAGGGATTGAGTTGGAGACTCCAAATTTGCTATGAAGACTTTTGAGACCGTCCTATCAGTGTACCAAATTCCATAACTTTCCCGCAAGCAGTTCTATGGGCTGCCATAGACTCCCAGTCGGAAGAAGAAGAAACGGAAACGGAAGAAGAATAATAAGAACGGGAATGGATACAATAGGTGCCTCCACACCTTCAGTGCTTGGCCCCTAAATATAGTATAATAAATCATAAAGGATACTTGTATACTAATTTTATGGTGGTTTTTAAAATCTAAATTACTTCCATTATATTGAAAAGAGACAAAGTTTACTCACACACAACTGTTGAACAGTCCCTTTAGGAGCTAGATAATTCACTATAATAAACTTATTGGATAAAAATAAATAAATAAATAAATTAATTAACTAAAAATCTAAAATAACACCCCACAGCTGCCTACCCTGCAGAGCTAAGAGGAAATCATGAATAAGCTAAGGCTGGAGATAAATAAATATATTAATGTGAACTGTGACATGACTTTAAGACGCCATCAAGTGCTAATTTGCATGCCTCAGTTGTCAGGCACCTCTAAACAGCCTTGTCACTTAAAGCAGAAGGGAAGAAAGCAATCAGATCGTGTGATGGCGACAGATAAGGGGAGACAGTTTAACAAAACTGAATTCAATCAGCCTGCCAGTAGCACAAAGTCAAAACAGAGCAAAACAAATAAACCTTGCGCGGGAGCGACTTCCTTATGACTCGTCAAAGGGGATGAGGTGTGGATTGAGAGAACTAGATAGAAAATGCAAATAGAAAGACTGTTTATCCCAGAGAGGGGTTATGGATGAAGGTTAAACACGCTAACGTGGTTGTCACTCACAGAGACTGCGCTAAATACTGGCCAGTCCGTAGCCGTTCAGCTAGTGGGTGGTAATCATGCTAAGTGACAGAAGATGCATTGAAAGGGTAAAACATACATGAACACGTACAACAGCCCTGTTTGGCAAGCTCAATAGGAAAACAAACATGCTTTTAGCATGTTAAAGCTAGCTGAGGAGGGGAAGGTAACTAGGAAGGAGCAGAATACTAAATTAAAACAATAACATTTTAATTTATAATCTTATAATTAATATGTTCTTCCATGTCCTCCATGACTATATTCCTTGTTTTTTCCCCTTAGTTCATATTCAAGCCTCTTATCCCCCCATGAAAAATCCCATAACGCCAATCTTGGCTGAGTACTGGAATATTTTTAACTTAAATATTGCTAAAAAATTCATTAAAACGTAGAGTGTTCGTGATAAACCAACTTCGATGCAATTAGCCAGTTCTGTGTTTACTTTGCACAACTCTGGGGTGATGAGCTGGATGCCATTTTGTTGTGTGGGATGAGAGGGATGATTTGAATCATCGGTAGACCTCCCGAGACTCCGCACATCTCCTTTACTTCAAAAAAGTTTTGCACAAACTTTGGCAACAAATCTTGGTGAGATTTAACTATTTATGGGATGGAAAGCAGATGTTTACCCTACAGCATCAGGAAACCATAAGGTCTATATAAAAAAAAGAACCAGAGGAAAAAATATGAACCACTAGAGTATGCCAATGAGTCAAACTCGATGAGGAAAAAAGGTAAACGTGTTCATTGGATTCTGGCATCCTCACTGCTTTTACATCTTCAAAATGTTGAGTAACAAGGGAGTAACTCAAAAGGAGTAACATTTTCTTTGACTTATTAGAATTTGTGGTAGCAAGTGTTTTGCAAGCATACACATTTTACTGAAAGTATTATTTCATGCCATAATATTTTTTAATAAGTTTTTATAAATATTTAAAACTTTAAAATCTAGGCTATTATTACAAATTTGCCATGATAAAATATTCATTTTCATCAAAATTCATTTTAATGTCACCATGAAATCAAAATGTAAGTTTTTTGGCTTTTAGTATGAATATGTTGGCCTTACTGTTATCTATGCTAGTGTGCTCCAAAACAATGACACAATTGGCATTTAGACACACAGGCACTGTGTGCGCACACAGTCTGCTCCAGTCCAGAGACACAATAGCACAGAGCGGATCATACGCGCGAGTCAGTGCATACCAGAACACATATCGGATCCATTTGAATTCTGCAAGGGATGCTATATTTTAAAGCGACATGGCGGAGATTAGGAGGAGAAACAGTAAGAGATTAGGAGGAAACTGCAGTTTACTGAGCTCAATGGCTCTGGCCGAGCTGTAATATAAACTAAACGCTATTGGCTATTTAAAAAAGGGGAGGTGTTCGATATGTCCCGCCCTGTCTTCCTGTTTCAGTGGAAGTTACCTCAACACATTGAATAATTCTGCGCGTTTAAAGGCACTTCAGTGGGCGTTTAAACATTCTACTGAAAATATTATTTTATGTGATGTTATTTTTAATGTTTTTATAAATACCGCATTGTTTCAAATATAAGACGACCCCCCCCCCCCCCCCCCTTTTTCACGATGTACCTCTTTAAAAAAGGCTTTTTGATAAAGAAAATGCTTTTATTTGACATTTTTCACATTTTAATTTATGTATTGATATTATGGTAAATACTGCTAACATGTACCAATGATCACATTTAAAAATAAACACTTTTTGGCATACCATAAAAATAACCTGTAGGCCATCTGAATCAAATAACAATTAGGCTATCCATCTCATAGTGAAAACCACGTAGCCTACCAAAATTTCATTAACAGTAGAAGTGAAATCTTCTTTTTCTACTTTTTAAATGTAATTTTTTTTTAAATCACTTAGTTTGGTCCCGTCAGTGAGGCACTCAAACATGACAGTCAGCTTTTGTGTTTTGCAAGCTTAAATTGTAATTTGAAATGAATTCCACTGAAAACATTTAATAATTATTTCATGATAATGTATTTTTTTTTTATATTTAAAACTTTAAAACATATTTTAAAAAAATGTAAAAAAAATGCTAATCGGTTTTCCCATTCGCACTAGATCCATCACATTAATATGTCACATTAAACAGACATCAATAATGACACATTATTGAATGAGACATATCTAATATGATATAAAAATAAAAAAATAAAACAAATGTAGAGCACACACATATAGCCTATGTAAAAATGAAAAGACAATCTTGCATTGAGTTTTTTTAAGTGCAATTGTAACAATATAGAAACTACTGTGTTCAGGATATTGGCACAGGAAAAATGATAAGTTAATATTCATGTTTCATATTTAACTCTTATTATGAAAAACTACCCCAGATTAAGTAAATCTTGTGCAGGGATCATACCATATTAGTAGAGGAATTAAACTTGTTTAAGCCCCAAATTATTATTGATTATTGGCGTGCAGCTTAGATTAATTAAAATAATTGTTTGTGTCACTGGAGCTGGAACAAGTGAGCAATTGACGAATTCCTATTTAAATGCAGATTTCATTAACCCTAATGTTTAGGAAAAGACCACCAAAAAAGGGCCCCTGAAAAAAATTTGCTTTCCGTGCATGCATCAACAACAAACAAGGCATCGCAAAAATCCCAAAGAAATTTGCGTACTGTGCATTTGCATAACTTGTTCAAACAGATCTGTGACATTATCTCTGTATTTAATTACCAACATTCAAAATAAGAAGCACAGAACATTGATCATTTTGGTCTAGATTAAAGCTGTCAGAGGACGATACTCCACTCTCAGTGAGGCAGACAAGCCATTTATATCACTACAGGCCCAGCACCACCCCAGTGCCCCTCATACATCAACCCTGAGGAACACCCAGAGCGCGCGTACAGGCGTGTGTGTGAGTGTGTGTGTGACACGGAACGGGCTAATGCAGGAGTGCACTGCTACGCCGTAAAGGTCAAAGCACTCTACTGTCCGCCTCAATAGCTCATCCTGCCTGCTGCACTTTTTGAAACAGCATGTGTGAGTGAGGAAAACCACACTTTTAAATTAGATCTGAATGGTGGTGATTGTAAAAGAGTGAGATCCACATATACCTGTGAGCCAAAATCAGTGAGAGTGAATGTGATATCCATCACTATTCTGAGCTGCAAAGGTCAACGTTCGTGCTCGAATATTACAGCCTGGCTAATAGAGAAGAACGCCATGGTTACGGTTACGGCCCTGTGTGTTCAGAGAGTGTTGAACTTTCGAAGCAGGATTTTCATTTGTGTGAACTTCCTTTTGAATTATTAACAAAAGAGATAGCTTTCATATCTTCTGAGATAGAATGGAGATCAAATGGATACTTTTTTCTTAAAGAAATTCACCCAAAGTCACCAGTAATCTCACATTTTCCTAGAGTTTCAGAAGAGGTCTAAATAATGTCTCAATCTGTGCTCAGATATGACAAGATACCTGCAATCATGTCTGAGAACCTTTCCAAAGGAATATTAGGAGACACATCTGAGAATAAAATGGTACATTAAAATTAACCGAGACCTCCATCATGCCTCCATTTTGTAAAGTAAAACAAAAGAAAGTCTCTTATGCTCAACAAGGCCACATTTAAAAAAATTTTAATTTAAAATAAATATATATAAATTTATTTTAAAATGTAATTTATTCCTGTGATGGTAAACAAGGTATTCTCCATTAATTTGAACCAATCAAAAAACGTCTGGTCCGGTGCGGGTCGTAATAGCAATGCAGAATTACGAAATGCAGTATCCCGATACAAAAGCTTGTGCTTTCTGTTTTTGCACAATGATAAATTTCATTTTAAGTAATTAACTCCAAAATCATCTGTATGAAGCATGGACACCCAGCGGCAGAACTATAAATCGGTGCCTATGGAAACCGTGATACAATTTTTTGTCGATTCTTCGATTAATAAAGTTAAAAAGAACAGTATTTATCTGAAACATTTTTGTATCATTATAAATACATTTACTGTCACTTATGATCAATAATGCATCCATGCTGAATGAAAGTATTAATTTCTTATCCACCCCAAAATGTGAGTGTACACTTCCCATTTAGTATGCATAGCCTACTTAGTATGTAGTATCTAAAAGGAATAGTTTACCCAAAATTCTAAATTCTGCCCAACAACCAGAGCAATTACATGTCTTCAGAAGACTTCGAATATAGCGCATGGGTTGTACGGACCACTTTTATGACACATTTATAGTGCTTTTGGAGCTTGAGGATTTTATTTATAAATAAAGGAGCAGTCAGCATACAGTATTCTTCAAAAATGAGAAACGACATGATCTATAGGTGAACATATCCATGAACTATCCATAGTTTAGTTGAACTATCCACTATCTTAATAAGATGTTAATGTCTCAGTTAAGACTGGGTAAATTCTAATGTAAGAACATGTTCTGCATACTGCCGTGTCATTAATGCTGGTTAATTTTAGGCCCACTGGCTGTGTCTGATATCATTTGTTCGAAATCACTTTAAGCACATTTGTGTTTTGATGGCCAGCAGCTCAGCACTGGCATTACTTCACTGTGCCCTTCCATCTGTGAAAGGAGACCTCCAGATACACGTGCCAACATCCCCTTTCAAGCTCAGTCACCCCTGTTAAAAAGACCAGCATATGCTCCTTTGGATGATGCTGTCCCCATCAGGCCTCTTAAAGGGATAGTTCAACCAAAAATTAAAATTCTGTCATCATTTACTCACCCTCAAGTTGTTCTAAAACCTGTAGTGTTTCTTTCAGAATTTACATTTTTGGGTGAACTATCCCTCTAACTAGCTAAACCAGCCTCTAAACCCTGAAATGCCAACACTAGTCTTTTCAGCAGGGGCGATTTCCACGCTAGATGTACAAATTCAACAGCAAGCCTGTTGAACACATGACACATGGATAAATTTACCAAATCTTCTTAAGAGAATACATCAAGCTTAACTGGAATAAGTTAAGCCGAGCGTCTCTCTGCAGATGCTTTTGAGATATTTCTGCTAAATCCTTCACGGACATCACTTGTCTTAATTCAATTAAATGATTTTTTGCTTTATTGAACGATTAACCCTACAAAAAAGCACAGATTTCAGGCTAATTTAATGTGGTTTCTAAATATATAAGTTATAATATCAGATAGCTACAGCAGACATTTTCTTTTTCATATTAAAATGGACATATCCCAGAGTCGTTGTATATATGTTTTTTTTTTGTTTTGTTTTTTTGTTTTAAGTGCAGCGCTGATATCATCAGCCTAGAAGCATGGAGAGAATGTATTTAATGCAAATATTATAGCTGTCAAGTTCCAATGATGGACCCAAGAGAGTCTTCCAGCTTGGTCGTGTTTAATTACGAACACCATTGGCTTGTTTAACAAGCAGGTTTTGAAACGGCACGTGTTAACCCAACTTCTCTTTGAAACAAATCAGAGCGAGTTCCCATAAAAGGCTCAGCAAGCCCCTGAGCCACAAATACCCCCTCCCACTCTCTGTGTACGCTGAGGAGCCGTGAAGCGTTCACACAAACGTATGGATAAGTAAATTGTGATGATACTAGTGCTAATGAAGGGTAAAATGCTGGTTGGATGGGAGCAGCAGTGGAATGTGGCGTGTGGGAAGGGATGGATGGCAGCCTGATGATTAATGCGTCAGAGAGCCGACGGGGGCCGGGCACAGCACCAGAGGCCTTGCCACCCCTGCTCGCTCATTTGGAAATCTCTCTCAGCAGAGGGAGAGGAAGAAAGGACTTCTGCCTCTGTGACTGAGTCTCAACGGCAATGGATAAACAAATACCCCCTTTTTTCACTAGAATACTGCTGGTGCAAGCTTCTTTCAGAGACTGTTACAACATAAGCGGTTCACAAATAAACAGCACATTTTAAAAAGAGTTTTTGAAAACATTTTAAACATCTAAAGTCATTTTAGTGTCATTATATGTGAAGCTTGTTTTGATGCAACCATCAAAAGTCATAACTAAATTTGAAATGTTGAGGTTTCTAAATATCATACATATAAAAAACTAAATATTATAAATAATGTTTACAAAACAAAAATATTTCACTACTATCTTTTATTATAAATAATATTTATTTATAAATAGTTTAATTCCAAATATTAAAAAAATCGATGGTTATCAATTCACTTATATTATTTATACCAATCTTCCTGTTCAATATTTTTTTTTCTCATTAAAATAAATTGATCAAAAGTGACATTAAAGATTATAATGTTACAAAATTATTTATGCTTTCTATATAAATGTTTTCTCTTCATAGGAAAAAAGAAACCTGGATTTTTTTTAAATGTATTCTGTTTTAAACATTAATAATAATAATAATAATAAAAAAGTAAAAAAACAAATCAGCATATAAAAATGATTTCTGAAGGACTATGCGACACTGAAGACTGGATAAATGATACAGAAAATTTGGCTTTAAACAAAGAACCAGAGAGAAAGAGATAAAAAGAGGGACCAAAAACTAAAACCAGGTAAGAGAAACAGCAGAAGAGCAGAGACCTGCCTTGTCCCCTCTCTCTCTCTTCCCTTCTCACCATTCCTCCTCTCAGCAAGATGGTGCACCGCCAGGACCTCCAGCACCTGTCCCTCACTCTGGAATCAGTGAGCTGTGCCAGAGAGAGTCACACGGCCTCTCGTGGCCATCCATCTAAATACGACATCCTTGAGCCGAGATTGTGCGAACAATTCGGTGTGTATTTTGCATCGTCTCAGAGTGGGCGTACCGATCTAGGAAACGTCTGTGCACACAAGGATAAGAATCCCCATGCAGGCGTCAGGAGATTAACTGCCCTCTGCCTCTCACATCTTCCTCTATCGATCGCCACAGATAAAAAAAAAAAAAGTCCTCACACACATTCACTAAGATGACATAACAGGCAAAGAGGCAGAACAAGGACTCCTTGTGGCAGAGCCACGTCCTTGAGGTCAGAGGAGGCAGCACAGAGACAAAGAGAAAGATGAAGAACTTTGCTTTCCCCAAGCAGCTAACATTAAAGTCAAATTAAATCACAATTGGAGAATTGACGCTTTGGGTTCATGGACTGAAAATATGAATGACTCATCTTGTACTGTAATACAATACAAAATAAGAATGTCTCCCCCATAGATTATAAGCACCACCTGAAACTGACTAGCAGGTAGCAAATCACGGCTGATTTTTTCAGGCTGATACAGTAATTTACAATTAGCTTATAACTAACCAATATTAAAATACAATACTATTTTGTATAATAATTTTGCTCTATATTAAATAAAAATTTAACAGTTGCATTATGGGTATGTTTTTTTTGTAAGTGTTGCCTGGATCTGGATCACTTTACAGTAATTTCACAAGAGCCAGCTAACACAATAACAGAATCAGCACGGTCTTCTATTCAGTATTAATGGCGAGTGTATGTCTTTGGCAAGAAAGCATTCTGTTTACAAGCAGAACTGGAGGAGAAGGAGAAAGAGGGCGAGAGAGAGAGAGAGAGAGAGAGAGAGAGAGAGAGAGAGAGAGAGAGAGAAATGTGTGAGAGAAAATGCGACATAAACCAAGCAGAAGGCCATGAAGGACTGGGGTCCTTAACAAGGACTGGGATTCATCCAATGCCCCTTGGGAGTGTCTTCAGCTCACTTCTAATTTATACCCATACAAATAACTTGGCTTCGATTAATAACTGAATCACAAGGCAAAAAAATACAGTGCTTTTGCCAAGAGCAGGGTTTATGTGTGTGTGTGTGTGTGAGAGAGAGAGCATTTCTCCTGCGCCTCAGCATGTTTGGGCTGATAGACTGTGGAGGAGAAGGGCATTAATCGTAAAGGGCTGCAGGAGTGTGGGCTAAAGTTGCTGGCCATAATGCTGTCTTGTCTGAATCATCACCCCCCCTTCAGGTCCGGAGCGGGGCGGGTGTCTAGTTTTCTGTTCTAATGTGGTCTGACATTCAAAAAGAAGCATCATTCCTTCCTCTGTGCTGATGAGAGTACATTAGGGCAGGGACAATTTAGTAGGGGATAAATAAGGGCATCTGTGAATGTATCTTTAATGGCTTTAGATTAGTAAAGAAACAATATAGAAAAAAAAATAAAAAATCGCCAATAATTATTTTTATTACGCCCAATAACAAATACTATTGCTTATATGATTATAAATCAACAGTGTTCACACTACAGTTCCAATTAAAAATTATTCATGCTGAAAAGAGGCATTATAATTAAAATGGGGAAAAATAGAAGAAGAAAAAAAACCTGATATTATCTAGTTCCAGTATTGGCCTGGTACAATGTAATAATTTTTTTTTTTGTTATTATTTATTTGTATAACAGTTTTCATAATACACAGTTTCAAATCAGTTTTACAAAGAACAGTGTCTTGCAAACTTACCAACGGGGAGCTGGCACAAATAAATGTACAGTGTACAGTTTAATTTGAACATGCAGGTGCAATCCAGTTTTAATTTTAAAAATGGCAAATATAAGCTGATCCCAATATGGTCACTAACATAGCATGAATTTCTATTTTCAACATCCATTTAAATTTGAGTTATTAAATGTAATTAAACCTCCAGGTGCTTGTGATTCAACAATATGTTCTTGAAGTTTTGTTAAGGCAATTAAAAAGTGAGTCATGATGAGACACTCATAAATGAATTATAGTGTGCATTCTATCTATCTATCTATCTATCTATCTATCTATCTATCTATCTATCTATCTATCTATCTATCTATCTATCTATCTATCTATCATAATACATTCTGGTAGCTTGAAGCCTTGCTTGTCTTCAATGAGCCTTAGCAAAAATATGGCAAGAAATAAAATGAGGAAGACCTGAGAGGCGCTGGCAAGACATTGATAGAGTGAAGAGTTTGAGTACGGTTTACCAAATGACTTATTTTACCCGTCTCCTTCGAAACATATTCCCCACATTTGAAAGAGGAAATGATTGCATATCTGGAGTAAATGTGCTCTGTGAAAATGGAGAAATTCAACTGGATGAGACACCGGAGAGAATGAGGTGTAATTTCTGTCCTGAAAGATGAGAAACGGATGATGTTAGAAGGGACAAGAAAGATGGAGTGCTGGAGAGACACAGCACCTGCACCGGTGGAGGTTGAGGAGAGAGAAGAAGTCAGTGAGTCAGAGGCTGAAAAAAGGCGAGATGGTTTCGGTTATGACCAGCACTGCTAGCTGTAAAGGACAAGCTATTTGGGAAATGGGTTTGGGAATGGAAACTAACACACAAACAAGAGGTAAAAGGGAAGCCATACCTGGGAACTGAGCAGCTCCTGTGTGAAAGGGGAAGAGGAAGAAAAAAGAAAAAAATAATTAGAAGGATACCATTCACCAATATATCCCCAAAGAGTCATGTAGCCAGAAGGGGAAACAAAGAGACATTTAAAAATGCCAAATCAACAATTGTCCTGCAAGGTCAGTTTCAATGTTTGAAAACATTGAGATAAAAAAAAGAAAAAAAACCAAATTTATTTCATAATCAAATTTTAAAATCATAACAATGTTGCTGAAACAAACAAACTTTTGGTCCCACATCGATAGTACAATCTGACTGAATAATCACTTCATGGCATATCTTGAACAGCCATTAAAAACAGCACAAACCTCATGAATATAACAATAACTAACAATGAAAGGAGAAATTCATCGTCAGGTCCCTTGCGGAACATTACTTTAACACATTCAGTGCTTCCTGTCGATGTTGCGTGCTGTGAAACTTCATTAATTGTAACATGTCAACAGCACCTGGTCTTGAGCTCATCTATCTGTAGCAAAGGGCCCAAATCAGAAGCTTAGCTAATGCACCGCCTCTGGTACCCGCATAACAGTTTTAAAAAGCACTTAGAGCTGACATGGCTTTATGAAACTGCAATGAGTCAGAGTCTGATTAGAAAAACAATTTTCTTATTAGCATTTTCACCAAATTTTCATCTTAGCTAATGTGCTAATTAGCATTCCACTTTTGGGACTCAACGCAAAGCCATTGAAGATGGATATTTGTGCCTCAGCTTTGCTCAGAGCATCTGCATGTCAATTGAATTTAAACAACATTAGAGAGAGTACACAGAAATCCATGCAAATATCTATGGGTGACCACGGCATAAATCATCTCTCAGTACCAAACAAAACTCTTCAAACCCGGCCACTTGCAACAAGAGCCCCGAGGCAAGTACTAAATAAACCTCAAGAGCTTTGCATAGGCCTATAAAACAAGCTTGTGCCCACCAGGCTTCCTTCGTCAAGCAGAAAGACCACCCCGGGCTGGCTATGGCTGGAAACTAGCTGGGTCTAAGAAGAGTAGATTGGTAGATACTTGGTGCCGTGAGAGAATACAGCATGCCTTATTTATGATTTGTTGCATGATTCGGTTGAGAGCAATAGGGGACCAGGGGCCACCCTTGGACTCAGACCCCTGGAACACAGGCCAGACAAATAGGGTTATCCATGTTAAGTAAATGTCAGCCGTCAGAATAACTCTGCATTGACTTTTCAGCCCTAGGTTTTGCTGGGCCCCTGACCAGAGAGCTAAGAGACCGCCCAGTCCGTGTCACACTCTCTCCGTGTCTCTTCAGGTGAGGTTAAAATCCCTGACCAGTGCAATGCATTAAACATGAGTTATCCCACTTGAGAGACGCTCCCTACTCCAAAATGATAGGGACATTAACTTTGGGGTCAGCATACATGAGCTGCATTAATGAACCCTTGTGTCTCACTTCACATGCACACCACCCTGAGAGCACTTCACATAGTCAAAAGCCCGAAAGCAAGGCATGTTTAAAAATATGCAGTCATAACTGGGAATGTATGGCTACAGAAACAGAGTGAGATTCATATAAACATCTTAATATAATATAAATATATTTTTTTATAAAAGTAGTTCCACCACAGATTCAAGTTGATAGTTTAACAGTGGAGCCCAATCCTCCAATACTAATTAAAAAAACAATTTTAGAACTACTAACGAAGGAAAGCTGAGTTGCTTCATTGAAGTTTTTTTTTATTATGTAGAGTAGAGTATTATGAGAGTGAGGTTGACTAAGCGAGTCTATTACCTGCATCTGATATTCTACAGGTCAATCTTATACATAAGAAAATCAGTTTGAATGTCTGCTGAGAAAAGAGATATCTTTGTCTTAGTATCCTTTTAACAGTAAAGGTGATTCCCCAGGACGGCACTAGTCAATTAATATGTCATTTGCATCTTATATGGTGTTTTTTAAAGTAAAAGATAACGTCCTGATTTACAACCTTGTTTCTGTCCCTTTTTATATAAAAGTCTTTGCTACTGACTCATTCATAAAGACAGTCTTTGCTGCAATCCAGTGGCATAATGTAACTGTTACTTAAGTCGAAATCACAATCACTAACGGACCCTTTCTTGTATGGGATGTTATTTATATAAAATAAAATATTTAGTGAACAATAAAATTTAAATAATTGATAATAGCCATTATAAAAGTATAAGTATTATACATTATAAAAGTATAATACAATAGGAAATAAACACAAGCAAACAAAAGTTCAAAAGCAGCGCTCTAGTTACAGTACAGGATTTACGTTAATATGTACATAAGTTATGAAACTTAACTTTGCCCTTAGCCAAATCAATTTCATCTGGAAGAAGTGAAGTTCAAAGATTGTCCATTTAATATACCCAAAATGAATTATAACATTTATATAACATATAACATCTTATATCAACATAAGAGTCAGTGGCAAATTCCCGAAGGACCAGCTGAAGATAAAGCTGTTGATGGGTACATGAGTGCTGAACGGCCACTGACAGCCTAGAGCTTGAATCACCGAAAACGAAGCACATTTTAAATAGGCTCTATCTTTATAAATAAACCACATATTTAAATTTACGACTTCATTCTCACCTACAAAAACTTTTAAAACTACATTCCGTGACACAATAACTGTAGAATTTGTAAACTCACTCACTGTGAGTAATGCTGCATGCGGAGTGAAACAAACTGTAAAACGATTCCAGTAAAATATCACATAGCTGGAAAGGAACCATGGACAAGAACTAACTGATGTAATGTAATGTAATCCTGTATGTGTGTGTGTGTGTGTGTGTGAGTGGCCTGGTAAACCCTACATTATGGGGACAAAATGTCCCTGCAAAGATGGCAATATCCAAAATCATTGTCCTTATAGGGACATTTTTTGGCCCCCATGAGGAAAACAGCGTATAAATCATACTAAGTGATATTTTTTTAAATATACATTTTTGAAGGTTTTCTGTGATGGGTAGGTTTAGGGGTAGGGTTAGTGTAAGGGGATAAAATATACAGTTTGTACAGTATAAAAATCATTATGTCTATGAAAAGTCCCCATCAAACATTAAAACACAACGTGTATGTGTATACACAATACAGATCACTCCAGGCCAACCGCCTCTCACGCAGGTTTCCACAGTATGATCTACCTCATCAAAAACTAGAAATCTGCTGCCTATGAGGTATTAAATTAAACACGATAAGTGGACCCATTAAAGCACAATTATCTGTAATCTGCAAATATGAACACGAGAAAAGCTTTTTACAGCAAAAAATGTCACTGGACAAAAACCCTTGGATTCACAGACTTCAAAGTCAGTGACAAAGTGCAAGCGTTTCTAAGGATCAAGTCTTTGTCCTATCAGGCTGCTTTAGTCAGAGAGGATTGAAGCGTGTGTACCTGAGCCATAATAGGGAGGGATTTATTGTCTGTCTGCCGGGCGGTGATTAGACACCACTGCTGCCACTCTGATAAGCCTCACTGATGGGAATAGACACTCCGGTGTCCTAAAACCACCTTGGAGGAGCCAGAGAGAGAGAGGTCACATCTGGCGGCTCCCACCATCCGCCTCTGACTTTGAAGAGACTTTTGAGGTTTTCTTAAACTTTGGGGACACTTATAACTTCTTCAGAGGAGTGAGTCTCATTAAGCAAAAAAAAAATTTTTTTTTAGAATTCAAGATCCAGCACAGGTCTGTTTTCACAGATTAATTCCCTTCTGCTTTGGGGAATCCAGCATTGCTTTCTGACATTACACAGAACATTCATGAGAAGATTCAATGTGGGCAGCCAGAAATGTGCGCCAGCTAACCTGCTATGAACAGTTTGATATTTTCAAAAATCCTTTAAAAAGTACCCTGCTGAATTTCCATGCTGGTCAGCACAGCCACGATAACTCAAGGATGTGCAGAACTACATTTTCAAAATTGACATCTAAAGCACAGCACACTAATTAAAAAATTGTTACCCAAAAAAAAAAAAAAAACCATGTATAGCAATAATAATAATAAATAATACTACCTGTATATACAGTTTAAATGTTTACAGGATTAAATGACTATAAAAACTCATTATTGTCAAGATTAAAAAAGAAAAAGAAAAAAAAGAAAAATATTGATCTGGGTTCAAATCGTTTATTTTTAACTTTTTAAGATGTTTAATTTAGCTTAAATCAATATTTTATAAATTAACATGAATTATATACACTTCTGTTCAAAAGTTTGGGGAAAGAAATTAATACTGTTATTCAGTGAGGATGCATAAAATGATCATATGTTTGAACTAGGGCTGTCAAAATTGCTCAAAAATGACGTTCGAATATTCCCTCTAAAAAAACCACATATATTCGAACTATTCGAATATCTGGTTGCGCATTTTGTCAATGACGCGCATTACGTCAATAACAGGACAAATTAATACAAAGAGACACAACTACTTGTATAGGTAGCTTATTTAAGTTTAAACATATTTGACAACGTATTAACTTACACAAAAACAAGTAAATCAACTAATGGCCAAGACCGCAGACCTTACTCTCGCTCGCACTCGCAGGCACTCTTTCTCTCGCGCTCTCTCTCTCTCTCGCCCTCACGCTCTCTGCGCATAACGGTTTAAATGAACAACAACAATACACACATGTTGAGTGTTGATCAAGAGTTTTGTGCAAGCAATTTAAGGTCGCGACTCTTGTCCTAAATATAGCAGGCTTCATTCAGTGATTGAAACAAATATTATTAACATTAATTGAAGTTTTACAGTATAGAACCGACATTAAACTCTCCGAGGCGCAGCTCGTGCTGTGGTAAACTGCAGCTACTATGGCTATTTCGGGGACGTCTGGCCACACCCCCTTGGCGGGCTCTGTATGATGTAATGCTAGCTCATTGGCGCACACGTTCGAGGCGCCCGCGCCATTGGATGTGCAGTTGCCGCAGCACAGCCAATGAGTGAGCCAGACACTCACTGTGCTATCTGTGCAGCTGGAAAATGCGTTTTACATTTAAAGCTTCAGAATTTTGCCACTAGCAAAGCAGACAGCCGCGCCTCTGCTACCGCGGGCATGTTTTTCCACATGATTCGAATATTAATTTTCACCTTCGAATTTCTGTTTTTTTAAACTATTCGAATATATATTCGAATTTAGAATATTCGTTGACAGCCCTAGTTTGAACTGATAACAAATGATTTCTGAAGGGTCATGTGACATTGAAGACTGGAGTAAAGGCAGATTTGCTATAACACATACAGTAAATTTTAAAATATATTAAAATAGAAAACAGTTACTTGTAATAACATTTCACAATCTTAACGTTTTACTGCATTTTAAAACAAACATATGCAGCCTTTCTTTCAAAAACATTCAAAAATATTATTGACCCAATACTTTTGAACAGTAAAAGTCAAGCCAGGCTATGTCTTTCAGGAGTGTCATGGATGTTAAGGGCCATCAGGCCATGGATGTTAAGGGATTCTGGGCACTGATGGAATACTGTGAGCATATGTACAGTACATACCCACAGACATGTAACTTCCAGCCTGACCTGCTGAGCCTTCGTGTAATTAAAAGGTTAGGAGAGCAGAGTCATATTTTCATCTCAAAAGGGAATTGATGGAAAGGGCAGGGTTGTGTGGCCTAGCACACTCCACACAACACACAGATTTGACCTTCACATCCCTGCCTTCCTGAAAAGCATGCCGAACAGACCATTGAACACCTCAATGCCACACACAACAGGAGAACAAGGATTGTGATGTTATCTTTTTTATAAAAAATAAAAAAATAAATGTACAATTGGAATCTGATTATAAATCCTTGAAAAGAGGTGACATTTACATTGGTCATACTTTTGGCAAAGCTCATCCTAGCAGCAAGGTAAAAAGAACAGGAGGAGGACAATGATAAGACCTGAATACCAACAATATTCCTATTAGATGTTCAAGAGCGGATCTGAATGTTACAGTCAGTGGGTGAAAATAGCTTCAGACGAAAGCCATCAGGTGTTTGGGGACAGATGGGGGCGAGACAGAGAACTGATACAGCAAAGGGACAGTTGGGGTGGTCACAGACGAGACCTAGAGACCAGAAAGGGAATGCTACCATTAATTTTGAATGAGAGGCACAGATCTGCAGTAATTGCTATCTGATAGCACACCCAGCAGCTCTTCAATCTCAAGGCATATATCTGTGGGATCACCTGAGGTAAAGAGACCCCCTCATAATTTATAAGTCACTGCATTTACGAAGGACCAGATCAAAAAAAAAAAAAAAGCTTTGACGACATTTGACGCTAGTGTACTCAGTTTCTTTCTCCTTCAGGAAAACAGATAAAAAATATCACCGACTCATGATGCATTACACTAATTTTCATCCAATCAAATGCTCTCTGGAATGAGCAAATGTGAAGTAATTAAAGTATGTCCCTAACCAGACATCCAGATTTAATAGGAAACAAGTTGAAATAGTTGCCCATCAAGGGTACACAAAATTAGAAACTCTACTATTGCAAATACGAATGATGAATGGACTTTTCCATAACTAATTAGCTAAAGAGAATAGAGAAAAAAGCAGTGAGCACTGTTACTTCCTGCTGTTCGCAAATTCAAAAAATTTTGATTGGAATGACAGTCACATAATTTGAGTAAGGGTCCTTCAGCCAAAACAAAAACAAATAAATAATTAAATTATAAAAAGTACCATTTCACACAAAATCAGCACTGCACTCTGAACGGTTGGGACCTGCTAGAGGCCATGGAAAACATTTTTGAGCGGAAAGGTCGGCGTTCTGGAAAGAAAAGGTTATAATCACAACAAATACTAAAATGAAATACAAACATTTTAAATATTGGCTTCTCCAAAATAGACAAGGACAAGGTAATTTTTTGGTCTCTGTAGCCAACACTTTTTGCCAGTAATAAAAGACACATTTTGGGGGTGCCACAGTGTGACAGAAATTTGCTGCTAACATGCTTTCTGGATGTGAGAGAAATTTGATTTTTAAAGGTTTCCAAGCCTCTAAAAATTGACTCCTTTTTTGGCACTTTCTCCAAATGCAGTACTTTCTACTACTAGACTGTACAACTCCTCCAATGTGAGCAAGAGAATCAGTCTGACTGAACTTACTGTACAGTACATACTGTAAAACCTATATAGCTCAACCAAAACATGAACAGTCATGTTTTTTGTTCCACTATCCATTTAAAAGTAAACATGTAGGTACAAGTACATTTATACCAACAACAATATGTTAGTCTAACCTGGAAGCAAAAGCACTGTTATGTCAGACAGACAAAATGTCTGGGTGCTTGTTGTGGCAGCAGTTAGGAATGGTATTAAAGTCTGGAGATCAAAAGATGAGCTCTGTTGGTGAAAGGATGAATGGCTGGTATAGATTAATGCCGTAAAAACATTCTCACGGTACTCTGATGCTGAAATGACTACGCTTGGTTACCGAGAGACTACACACTGAATTCAGCCTGTCTGTCTCCCCCATTCTGTGTTTGCCTTTGTTGGCTTCTCCCCCTTGCTCTCAGGTCTTGCTTTTTACTTAATTAAATCAGCCGAGTCCTCATATCAGATATTCTTTAACAGAATACTAAAGCATATCCATTCCCTAATGCCATTATAGTGAGCAGGAGCAGGCAGATGTTTTAATCCCCTGGATCAGACTACACAAAAGAAATAAAGGCCGCCAGTCTGCTATTAGCCACATATTTGCTTTTGGGCTGGTACACTAACCTGAAGCATGAATTCTGTAACACTGACAGATATGACAGGCCCTCCCGCTTTGAAATCCCTTTCACAGGTCACTTCAACTTCAACTAATGTCGACAGATGTCGACACTGTATTTTTTATTTAACATGAAGATCATCATTAAACAAAAGTCTTAGAAACTATTTAACGTGCCTTCATTTATTATTTGTTCAAATGCTTTTTATGTATAGATTTTATTGTTCTTTATAGATATGTACAAAGCAAAGCCCTCGCAGAGTAGCAACTATTGCGAATTCAAACTGAAAATGAACACAGTGCTGTGCTTTACTCTGAAACATGCAGTGTGTCAAACTATATAATTATATTTATCTAATGACATCACAACTGTTGCAATTTGATGATCACACTAAGCCATATCGTACTCTCACAACCAAGCAATGTCAAAATGTATAAAAAAGTCACGGGGCAACATCGGAGAAAGCCAATTTTTTTACTATCATTTCAATCATCATGCAGTAACCAGTCAGTCACCATTAAATATATATAAATAAACCAGTGAGATTATACATGGAGTAGTTATAAGCTAAACGTGCCCATTGTTGAAGAAACACTTATATAATAGTAGTATTGTATGTGAGTATGTGAAAACACAATCAGTGCTGATGAAGATGAAAATGCGCATGAGTTGGTGCCCTAGTTTGACAGAGCAGGTGGATTCCACTCCCAGGGCCCGTCTGTGCGGTCAGGCGTTTGAATATGGAGAACCCTACAGAGCCTCGGGCCCATTATTGTTGCTCCCGACAACCCCGGCATAATCCGCTCATTTGCGAGGTCATCGTAAATCATTATACAGTAGGGTTCCGTTCCTCTGACATAAATACATGACCCCAGGGATCTGCTCGGCCCACTCTTCCCTGTCTCTCTTCCTCAATCACTGGCTTTCCTACCGCTCTCCCACTTTTTATACGAGTCTAGAAAAGCGTGTAATTAAATCTGCAGAGATTGCATGAGCAAGAACAAGCGATGCAGTCAGGCATAATATGTGCATTCCTGTACAGTGGGATAAACAGAAGCATGATGAACGATGAAAAGGAAGTTTGCAGTGTATCTGACAAGGCAAAAGAGACATTTTCGGCCCGATAGGTGCACTCTCATACTCGTAATCATAAAAATGTTCTATACCAACAACCGATACAACGCAGCATGTGTACAGTGTTTGTGCCCAGGCAAAGAAACAGACAACAGAGAATATAATGGGGATAAAAAATAAAGCCGTCTATGAAGTAAATGCATCCAATTAGTGGAATATTAAATGAAATATTGTAACGCCCATATTATAGCTGTAGTGCACGAGTTGATAAGAGGAAACGCGCAGAGGATTGAGCGCGCAGCGGCACAGACACGTGAGCTGGTTGAGCACATCCCTTTTTACCTGTGTATAACAAGTGGTTCCCTATATTATTATAGGACATTTGCAGGTCAAGAAGTTTCATGAACGCAAACATCTGAAGCACGCGGCCAGAAAACCTGCATCTCAGACAGCGCGCAAATACTGATTGAATTCTCCTTCATGTCTTGTGCTTGTACAGAAAAAAAATTCAATCACACAAAATTATGTAAAAACACCCGTCTTGGCAAGTATCCTAGTAAACCTAGTCGGTTATATCTCAAGTGAATGTAGACATCCGGTCTTAAAGGGACAGCAGTCTAATAAACCTGCAAAGAAATCACTCACTGCTCTTGACAAAATACCTTTTGTAACTTTATAAATATACATCTATATTTCATTTATATGTGTTATTTCACATTTGATGACTTTTTTTCTATTGTATTTATTTGTGCTTTTTATAATTTGATTTATTAAAGACAAGCAAGCAGTCAGTAATAAAATATGTTGTAAATTCACATGAATTAGGCTAGAAGTTTTTGTTGTAGTATCAAAATTGGAATAGAGAATTTCACTGGTATCTAAACATTTGTACCAGTGACTAAATATGCACTATGCCATTAAATGAAAGATAAAATATGATAGAGCAATATAATGAACAGTGAAAGTAACAAACTCATACAATACATTTTAAAAGGCTCATGAAAATAACTGAAGGAAATATATATTTGCAGAACAAATTAAGTCAACTAATATGATTAATTTTCCTTTGGTTTCTCTACCCAATACATTTAAAAATTACAAATGCAGTGAAAATACAGGTATCGAAAAAGTGGTATCGGTACATCCCTAATTCTCGCAGCTCCAAAGCACACAAGGAGGGTTTTTCCCACTGTGCCACGACAAAGGCTGGGTACACTCATTTTCCTCAGCAAGGGCGTTTTTATACATTCCCATATTGCGTAAGTCCCCAAATCCCATGTAGAAAAATATAGTGTTGAAAGTGATGAAGCACTTGTACATATTCCCTCTACAAAATATGTCTTAAGATAGGGATGAATGAGCCGTGAATGAGCTGACTTGCTTCATTGATTTGTAAACAATGCAAGTATATATTCATCGGTTTAAATTGAAAAACAAAAAAGGATCATTATGAAGGTTACGCAGAGATCCATTTTATCCCAGGAGCCAGTGATGCAGATGGGACTGCAGTGTGCTCTGCCTCTAAAACCGCCTTAGGTTCCCGTAGCACTTATTTAAGTAGTTCAGAGCTCTGCAGGGAACACGCATGAAACACAGAAGAACACAACTGAACCAAAGGCTGACAATGCATTGTTTTTACAGAGTCCCATAAATAATTAACAAACAATGCAAGCTATTTCCATAAAAACAGAGGATGCTCTGAAGAACGGAGAACTTTTCTAGCCTTCGGCACTACCTCAAACACACCACTCTTATGGTATCATGGTACCTGTCACGGAATGTTCCCTCCACCTTGATACCTGTGGAGAAACGACAAAAATGTCCTCTGAATAAACTCCAGCATGCATCAGTTACATTTCTAATGCTAAAACTGTCTGATGGGATGACACAAAATCCCTACTTGAGGCTTTGAGCTATGTTTTTCCTATTTTTCTTCATTCAGAGGGCTGAGAGAGAGTTAGGTTGTGTATGCTGGCTGGAAAAGGGGCAGCTGCTCCTTCAGAAGCCATCATTTATCATCCTCTCAGATGCTCTTCATCTCCTCCCGCTGTACTCGAGGCTAAAACACATTTACCTAAAAGGATTTCTGCAAGCTAAGGTGCTAAAGCCCAATTTTGCAGGGGTAGAACACCACACATTCTAGACACTTGTCCCAAACTTTCCATATCGTGCAATGAACTGCTGACGCAGTAGTGCTGTCAAATGCATTTAGAGTGGGTGCTCGAAACAACGGAAATTAATTGTCAGCTGTTGTTTTAAACCACCCCAAGTTTTCAATTAATCTACTGACATTTAGCTACAAAAGAACTGATTAAGGAGAAAAGGTTACATTGAAGCTGAAGCTTTCCGATGGAATCGAGCGGGAATGATGTGATGGCTTTGTTATTTAGATGGAAATGTGACTTTGAATGAAGAACAAATATATCGCTCTCGAGACTCAACCAGTCATGTGAACAAATAGTCCCACTACTATGCATCCCATCATTCCGCGCAGAGGGCTGATTTTGCATGCTTGCTGGTTTCATCTGAAGTGCTGCTTCATTGCTATTATACAGGCAGGATTCTTCAACAATATTGTACTCCCAGCCTAAGGATAGCCTCTGAAAATTGAACTCTTATGTTCTCAGGTTTCTGTGAGGGTACCAAGGCAACAGGGTTAAAAATTGTGTTAGTTGAAAGAGAGAAAGAGAGACCTTTGAAAAAAGAATTGCATGCCAGTCAAATCTAAGGCTGGAAGATATATATGGTGGCTTTGAGCTGAATCTCTATTTAATTAATTTCATGTTTATTTGTAGGGATACAAAGATATGGGAATTTTGGTTGATACTGATAACCGAACATCATTTATATTCTAAAATAGATAACCAACATATAGATAACAATAAACATTTTTAAAGTTTTTCACACACACACACACACACACGCACGCACGCATGCACACATGCAATGTCCTCATAAGTCACGTGTAAGTTGTAATACCAGTGTAATATGCATGTCATTATACACATTTGTGTCCTCATATATCACAAAAACAAGCACACACACACACACACACACACACGTTATAGTATAACAAGTATTATTCATGTTGTCTTACCTATTGTTAAATACAAATAATAATAAAACTAAAAACAACAGTAATTATAATTATTATTTCATGTTAGCTATGTACTTAAGTAATGCTAACATCTAGAAACCTTATTGTAACGTTTTTCCATTTGTGTCATTTAAAATGGGTGCCATGCCTTTGCCAACCTTATCTATATAGGTCGAACAAACTATTTTGTTTCGCATCACTTGCTGGTGCAATGGTGCAACAAGACCTCACCGTTTAGATGTAAAATTCTGGCAGGCGTGAGCGTGAGTGTTGACAGGTTCCATTGCCATATAAAGCAATATTAAGAGTGGATGGTTTGCACACATGCCTCTGCAGACCAAGATGGCTCAGCCATGCTGTCAAAGGCAATAACACAAGTGTTGGTCCGTAACCCATTTTGAACGGCATAAGGTTTAAATTCACAAAAAAATGTCACAGGCCGACTCCATTCTTGTCCAGGAGACAGAATCAGCAGACACAGGTGCCACTAATCAATGGTGTCCGCACAGACACGGCTGCGTGCACCTGCCATATTGGCACATTATGCCGTCACGTAATTCAATTTGCCACTCTATTCCATTTCCACGGGTCGTCATATTTACATCGGGCTCCATTGGAAAACACACACAAACTCTGAGTGGGTAGGAAATGCTGGTTGCTGAGGAAACGGAAACTGGTTGGAAGAATAAGAGATGGAAAAACAAGCTCAGTGATGTCTCAATCAGAAAAAGACCCGGTATCATTTGGAATTGGATTATGTGGGAAAGTCAATACCAAACAAACAGCTTTTCCAGTTAAAGCTTAACTTACAAAAGGTATTAAGATTAGAACGGGTGATAAAAACTGAGCGATTCAATGCGTCTTTTGTCTTGGGATTGTTGGCAAAGAGAGAGTGCCAGCATCAGTTAGAGGCCTTTTTAGTAGGATTTCCATATACTGTGCCGCGAGCCGTATGGATTTTCTTTTCCAGCGTTCCCTTCCTGGAGTCTATGGGGGAGACTTAGAGGAGATCTGGCAGGTTGCAAACGTAAACGCTAAGTGACTGATAAGGTGTCAGTGTTTGACAACGCTGTGGATTGCTTACATAACCCGCGTCTGAAGTGTCATTCCTCCTTATTTCTTCCCCTCTCACTCACTTCATCTCTTGCCTTCCCGTCTCAATATGGAGCGAGAGGGTGAAAAACAGCTTCATCTTCCTCTCGCCACAAATCAGTGCGGTGACCAGAGATCATCTTTTCTAATGCCATCTCTTTTTATCTGCCGCTGACACACACCCAATTGCACCACGGGCCATTTGTCCCAATAAAGGTCATACTGGTGTGGATAAAACTCATTTGCTGCCTTTAAAAGTCTTGCATTTAAAATATGCTAAACTCAAACCAACTCAGCTACAACAGAGCATAGAACAGCTTTGTCTCTCAGTCATAAATATTCCACAAAGGTTTCTTTCTTTCTTTTCTAGCCTCTCTCCACTTGCTCTCACCTGCGCCCTCCCCCATGCCGCACCTGGGCTCCTTGGAAACACGGTCTTGGGATTGCATCCCAGGGTGGTAACATCCATCAACCCTGACACCAATCACCGGAAACCCCACAAAATGCTTCCTCCAATTTGTTTGCTATTTCAATGTCTTTCAGTGAAGCCTCCATCACACCTGTCACAACCACCTGCTACCTATTCCACAGAGCATGGTAGGGAGAGTTTATAATCAGCCAGAATTGCTAATCTTTAGCCATTATTTTTATGCACCAAATACCATTCTCTACAAACACTACTCCAGTCTAAACCACAGCGCACTGCTAACAGATATATCTGCTACAAAACAACTCTTACAGACTGACTAAATTTAGAGTGTAAATGTCTTTCAAGTCAAACTAAAATGTCTCTATTTTCCTTCTTACTAGATATTTATGGCCGTGTGCACAATTTGTCAGTATTTCCAGTATAAATAAATGGCAATTTAAATGTTCTAAAGCATAATAATACATTAGGCATCATAAACATACTTACATAATTTACTAATCTATGTTGATTTATAAATATATAGGCCTATACGACTGTTCATATGTTTGGGGTTGGCAAGATTTAAGGATTTTAACTCTACACCCCTGCCTCATTTAGTATTCACGGTTTTATGAATATGCAAATTAGCCACACCACCACTCACTCACACCAGCTCAGAGATCCACTCGTTCATGATCACACGTTGACTTCAAACCGAGTTTTTGAGACTGTCTTTGGTTCATTGCAGTTTTAAGGAGAAAATGCTTAGCAATGGTGTGGACTTATGAATTTGCACATGGTTTGTCGTAAAGCATATTAAAAACACCACATAAACATATACCAAACATTAAAAGCTTGATTTTCACCACAGGGGGACTTTAAAGAAATATCTTATTCTCACCAAGAATGCATTTATTTATTCACAAATACAGTAAAAATACTATTATTGTGAATTATTATTACAATTTAAAATAACTGGCTCCCTCTTTTTCTATATTATATAATTGGTTTCAAAGCTGAATTTTCAGCATAATTTCTCCAGTCTCCAGTGTAACAAACATTTATATATAGTATACACACGGTATATATATGCTGATCAAGAATAATTTCTTCTTACTATCAAAGTTGTGCTATGTAAAACTTTTGTGGAAATATATATTTTTCAGGATTCTTTGCTAAATAGAAAATTTAAAATAACAGCATTTATTTAAAAATCTTTTGCAACATTATACATGTCTTTACTGTTAATCAATGTAATGCATCCCTGTCTTGACAGCAAACTTTTGAACAGGAGTGAATATAATTCATGTTCATCAAAACATGGTAATTTATACTACTTGAAAGATTAAAAAAAGTATGTATAAATTCACACATACCTAGATTAATAAAAGTTGTAAGTATCGAACAACTATTATAGCCAATAAATGGAGCAATTCCAAGAGGGTCCTCGCACCATTGGTGCTTGGGCTATAACAAATATAGATTTGAGAATAAAGAATTAGCATTGAGATATTTAAGGGTGGACTTGACCTTCAGCCTTCATGTCCCGATTGAAGAGTCTCTTTAAAAGTGCTTGCCAGAAGTGTTTAGGGAGGAAAGAAGTCCTCCACAATCAACTGCAAACTCCATTCGGGTATGAAATGCCTGCTTTTCTTGAACCAATCAATTTCTGGAGGAGTAAATCAAGTATTGCACATTTATTTTCTTGTTAGTGCTGCTAGCTAAGACAATCACTACTATTTCTGCTCTGCATAAAGCTATTTAAAGAAACCATTTTATGCTGTTTTATTCATTCTGCTAACCATAAAAAAAAAAAACTTTAAATAAATAAATAAACAAAACTGAATAAATATATATATATAAAAAAAAAGATGATAAAATATTTAAAAGATTATCTGGTTTCAATCACTATGCATCACATTACAGAGGTACAATAGCTTGCAAAAGCGGTTTCATTAGGTCCTCTAAGGCTTATATTAAGGCAGAAACAATCCTGAATCCCAGCCATGAACATTTTCTTCAAATTTTTTTATTTGGTTTAAGCTTTAAAATGAATTTATTCTTGAGAAACTCTAGATGGTAATACAGTGCTAAATAATAATCAGATGATTGGACAATTTAGAGGCAAACTTACTAAGAGCTATTCTTAGCTGGCAGAGCATGGATCCCTAAAGAAAGCACAGTGTTTCACATTAACAGTGCTGTACCCCCCCCCGTGTCCATATTCATCACAAATGATTGCTTGTGTAAGGCTTAGCCAGCCACTCACACATATTTCAAGCTCACAGCACCAGGGAAGGGGCTGGCCGATGCAATCTAGCTCAGTTCTTTCCCTGTTTGTGTATTTGAGCAGAGCGTTGGGAATCTGACAGTGGTCTGACATTGCAGTGGTCTTCTGCTAGAAACGCCCCCACTCCCCCATCTCCTCCAACCTCCATCTCATGCCTGTCCTTGAGACCCAAACACAACATCCAGTGCTGAATTTAAGTCAATCACGCGTCAACACGTGCTCGGCCCCTGACAAGAGACGACACCACATGCTAATGGCTTTCACCTGAGCCTCTGACAGTGCCTCTCACTCCCCGAAGACCAGGGGAACCTCATTTCAATGACACACAGTAAGGCAAAAACAGTGAACATGGACATCACACATCCAACCTCATGGCTTCCTGGGTAAGATCGAGCAGGCAAGGTCTGGAGAGTCGCTGAACTTTCTGCTTCACTTCTGACTTTCCCATTTGTGTGCAGAACTCCTGCTCAGGGTAATGGGATGGAAATAGTCCCTGCAGAAATAGTCTGATGGCGTCAATTAGAAAATTAAAATGAATGCATCACAACGCCCAGGGTTCCAGTCGTTAATTCTGATTTTAAATGTTTATGCAGCAGTTCAGTTGTTTCTTTTTGAATGCATTGTTTATGCACAAACATTTTTTAAACAAATCTGCCAATGTAAGGCTTAGTAAAGAGGATGTTAAAACATAGTTGAATTATGTAGTACCATTCAAAAGTTCGGGGTTGGTACTGTCAACATACCAACTTTTTTGGTACGGTTTTTTGTAAGGTTTTTAAAAGAAGTCTCTTTTGCTTAAGGCTGAACTTATTTGCATTTATAAAAACAGTAATATGGTGAAAATGTATTACAATTTAAAATAGCGGTTTTCTATTTGAATATATACAATAGTCCAATTTTTGTGCATAAGTTAAATATGCAACTTTGTATGAAAACATAGCTACTGACATCACATTAACAGGAACTACCATCACAGGAATATTTACAGTAGCTTAATTTTGAGTTGCTCCAGTTGTCAGTAGCTATGTTTTCATACAAATTTTCAAATTTAACTTATGCGCAAAATTGGAATATCGCATAAAACATTTGCAAATAAAGCAGCGTTTTTATCCAGTGAGTCGAAGAGAACAAAATCACTCATTCATGACACTCACTTCCTGATAAACTGGCACTAAATATCACAAAGAAAAGTAGGAGAAGCCACTGTATATAATAATTTTTGTATATAATAAATTACTTGCTTCTCAGAGCATGCTGCTCTTGCTTTCAGAGGCAGATGTCTGCTGTTTGGGAATGCAGCCGTGTTCTGGAAAGTAATTACACAAAACCACTTTAACTCAGGCAACTTTGCTCAGGCATTTCAGAACAACCAAAACAGCATTTCAGATGCTTTGGAAAAAGATTGTTCTGCTGGTTAGTCCATTTATGCTGTCCCATCGTCACAGTCACATGATATTTTGATGCGCATCAAGGAATTTATTCGCTAAATGTATTTTCATCACAGTTTATGTGCATGTTTTCTGATCAGATAAAAATGTATCCGACTCAAACGTGCGCATATATCTTTAGAATTTATGCAGATCTTGGCGTTTCCATCCAGCAGGTTTGTGTGTGATATCTCACAATGCACATTTAAAATAAGTGGATGGAAACATAGCTAGTGTCACAGAAATCATTCTAATATGCTAATTGACCCTTCGCAAAGACCCGCCCCCCTTAGTTACTGTCGCTATGTCCGACAAGCTACGCCGCTCTCATGTTCTCAGGCATTGAAAAATACATCGCGGAGCAGGGAACAGACTGGACAGACCAGGTTACTTTTCGGTTACTTTTGATATTAAACATATTAAACAAAGTCTCACCTTTCAAATTTGGTCATTTTTTAAAAGAAATTTAAACAATAAATACCGTTTTGTGTCTCTTTAATGTGTCGTGACAGATCGCTGTAGAGCATCAGTTAAAGCTGCTCGTGATCCGATCATCTCTTCCTTCTAGTTCATTTATAGCATCAAATAAACATGAATGAACATAAGAATGAATGTTGTTTTAACCGCGGAAAGGCGTCAGTACACTCCGTTTTTCAAGTTCAAATCCTCCCATGTTAATCTACTATCTCTCCTGACTGCTTTGTCAGACAAAATGGTGGATGGCGAAGTTGGTCAGATTACCTGTCAATCAAGCTCCACGCGAAGGGTCAATTTGCTTCTCAAGAAACAATTAATAGTTTTGTGGAAACTGTGATTAATTTTTTTTCAGGAAATGTTGATGAATCGAAAGTTAAACACAATGAAATCTTAGTAGTGCAAAACTACAGTATATCAGAATCAACAGAAAACCTGAAGCCATGTGTCTTAATTGAACTGTTGGTTATTTCACACTGTAGTGACTGAGACGATCAGAGACACATTTATTTGTTTATATTTAATAAATAATCCACAATACCCCTCACCCAACAAGCAGTTAGAGTTCTATGGAACTACCCCCAAACTGCAGCCCAGATGCAGAACAAGGCCTCTGGTTACCATAGTAGAAAAGGCACATAAGATAGATAAGACTCTATGTTCATTTGATATGTCCAGTATGTTCATTTACTTTATGTTAACTCTGTGAGAATCTTGAAGGTTCTTCTCTTAACACCCAATCCAATTTCATATGCAAGACACTCATGCTAGAAGACAAAGGATCATATACTTTCCCTCAAAAAGTATCAACTTATTGGCTCACTCACCTCCTGTGTGTGTATGTTAGAATAGTTTAAGTGTTTATTGTTGTTTATTTAAGTCTTGTTACTATCACACTTGAAGTTGTTTTGCTCATAACTGGACTCCTCAATCATGCCAATCACGGTTACATACTCTTACAAAGAGTTGGATAAGTATTAGGATATTATTGTCTATGGCCCAGAGAGTCTATAGATGTTTAATGCTTCGCTGGATAAGTGTTGTTTGCATATCTAAGATTGATAAGATCAGGAATCCCCCAAATCAGTTACTTGACAAGTACAAGTCGCTGTAAAGGTAATTCTTAAAAAAAAAAATCTAAACGCATTATAAATGGTAGAAATGTATTGCTAAAATACATCACAAAAACTGTGAAGTACCGAATTGTGGAGTTAGACCGTTAAACAGTTTTTCACCATTGCTGTGTTCAGGATTTTTTGGGCGGGGCTAAAACGGTGGCTCGATGACACACTGGAGCCACTGAGCTCCTGGCCCCGCCCCTACTGTCGATGACGCACTGGAGCCACTGAGACTGGCCCCTCCCCTGACAATATAACTAGAGCACATTTGCATCAGTTCGCCGCTCAATCGCGAGTTACTTTCAGTACTATTAGTTACTACAGTCTACAGTTTACTAGCTAGCTATGCCTTCGTAACGGAAATGCGTATTACCTGGATGCCATCACTTAGAAAACAGATCGGTGTCCTTATTTAAATTTCCGAAAAATTATCATATCAAAAAGGTGTGGATTAATTTTGTGAAGAGCCACCTTGATGGAGAGCTGAGGATCACCACCAACACACCCGCCTCTGTAGTGATCATTTTACACAGGATAGTTTTATAAACTTTCGTCAGAGACGAAACATGAAATGATGCATTCATTAAGTGTCGGAGGGAGAGTAGAAAATGGCTGTGAAAAACAAATGCTAATATTATAAGTGTAACTCAGGGCAAGCAATGACATAATACAAATATGTACAACATGGTCCTTTTAATGTTTGCAAGCAAAAATAATTGTGGCCAAACCACTGAGATCTTTAAAAAGAGTTCAAATCAATTAGATATTTCATATTTTAACTGCAGGGATTAACGGCGTTTAAAGTTCACATACATTAAGCTGCTTCGAAGAAAATCCCATAAAAAGTGTAAACAGATGACAGCCTAAAAAAAGCAAACATGTGTTGGGTTCAACTCCAAATCCTGTGTGTATACTGATGGAGAGCCCCTTAATGCATGACACAGTTAGTAAATAGACTTAATGTGTTCCTTTCGACATTAAAATAAAGGGGCATGCTTGTGTAAAAAAAAAAAAAAAAGACATGCTTGCTCTACAAAGCAAAGCCACAGTGGGTTTATGTAATTGGGTTATTAGTGCTTAAATGGGTACTGCGGGCCTACAGCCCCACTCAAACAGGTCCCATGGTGGAGGAAAGGCAAGATTTTGCACCCCTATGGTGGGTTTCTCACAAAAATGTATTTATCAGAGTCGAAACCAAATGAAAATCCTGCCAGAGTCGAGATTTACAGCTGTCTGGGCATGAAAGAGCAGAATTAGAGCACTCCACAATATGACTGGGATGTCTGCGTGTCTGCCATAGCTAGATCCAATTCCAGCCTGGCTAATCCTTAATTTACTTTGCAAGGAAAACCAGCATCTTTGTGCTTGCCAATTTTTTTTAGGCAAGGAAGAAATTATGTAAAATTCAAATTACATTGGCTGATTTGATGCAACATTACTGTGATTCGCCTGTTACTGGAAGACAACAGGTACTGTCTGTCTCTATGAAAAACAACTAATCGATCCACTAAATTGCATATTATGAAAAGCCAAACAAATGGACACAAAGAGATGGAAAACATCCAGTCTCTCGCATGTTCAGACAGAAAGATCAATCGTCTGCGAGTTATGCAAGAGAAGATGTGGTTAGAAAGCACTGCTGTTATCCATCAGTAAAATGGCACTGTCACAGTATTTAGAGAGAGAAACTTCTACATGTAATATGATGATTTGACAGCCTGGTCTCAATGGAATCGCCACATCTGTGCTGTCAAATTCAGCCAGCTCTTCCCCCTATTGTCACTCCCTTTCTCATCCGCAGTGGAGCACAGATCACAGACAGGCCTCTCTTCTCTGTGAGCTTAATAATGGATTATTAGATTTTACATTATTGTACAAGACATACAGCACAAAGGAAAATAATGAAACTTCATTTATACAGCCCCCTTTTCTTCTGTTTAGGCTTGTATTCATAAAGGAAGCAAGGCCGCCCCTCTCATCTTCAAAAGCTGCGGTCGCACGCTACTTTGAAGAAAGCAAAGGATGTTTAAATATCAACGAAGCGAGGGGAAATGAAATTCGGTTGCGATAATAAACAGTGTTTTGGATGCAGGAGCTTGGCTTAAGGAGGGTACCAAGGGCCTCTACACCAGGTTTCGTCATTAGAAATGCTTTATTCCTCCCGAACGGACATTGATATGCGCATTACTGCAAGAGCACGCAATCCGTGATCAATACGTTTATTGATTTGTAAGAGCCTTGCCGTGTCAAAAAAACACAAAAGGGAAAATGCTGATGAATTAAAAGGTCATGTGCGGAAATGGGGCATTATGACTCAAAATCAATCGCCAATACCAATGTGAGGATTGTGCGGCAATCAAATGTGTAAACAAACATTAGCGAATATCTTACAGACTTTCTATAACATGAACGTTTTTGTTGACAAAATCTGTTCATATTAGAGGTCGACCGATAGTGGATTTTACCGATAACGATAGCTAGGTTGGGCCGTACTTGCCGATAACCGATTAATCAACCGATAGTTTTTAAAATTGATACTGGATAAAAACAATTATTCACGATACAGCACAGCCTATGGAACCTTATTGCTTAAACATAACACTCCAAGTAAAACAGTGCTGAACTTATATTTATATAAATTAAAATAAATAATAAAAAAAAAAATATATATATAAACCTGTATGAACAATGAAAACATGCTAAATTAAATAAATATATAAATAAATATTGAAGTCAATAAAGACATTAATTCAAACTGAAACAAAGTAATACTCTAAATAAAACCACTGTTTAGCCTAAATGTTACATCCATTTTGCAACGTACAAAACTCATCCAATACAAGATGATTACAACAATATGATCAAACTCTGTAAACAATAAATAAACTCTGATTTCATGTTAAATACAATCAAAAACGGAGACGCAAGACTGTATTTGAATGAAAGTTGAGCGCGCGTCCGTTGTGATAGACATGGGCTGCGCGTTGCAATTGATGACGGTATTATAAGGAAGGAAATGCCACAGAATCTTGCTTTAAAAAAATGTTCCACTGTTCAAACAAGCTCAAACATTGAAATGTTTTCATCAGTTCTTTCTGAACACGAATCGAATGCTTTTCTGATTTGTTTAGGCTATATGTTTCTGTCGGCTGTATGATGCAGATTACTATTTTACGTCTAGCTTTAAATATGCAACTTCGCTGCATAATTAATGCATAAAACTGACCAGTTGTATAACGTTATAATCTAATGCAAATAGATGGCAACAATTAATTAAACATTAAACATTCGGGTCGGACTTTGTCAGTGTTTTAACCGCTTTAGGTAGGGTACTAAATGTTAGCGTCCTCTCAGCCTCGAAGGCAAACAAACATGCGTTTCTTTCTCTACTAATGCAGCATCTATAGTCAACAAATGAATCACTTTATAATGATATGACAAAATGTACTGTATGAATACCTTTTCGCTGTCGGTGCTTTAAACGCGCATCTGATGTCAGCCCTCTCCACGCAGCGTGTGCTCTCAGTGCAGCGCGCAGCGTCACGTGTTAAAATAAACAACACGAGGCATCAGTGATAGTTTCTCTTACACCTCTAGAGGCCGCTCTTGTACTGCATGATGCCAGCAGACCCTTATCAGGAGGACTCTCGTACTGTAATGAATGACAGCGCGCACTTCTCAGCCGCTCCAGCAACGGACGCAACCAGGAAAAACTATCGGTATGGATTTTTGCCGATAACGATAGTTCCACCAATCAACTATCGGTGCCGATTAATCGGCAAAAACGATGAATCGGTCGACCTCTAGTTCATATAACCAAATTAAGCAGCAAAGCCCTGCTATAATTATCAGCACTGTTGATGTCAGTAATATCCAACGTTTTAACTAAGCAAACTCTGAAAGGAAGGCTAATTAGGGCTGGATTAGTCAGATCCAGCATACAGACTAAGAGCTCTATTGAATATTGCCCTCCAGCGACTCAGAGGAGGGGAGTACAGCCAGACAGAATAGCCCACATGCTACACTGATGATCGCACTACACGTTACACGCAATCGCTGACATCCATCAGCCATCGATTTTGCCTTTTTTCTTGTCAGAGTTAATCTTTTCACTGCTGTTCAGGCTCAATTAGATTAAAAACAGGACAGAGCCTCATCAAAACATACATCCTGCTAGTTACACCGCTCGCTGTGGTAAATAAATGCAATGGATAAGCTTTATGAAATTGATAAGGAAGTGTAAGGTCACATTCAAGGAGAAGCCTATAATATCCACAGCCCAAACCTCCAATGTATCCAAAAACTAATGTCAATATCTAAAACGCTTACTTATCACACCTATCTGGAATAAAATTTCCAACAGAAATGCTTTAATGTTAAAAAAAGTTAGCACCCACAGTGGATCTTACATACGTACATATATTCCGATCCCCAAAAATGCTACTTTTCAGATGGAGAGATGGTCCAAACTGCGTCAGGTACTTAATTTACGATAGAGGAGGGGTGGAGTTATGAAGTTTTACCGACAGTTTGAGAATCCAAAGGAGTTGTTTCAAGGTGTAGTCACAAGCTCTTCTTTATAGGTAAAATATTTGCAAAAAACCCACACACAGACATAGTAATACAGGTGAAACTCGAAAAATTCAGATATCATGCAAAAGTTATAATTTTGATGATTATGGCTTACAGCTTATGAAAACCCCAAATTCAAAGTCTCAGAAAATTTGAATATTAGCCTACATGAAATCAATAAAAAAAGGATTTTAAATACAGAAATGTCAGCCCTCTGAAAAGTATAATCAAGCATATGTATATAGTTATGTATACTAAATATATTAGTTTCACCTTTTAATTTGAATTACTGAAATACAAACTTTTGCACGATATTCAAATTTTTTGAGTTTCACCTGTAATTTATGGATAAGATACTTGATGTGTATTAAATCTGTCTTTGAGCATCCTGTCAACAATTTTGGGCCATTTTCGATAAATTTCCTCTTTGATATAGGCTCTATCCAATCTCCAGCGCTGGCACCAACCTTTCTCATTTGCAGCCACACTCCAAAAACTGCTAGCTGTATCACAGGTTAACATGAAGCAGAAACGTCCATTTGACAGATTATTTTGTCAAGTTAAACACAGCCCAGTTACATTAAGCACTTTAGCCCATGCTATTGACAGCCAAACGAAATTCATGTTTGGGTCGAAAGTATCGAGGCACGAAACCTTGCAACAGGGGTGACAGCCAGTTGAGTTTTCACAGTAATCTACGTCCTTCCCTGAGGACAGGTTAAATTAACGAGGGCCAGATGGCAGTTCATGTAAGGTCACCACATTTGCTTCGAAATGCATATTTCTCTGTGTGTCATTGAGTAGATCCTTGGTATCGTGTAACAGAATGCACAACATTCATTTGCAGATGAGACAAATGGACAGTTGTCAGAGGAAGAGTCCCTGCTGAAAAGACTAGATTAGATGAACATTAATTTCAATGCTCCAGGTTGGTTTATGCATCAATGACTAGGGATGGGAATTGATAAGATTTTATCAATATCAATGCCACTGATGATTCTGCTTATTGATCCGATTCTTTAACGATTCTCTTATCGATTCCTGATAGGAATGTGTGGAAAAAGTAGTCTCATGCTTTTTCGGCAAAACAAAACAAGTAGTTTTATTTGTTTTAAAGCTTACACTTTTTTATTTGTTGTTGGAAATATCAGTTGTTTTAACCATTCCTTTAAATGAATTGGTTCAAAGGAGTCATTAGTTCGCGAATTGGACGTGTCATTATCTGATGTGTACGCGTCGATTATCCCGGCAGCTAGGACATCCCACAAGATTTGTGTCAACACAGAAAACATTTAATCACTGGATAGTTTTTTTTCCCCGTTTATTTAAAGTGTGGTTTATGTCAGCTGAATGTGCGGAACGCTTTCAGAGCAGAAAAGATATTTTAGCACAATTCACACCCAGCGGTAATTCAGGAAAAAAAAAATATCCGAATGCTCGACATGAAACTATGGTCTTCCAACCTTTTACCATCGTGTCGATTTATTTTGATTAATATGTGCCAGGGAGAGAGAGCAAGACAGCGGTTAGGGGATGGTGAAGCCTTGTTTATACTTTTGTCTGGCTCCGAAGAGAAAGAGTGGCTCTCTCTCTGCTCGTTCTTCAGTTAAACATATCTACATTACTCACCGATCAAATAAGACTATGATGGGACAAAAATTCGCTTTGGAGCAGGAGCATCGATAAGAGGACTTGTTAACGTCGAGGGCATACAATATCGATGGTTCATAAAACTTAGAACCGGTTCTTGAGTGGAACCGGTTCTCTTTCATAGGTTCACTCAACGCTGCGTAGCTTTAAGACACAGTGGGACGCCCTCTGGGTGTGCCGATTGTCTGAAGCCCATATAGAATCACGCCAATACATTGGCTGATGGCGTGGGCCCTGCCCCGACGCTCTTACGTCGTAACATTATATACGCGCGCGCCATCTGCTCCTTAGATTTCTCTGGCTTCACGAAGCGGCCATTTCATGCCCTTCGCTTTCGGTTTTTCTGAGCCTGAAATTTAGGATTACAAGTGCTTCGTCGTCTTCTGCACTACAGCAACTGGAATAAGTGGAACTCTGTTCTCCTTATGGTGAAGTGCAATGGAATATTGTTGTTGCTCTCCGCCATGTGCACGCTTCATTGCGAGCAACGACCCTCACAGTAAGTGCGTTAAGTGTTTGAAAAAGGGCAGCTTTTTTCGCTCTGGCCTAGAATTAGGGCCACTAAGAAATCTCTCGTCTCGTCATCGTGTAAAGCCCGCCTCAACGTTTGTGATTGGTGCCTCGATTTGGATGACATTCTCCAACGGGGGGTCCTGTTTCTAGATCAGGATGCTCTCTGCACACGCAAGGTCTCTCGCTCGCTTTCCCTCTCTGCCGTGCGCGCTACGCGGTTTGGAGCACAGTCTCTGTCTCAGTTACGACTGAGACGGGTCTGGTGTCAATCAGGCTAGGTCTAGCATTGAGTAAGGAAAATCACCCAACTCGAGGCCGGCACCAAGCATGCATTTGAAAATCTCACTGCACGCAATTGGATAACACTATGACCAATCAACGGTGAGACCACAACCACTAGTGGGTTTTCGCTAAGCCCCATACGCTTAGCTACCAGCGGAGCTAACTGGTAGATTAGACTATTGCCGTATCTGGTTGACAAAACGTCCTTCTGGCAAAGGGACGATTAAGCGCCGTCTTCTGTTCCTCTTTCAGATAAAAAGCCAAGTCTAACTCGTTCATTGTAGCTGCCAAAGCCATTTCAAACAACTGGTGTTCATCCATAGCCATCTTGCAATGTTTACTAATGACCTCGACGTTGCAGCGCTGTCGTCATCTTTTTAGCTCGCCTCTGGCCCGCCCATATCAGATACACGATGTGATTGGTGCAGCTCGGCTACAAGGGCATCTAATGAGCTAGTGAGCATCATTACGCGATGCCAGAGTGACTCGCTGAGCAAATTCAAATTGGGCTCTCGTGAGAACTCTGGATTTCCAGGGTAGGCTATGATCGCTTCACCCAACGGTTCTATGTATCAGTATAAAACCCCTAGCAACCACTCTTAGAAACGCAAAATATGTTCTTATTGATATTGTTCATTGAATCTTAAATAGAGTTGAGTATTGTGAGAGATTGAGTAAGCGAGTATACCTGCATTTAGAGTAGATATAGCATTTACTTCAGGTCAGTCCTATATTCGTAATAAAAAATCTGCTGCGATATATTGTCCTTTCACCTGGGTTTCCCTGTGCCCTGACAAGCTGACGTATTTTTGTCGTAATTTTTAACATGTGTCAGTTGCATCTTGCTTCTCTGTGTTCCCAAGTTCAGTCCTTTCAATATATAAGTCTTTTCTACTGACTGACTCACTCATCAAGACAGCCTTTGCCGCCATTTAATGGCAAAATAATGTAACTTCTGTTGCTATTCAAGGTCAGGGACTATTTTTTTCCAGCGGAAGGAAGGCTTTTAGTGATTTTACTTAATGAAAGTCGCATTGATACATATTTGTTGGCTTTAATATTTTTATTGTGTGGTAACCGTTTCATAAAAGTGATAAGGTACTCGAGGCTTGTGCTGTATCGTGAATAAGTCACCAATTGTATTTTATTGTATGCAGATTCCTTGTTACATCCGAAATTGGTTGTTTGTCATGTGTTTAATGGGTTAAACTTTCTAAAGGAGTAACGTTAACAAGTATTATGTATTATAACTGCAGTTACAATAATTCATGAGACCATACAATGCTTTATAAGGTGTATTACAAGTAAGGGATAATGTACATCCAGCCAGTGGTTCTCTCGACAGGATGATGGTGAGGTCTTGATCAGCCTGAAGGGGGTTATTTTGAGAGAACCACTGGCTGGATGTACATTATCACGCTTATTACATGGCTACTTGCCACATAAGTAAATAATTAGACACGAAAGATTGATCTGAGTTGAAATATTTTATTAGGTCTTTAAGCGCAAAGAGAGCAGTTGCAGTGCGGCAAGTTCAAAACTAAACAGACATTTAAGAGATACGGTATACAGTCATTCATATCACTTATTAAACAGCATTTTGCCACATAAATATTTAGGGGGATAATATATATTGATTTCAGATTAATCTGGGAATAATTTACCGCTTGATGACGCTATTGACCAATCAGAATCAAGTATTCCACAGAGCCGCGTAATAAGACATAATTAATGCATTAAAAATACTTTCATAATGCATTATAGCTATATAGGGGCTTCGAGTAAAGAGTTACTGGAGATCTACCGACCTGCAGAGGATCCAAATCTGATCCAACACACCTGAATTAGCTGGTTCAGTTTGGTTTGAGCTGAATTTTGGGCTCACCGGGTCTATATTGCTGGTCATCTCTTGCCAAGTACCTACAACTTGCAGGTCTTTTCACCAAGGCATCAGAGGCTTCAACTTTCTAGCAGGTTCAGGGAATGAGAGAAGCCATAGAAATGTGTGTGTGTGTGTGTGTGTGTGTGTGTGTGTGTGTGTGTGTGTGTGTGTGTGTGGTGTTTTTAGCGAAGTGCTTCCTGATGTATATCTACATCTTCAGCCAAAGCATGAGCCCACAGATGCCTCCACCTCAACAGGGTGACTGAGGCAGCTGTCCCGAAGCCCTTAAGTGCCCTCGGCTTCTGTCACGAGAGCGTGCCTGTGCCAGTGTTTTGAAAGAGAGTCTGTCCGTCCGCATTTCTAAGTGCGTATTGCATCACAACAACACACTCAGCCATCAATCCAAACCACACTGTATGAGGCACATGAAAAATGACATTCTCCACTCTCAAGAGTTGCCTCCTAAGGACAACAATCCCATCATAAATCAACTAAAGTGGTATGTATTTCAGAGTGCAGGCACTGGTGCTATAATAGACCTGACTGCTAAATAGAGCTCCAATTTGATTAAGGTACAGAGGAGGGGCCTGAATCAATACTCTCATGTTATGCACCCAGACTTGGCTCCCGTGCACCGCATTAGGAGCCTATACCTCCTGCCTCCTTCTCCAAGCCTTTAATTCTTACCAGAGACAATTAATACTCGAGCCCTAAGCACGGCATCCATTATTTGTGCTCTGCATACCGTGCGGGAGACACAAACAGGCTGAAGGAGAAGAGAGACACTGCATTACCAAACAAGCGTGAGAAAAATGTAAACAGTATGTCACTAGTTTATTCACTTCTCTTTATCTCTCACGGATCGATGCACAGGCTCCACATTGCAGGAGTGGTGATGTTAAAACACTCCTCCACTGTAGTCGATTGGCTCAATGAGTCAATGGAAGTCATCGCATCTCCTTGCTCGCCCTTGTGAGAGTCATTTGGACGTGGCGCTTCCTCAAACGGACGTATGACGTGCAGATTCAATAGGCCCCCTGTTCCCTGATCTGACACAAACAAAATGAGAAAAACAGAAAGCACTCATCTGTGTTTATACATCCACGTCTGAGGTGTAAATCCACTATCAGCCCATATTCTGCACTTCCACTAACAAAACAGAGCAGCGGTGCGTTCATTTATTCAGACAAGCTGATACATTTCTCTTTACGGACACCCCTCGTTGTAATGGAGAGTATATTTCATAACAGAAAGCAAAATTAATATTTGATATTGGCAGAGCACTTTTTCAGTTTCAAGGATAATTAATTATTTGTGTATGCTTTGCAGAGACAGCCTAGCTCTGCTTTGAAAGTTTTGATAAATTGCTGAAGAGTATGTATTAAAAGGGCAAGAGACATTACTATCAATCATCTAGGGTTTTAATGGAAGAGATTGGTTCCCATCTTTTATTTGGCAGTCTCAGCTCTAGCTCATGTGACCAGGAAACTTGGCTGCATGGCTCATCTACAAAGGTTGTTTTTTTCTTCTGATGTCAAGGATAAAATAACAGTTTTCATTGCAAAATTAGCTTGTTTGGTAGTCCAACAATTAATGATAAAGCAGACATTATATATATATATATATATATATATATATATATATATATAACAGACTAGGCTATACACAGTGATAATTTTTCCAAAGAAAATCAGAGTGACTCTTTAGCCTCTGGACTCCCTCTATGGTTAGTATGTAAATACAATTCTTATCACACGAAACCAAGTCCCCAGCTCATTCTGCGGGATGCAGAGCACAGGTGAGTGTTGTACACGGACCACTGTAATGAATAACCAATGCTATAGCTGCTATAATAGACGACAGTCAGCAGGAGCTGGTTTGAATAGCTTGTGTTACTGTAAGTGCTGTCATGGCCAGAAGGAACGGTCCATCCATGATAATGACACTGCGGTACTGCTGCTCTCAGACTGATGCTTTCCCTTCAAGTGCATTGAGGTGTCAACAGAACGCACTGCAGCATAAAGAAAGAAAGTCTCCTCAATGGCGAAATCGTCTCTATCAGCTCAGGCGATCAGCCCTGATCCCTGGTTAGTGTCTTCAACTGGAGGTCACAAACTACTAGGGAGCCATTAGTGAGGAGGGTAATTTGATTCTGGGGACTGATACCATATTAAATACTTTAGAAATACTGCTTAGGTCGGAAAAAATCCTGCCTACATAGACAACTAAAGAAACTTGTTATAATGAATGCCTGAGCAGAGGCCTTTCTGCTTGATGACAAAACTAAATTACGCTCAAATGCTCCTGCAGTCAAGGTAGCTGGTGCACTTTCATAGCACACAGATATATATATATATATATACAATAATCATGTCAGAATGTATTCAATAAACCATCATGCGGTGTGACATCCCAGCAAACAAAGAACATTCCCCTAACGTTCCCGATGGTTCCCATGTGGGTTTTTTTTGGGAACCAAACAAGAACGTTCTAGGAACATTCCCTGTAGGTTATATTTAGGTTATATTTTTATAACCTAAAGAGAACGTTCCAGGAACGTTCCCCTAACCTTCTGGGACGGTTCTGGGAACCAAAAACGTTCCCAGAGCCTAAAATTGTTTGCTGGGATGCTAACTCTAAAACTACTGTAAACAAAACATTAATCAAATGTAAAATTATTTTATAATTATGCACGCAGTTTTCATGACCACAATTATTTTAGGGATGTAGCCTACTGATATTAAAAAGTCTATTCAATACCAATAAGCCAATCATAAATGTCATGTTATGGTCAATAAACAAATAAATATTCTATAATAATATTTTATTAGTAACTATTTTGTTACGACAAAAGATAAAATCAATTGTTTTAAAAATTAACAGTGAATTTAGGCATGGCAAAAAACATTAAAATACACAGTATGAAAAATGGATATTCATTCTGATTTGCTTAGATAATATTTAACAGCGTTATTAAATTATTAATGTTTTTAAAGATTATCTTTAAGTGAGAGTTAGGCTAAACCATTTAAATGTAAACATTGTGGAAATGAACATGCACATGAAATGTTCAAGATTGACCAATACAATCCCCCCAAAAAAATGAATAAATGGGTGAGACTACATGGAATATTTCCACATTTAAAAACGAATTGTTATAGGTCCAATTAAAATGGAAATAAATAAATAAAATAATTGAATATTTCAAAAGAGTCACATCACCAAAAACAAACTTTGTGTGTGCTAACTGCTAAGCTATAGCTCTGAATAACCATTAAGAATTGTCCATCCTCTCTCAGTGTGTTCTTCAATGTTGATTTACGATGACCCGCATACCAAAACAGTGAGGATGACTAATGATGCTCTGTAAAAGAGGCATCTTTTGTTTCTTCACCTCATTTTTCTTCTCTTTACATCACTGCAGCCTTTCCTCCATGCACAAATAAGCTCTTTCATATGGGTGCTATCTCCTGTGCATTATCTTCTGAGGGTCTGTCTCCCGGTCCCTCGTGTAAAGAGCTCTGGCTCTAAGCCTGTGGATAGTCTCCACCAGACACTAAATTTGGTAGCTCTGCTGCTCTTTTAAGTAAATGCCACAGAAATCTGCCACAGCGCAGACCAAGCTCACTCTGCAGACCAAGATATGACAACACCTTTTATACAGAGCAAACACCAACCCATTCCACCTATTCAACACACTCAACTCCCAAAGTGCTTACTTAACATTTGTGTCAGTGAGTTCTATGGTAATAGGCCGCACACCCATTGATTATCTGCCATTTTCTCAGTGTGGCGAGCTGGGCCTGTGGCTCAGTGTCTAGATGCAGTAGGGACTACCCACTGAAATGCCACTGCACATATAATTAGGAATCTCTGGGGCTTTTTTTATTATTCGATTTTATTTACTCACTTTTTTGCTTTAAGAGTGTGGACAAACACAATGGCTAGTATTCTTAAGATGAATATATGAGCTTGAAGGGCAGCCCTGCTGAAAAGATCAACATAGTATGGTGTCCCTAGTCCCTACCAAACTATTTAAACCTGTATATCTTCCATAGATAAACGGACAAACGGAGAGATGGATACAATTGCTGGAGTCCATAGTCATATCGTCCTATCATAAGCAAATACAATTCTTGTAACTTGGGGTGCAATACTATACTTATTTGATCATTAATTTACTTATTACTTGTTTATTTACAAATGTAATTATTTACTTCATTGTATTATCATGAGAAATGAGAATCTTTTTCTATAATTTTACGAGCAAAGACAGAGTTGGTGATGAAACAAAATGTCATATCTCACCCAAAAGGCAAGCCTGTGGATATCACACATGCAATTTGCAAAGTTATGCCGGTAAAGGAGTCTCAAACCACAGTCAACAATTATTCACTTTACATAGGCCTATATTATTTTAGTAATACTATTATTATCCAAAATAATAATTTGTATTTGTATTGTTATTAGTGTGATTAAAGTGTTTTGTTAAAGGTGGGGTATGTGATTCTCTTTTTTGTCCATTTTTTCAAAATCACTTGAAATCCTATTCATAACCCACTTACAGCCACTGAGTTAGAAGCACTGAAATGAAAATTAAGCAATTTAATCATCTGTGGAACGGGCAGGACTCGAAAACTCCAGCCAATCATTTCCAAGACCACCTAGAATCATTGAACAGTAAGTCCGTCAATCAAACGGTCGCACCATCCCCCTCCCCCATCCCCTTTGTGCGCATACTCAAAGCACATTGCTATGAATCCTGCTTTGAATAGAAGACCACTGTACAGACGACAGGGCTCGTGCTGATTGCGTGTCCATGTTCTTCGAATGGGTGGAGTCAGGGCCAGCGTTGGAGGAAAGAAGGAAGGACCATTTGAGTTGTGTATTTTCAAAATTTTCCGGCCGTTTTGGAAATCACATACCCCACCTTTAATGTATTATGGAAACAAAACAACATGCTGACGAACAATGATTGTTTTGGCTTAAACAACAACAACTGTATAAGAATGATTGCAGGGTGCTTCTCATTTCTTATTTGTGCATCCTCGTTATCTTTCCTCGCTTCCTTTCCTTTCCTTTCCTCGCATCTCAGCTTCACCCCCTGTAGGATACTAGGATGCGAGGGAAGGACGCAAGGAAAGAAAAGGAGGACGAAGGAATCGAATGAAAGCTTTTTTATATAAAAAAACTTGATCACTTGAGCGTCACTTCACATCGTCATCAGCAGCGCTCAACGGATCTGCCCTTATGTTGTCGAAGTTTGTTTGTTTAAGAAATTCATAATAAATAATAATAAAGCAAGATACTGTTGAAATATGTGAGATGTGTGGTTTATTTAAACTGCAAAGGTAGAGTATAAATTAAAATCATGTGAAGAGGGAGGAGAATTTATACGTGCGTCACATTTAGTCGATAAAACACTTCCGCATAGGATACACCCGTGTATCCTCACTTATGACTCCTCAGGAAGCCTCCTCACTCCTCGATCCTCGCCTCCTCGCAGTGCAATTAGAGAATTGAGAAGTCCTTCAAGATGGCTGATCTCGATCAGTTTCCGGGTCATAGGATGGAGGACGGAGGAGCGAGGAGATGAGGAGGGATATTGAGAAGCACCCATAGTCTTCATATCGTCAAAGGCCTCAGCCATCAGCAAGATCTCTGACGATCGTCGATATACGATACTTTGTCTATCGGGACAACCCTAGGATAGACAGAACGATAGATAGGAAAGACATAAAGACAGATAGATATAACTTTTGTGGATCAGGGCAGTGGAACATTTTATTATATGCATTACTCAATTTTTTTTAAGTATAATTCAGTAAAGTTCTCTTTCTATCATTGCAGTTTAAATTCAAATTCAACTTCCTGTGAGGCATGACCAATTGAACTTGAAATTCATACTCATGAATTGAATGGGAGCCAATTCTTCAGTTCAGAATTTTGCCCAACCCTGAAATTCATGCTGGTTTTAAGTGTGTTTTCGTTAGGCAGCAAAAGAGGCAGCCATCTTGAAGGTCTGCACACCTAATTAGGTGATGTCTGCAGACGATCTGCCCTCATAACATAACCTCCTAAAACGCCCTCCAACCTCTTTCTGACAGGGCTTCACGAATAAAACACGCACACAGATGAAGGCCAGGGTTATACAGGCAGACAAGAGCAGCAGCTTAACCCTTGCACCAACAACATCCATCAGCTGGAGAAATCAGGGGTACTTCTGCTCTCTCATCTCACACATAAGGTGAAATCACACATTTAGACAGGTGTGACTGAGAAGACAGCTTCCTGGAGGATCACCGTCAGCCAGCAACCTTTAAATGTCATTTCAGATGAAGATTCTGATACTTAACATGAAGACGGAGGAATGTTTTCACTGTGTTTTGAGATAGACTGTATTATGCATTGACATTGATCCATTCTGGAACAACAACAAGCAACTCGAACACATTGACATTCATCCAACGTTTGGAAAATAACAAACCGGCACACGGAGCGAGCGCAGACATCTTGCGCAATTCTTCTCCCAATATTGTGTGAATTTAATTGGAGGTTGTATCCTCTGTGAAAAACAAATACTTTTGAGAATTATTTCTTATGGGTGTGTTAAGGCTGGAGAAGTATTAATAAGACACAGCTCCAGCAAAGTGCTTTCACAGCACATAGAGCTTGGTAGGTTTACTTTCGAAATCCACCACTACCTTTACTCAGTTCCAGCACGTATATCGTTCTGTCATCAACAATCATCAAATTAATATGACGAGCAAACACGGGAGCTGCATGCAGAGGCTCTTGGTTTCCCGAACTGAGTGCTGCTGTCAAGCGCAATCAAACAAAGAGAAAACATGTGTGCTCTACGGAGAGACCAGTTCCCACTTCTAAAAATCACATGGATACACACATACTCAGAACTTGTGGAATGGATAATTTCTTTTCAGTTATTCTCTCTTTAGCATCTGTCTAGTTTTCTTATTTTTTGCTCATCTCATGCACTCTTCTAAATAATAAAAGACTGAATTCCTGATCTATTATATTCACCTTAATGAACCTGTAGGCCTTGCATTTCTGAACTCACAGCAGCTGAGAGATTTGGTCGAGGGACATTAGTTGTTCCGGACAAACTCTGCGGCACCAGAAAGTGACCTAATCTCTATATTCCCTTCTAATTTATCAGAGAGAAACACAGAGAGCAAAGCAAACAGGAGAGAAGTGCAGATCATGAATATTTCATTGTGCGACAACTACTTTTTCAGACAAGGAAAAAAACAGAGGCAACTCTGGAGTGTGCTGTCAGCCATGTCATGATAGACACTCTCTTTGCCTGATATTAACATGTCTGTTGGCATATTGCGCAAGTACTTTTTGTTGGAAGACAAAATCTAAATTTCAGCCTGCTCGCAGTTTGAACATCTAAATAGAGATCAGAAAGGAGTGAGGCGGTTTCCCCTTGTTATCGGCTTTCTTTATTTGCTGAATTTTACAAAACTGTGGAGGAGAGTTTGAAGAACAAGCCCTCAAATTGATACTCTTCTAGTCATTGTCTGAAAGTGAGGGTTTTGGCTGGGTACTAGATCTCACATTAGCCATTAGCTCACAATAGTTATGTTTAATATGTCAAAATGTGTTATGTCAGGAACTTACTTCAATGTTAAAATGAAGAGGCTGAGCCTCAAGACTAAAGCCTTGAAATAAAAACCTGCACTTCACATATTTCCCCCACCCCAAAAGTTAACTAAATATGAGGAATACATAGATCAAATAAAAAATTTCTGTCTGTAACATTTCAACCATATTATTTGGTCTGTCTGCCTGAAGTGTTTTTTTATTTTTTTATATATCATATAAGATTTGTCAAGCCAACATTTTAAGTTAAAACGTTTTAGTTAAAAATTATTTATACTGTATACATTTCTTTGAATCTCAATTTCTTTGAATTCTACTTCCTTACATAAAGTTTAAATTGCAATTCTGCATCCTGCTTGCTACCTCAATTCAAATTACATTTAAATTGGAATTTAAAACGCATCTTCACATCAATTCTGAAAGGCACACTACTGATCATGAATGGATTAGAGGATTTGCAGCAAGCAAGTATTTATAAAAGACAAAAAACTGTCAAGATTAATAAGGCCGGTTAGATTTTTTATGCCCGACCATGCCTGGGCGAGCATGTTTAAATAAAGCGTAGTGGGCTTGGCCGCGTTATCCATATAGTATTAGCAAATGTGACGCATACATCTTTCTTCCACTTCGCAAGGCTGTGGAGGTCCCTGCTGACCTGAACTCTGCTCTCTTAGAAATATTTGATTAAGTCAGAAATTTATAGCACGCTGTTCTATGCCAGTTAAATGCATCCCCAGAGTTACTTTTTTCATTTCCAAGATCCATGCCCTTGTATTAGCCCACTTCGCTAATACAAAAGAGCCAAGCCGCTTCATCTCTACTGCCAGCGCAGCTAAATGGCTCTCATCCCAGCTATAGATCACACCCATTCACGGTTAGCCGGATAAGGGCAGGTTTATTTTATAAAGCTTAAGGATCATGCTATGCAACATGTGTGGGTGTGTGTGTGTGTGACCAAAATTGTTTAAAGAAGCTCATGGGAGAGATCAGGGTGCTGGGGGGGCCCTCCAATGTATCAAAAGCCTGGCATGTCTGGAAGATGTGAGGACAACTTCATAATTCAAATGAGCAGATGGTGGACTAGAGACATCTTTGCTTGATCAGTGCTTTTCTGTTGTATTGGTCTAGGCGGCAGGTTGAAGAAATATGGAGGATGAGGAGATGGAAGCCTGGCCAGGTCTGTTTAATCTGGGAGTCTGCAATGGGCAAAGCACACAAAGCAAAGAATAAATAAATCATTGCATTGAGTGTGGCTTCCCAACTGGCCTCTCTCTGTGGTGTTTGTGTTGACGTTTATGAGTGTGTATGTAGGTTTAAATTAAGAACATGAACCTTCTCATTAGCGTCAGGCCAATGAAAAAACTTGTGGGAGTGTGGCTCACACATACACTGATCAGACAAGCCTGAAAATTGGGGCTGTGCTGACGGAAGCCTGCTTGTGATCTTGGCCCACACTATCAGCCAATTAAAAAGGGGGGTGACAGGTAGACAGAAGCGCATCTCAGTCAGGAAGGATACTAAACACGGGAAGCCGTCAGGCTTTGATCAGGCTCTTCTGTGACCGTCTTTGCCTCTCCAGGGATTCGGCCATTACCTCCACTTATGGGTCCAACTCTGACGGGTTGGAGAGCAGAGCGCCAGCCTTTTGCACATAATCCACACCTTATTTTCAAAAGGCAGAGATAGAGTCATCTTCCTGAAAGGATTTAACCAAATAAGGCTTCCAGAGAAGGTATGCAAGTTACCAGGCTGAATGGCAACTATCACATAGAAATTAGAAAGAACACAATCAGGATTGTGAGCAAAAAGATGAGCTACATTGTAGATATTTATCTGCTGCTGTGAAGATGAAGCTTGCTTTGGGAAGCCACTTTTGTGGGAAAAAGTGCAGAAAAATGTGTCTGTAAAAGCAATTAAAGTTGAAAACTAAAATACTCTTGACATTTTTGGTGCTAAATAAGGACAGAAAAAAACTCGACACTGTCCTTACAAGCCTGAAAACTCAGCCTCATATTCAGCCAACATGTGCGTTATGTCGTAATAGTTGGCAAGCGCTGGGTAAATTGGCTAGTTAGAATTACCCATCCTCATGCTGTAATTAGTCATGGGTAGATGCACCACCAAGATGTTCTTCCTTATAAAAGTCTTACATTATTTCTACAACCCTTTCAAAAGGGCAACAGGAGTCAGAAGCAACTGTGCAATACCGATTTTTGCAAATCTAAAAGGTGGAGGGAAGGAAAAAATAACTCCAAATGTCTCTCAGCATGGAAAGTCCTGATTGACAACCAACACTTTTGTTTACGAAGAAGGGCATGGGGAGATATGACCTCTCCTGTGCAGACTGTTGGCATGACCGCTTTAGACAGCCCACGATAACCATGATTAGCTTTGAGAGTGGGCATACCAATCAAAGGGGAGGAGGGCTGATCTCAATCAAACATGACGTAAGGGCCACTTAAAGGTGTATGTGCCCACCTCAAAACATTCGCTCTCCTTCTGCACTATATAGTCATGCCCACTTACTTTCTAAAACCCCTAGTGCTTTCTTGATTACGGCTGATCATTACATACATATAATTGAGCCCTTCGTAGTCAGGGATTCTGAGAATAACCATGTGAAACAAGGGGATGGAGGTGGCAGGCGAGATCAAATTAAAATCATACACTTTCACTATTGCCATAATTTATGAAAAAAAAAAGATCTCTTCCCCCTTATGGCTGTGTCTCTGCTGCAGGAATGAGGTTGAAAGCAGTAATCAGATGAGAGGCAGAGGACTCATTTGCCAGCCTGCAGCGATGGATTGCTAATGTCAGAGCTAGCTGACGGGGCAAGCCAGGAAGAGCAGCCTATCACTTAAAAAATACTCCATTTGCATGCACAAAGCAATTACCAGCACGGTGGTGTGCAATCCAAAATGTGTGGGCAGTGGCCGAGGTGCCGGTGTGCATTCTGCCGCATCTGCGGTACTGGAAACTGGATGAAGCCCTGTGTGAACTGGATAAAAGAAGCTTGGAGATTACTGGCCACTGTAGAGCTTTTTCTATGCAAACTAGGTAAAACACACAGGTAAGATGTTGATTAACTGTCAGAAACTTAATGGCTGTCCCGGACATGCCCTTCACCTGGTGGTGAGTTTTTAGTATTCCTCTGAATTGGTGGGGATGGAGGTGGTCATGGCTGCCTGGGTACAGGAGGCGGCAGCAGCGGATGCTGGCCAGAGCTGAAGGCAGGCCCCTCTAGGCCCACCTCACGCAGCCGAGCGTGCAGCTGCCAGGGCCCGGGGGACAGCTGGATGACAAGAAGAACAGGGAGTGGAATAGATACAGTGGGCATTACCTCTTGAATATGCCAACAACAACGGGCCCTCGTAGCCTCTTCTTCCTCCCTAGGGGCCAGTGAGCCACGATGGGCCACATCACCTAGGTGCCAGCGAGCGTGCTCAAGCGTGTGTCTCTGAAAGAGTTTGGACAGGTCTTCACTCACACTTCCAGTCTACTTCCTGGGGCTCAGTGGGCAAGAGTTGGCGGCTTCTGAGGATGTCATGTTAGCCACAGCCCAATGGATAAGATTGTTATGGAGTCAGTGTTCGTGTTTGAGTGCATCACGGGTTGACCTGCGGACCCTCGAACTTGTTTGGCTAACGATGGCTCTCGTGAGACGACTAGGAACAAAGCAACACAACAGATTTCTCACCTAGATGACAGCAAGAAAAACTCAGGCTGAGTTTGTGATGTACATGCGATCGATCGTGTAGGATCCGTTCGAATAAGGTTGACAGTGTGTTGTCCTGATTAAACGCCACAGTGTACATTTAATCTCCCCTGAAATGGTCTCTCATCTTTCATTTCTGGTTTTGCAGCAGGGGTGCGTGTATGTGTGTCAAGGATATTTAGTGTGTGCATGTGTTTATATGTGTGTTTATAGAGGCATAAAGTAGTGGGTCATTTTCCTTTTCCCCCTGATGCTAAATTAAGTATGACAGACACAAAAGACTAATCACCTTCACAGCTTCAGCCCTGGCCTCATCTCCCTACTGGCTTATGACCCAAGGAGTTGCTATAGCAACAAACAAAGTCTCATTTATCTCGTCACATTTGCATTATTTTTCATGGTGCAAAAAATACATCACATTCTCTCTGCTGCAGTTTTGCTAGAGACAGGACGCACACAACGTGCTTAGCAGTGGCATGTAAAGATACCTGCATGTCTTTCTCAGTGAAAGAAAAGCAAAATATACTGCAACCACTGGAAGAATTATTAAAGGCAAAATGCTTAATGCGGATATAGAGTAAACAGATGGAACAAAACGGGGATAATTCACCCAAAAATGAAAATTCTATCAAATTTACTCTGCCTCATGTTGTTTCAAATCTATATAAGTTTAAGAGAATTTTAGAGATGGTTCTCACTGCGGAACATGAAATCCACGGGGAGGAGTCGGATCCAGATCCGACTCCTCCCACCTTACATACACCTAAACCTACCCAACTCCGCCCCCTGATCCCTAAACCCACCCCTAATCCCTAAACCCAACCCTAATCCTACCCATCTCCACCCCTTGGATCTTGATCCGACTCCTCCCCGTGGATCTCATGTACTGCATTGAGGTGCTACTGGAATTTTAGGAGAATTTTTTAAGGATATCCTGATGACTCTTTTTAATATAATAAGTAAATGAGAAGTGGGGTTGTCAAGTTTTAAAATGGCAAAAAGCACCATAAACATGTCATATATTAAATTAATTGGTAGACTGACCTCGTCATACCCAGATTTTAGTCAGAACATGAGTCTGATACTAGTCAGAATACGAGTCTGATACTGCTCCATTGGGCTGTGATTATGGGGCGTGTTTTAACCGAACCTGGAAAGAAAATGCCTCTGCACTCAATTGGATCGACAAATGCCTTGATCGAGGTTCTCTGTTCCTCTTTTAAAATGAATGCACTGTCTACATCTTCTATCACAGACGTGATGGCTTAATCTACACATATAAATTCTCCAGCGGCAGCCATTCTTTATTGTAAACAAAAAAAAATTCAACCCAAGCGCTCTTTGGTGACGTGGATGATTACATTACTGTTGATCATCTGTCCATCATTGTATAAAGCCCGCCCTGACAATTTGATTGGTCCGAACAGCTTTGGTTCGGCCATACTTACTTCACAACGGATCAAGTCCAGACCGAACTTCCCATCCTCAAATGTTGTGGACGGGGCTAAGTTCGGCTGGCATCGAGGCTAATGAATTGCTAGATTTAGTTCACAACATTAGTCTGAATAATCACAGATGAACCAGATGTGATTCTCTCTAGTTAAACCCAATTAACTGACTCCATGATCTGGAGGAGATTATACAATTTTGGACTGGTCCTCATAAGCTATTAAATGGCTTCAAAAGACTTAAGACTATACTGTGTGTGGAATAGCGGTAAACAGGCTCTGCTTAGTCGTGCTGTGCTCATGGCCATCGCTGGGAATGTGCTGATGGATCAGTCTGTGGGTGCCTCATGTACACCTCCAAAATGCTACCATAAATCACAGCACCACAGCCGGAAACACACCCCGGCCCTGACAGCAGAGGATGGATGAAATCAAAGAGTCGCTGTGTATTAATACCCCTCCGTGTCCCGTGCATACGACAGGTAATTGCAGCACAATGAATGCAAATACAAATGACATAATGACTCCCGCCCAGCCAAGCAGCACTTATGAGAAGCATCACACATACAAATTATCAATATTCATTTACAAAAATAATCGCATAGGAGAAAAAAAAACAAACAAACAGGAAAACCTGCGAAGAAACCCTGCTTAGCACAAGCCTGTGGGAGAATCTTCATATCAAAATGTTTCCTCTCTCTTTTTCGATACACTCACTGAGGGTTGGATTGTTTAAGAAGTACAATGCAAGCTCCTTTTGTACTGAGAGCAAACCGACCGGCAATCATTTTTAAAACAACAGAAAGCAACAGAAAGACTCATCCACATCAGAAGAGCCAGAGACAAGGATCAATGTGCCATTATCTCAGGCAGTCAATATTCCAACAGGGACATTCAAATTCCTTTCCTTTGGCTTTCCAAGACATATGCCATGCATTTTCACTCAGGCATCTGCTGACAGGGCTCAGTTAATCCATTTCACTTCCCTGCCCTCAGTTTTCCCTGACTCAAAGGCCAATCATAACTCTTCCCTGTTCAATACAAATGTGAGGCATTAAGTGCTCTACCTTGTCAAAATGATTTCTGTCTTGGAAAAAATAAATAAATCTGAAATTCTGTATTTCAGTACTACAATCACAGAAGTCTCTAAAATATAAATAACTATAAAATACAGATAATCATTAGCACATGGCATATGGGAGGAATAAAAGTTCAGTTGACTCTAAGAAACAGTTTTGCTCATTGGCTAAATGTTTAGAGATGGAGTAAGTTTAAGGAGATAATGCCAGGAGAAAACTGGATGCTAGCAATTCACATTCATATCAGTTGGACCAATTTTAATAGTATTCCAAAAAATAAATAAAAAATAAATGAAAAATAAAATATTAAACAGAAAAAAAAAAAACATGCTCAATAAGTTAAACGACAGGTTAAAGGGTTAAGTCTAGCCACATGATAATCACCAGTGTAGTGCAAGTGGCTTTCAGTTTTAACAGCTCAAACATGCATTTTAGTCTGGAACTAGGATTAAGCCTTGTCTGTGAAACTGGGGGTTAGTCTGTTTTCTGTCACTTTGAACAAGGTAATTGACACTAGGGTAATTGTCACTACATAGTACCTTTCATCTGTGTAACTGTAAATTGACTATTCTGTCAGTAAACAGATCCATGTTTAATTCTTAAAGCTTCCCATAAAGGCCATGAGCTGATAGCAAGAAGCACCTGTGACAAACAAAAGGAGCAAAACGATCAAGAAACCTCATTTCGTAATCCACCTGCAGACGCAGAGAAAAAAGACAATCATATGATGCCTTTGAGGAGGCAATACAAGACAAAAAAAAATATCCCTTGAGGGATTAGTCAGGTTAAAAACCCGATTGCCATTGCAAATATTGAGTTTACAAGCTTGTGATGGTTCTCTGATTCTAATTTGGGGGTGAAGGGGTTTTTACACTTGATTTGCACTGGATATTTTTTTTTCCTAATGCTCTGTATGCTTTGTTAAAGTCTAGGCGGGAGGCTGAATGCATCGCAAGCACAAGGATCTACATACTTTGAAAACAGCAAACTCTGAATTTCCATATTAATTGGGACTCTCGGTCAATGACCTTCATCATGTGACGAACAACAAAAATAAACTCTACAAGGTGCATTTGCTCCCGTGAGTCTCCAACTAGAGTGCCCCTTCAGATTACTTTGATATGCTTCAAAATAACTGATAAACGCGATGACACTTGTGATACATGATACGTATTGACACTAAAGTGATAAATTATTCAGACTTGGTGGGTCATTCCAGTCTCCATGCCCTGAATCCTAATCAAATCCCATTATAACCACATATTTAAAGGCTGTAGCCATAATAAGATATGAAGCAAGATGCCTATATGGGTTAATGTGGTGTGCCATGTGACTTTAGGGTCAATGTAATATAATAACCAGTTTTCTCTCGTTAATTAGCAAAGTGCAGAGATGTTAAGCCCAATGGGGTGTACCGCTCACACACAATCAAGGGACATATTACACAGGCATCATGTCCTTTGGCATTCAGGGATAAAGTTGTATTCAGCAGTTTTAGTAAATCTCTAAACCTGAAATGATAGCAAAAATAAGTATTTAAAGCTTGGAGTCGCTCCTGTAAGCATGAAATTATACCCTCCCGGTGCATTTTTATTCATAACTCTTTTAAAAAAAACTACTTTCACAACATCTGAAAAGATAACACGGTTGTTTTCCCAACACAAAGTCCAATGCTGTTGTAGTTGGATGGCAAAAAAAGGATACCTTTTTGGTCAAATTTTGGACTTGGAATGCCAGCTTGGACTATCTTGGAAGACTTTCAAATTAACCCAACTTGTATAAAGGAATGGTGTAGCACACTGGTTAAAGATTTTAGATAGTACCATGTTTGTCAATGTGACCCTGAGCAAAGCACTTAACCCAGAATTACTTCTAGGGGATTGAACCTGTAATCTGTATAAGTAACTTTGGATAAAAGCTTCTGCTAAATGACTACGTGTTTATGTGTTTCAGCCAAACATCTTTCCCGTAATATTCGGCGCCAAGGAAAAAGCCAAGTTTTGTTGTATATAAAACAACTCAGGGCTCATGGCCAGGCTAATTTTTCTATTCGGAGGCTCAGTTTTTTCTCGATTATAGAGATCAATTAATGCATGGCAATATCTTATGTGACACATACTGCCTGCGCAAAGGAAAAAACGAAGACAAAACGCCCGACCTTTGCTTTCAAACTTAAATCCAATGTGCCTGTATGAGTCTGGGGTGCAGAGCAGAGTATGTCTGAATTCATCATTGCTGGCAACGTGAGGCTGGCAGCCAACTACACCTCTAAGTTAAAAACAATCCTGAGAAGCCAGTGAGGTCAGAAGCGATCCATAAATTATCCTGAGACAAAGACTCTGCCACTGTGCATTATTCAACGAAAAGATCAATACACTTTTGCGAGTCAAACTCCACAACCTATTCTTCTTGCTTATCAGCAAACTTCTAAACAGGCACTTTCCCATGGTCAATTATTCAAATCAGCCTAAAAATTGCTGGATTTGTAAAAATACAGGGGTTTATGGTTTTCTTCTGCTGGGTCATTTTTTGTACCTAAATGGCTATTAAAATTTCTCGTTAAAGTTTATTTCAGTGAGTAAGATTTACTTAGTTATAGTAATTGATAATTCATCAAGATCAATTGGATTAGAGCCATTATTTAATTATCAAATGGTGTCCTGGCAGAGGACAGTCAGATATAAGAATTTACGGTTCCTAATCTGATCGTATTAAGTCATCTTTGACCGCCATGGTCACGACGGTTAACAAACAAAGGCCAGCTTTCAATGTGATAAACATCAGTGCATAAAAAGCAAGTGCCTATTGATTTGTATGGCCAATACTCTGACATTGCCATTCTGAAAAAGAAATCCCCAACATCTCTTCGAAGGGATATAAACTCCATCGCCCGCATGACTGACAAACCCGCATGACTGACTTTCTTTCATTGGTCAATGGAGTTTTTGAGCTTAAAAAGGATGTAAAAGCATCAAAGTCAAAGTATCACAATAGTGGCTTGTGCACTATATTCTAATTCCTCTGTATCCATACGATAGATTTGTGTGACAATCATATTGAAATATAGGTCATAATTCACTGTTAACTGTTGCAACCGAATCCAGTCTAGTGAATTCTCAATCAGTCAAGTTTTCTCTGTCTAGAACTCAAGAACCAGAACCATCGAATTCATAAACACTTACTTTACAATTGTTTTGTGAGCAGGAGCAAATGTTTCAATACAAAAAAAAATATATATATATAATTCATTCACAAACCCTTATTTTCTTTCATGACATCTACAAGGGTGACCAGAATATCATTTAACAATGCATTTCATCTAGAGGAGGAAAGTCATACAGTGGATAAATACTGAATAAATTTTCATTTTGGGTGAACTATCGCTTTAAGGAAAGAAGTGTCAGGACACAATTCAGCTTTGCTATATGGTGCCAACAAGAAAACCTTCAGCTCTCCTTTAAATGTTGATCAAAACAGATCGGAAGGTAGTCAGGCTTAAGAGTAAAGCTGCAAGCATGAAGACGACTTCAATCTACGGCTCTCTGCAGGGAGTGACACATGCAGACCTCTCTGATAGCCTTCCTTCCCAAACAGCAATGGCTGCCAGGAGTCCTACTATTGCTCAGGGAGAATTAATCAGCCTTCATTTCCATTCACCACAGGGCCCTCAATGAGCTCAGACTGCAGATGACTGAAGCAAAGGCTGTGTGTCTGCCTTACAATCAACTCCTTAATCCACTGAGAACTCCAGCTCCCACAAGCCCTCAGGAGAAAGACCAAAAAAATCTCTCCACCGATAAAGAAACACAGACAAGCCACCCTTACGCCTTTTAAAGAGATAAAAGAACTTTTACCTGGCCTTTTATCTGTGCTATCTGACCTTTAGCTAGTGAGAGGGATGGCTGCCATTATAAGCTGTTTTTTTTTTTTTTTTTTTTGAATGATCTTTGCTGTAGGCCACGCAGACCTTTTCCAACCTTCAGTGTTCAAAGGACAGAATCCCCATTAGCTGCCTAGTACCTCACTTTGTATCGGACAGCTCCTGAAAGCAAGCTGACAAACACAGATACGGCGAGATCAAAGTGTGGGACGGGTCTATTAAACACCCTAATATCACTAATGAAGCCAGTCGATACTTTTTATCTCTCTCACATTGAAGTTCTCCTCCTCCTCTGACATGTGATGTACCAGTTATTCAGTCAATATCTTTATCCAAGCTCCCGAACCAAAACTCTTCCCCATTTGTTCCCCTCCTTTCTCAACAATTATATATTGTGAATATTTGAAACAAATCAAAACTTTTTTCTAGTTCAGAATCATACAAGTTCTAAAAAACATTTGATCTGTTTTAGAAGTTTATTTTTCACGAAACCTTTCTCGCAAAAACAAGTACTTAACAAATATTTCTATAATAAAATATGGTAAAAATTTAAATAAATAATGTTTGCCTTTTTTCCAATAAAAGGTAAAAATATATAGGCTACAACAAAATATTTTTTTGTTTTAATATACTACAAACTTTCAAGCATGGCGCAAAATATTACTCATTCGTTTATTTTTAACCCTAAATGACACTTTCAAGACTATAGCTAATCATTCCAGTAAATTAATCAAAACCATCTGTACCCTATGTGAAATGGGAGAAGGGATGTGGAGCGTCGGGTCACCCTTCATCTCTATTTTTCGAAATCCCTCCCAACCCAGCAGAAGCAGAGCAGAGTTGAGCAGAGCTGGTGGCCATCCCGAAGGCTTTCCATCAGAGGACTGACATGTTTAAAATGCTTCGATTTTGACAGCACTCCCCATTGGCCCTGGCGCACATGGGAAGCAGGTGTCACGGATCTCTGACAGGTGGATTCCCTGTCATGAGAGAGTCGTTTACTTTGAGATTAAGTATACAGGCTGTATATGAAAAAGACCAAACCCACAGTGCCTCTACACACACACACACACACACACAGTCGTATTCCATCCGCCTGATTCACACACAGTGAACCCAACACTCGGGCACCGAAGCAGAGCATGGGCAGAGCACTAGAAGTAATTAGTGATCTTGATAATGGGATGACGCCAAGAAAGGTTGCCGCTGATCTGGCCTAATTGCTCAGATCCATGCCAGCCATGGGTAGGACACCGAGCCGGATAATAGCCTTGGCATGACGAGCCTTTCTTTTAGCACAAGGGAAAGTAGCTTTCATTTCACAGAAATCTATGCCTCTTGGGGAGAATCAAATTCAAAACACAACCAAAAAGAAGGGTCCGGAAGAGCCCTGCAAATCATTGATGACAGTGATGTAATAAAAATCATTATGTGTTCAGCATCTTGGCATAAAGGACAAAATTTGCCTGATATTTCATAAGGTACTATAGAAATGCATACAGACATTCAGGCCATTCATTTGACTTCAGTGTCAAATGATCCTTCAAATATTCTAATATGCTGATTTAGTGCTAAAGAAAAAAAAAAATATATTATCAATGTTGTAAACAGTTGTGCTTCTTGATACTATTGTTAAAACCATGATAGGATTATTTCAGGATTATTTCATAAAAAAATAAATAAATACGGCATATATTTTGAAATTGAAATATTTTGTAATATATATAAACAATATATAACTGTCTTTGTCATAATCAAATCAATTTAATGTATCCATGCTAAATAAAAGTATTTATTTAAAAAAAAAAAATCTTACTGACCCCAAACTTGAATGAAAGTTCAAGATGAATGGAATGGAAGAGGCACATACCCACTTTTGTATGTATTTGAGCAAAAAAAAATGCATTTTATATGCAGAACCTAAATTCTTCTTTCACAAAACTCAAAGCTACTGGCCAGCCACAATTATTTCACCAGGCAAGTGTGCATATATCCAAACCAAAAACAGCACTTAAATAGGATCCATCACACCTGAGTTGAGAGCCCAAACTGGCCATGGTCAGGACTGCTGACGTTGACCCCAGGGCAGCAAGAATTACATCCAAAATGTCAAGGAGAGACTTACCTAGAAGCAAAGAGAGAAAAAAAGATCAATACACAACTCAAAAAAAAAAAAAAACTTTTCAACTATTAGGGGTTTATGTGAGGAGGAGGAGGGAAAAGGTGAGGCTGATATGTCCTTCTGTCTGACCTCACCATTCATTCATTTTTCCCAATGTCCCCAAACTCAGATTAGCACCATACACCGCACACATACCGCTAACAATCTGACTCGGAGGCACAATTAACAGAGAACTCCTGAGCCGCGTGTAAAAATCACAATGAGGCACCAAACACTTTATTTTCTGCATAACATTAAGTCCCTGACTGATTAATAATTTATCGTAAAAATGCATCTTGAAATTAAAGCTTTTTTTTTTTGGTGTGCGGCAGTGGCAGCGGGCAGGGAGGGGAGAGCTGTTTTTTGAAAGATGGAGAAGCAACGTCGGTACTTAATAACCCTGATACCGAGGGATTGCAATTAAGGGTTCACATTATAATCTGCAATCTTGTTTTATTAGCTGGATGTGATGGTAATAACTAGTGTTTCGCATAGATAATTTCAGCGCCGGTTAACCCAATGACTGTCCACCAGGAAGAACCATCGCCAAGGAGCCGGAGAAAAAGGGAAAATCAGTGAAGAAAAAAAAAAGATACCTTTTCATATCAAGGTAGCAATCATGGCTGTTCATCAAAAACATAAAAAAGCATATAGAACCTCACATCACTGTCAGAGAGCTTTGTTTCATGAGGGCTTCATGCATAATGCCTCACATGAAAACTAAGCTTGGTAAGAGACGACATGGATGAGACCTCAAAGAGGAAAGAAAAGTAAAATGGAAAAAGAGTGGGAACTTTGCAAAGTCTGGAGGGGAAAAGCCATTTAAGGCACCTCAGCAGGATGCATTGGCTGATGAGCCCACAGACTCGACTGAAGCCGTTGACTACGCTCTCACACAAACACACAAAGAAAAAAAGCGCTGTCTGATTTCAGCTCCCTTGTCTTATGAAGCGCTCTTTGAGTGACACTTCAGCCATTTTTTTGTGCTCCGTCTCTCAGATGTACACAATAAATCTGACATCTAGGTCTCAGATAAAGGGAGAATATTCAAGCCAAAAGATTGCACTTAAATGTATAACTTGTCTGAAATAGCAAGCGGGAGACGCGCGCTGAGTGACAGCTAAATGTTTTGAAGGGAGAAGCTAACAATGATATATGATATTTCATGTAATGAAGACGTTGATTCACTTTGGCACAGAGCAATTATGCAAATCACCCCATTCCTACACCAAAAAACACAGTTGATGGGTAATATAAATGACAATAGCAATACTGAAATAACAGTTAAAGTTTTGTGGGTTTAAAATCATGTATGTTGGCTTTGAGGTCATCTACATGCCAGTGCACCTTTATCAGATACTCACTGAAAATGTCCAATCGTTCTCTTTAAGGAAAATTGATCAAGAACATTGATCACTACACTACACACATTTTTGACCAATCAAATGCTGCGTAGAATGGAAATGCCCCTCCCCCAGTTTACATTACACTTATTCATTTAGCAGAAGTTTTCATCCAAAGTGACTTACAAATGAGAACAATAGAAGCAGTTAAACTAACAGTAGGACAACAAATATGCAAGTGATATGACCCTTCTCAGTTTAATCTAACGCATTACATATATATATATATGTATATATATTTTTTATAATAAAAATTAGAATAGAAGAGAAAGTGTTAGTATTACTGGATCTTCAGCCGTTTCCTATAAAGTGGTTACGGACTCAGCAGCTCTGGTTGAGTTGGGCAGATCATTCCACAGTTGCCACCACGGCATATACACAGTTTTTCCAAGCATTTCTTCATCTCACAACAACTTTCAAGAATAGTTTGTACAGATGCTCTATCTTGCTAGGGAGATTTTCTTCGCAAATGTGATACAAATGTACAAAACAAATACACCTGAATTTAAAATGTTTCTCTTCAGCTTTATAGACCTTATGCACGAGAAAAACTAGGGCGCCGCCATCTTTAGAAAATTGTCTTTGAACTTCCGTGTTTGCGGTCGCTCTGTATATTTCTATGGCATCGCCTTTTCGAGGAATAATTAGCTAGTGAAGTGGATTTACTTATTGTAGAGTTAACGAAAGTTATCATGAGCATTGTAATGTTTATCACAAGCATTGTAAAGCAGATGTCTTAACAAATGTCGACCGGGAACTTTTTTAAACAAGCCGTTCATTCATCTATGCAAGATCGCTGTGAAAATACAGACCGGAAGTCAAAAGACAACGAGCGCAGCGCTGAAAAGGGGCGGGGCTACATAAGGTCTATAGATCTATGAGTAGTCCAATACCAGTTAAAAAAAAAACTGTCCAACTAATACATAAAACAACTGTTTTTATAATTTATCTTTACTTTGGCACAATGGCAATTTGTCAAAGAACATATTGTCCTTATTTCACATTAAGTATTTTACTCGTGCAGTATGAATAGGTACCTAAAGGGCAGTCCTGGCATTAAAAAGATTGAAACCTCGGATCTATATAGTCTATCAAAATGTTTTCCTTATCCATCTATTTAATAAGGGAAACAAAACATGATTAAGCAGGACAGTACTATTTAGTTCTTCGCGTGTGTGTTTTTATGAGGAACATTTTACTGAGTGCACCCTTTCATTACAGAGTATACTATGACTATGTCTATAGTGAAACAGTGAGAGGAGGAGAGATAGACAGAGAGACGGAGAGAGACAGAATAAGACGGAGATTGGGAAAGGTTTGGAAGCAGAGTCAGACCCGTGACAGGAAGAAGTCAGGTGAACACCCTACTGCTGACAGCTTGTTTGTGACTTGATGCGTTCACCAGCTGAAAACTCTTCTGTTGAGTCGATAGAGCAAGGAATTACTCTCTTTTGGCAAACAGAACCTTACAATATGGAAGACGGCCGTGAGAGAAGCATACTACCTTAGCACTCACTGCATATCATTCAAAGGGAGCGAGACAGTAAAAACATACCATACCTGTGGTGTGTTTCTACAAAACTGACACCAGTAGCAGTGCTCATTACTCACAACATGCTCATACTGAACACAATGGCTGACTTGACAGTGCAGACAGGAATCAGGTACAAAACTGAGTACCAGTACAGTAATGTTAACAGGACATAAAAAAAAAGTATTTACCAAATGATTTAATTTATATTCTACTGACAGAGCTATTTAAACACTAACAAAAACAAATCTGCATATAATCTTGTGATAAATAAATCAATAAAATACTACTACTAATATTAATAATAATTATTATTATTAATCAAACCAAATCAGTATACTTGAAGGATCATGTGACACTGAAGATTGAAATAATATCTGCTAAAAAGTGGAATTATTTTAATGGACTTGATTTTTGGTCAAATAAATGTTTTTTTTTTGTTTTGTTTTTTTGTAATCTTACCAACTCCAAAATGTACCAATTGAATTGAAAATGCTTCTCATTATTAGGTTTATTAATTTAACAATCCAATATTGGGTGACATTCTTATTTTTTTTTACTTATTACAACCTTTTTTGGGCATCACTCAAAATCTTTAAAGACCACTATTACTACTTTAAAACAATCGTATGAGTTTCTCCTTAGTCATTTGCATCATCGAAACTCTTCTTATAAAAGTTCATACTCAAAGTACATAGTCTCCCCAGCGAGTGCACTTAGCATGCACTGTGCAAACTGAATTAGCTGTCCCCTATCAAATAGACCCAATAATTAGCATGCAATCATTAGTGCACGTGGAATCGTCTCTAACTAATACTCATCAAGCCCTGAGCATTGCTCCATGCATTCATATCCCTTTAAAAGTTACAAATTGAACGTGTAATAGATTTCCACTGATATGAGCATATTGGAATGGTGCATATTAATGATAACATTAACCAGCCATCATCACACTACATTAAAATATTAATGAGCTGTCCCAATGAGAAAATTAAAATATGTAATATGTTGGTTGGATATTCTTTCACAGAGCTCTTGTTTTCAGCTACGGTCCTAAAAGGGAAAGATGGGATATTTTTACTCGAGAGTTTATGTAGATCTCTTTGCATTCAGATCCCGTATGAGGAACTCTGATGTCTTCTTCTCCTGTGTTAGCTGAGCTAAATTTCCATTCATGCACACACACACACACAGAGAGAGAGAATCTTCTTCAGACGGCGACATGTCTTTCTCCATTCTGGCTTGAGGAAAGCATTTATGGCAGGAGAACAGCTCTGGCAAATGACTCCTCTGAGGGGTGAATCAAAGCAGAATGACATCTGGGGTGACCTAGATTTCATTATGAGTCCATAGTAAGAAGAGTCACTTGACGGACATCAATTATAAAATGCCTCTCAAAAAGTAACTAAAAGGAGTTTTGGTCATGCAGGTTAATTCACATGCTACTATAGTATATGAAGAGTTCAGATGCAAAAGCCTCTAAGTGCCATTTGAAATTTTCTTCTAGAATGATGATTTTTATCAAGCTTGTATATTTAAGTTCAGTAATTTCACTTAAATGGCAATGAAGATGACCTATTAATTGTCATTTAAGTGAAATTACTGAACTTAAATATACAAGCTTGATAAAAATTATCATTCTAGAAGAACATTTCAAATGGCACTTAGAGGCTTTTGCATCTGAACTCTTCATATGCAACCACAATTGATTACCAAAAACTTCAAAAACAAAAGATTGATGAAAACCACATCTTATCCAATCATTCTGTGGCTATTCTTGGACACTGACAGCAGTTCCTGGTTGTCTGCCCTGTTGGCACCTCGCAAAGTGAGAGAAGCCAATAAAGAACAGGAAGTCCGAATAATCACCTGCTTAGTATTCAATATCTCCCACCTTCAAAATGAACACCACAAGTTAAAATCTAGGAGGAGGAGATCATTTCTGTAGGCAGGATGGACACATTAGGGCACCACAATACCATTAGATGTGAATTCGACTTTTTAAACTTTGGATGCAAGTCCAAGGTCCACTTGGGCAGGATAACGTCATTCTGTAATTGTTGGCTATGTTGGTATTAACTCATTAGCATCAAATACTTGGGGCTTGATGAAAAGGCTGTGGTCGGGACCCTTGTGGCGTCCGCAGTCACGGTTTCCGCAAGGCCAAGCGTTGCCTGTGGCGAAGAGCCCTGGTTTGATAGGAAAAGGGCGAAGGCATAATTTGCCCTGCTCTTTCACTCCAGATTCCATGTCACAGATAGCCTGAGCAGTGTCAAGAGAAAGCTTTGACTCAGACATGCCAAAGTGCTATGACCCTTATATGTTTTTAATATAACATTACAATGTTCAGGCTAAAAATTTAAAAGTTAAAGGTGAAGAGTGTAATTCTATCAATGTTGAAATCCCTACTCCTACTGAAGTTAAATATGCAGATACAGCTAAAATTAGTCCAACCCATTCATATGTTCACTTCAAAAAACATGTTGCGTTCAAAACATTGCTGTTTATTTGAGCAGTCTGATTATCTCTGGCACAACCTATGGCATTTGGGATAGCACAAACAATATTAAACAAATGTGTTTGTGAAATCTGTCAATGTTGTTTGTCTTGTACTGTCAATGTCTTATACTTGCCTGATTTAAATATGATACTGAATGAAATATATATAATGATATATATATATATATATATATATATATATATATATAATGATATATATATATATATATATATATATATATTTATATATATATTTATAACAAAACTTTTATGTTAGGTGCAATTGATCGATATAGATATATTATACACACATTTCTAGAACATGGAATCAGCCAATACACTACAGAGTTACGTCATTGAAACTGTGGGATCAGTGCCTAACTATTGCAAATTAAATGTAAGAGTTATATGAGGTTCTATTCTATCATACAAAACACCACAGGTGACCACTTCATCCTGAACAACATCTTGACAACACAATACCCACATTCACTTGATTAGGCCTATAATTTTAGAGGCCAACAATTTGTCATTTTCTATAGTCACCCCCACTGCCCCCAGCTGCTGCACATGTAGTAGTTGGCTCCATGTCTCTGATTAGAGGCGTCCTACATCCTCCATTGTTCCACAGGTTCTCACAGGTTTTAATTCAGCCCTTAAAATCCCTCCATCTCCCATGTCAGCTCTCCAAACTCCTGAACCCTCCCAAATCTATACGACCCTGTCCAAATTCACCTGTCACTCACGTCTCCTCTCTGACATCTCCCGGCCAATGGCAGCCTGGCTCAGACTGACACAGACAGCCGCAAGTCACTGGGCTGGAGACTTATCACCAGCAGGCAGCTTGTAAAGACTGAGAGGGCCAGCACTGCCAGTTTCACATCACAGCCGGCTTGCTTGCCCATTTCTGCTCCACTTTAAACAACTACAACAGTTGTCAGTGACTGCCAAGAGGCGGTTAGCCGCCTAGGTGTTTCTCACAAGAACTTCTCAACGAGTATTTACACATCTCGGCAGATAATCTTTTATCACTACTCCCTCCTTTCAAATCACAGTATGAAATTGAATTACACATGTGATGGAATATAGTGCAGTTGTGTTTCAATTTGGCTGATCCTACAGAGCTTTCGAAAGACAATGTGTCAAAGCGGAACTTGAGAAGATGCGGCAAATCGCGGGGTGAGATAGAATGCTACACTTGTTCTGACAGTCGATTAATTTCAGCGGCGACGAGAGACAAAGGAGACGGTGATGAAAACCTAACAAAATGCTTGTTTTATAATACTGTTGTCTCGAGAGTGACTGGTCGTGATATTCAGAAGCTCATTGTGGGTGGATAATCCTCAGCGTTGAGTGCGGGCGGACTGTAATTGCAAACCCCTGACGACAAACTCACTATTCCACTGCATTAACAAACCCATTTCACTCATCAACAACCTCCCCACCCTGCTCAATCCTTTTTGTTCATATTCCTTAAGCCAGCAGCAAATAAAAGCAAACAGGTGTGTGTAAATACAGTTAATTTAAGGCTAGAGAGTGACCCTGTCCTCCTCCCGACACACCACTGTTGACAAACATATTATCTGCAGAATGGGCTGCATGAGGCGAGGAACGGCTCTCTGCAGAATGCACAATCGATCCTCCTTGATTTCTCCCTCCTACTGCAAGTTAAGAAAACCCAGTCAATTTCCCCATACTAGTTCACCCTGATTGTGTAATTGCAAGTAGTCTGTTTTGTCACAATACACTGTATACATTTAAAGGGTTCAAAAGTCTGAAGTCAAATTAAAAATTGGAATTAAAAGTCTAATTTAAATCAGATAAAGAAGTCATTGTAATATTCATAAATACTAATAAAGTTTAAGTTTAAATATCTATATATTTTTAATTGTCATCAAAACATTTTAGTATTAACTAAAAACAATTCAAATGATTCAATAAGAATATGTATATTAAAAAAAAATATTGAAATAATATTATATTGTAAACAAGGCTGTGGCGGAAATCTTTACAATGGCATGTAATTACAATAACTCACAAATTTTCTTTCTGTCTACTCAAAGATTTTTTGAGAGATGTTTCACCAGCTGAACAAATGGCATATTGCTAGACAAAGGTGCAATCCATTGAACACGCTGTAATTTTATTCCCAACAGTCTTGTTTTAATTCCAGTGAAAAATAGGCGCTACCCTGCAGTCTATAAAATAAAATAAAAATATGAATTGTTAAGTAACTAGAATCTTTACATGGAATTGGAGCCAGAATTGTAATTTTTTTTTTGCAATTCTATACAGTTCTTACAAATCCATACATGGAAGTTATATCACCCAACCCTGAGCCGCAGTAATAGTGGTGTTTGCCTTCCTGAGCAGCACTAATAATTTAAACATCAATACTTCAGGCCTCAGTGTATTCATTCAATGTGGTAATATAGGAGTATAGCAATACTGTCTTGTATCGATTTCCCCCTTCCACCTGTGTTTTCCCAATGCCAGCATCAGCTCAGAATTTACATACCCATATCCACCCATTTCACAGATATTGATTAGTTCCTCTGGCTGGTCTGTGTTAGCTAACAATCTCCAGGAGGATGTGGTTCTCTCATACCTGCTTTCCCATTTATCCATGTGTGAGCACGGAAACTCTTTCCCTGCATAAGACCTTCCACCGCCATTTGGAAACATCTTCCTTTGCAATGCTGACAGTTAAAAAAACAACAACAACAAAAAAAAAAAACAGGCAGTTGGCACTACAATAAAACCTCTTACATAAGAGCGATGCTTGATGCCTATAGCACAGTGTTATGACTGGGGCTTTATGCATTATCTCACTTAAACCCAAATGCAGATCTGTATCTGGTTAATTACCTCAAGAGCGAATGGAAGCAAAGCCTGATGGGATTTTCTTACCTCCCTCCAAAAAAGGCTGCAGAAGATTGAACTCTGGCTGAACGCAGCAGTCTATTTTAAAAACATGTCAGGATATGAAACTTAAGGACCATTTTATTGACAGTATCTCCACTGCTGGAGGCGCTTCCCTGACACAGAAAGCAGACAAAGGTGAGGCGTTTAAAGGGGGATTAGACGTCTCCTTTACATGTATTGAATTGTGTGAAGCGCTTGTGTGGACTGCTGTTCTGGAAAACCAAAAGGACTTTGTTTCCAACCCTTTTGAGAACCCTGTGGAGAAGGGTGCAGGAACGTTCAGGCATTGAGTTTAAAATCCAAACCTCTGGAAGCAGGAAGTGTCTTTTCATGTTACTGGACCGCATAAAATAAATGACTTCCACTCTAATGCCCTTCATCAAAGATGAGGGAATATTTCAAAAGTTCTTTAACAAAATGAAAGAGTTTTTTTTTCTTGCCATTTTTTTAAATGTAGCATGACTATTTTCCTATTTCTTTCACTTTTAAACTTTTTTCAAGCACTTCTTGATGTCTGTGATCTGTCAGATCGGATGACAGAACCTTGTGACATACACAGCAAAACTCCCTTGATACAACACTACTAAGAGGAGGAAAAAAAGCTTTCATCTTAAAACGTACTGAAGCTTATGGACTACATGCAGCTGAACATTACGAAGATATCCCCACTAAAAAATAAGCGATGGAGGGTTATGCCAAAAAGGTACTACTGAGAGCTCCAAAAATGTTATGGCTTTTTATTTAGCATTGCTCGCCTCTTGTATACATTTTTAAAAGTGAAGAGTATAATTTATGTGATTCTAGCAGCAAAAAATTGGAACAGCATTCCTAATGCAAGCAGACTTCCATTAGTTATCCAAAGAAGAGAAATGCAGGGAAAGGACACAGCTCTTAAAAGTAAAGGTTCTTATTGGCATTGATGGTTCCATGAAGAACCTTTAACATCCATGGAACATTCCCATTGGACAAATGGTTCTTTAAATAGGAAAAAAAGTTATTTAGGTTATTAAAATGTTCTTCACACTAAGAAAAAAAGGTTCTGTTTCAGAACTGTTCACTGAAAGGGTCTTTGGGGAACCCAAAATAGCTTTTCTATGGCATTGCTGATTTATTTTCAGGAGTGCATGTGAACCTCGATTTCCTGCATGAGCACTATGGCTCAGTGTGTCAGGAGCACATATGCTAACTAAGCCAAGGCTCAGACACATTCTTATGTGATCATTTGGGGTACTAAATTGATTTTGGTTTATATGCTAAATCTCTTTCATTCATTTTCTTCATCCCTACATAATGGCATGTTTAGATGACATGTTGCCAGTCAAACTCTAAGCTAAAACTACTTTAAATTCACCTTTCAAGCAGGAGACATACACAATGGCTGCAAATAGCCATGCTGACCACCATTAGCAGGCACAACTTCAAATGAGATGCCACAAATTGCTAACAGAAAATTAAATATGGCTGACATATATCCTGGCAGTGAATGTTAGCATCTGTCATTCTGTATTGCCTAAATAAACAACAGTTCACATATTTGTCCAGTGATTATCATTGACAAGGTTTCAGCTACAGATTTAAAATCTGACAACAACAAAACGGGACATAAATTCTCAAGTCTCTGCTGTTTTTTTTTTTTTTTATTTATTTATTTTTTATTATCTCACAGTAGAAAATAGAGGATAATAATAGCAATCTACTTTAGTCACTTTAAGGCTGATTTTGCGAGACCCTGTGTGCACATACGGGGACACATTTTTGGTTGTGGGCAGCATAATACTTAATTCTGTGTAACTGGAACATGTTTTTCACAAACAAGGACACTTACACTGCCATCTGGTGGCATCAGGAGAGAATTTTTTTTTTAACATAAATAATTTCAAGATGGCGGAGAACATAGGCCACATGGCACGCAGCCACTCCAGACAAAAACGTTCACAAGGTAAAAAATCGAATTACTTTTAATTGTTGATTCTTGTTAAGTTATGCATGATAGTGTTGTATGATTAAAATGGCATGCACATTTGACAAACTTTTGTAACAGTAAAGATTTACTATGCTGCTAAAGTTGATGTCCACATATGTGGACATTGGGACTTAGTTTAGTTGGGACTTAGCGCGCACACACACACACACACTCACTCTCTCTCTCTCTCTCTCTCTCTCTCTCTCTCTCTCTCTCTCTTTCACGATCGCGCACACACACACACAAACACACTTGCTCACTCACTCGCGCACACACACTCTCTTGCTTACTCACGATCGCGCACACACACACACTCTCTTGCTCACTCGCGATCGCACACACACACACACTCACTCTCTTGCTCACTCGCGATCGCGCGCGCACACACACACACACACACACACACACACACAGTTGTGCATCCCTAATAAGATTGAACATTTTGGCAAAAACTGTGAGAGTCAGGCGCTCTAACAAGGAGGCTAAAGACTGCAGCCTCTAGCGCTAGAGAGCCTTTTGAGATTAGAGAAGTGAGGTTTACTCGCACAGCGACTACTACTAGCTGGCCTCCGTTACACTCACCCCCCTAAACCGCACTCCCATCCGGGTCACGGCACCAATGTAACCCCTCCACCCGGGTCCTACTCGCCTCGTTCTGTGTGGGCCTCGATCCCGGGACTCCGGCGTGAGAGTCAGGCGCTCTAACAAGGAGGCTAAAGACTGCAGCCTCTAGCATCTGTCGCTAGAGCGCCTATTGAGATCAGAGGAGTGATGTTTACTCGCACAGCGACTACTAGCTGGCCTCTGTTACACTTGCAAGTCGAACGCAACTGTTACACAGTCTTTCACACCGGTTAAGTGTGATCCACTGTTCCCACAGATAAAAAGAACATTGCTAGTTTGGAGAAGTTTTGGAGTGTTACAAAACATTTTTGGATATGTTTCTCCCACTTAGAAATCATGGAGGGGTCTGAAATTGTCATCGTAGGTGCATGTGAGAGACATAATCTAAAAAAAATAAAAAAATCCAGAAATCACAATGTATGATTTTTTTTACTATTTATTTGTAAGATACAGCTGCAAATAAGTATTTGAAACCCTGAGAAAATCAATGTTAATATTTGGTACAGTAGCCTTTGTTTGCAATTACAGAGGTCAAACGTTTCCTGTAGTTTTTCACCAGGTTTGCACACACTGCAGGAGGGATTTTGGCCCACTCCTCCACACAGATCTTCTCTAGATCAGTCAGGTTTCTGGGCTGTCGCTGAGAAACACGGAGTTTGAGCTCCCTCCAAAGATTCTCTATTGGGTTTAGGTCTGGAGACTGGCTAGGCCACGCCAGAACCTTGATATGCTTCTTACAGAGCCACTCCTTGGTTATCCTGGCTGTGTGCTTCTGGTCATGGTCATGTTGGAAGACCCAGCATCGACCCATCTTCAATGCTCTAACTGAGGGAAGGAGGTTGTTCCCCAAAAAATCTTGCAATACATGGCCCCGGTCATCCTCTCCTTAATACAGTGCAGTCGACCTGTCCCATGTGCAGAAAAACACCCCCAAAGCATGATGCTACCACCCCCATGCTTCACAGTAGGGATGGTGTTCTTGGGATGGTACTCCTCATTCTTCTTCCTCCAAACACGGTTAGTGGAATTATGACCAAAAAGGTCTCATCTGACCACGTGACTTTCTCCCATGACTCCTCTGGATCATCCAAATGGTCATTGGCAAACTTAAGACGGGCCTTGACATGTGCTGGTTTAAGCAGGGGAACCTTCCGTGCCATGCATGATTTCAAACCATGACGTCTTAGAGTATTACCAACAGTAACCTTGGAAACGGTGGTCCCAGCTCTTTTCAGGTCATTGACCAGCTCCTCCTGTGTAGTTCTGGGCTGATTTCTCACCTTTCTTAGGATCATTGAGACCCCACGAGGTGAGATCTTGCATGGAGCCCCAGTCCGAGGGAGATTGACAGTCATGTTTAGCTTCTTCCATTTTCTAATGATTGCACCAACAGTGGACCTTTTTTCACCAAGCTGCTTGCCAATTTCCCCGTAGCCCTTTCCAGCCTTGTGGAGGTGTACAATTTTGTTTCTAGTGTCTTTGAACAGCTCTTTGGTCTTGGCCATGTTAGTAGTTGGATTCTTACTGATTGTATGGGGTGGACAGGGGTCTTTATGCAGCTAACGACCTCAAACAGGGCCATCTAATTCAGGATAATAAATGGAGTGGAGGTGGACATTTTAACACTAGAGCTACCAAGGCGGTCATTTTGACCGTTTTTAAATTTTACAGTGTAATAACTTTGTTAAAATAAAATCAATGTGGCTGTAGGACTCTGACTTTTCCTAAATATGTGTATATTTTATTTTATTAAAATCACAAAACACAAAACAGTTCTGACTATTTCTACCTAGAATGGCCATGGATGTCATTTTGACTGCACGCATTATAGATATCATAAGTCCGCTACATTTTCCGCCATCAACGCGCACATATTGTTCAAGAAGTGCACAAATGAGCAAGTTTCTCGGAGGGACTTCATCACGCGACTGGCAAGCGAACTTCGCTCCGACCACATGAAATCAAAAGCCCCACAACTGGTGGTGCGATAGCCAGGACCCGGGCAGGAGCAGCAGCTGATGGAGAGAACGAGGCAGTGCCAAGTAAGGAGGAACTGCGAAAAAATAAAACCAAGGAGACATGTGCCAAATGTCACAAAGTAGTGTGTGGGAGCTGCACACGAAATGTGGTGTTTGTGTGGACTGCGTACGCGTTAGTGAATGATGCGTTTTTTTGTTTTTTTTTCCGCCGTTCAAATCAGCCCTTTATTATTAGGCTACCTATCGTAACATTGTATATCCATTTATTTTTAGATTTTGAATTGATTATTGAACTTATTTACAAACAGGGCTGTACTAAACGGTATGAAGCTTTGACGTTGTCTATTCATGTGGTGAGTGTGGTGAAAAATATATTTTTGACGCAACATTTTCCTTACATTTCCTTAGACCTGTCGGGGCAATCTTTCTTTTGTGCTTGTTTTAAGGGCGATGACGTTATAACATGACGACAGGAATTAAAAGCATCATTGGAAAACTTAAAGAGAAAGGTTCAAATGTAGATATGACATGACGAAAATTATGTTCAGTACGGCCATATGACAGTCAAAGTATGAACGGTCAGAATGACCGCTGTGGTCGTTCTAGTAGTTATGGAATTCCGGTAGTTCTAGTGTTAAAGGCAGACTAACAGGTCTTTGAGGGTCAGAATTCTAGCTGATAGACAGGTGTTCAAATACTTATTTGCAGCGGTATCTTACAAATAAATAGTTAAAAAATCATACATTGTGATTTCTGGATTTTTTTTATTTATTATGTCTCTCACAGTGGACATGCACCTACGATGACAATTTCAGACCCCTCCATGATTTCTAAGTGGGAGAACTTGCAAAATAGCAGGGTGTTCAAATACTTATTTTCTTCACTGTATATCAATGTTCAGAAGTTATACATGCAAGAGTAACAACGAAAAAAATTTCAGGCACAGTGCTCAGGCTGTAAATACAGTAGAAGAGATTTGCACTTTGTTACACAATGGTCTATTGATTTTTTTAATGTGAATACAGACCCAGTGTCCACATATGTGGACATAATTTTTCTCAAAAACTGCTTCATGTTCAAAGATAATATCTGGTTATTATATGTATTGGTCCCTCCTAACCCCAAAAAGCTAGAAGAAATCTAAAATGCACGCCAAACCAAACCTCGGGTCTCAGGAGGTTATCCACTATGAGAAGAAAAAAAAACATTCCTTTTCTTTAAACATGCAAAAGAGATGAAAAGTCTGTGTGCTTATATTAAACAGAATCACATTACTCTGTGCATGTACACAAGAAAAGTTTCCCTCAAACATTTGCTTGATACACCTTCATTTGAAGAACGAAAAGCCTTTACGACAAATTCATTTTCCTCAAAACACAAGCTACTTGTCTAATGAAATCTAGAGGGATTATAAGACTTTGCCAGCACAGCCCACATCCTTCACCTATTTCAGGAATATCTTCAGGGTGTAAACCTTTTTTCCCTTATATCTCTCCTGCACTCGACCTTAAAGGGATTTGACAGTGAGCACGCACACAACACGCACAAACACACCCACCTCACCAGAATATTTGTATTTTTTTTCATCTTCAGACAACAGAAGCCTTGTTAATTGATGCTGCTGAAGAACACAAGTCTAACAATGAGCATTCTGAATGAAATAGATTTCACAAATCCAAAAACAACACTCAATATATACAATTCTCAATATTTAAACAATTGTGCACAATTGTGCAGCAAGCACGAACAACAAACCTGGAGCTTAAAATGATTTTAAACCACAATTAATTTGTATAAGTTTGTAATAAAGTTTTTAGATTTTAGGAATGTTACATTGCTCGTTTAGGATATATTTTCAATACCACAAACACTAAATAAAATTTCGCTCTGAGAAGTCATTAAACAAACTGAGGATGAAAGTGGATTTACAGAATGCTGATGGAAATGGAAATGGAAGCTTCAGCGAGTTTGTTTCAAAGAGAGCTTGTAAGAGCCCTGTAAGTGGATGGATCAGGCACCCAGATAAATGCACACACAATTGCATGAGTTCATGTGGCACCCGTCAGGAATTCTTAGTATTTGTTGAGGAAATGGCCTTTTGTCAATTACGCTCAATAATGCTTTCTGCTGATTTGCCGGAGATAATTAACAACTCTAAATGCGCCCTCAGGTAAAAAACAGAGGATCTGAGAGCAAATGAAAGTGCAAGAGGCGGAGAGAGTGAAGACAAAGTAATGCAAAAGAGCTGGTACTTTTTTTTTCCCTTTGAAACCACAAATATCTCAACCTGCTATTCTAAGGCTGTGCCAAATACAACAATATGCCTGGTGTCAGGGCACCACAACACTTCTCTAGCTGTCTATGCTGCAGGGTACCACTCAAGGTGCTTTATCTTTGTAACGGTAAAAAAAAAAAAAAAAAGTCCCACAGAAGGGGCTGCCAGGAAAACCAGAACGGTAGCAGCTGTTCCCCGTATGCTGCTGCGGCTGAAGCCCAATGGGATTTAGCTCAAGTTTAGCTCAGGTAAAAGAAAGAATTGTGGGAAATTCTGTATTTATTGCCTATTTTTCTGACTGGAGCCGTTTTCCTGCACACTTTTTCTGGACGGAGTCTGCTACAGATGCAGTGAAAAAATGCCAAAATGACATTCTGGTGCGGGTCTGCAAAGCACCCAGATGTAGGTTGACAAGGATATCCGAATATACCTTCCATGCCCGTTGGATTTTTTGTCTTCAGCAGAGAAACTGTGCGGGACAGGATGTCCTGGACAGGTATGGACTGAATGTGTTGTGTGAACAGCAGGGATTTGTGGAGAGGCAGGGCCTCAGCTCAGGCCTGTCACAGGCTTTAATGCACTTGACTACACTTAACAGAGGCAGCCAGCCATGGAGAGATGCACATGGGAAACACGGATGGCTGGACGGGTTCTGTACACATGGGCCGGCCTCTTTCTGAGTATACACTCAAACACAAACTGAACACAAAAGAGACAAATGTCAAATATAGCTTAAATCTACCCATCCCTTAAAAACAGTCTCTTTTGTGAAGCCTGGATTATGTTGTGACAGGATCACAAAGCAATATAAACTAAAATGAGCAACATAAACTGTTAATATTGTTCTTAAACCTTGTCAAATATATGTTTCTGATCACCTAATAGGTGTCACTGATGTGTAAATATGGGCTTTTATGTGTTGATGCATTCTTTGGCGCCACATTGTGGAACAATTTTAAGATCAGTTTTAGTAAATTCTCTTTTTGGACAAGAAGTTCTGAAAATTACAGTATGTTTTCATATTACATCATACTCTTTTATCTGATAAGATCAAGGGGAGTTTGATTCCTCATGATATGACCCTTTAAAAGTTTGGTTAGATGTCCTAACCAAGCATGATGCAATGCAGCGACAAGTGATAAAAGCTCTTCCATGTAAATCTGTTTTTAACTTACCAGCCACGATTGTTTGGTTTATATTTCGATTGGGTTAAACTGGATGGCCCCTGTCTACTGTCCAATCTCATTGGTTGAAAATCCTGCTCCAAATAACTGTACATTAATATTCAAATATGATCTGAATAACAATTAATTTTTTTTCACATGTAGTGCAGACACACAAATTAGAAACTTGGTGGGAAAAAAGATATTAAGGAACGATCACATTAGTGAAATGTCAGACTAATTGTCAATAGTGTAGCGATTAATGAAACAACAGAAGTCACTTTCAAACCAAAAAAGATTCAACACAGCGAACATGTGTAAACAATTTACATAGAGTGAAATCTGTGTGGGGAACATTTATCCTCTCACGCAAAACTCATTATCGTGCAGATTCCTATTGAAATGACGGGAATTCGTAGAGTTTAAAGAGCGTAAATGCGACTATATAAAACCTAAATATATGCAAGTAGGAACATCAATAGCAATAATATAAGAATGAGGACTAATCACATTTCACTATGCAAAGATTACTTTGATGTCATCACAGTCATTACATCAAAGTGAATGGGAGATTGTCAATCTTAAAGAAGTTTAATGAAGTCTGTATGTTAAAAGGATAGTTAAAAAATAAATAAATCTGTTATCATTCTCACCTTCAGGTTGTTCTGTGGAACACAAAAGAAAATATTATGATTATTTTTTTATCTATTCAATGAAACTCAGTTGGGTATATAGTGTTGCATTGGATGCTATTAACAATCAGTGTATGGGCAAAAGCCATCTTTAAAATAACTTATTTTGTTTTCATACACACTCAAAAAAATGACTCTTTAAACTTACTCAATTTAATTATGGACAGTGGTTCCACACAAGCAAATTATTTTTTATTAACATGAATCAATTTTTTTAAATCTATGTAAGCTCCTTGTGTTGTGACAACCCAAATTGTAATGTCCAAACAAATCAATGGAATTGCTTCCCTGTAACTTAACCTGGTTAAGTTTAGTGAACATGCTCTAGTTTATTTTAAAATGCACTGAATAAATAAGGTGAGGATTTACATGATTTTTCAATTAAACTTTTAGACTATAGCAAGCTATTAGCTGACAAAAGCACTTATTAAAATCTTAATAGCTAAGATTTATGTGCTCCTTTAGCCATAGAAATTAAACTTACTGAATCAGTCCACAGCCTAACCAAATGCTCCACTCTTCTCCACAATGGTAACCAACTGTAATTTAAATTGTTCTGATAATTGCAATGTAACTGAACATTAAACACATTTACACACTATCAAGTATTCCCCTTTCCTCATTTTCTCAAAAACAAATAAAATAACACTTAATTTCAACATTTATTCTCTGAATTCAGCTATATGCAAAGCATGCTGGGAACTAACAAGCACCGCCCAGTTTCAGTGAATGCAACACAAATCATTCATGTAATCCAACACAAACAGATTAAGTAAACTTTAATTTTAGATATTTAAGCAGATATAACACAATCAAATTAAGTTTGGACAAAATGTGTTGCTTAAGCTCATTTGAAGCAATTTGAACAAGCAGCCAAAATATTATTTTTCATTGCAATATATTTAAAGCATTCCAGAACAGACTTTCTGAAATGCTATCAGAAATGAAAGACTTTGCCTTTAGATTAACTTTATATTTTCTTTGAGGTCATGCACCTTGCTGGAAATCGCTGGAAATATGTTGGAAATCGTCACATCCGGGTTTTTTTGAATCATGAAATTAAACCCTTTACATTAGTTTAACGATTGATAATTAAGTATAGTGGAAAATTATACAGGTTAAGTTAATTAAACGCAATAAAATCGTGTTTTGGTGGTAAAAGAAATATATGTGTGTTACTTTAACAAAAAAAATTTGGGTAAAAAGAACAGTGCCACAAAACCATTTTTTTGAGTGCAGGCTTGGAATGATATGAGGAATTTCAGAGGCATTTTTCAGTGAACTTTCACTTTAAGTATTTCAGTCTGAATGAATTGAAGAATTTTAATAATTAGGGTTAAAGGTTTAGAACAACCTTGTTATTAGCAGAATGTTTGAGGAATATCAATACAGACCTACCCAATGTAATTGACACAGGGTGACACCATTCCTCTGGGTTAAAGCTGTAGTCAACTCTTCCCGTCAAGGATCTGATGGTGAGCTGGAGAAAACTTTCAAAAAAGTGAACTAACGGCTCAAACTGATGCCATAAATCTTACCCTCAATAAAACTCATTATCTCTTTGTGAAGATAGAAGCAAACCACCCTCCCTCCATTCCAAATCACGCCCGTAACTCTCAGACATGGGGAAAAGTGCAGTGGATGGATGCTTGATTACTGTAATTTATAACTACACCTTTGCAGGGAGCTGTCTGATAATTAATGTCTCAGTTCTGTTATCTCTCATTTGTTTCAAATGGGTAAAGGTGACTCTTTTGGACATGGGGGAGGGGACACTGGTTATTTGTGTGGGGACGCGTAGAGGGTGAGGAGTCCAGCTCAGGCCTGGGTAGACCCAATCTACCATCATCCATCACTTTAAACACACACACATTCAGTCTAATTCAATCCAGCCCATAGAGGACCTCCTACGAGGCAGAAAGCAGCCCAGCAGGCATGTGTGTGCTCTTATTCCAGCTTTTTGTAGCGATACCCGACCTCAGATGCACATTGGAGACTTTTAAATCCATAAATCTCGTCATATTCAGCCTGTCTGGCGTAGAACAAGAAGCAATTAACAAAAGCATTCACGCAGGAACGCCATTATTAACATTTTCAATTGGACGCCCAATACTGGGGAAAGAAAACTCATTAGGGCTATCGAACACGTATACAGGTACGCAGTAAATGAAGCAGCTTTCAATTACAGCTGGTTCCTTTCATCAAGACAACTTTGTATATTTACCATAATTCTGGCTATTATGATGAATTTTCTGGGTTTTTTTTTTTCTTTCTCAAGTTGTTAAATGTCACAACATTCCACTTCAAAAGGAAGTTAAGCAAGCATGATTCATATTGTGATACCAGATACAGTAAGTATCCAGGAGGAGCTCATCAAACTATTGGCTTTTGAATCCCCCACAAAGTCCCGATTTCAATCTACAGAGTACTTAAACTACGATAACCCAAACATGCCACTATTAAATATCATATATTTATAAATATACCACTCCTGACCTTACCATCAGCTTTTGATTCACATACAGCATCCTGTTCATAGATAGAGCCATAGTACTTTGTTTTTTTTTTCCGGTGTCAGTAGTACCTTTACAACTTGACTGACGTGCAAAACAGTGGCCATCAGAAGCACAACAGTGGCCAAACAGAAGGAACAATTCTAGCCCCTTGAGCTACCGGTCTTGTTTTGATAGCTGGAAGTAAAATGTCAGGCTCAACATGGGTTTAGTTTTGTGTATTTTCAGTGGCAAAAAAAAAATACATAAGTCAATCTATATTTTGCCAGGGTACAAAAGCACAAAGAACCCTGGGAAGAGACCCCTGCAGCTCACCCACGGGCCAAAGTACCACCCAAGCATCTTGGTGCCTCTCCAGTTGGACAGAAGGAGAAAACCGCCACACAAGCGAGTGCAATATGTGGGACAGCTCCTGGATATTTAGCAATGCGGGTGTGTTAGGGTTTCAAATAATTGCTAACAATTGGCCTTAGAGCATTGATCGTCAGACTCAGCACTGACAACTTGCACAAAGAGCCACCATGTAGCTGTGATTATCTACTGACCTTTTTAAAAAACTAAAAAAAAACTAAAATTTTTTTTTAGAAAGCTAAGAGAAAAAAATAATATTCTTGCACACTCGTTTAAACATTTTTAGACAAAGACCAAACACGTTTGATCTCTGCAACTCTGTTCTGAACTGGCCATAAACCACAAACTCCCCAAAGTATAAGAGCTACAGAAACAGAAATGACTTCAACTCTGTCAATGATGACAACTAACTAACTGTACTGAAGCTACATACATTTTATTTTTATTTTTTATAAACAATACTGAGAAGTCCTGAACCCACAGTACTATTTTTTTCTCCTCATGCATAGTTATTTTCACAGGTCAATTTTTATAAGTGATTATTCTATGCATTTAGTATACTGCATATACCCTTTACATACATTATTTATTATTCAGATTATTTATTATTTTTTTATATTTACACACACACACACACACACACACACACACACAATAATAGTAATATTAACAATATTTTGGATTGGATGCATGACTACATTAAAATAATAACATATTTATACAGCTTAGTGTTGATATTTATTTGTAAATAATATGCACATCTACATGTATATTATTAATAAACTCATTATAAAATTTGTTTACTTGTTTTATTATTATATACTTAGTCTCATTCATTTTGGGAACTTGATGAATGTCAGAAGGCAGGATTATTTAAAACAAATAAATGATAAGTCTAACATAAGCACAAAAGCAACATCACATTATGTAACATTTGAATAACAAATTAAACATTCTCAAAAGAGTAAAAGATTATAAATATGATTTTCTGAGTCACATTCGAACCTGTTGTAAAATAGCGGATACAGAAGACACTCTAGTTTTCTACTTGAAATCACACATCGTGTACACTCTGCAGGATCTCTACCAGTTGACATTTCTACTCACGCACTATACATTTACCATTACACCGCCTAGTCCTTTCTCCAACTCTAACAATGTCAAAAATGCTTTCCAGGAGAACAAAAACCTGAAGCCAGCTCTATCTGGCACACGAAAAGCGTTCCTAACATCTGTTGAGAGCAGAGCAATGAGAAATATGTTTTCTTTCTAGTGTCTGTGCTGGCCGTACTCTGAGGAGAATGAGCTGGCGTGTTGCACTGAGATCTTCATCCGCACTGAGATCTTTGATGTTGGCCTTCCTCGGCTCCCGTTCCCTCCCCCCTTCATTCTCCTCTGTTTATTTAACCTTTACTGAGTCCTCATTAGCTGGCTCACCCACGAGAGTGCACTGGATTGTCAGTAGAAGGCTAAATTAACAGTTGGAGCATTGATGTGACTAATGCCTTGAGCTGGGATCATGTTGGTCAGTATGCTCTGTGTAATTACTTCATCACCATGAAGCAGTTTTCCTAAGTGATTAATCGCATACGTTTTTTTACCCTCCCTACCGCCTTTGCCCCGATGTCGAAGTGCGCCGAAAGTTTGTTATCTGGCTGTTAAGCAGCATTCGCCAGGGCTCCCATGAAAGGATTGTTCACTTTAAGGTCTCAAAGCCGATGACATGTACTGCATTAATGGATTCCATGTCCTAGAGGTGTCTCGCCCAGCGTAGCAGAGCAGAAACCATGCGGAAGGGGATAAAAAATCATTTAAAAAGTCAAAAACCCACCCACGCTCTAATAGTGTTGTGGATATGGTCTGAAAATGCATGTGTGTAATTTGGTAAGTAATTAATTAGGCATGACAAAACATAGACAAGGCGCCACATCCGTAATCAGCGTGCGCCTCTGCCAGTGGGCAGAGTCCGGAGCTTTACAGAACAAAAAGATTGGCTCTCTTTTACTCCCTTCCAGAAACATAATTATCAGCAGGCAAGGTGGCACACGGAGGAATGGTTCAGGGCTTTACAGAGTAAACAGAGGGAGAAAGAGAGCAAGAAAGAGAAACGAGAACAAACAAGGCAGAAATACAGCCAGAAAAAGGCAGAGAGGTCTCATGCCCCAGGCCACTGGTCACACTTGCTACGGGGACACATAGAAGCGCATGCGGTCCTCACTGTAGCATGCAGACGTCAAAAGGGAACGGCAGATACAGACAGAGAAGATGGAAGGAAACAGAGGACAAACAGGTACCATGCTTGTGATCTTTCAGCTTTGGCTGCGCTGAAACCTCATTATCAGACAGAGAGACGTGAAGGTTGGGTAATGAATCCCAGCGCTATGTGTGTGTGTGTAAGGGTTGGCTTGGAGGGAAGGCTCTGCGTTTGGAGCGAGCCTAGCGAGAGGGAGACACATGCTGGGGGCCGATCGGACTCCTGAAGATAATTGACAGTTTGCCTCAACAGGTTGCAGCTTTTCACTAATGCGTTCTCCTGCAGCAGGTCGACCGACAATTGATAATTGGGTGGCAGTGGTGGGTGAGATGTCCCCTGACCAAGGCCTTTATCCACAGCTGGCCCACCCTCAGACTTGTTTGATGGCTGTTGCAGAGATATGGTGGCTCCAGAGGCCCTCTGGGATACAGTCATCAATCAACAATACTAAAAATAACCTGAGGGTGATGTGTGTGGCATCACACTGGTAGTTGGTTTATTATTGACAAAAAACAAGAGTAAAAAAAAAAAAGTGTCAAAATCCCGACCTAAGTAATAAAAATGCTTTTTATTTTTTTTAAACCTATGACCAAAAGGGTATGTAAATGACACTACCGATACTCAATATAAAATAAAAAATGCGGTGTATGTGTAAACAAGATATATAATGTTTTAAATATTTATATTTTATGTATGCTTTTTTAGTATTAATAGAATATGCATATCTGATGTACTGAAAGCACAATTATATAGGCTACTGAAACAACATAACCAGTCTACAATTACCCTAAAAAACAAGCATACATAAAGATCTGCTAAAAAGAGCAGCACTTGTCGGGTATAAGAAATGAACATGATGAGCTTCCCAACCCCACCCACTGGCTGGCCTAATGCATTTCATTGTTTCTATTATGGATTGCTACAGTAGGGGTGAATTCAGGTTGACTGGGACACTTTTTGTCATTGAGGTGACTGGGAAAAAGGTATCCCAATCAACCTGAATTCACTTTGCATGGTTAAGTGATGTGTAAAACATGTTTGGTTTAAATTTCCAGCAAAACTAAAACTATATTATTGTGATATACTATATGCCATTACCATGACACATGAGATTTTGGTCACACGGCCCATCTCTGTGGCTCTGAATTGTGTATAAAAAACAGAAAGAAATGGCTGTAATGTTTCCCACACTAATTCTGAAGTGTCCTCCCACACTCTAAACTAACATGCACTTTCCTCAGAACCGACAGCAGCACAAACAACCTCCTAGCACACATTTGCAAAGCAGCAAAAGCCCCCTGAGTGATTCTGCATTTTCCTAGCCCTTCGTAATAACCTGCCGCTTATTCCAGCTCAGGCCTGAAGCTAATGGATTCAGGAGGTTGTTTCCTCTCTCTCCTTTAAAAAAAAAAAATTCAATGGCTTCCAGCCAACTGGCAATAAGACACTCTGCTTAGGGTTTAGCTTTCGAACTTCTAAAGTCTCTCCTTCGTTTAATGCATGGGGAAAAAACAATTTCCTGATTGTCCTCTACATCCTTAATGAAACATTCAAGCCCTCCACTGAGGCACGATTATGAGGAGCCAAGAGGGCAGCCGTAGTGAGTCTGCACACTTATAAAGATGATAAATATCACTACTGCTAGCTTCCCTGCTAAATGTTAGCCAAACTAGCGGTTCACCTGAGTGCTATCAACAAGAATGTCAACTGTATATAGGCACATGGGTCTTTTGAAATATCTGAGTTGGTCAAATGTGTAGCTGTAACCATTTTAAACACATTCATGTTGATTTGGTCGAAAAATCTAAAAACGATTAGTGATATGAATGAAATCCAACACATGCTGCGACGTTATTATTAAGACCAAGCGTGCATCACATTTCTCGAACGATAAGGACGTTTCCGTTGAATAACCAATTCAAATGATTCATGAAGAAACTGTATCTCTTAAATGAACCACTTTAGTGGGGTTAAATGAACCAGCTCTGCATCTTTTAAATGAACCGCCTTAGGGATGATTTTACCTTTCTATATATTCTCATCCAATGTCGGAAGAATTCGACATTTAGCAAGAAACAAATCCACTACGGTGTGTTGGTGCGCTGTGTGCCCGCCTGTGAAGGGCATGTAAAAAATGGACGTCACCATTCATCACAGTCGGCTGAATGTACTAAATCTTTTTATCCTTGGACGTTCAATCAATGTTTCTGTGGGTTACTCCGATGGAAAGATAGGCCAACACATCTTACAGAATTGCTCCTATTTTCCCCTCTCTGTCTGCTCCAGTGAAGCCAGATTAATCTATTTGCATGCATTGATATGAAATCTGTTCCTGAGATTCCATTGAGTAGCAATGAAGGGAGAAATAGACAGGACTATCTTCTCTTTGAGATCCCTTTGCTTTCAGATTAATCATTCCACGCAAGCATCTTTGCACATTATAATGCTCCCTTCAAATAATTAACCAGGGCATAATTTCTTTTTTTAAGGCTCTTACTGAACGCTGATTGTTTTTGTCTATGCCTAAATTGGAAAACAGCTCTGCAAGGATTAGGTTTTATATTACATATTTATATTATAATCATCTTTTAAAAGGGCAAAACAACAGGGCACTGGGGAATTTTGGTTCATACATGACATTCTATTTGCAGCATTCATAATATCAGGAGGCAGACTGAAATTATGATAAAGAAAAACAATAATTAGCTTAGTGATGATAAATTGTATCTTACACACAAGTTCCATCCTAATTGCAAAACATCCTGCATATGATGGAATGTAAAAACTTTGCCCTGGTGGAGTGCAGCCAGTATAGAGTTTCACATTAAATCATTCTCCTATAATCTTTATTTCATTTATCTACAAAGAAACTTGGATGATTACCAAATAAGAAAAATATATACTAGCTATTATCATAAGGGCTGGCAATTAAGAACTTGTAAAACAAAACAAAAACCATTTGCCAATAACATGCGAAAACAAACATACAAACAGCCAACAAATATGAAAAATAAAATAAAATAAAGGAAAAACAAATACATTTAAAATAATGATGATAATAAACCTGAAAAATAATATAAAAAGAAAAAGTGTCGTTCATTATATTGTTTAGTTAGAACCAATGGGCAGACGTCAAAAGTAGTGAAATAATTGTTAACGATCTTAATAGACAATTAATGTTCGATCTACAAAGTCAATGCAAATTGTTCCCAAGATAGCAATCTGCTGGAATAACATCTTTTGTGCAGTGATTCACACTGCAAGAAAAAAAAAAAAAAAAAAGAAAAAAAAAAACTGTCATAGGCAGATGTCCTTTTGGTATATCTAATGCTGTGATTTGATTAGACTTAAAAATGTGGTTTAAAACCCCACTCCATCTGCAATACAATTAGGTTTTTAATGGTGAACTGGTGATCCACTCTATGCACTGATCTCCATAGGCTTATCTTCCTCTGTGTTGCTTTTTAATGGTAAAATGTTACTGCAATTATATGGTAAATTGAAACCATAATTGGAAACGAGCGCTTCATTGGAGGGACCTAAATCAATCTCAGATGGGCCATGAACTGCTGAAAAAGGTGAGGTCCTTCTCTGTAGAGCAAGTGATACCACACAAGACAGCAGAGCATTGTCTAATCGTGAACGGACTTGAGGAAGAGGACTGGAAGCAACCAAGCCTTTACTAGTGATCTTTGTGTGTGTGAAGAGAAAGAGGAGTTTGCACTTTAAGACCCTCCTCACACTGTCATAAGCCCCATTTTAGACAGTCAGAACTTTATTACAGTCCAAATTGGATATGTCCATATTTTTCTACCGCCACCCTGTCGGAATCAAAATCTGTTTTTATTTATCCGAGTTTACAGAGCAATTGGCCCAAAAGTTGTTTTGACAACTTAAATAATATTGTGACAACTGGCAATTGCATTGTAAAAACAGCAGCTTCAAGGTGGAAATAACTTTTTCACTGAAAGAAAAAGAAATGTCTGTACTTAAAAACACTACTCTTTGAATACCTGAAAAATCTCTTGACTGAAAATACCCAGTGAGTGCATTAATTACAGTGCAATACAAACCCTGTGATGCCCACTCCTTAAACAGCATGGCTGCCTACACCACAAACACAAGGCAGGCTTTCAGCAGTAGGCCTGTTCCTTTACATAGAAGGCCTTATACAAAGTCTTGCTGGGAGGACTTTTCGTTTTTTGTTTTTTTTACAAAGCCATGCTTCCTTCTGACACAAGGCTACACCATTGCTTACTATTGACTATTCACATTAGGGCTTTGGACGAATGCAAACCTGCCACTAACAAAGAAGTTAATTGTTATGAATACAGGACCAGGCCTGTAATTTCTGTGAGCGCTCGGAATCTATATATAGGGATGAACAGAATTAAATTACACTGCTGTTCCTTAACAATGTTATTTAAATTACATTAGGCTTTGCAAAATCTAATCAATAGTTTTTAGCTTGTTTAACCAATTCACCATGACAAATGGCTGGCCCTCCTTTGCAAAACAAGCACGAAATGTCACATCAAATGGGCCGCAAACTCATGTGGTGCGAAGGAGGGCAACACTTCTGAAGGAGAGGTAGTACTCAGTAATGAATGAGAACCACGAAACTAAAGCAGCATCCCTTACAAAAAAAAATATGGCCAAACTATCCCCTTTAATTTGCACAAATGTCACTATTTTAGTAGTGCAAAATTAAAAACAAAGCTCTAGGATTTGTAAAAATTTTAACTTATAAAGTAAATAAAATGAAAAAATAAGACAGACTGGAAATGAAGGGATCAGCACTTTCAGACATGGTTCAGTTGTCTATCATTCAGAACCAAGCGTGCAGTGGGTTTCTTTCATTAAACCTGCTAAACAACTCTTCTGATAATGCACAACATGATAAAGAATATCACAGATTATATTTAATCAATAAGGTATGAGAGGCAGTGCCAGTAATTGAATATAGCTAAATAACTAGTTAATCTAAACTAGTTAAACTAACAAAGGTTTAGTAGTAACTTTACAGATAAAATGTATAATAATAATAATAACAAATTATAAATAAAAAATAAAAAATGTGTCTGAGTTAAATAAAATTATAAATAAATGAACATTAACACAAAAAAATACTTTAGGAGAATATAGAAAATGTACTGCTTTCATCTCATTTTGGCCATTGTGTGCCGTCACATCTTCTAGTACTCTAACTACAGCACTCAAACAGAGAAGAGTTCAGCACTAGCAACACCAAGGCCATGGGTTTGATTCCCAAATATCCCAGGGAATTCATGAACAGATTAAAAATGTATACCATTAAGCCAATGTAAGTTGCATTGGATAAATTTAGACCTGCCAAATACACGAATGTGAATGTAAACCATGGAGTGAAATCCTCAGAGAGACAGAGCGAGTCTTAATCTCTGCTGTTTGTGGTGTTGGCCCTTGCTCTATGGATCGTCTACCTCCTGTTTGCATACCGCACGCGCAAAGGGATTGCTGAGGCAGGACAGAACTCCCCTATTAGTGTGTCGTTGAGTGATTTGTTTGTGTCGACTCAAATGTTATTGTTCAGCACGAGTCGTTCATTAAATCCTACGTCAGTTAAGACCACCTTAATCCGGCCCCTGCTCCTGGGAATTCAAATGACTCAGATAGAGACTGTTACAACCAGGCAGGAGGTCTGGCTCCATTGCAGCTACTCACAAACGTAGTCATTACCCAGGAGAGAGCTGCTCCAGCCAGGCAGGACAGAGGTGAGGGCACCTTTAATGAGTGGTTCTCCAAGAGAGCAGCTACTCCAAACAAAATCCTTTCATTTTAGGTCAGCCTTTTCACTCAAGCTCCTGGCTCAAGTGAAGTCTAAAAGAGACAAAATTAGCTGCTCATTCTGACATGGCTGTGAGCATAAATGCTTATTCAACAAGTCGCTGAAAAACCAAACCCCATCTGACTGAATACGCAACTATGTTCTTCTCACACAGGGATTTATAAGTCATGGGGCTAATGTCTGCCTCCTACAACCACACAATGTGTTTTCAGTGTTGGTTTGATCAAAAAGATTATAAATTAAATAAAACACAATTATTCCTAATTATTCAAAATAAAATAAAATACAAAAATAAAATAGGAAACAAATCTGACATAATATTTAACTGAAATAAAATAAATATGAAAAATAAAATACAAATAAAATAAACAAAACAGAAAATTAAGAGATAAAAGCTTAAAACTGAAACAAAGATACAAATATAGCTGAGAGCAGCAATTAAGGGGTCAAGCACCTAGACGATATATCATGCCTCCATGGCTGGGAGCATCGGACCAACTGCAACAACGAGCAATTAAAGACACATTAAAATCATTTTAGGCAAAATTGCTGAAAAATCAAAATCATAATGGTCTATTCATCTGATTTAATGGTTTATCACTTTCGACCAATAGGTGGAGCTGTGACCAAATTAATGTGGTGTGGTCAAAGTAATGTGACTGACGCACGCAAAGTTTAGTGCCAATATGCCAAAGCATCGCAGAGATACAGCCTCAGAGTCGTCTTAGCATAATGCCATCAGCTTTGTTGATGTGGTATACGAAAACGGTTTCGTCTATGAACACAAAATCCATAACTTTTTGACGGTATGATCTGAACATGATACGATTCCATTTTGGTGAAAATTTGACCAATTGTCTAGGAACAGTTTGAAAAAGTAGGTTTTTAAAGAAAATCAAAATGGCAATTATGGCAAAATTGGTATCTATGTTCTCGACATGACCAAATTATTCTATTAAGACCTAGGCTATTCATAATATATTTATAAAATTTAATTTCAATAGGAAATTTCATTGTTACTTTTGACCACAAGGTGGCACTGCCCCAAAACTTTTTGAGTACCATCAGGGCATGGTGCTCTGCAATGTGTTAAAATAAAACATTTTACATTTTACAACAAGATTCAGAATGGCCGATATGGGAAAATGGGGTATTGTTCGACTTGGCATGCTGCACCAAATCTAAAGACAAGAATCTTTGTGACTTTTGGCCAAACTGTTCAGAAGTTAAAAGCAAAAAAAAAGTTCATATCTCCTGACCACTAGGTGGCACTACGTAGAAACTGTGCAAGTACCTTCAGGTCGTGGTTGTCATAAAACACACCAAGTTTGGTCAGAATACGCTAAAGGGTTGCAGAGATATAGCCTCACATTAATTTTGGCATGCTCTCCATTGAATTCGTTTGCCTGTTTTTCGAGAATGGTTTGACGAATTAACTTGAATTCCATAGCTTTTCACCAGCATGGTTTGGATATAATTTGGAGAGAGTAGTTTTTACGTAAAGTAGGTTTTTCTGAAAATTCTAAATGGTGGAAAAAATCTCATGACAGAAAACATGGGGCGCAAAACAAATCAAATTTTGTTCCTAGCCCTAACAGTTCAAAAGTTATTAGCGTGAACATGAGTGCAACTTTGGACAGTTGGTGGTGCTACAGTGATTGAGTTAGAGACTCCAAAAATGCTTTGGTTAAAGTTCAGACTGTCCTATATATGTGTACCAAATTTCATAATGTTCCTGCAAGTGGTTCTATAAGCTGCTATAGACTTCCAGAGTGGAAGAAGCAGAACAATAATAATCAGAACACTATGGATTACAATATGCCTACATACCTTCTGTGCTTGGCCCCTAAATAATACTCTGAACTAACCAAAAGCAAAGATCATAGTAATCTACAGACATCAAGAAGCAGTGACATTCAGAGGACAATGTAAAGAGAAAGTATGTTCCCTAATTAGCCAAAGACATTTTCCCTTCCTCATTAGATGATCTCTTCTAAATGAACACAACACTAAGCTAATATGCAGTTAGCATGACTTGATAAGCAAATTTTCAATTTGTGAAGTTACTTATAGTGTTTTGATTCCTCTAGATGTGTGGTTTCAAAAAGACAAACTCAGTTTAGTGTCCGTTTGTCTACAAGAGAGCCTTTGTCCTCAAGGGTGTGACCCGGACAGTGGAAATGAGTCTAACCATAACCCAGAGTCCATTGCAGAGCACTGCTCACCCTCCGGCTACAGCGGGACAGCCCATCAAAGACAAAGGGGAAATGTCGAGGTCTGACACATGAGCATAAAATGTCAAAGGGCTATTGAGCTGCTCATTCATCAAAGTAGATAAACTACCTCTCTGCACTTGAGATAGCTATTGATGGCATGTGCTCTGAGGAAATAGTTTCCTCATGTTAAGAACATGCATTTACACTGCTTAATTACAAGTGGATTTCCCACTCAAAAGAGAAGTGGCAAGCTTCAATAATCTTGAAATTAGGAGCATGGGTTTCAGTTGTAATGAAGTCGCAGTGGTTTGTTGGGAGAATAAACGTCACTGAAGGCCTTTCATTCTTTTTATTTTTCGTGGTAATGAGCTACTGAGCTTTTATAGTTCTGCTTGCACTTGACTAGGTGAAGGTACGGATTTAGTTCGACAGGCGGAGCCACTGGAGGCCGTTCTGAATGGAGTGAGTCTGACAGATCGACCAAAAGCTGGCCGAATAAAGGTCTCAGAAGCATGCAGTTCCATTGCTCCTTATGTCAGAAGAACAGAGACTTTGGTCTCCAACAGTCACCCAGCACAATTTATGATTGACTGGTTGATGTTGGAGCCATTTTTTGTTGTTGTTGAAAAATTGTTGATCTTTGGTGCTACATCCTCTTAATATTTGTATCTGCCAAACTTGCAGATACTCAAGCTATTTCTGCTCCGTGCACGTTGCTTCTCTCCTCTGCCAAAGACGTAAAGATACGCATGCTGCAGATGATGTGGTTATTATTGTAACAATTGGCAGAAATTCAGTGAAGAGCAAAGTAGACACTTTGTGCTGCAGAAACTGCAGAAAGTGAGAATGCAGCAAATACAATTTTATTTTTGTCATATAGATGACTCCTACCATTTAACTAAACCAAATTTGTGACAAGTTAGCGTGCCTTTTACACAAATGTTTTGCACATTTGTAATCAAAACCCTACACCCCCTACAGTATGCTTTCTTAGTCACAAGGTAGGCCTTCCATGTGCCATATGCAAAGGTATCTAAAACAAAAATAGTAATAAAATAATTACTAAAAAGTAATAAATAAAACATCTGATCTTACCTTTAAATATTCATATCCAATTGGTCTAAACTTATATAATATTCACATTCTTTGATACAAAAAGAATTCTCAGATGCCACCTCTCTCTCTATGCCCAAGATTCTCATCTTTGATGACTATTTTTTATATTTTTTCTTCTATGACTATTATGGATTTGTCTTTCTTTTACAAAGTACTAGAACAGCCTCAATGGAAATGTATAACTACTCCACAGGTATTGTCCGGACCTCCACTGGGAAGGAAATACAGAGACCGGACCTCTTGGAAATTTAACTGAATACTCCTGCTCTATTTCAACAGAACCACTCAAAAATTAAATGTTTTAACTCTTTCCCCACCATTGACAGAATGTTCCAGTGTTCCGTGTTATCACTGTTAAGGCTGATTTATACTTTTGCGTCGGACCTACGCCGGTGCCTCTACGCTGTAGACTACGCGTTGGTTTTCATTTATACTTCTGCGTTGTTGTCCGCGTTTACACGTAATTACACATGCAGAGGGAGCATGTGAAACCCGAGGGAGGGGTTCTAGCAGACCAATCACACCAATTTTGGACAGACTTCTGAGGCAGTGTAATGGTTTAATGATCTACAGCAAAACAGCGAAAACTAAGCGAATATTGAATTACTGCAATAGTAATTTCTCACTAGAAATTACATCAAAAGTGGAAATTGTTGTTTAAAAACATACATTAACACAAACTGGCCGACTTTCAGACACCATCTTTATCTTTTAGCTCAACTGTCTCAGAATGGAAAGCACAGGATTGTGGGATATCAATGGCACAGGATTGTGGGATATCAATGGCAGCAAGGACACATTTATGCTGCCTTCAATAATCGATCAGATGAAGGTATCTCAAGAGACAGGAAGAGAAGCTAACTTTGGATCCGGATGTGCCATGATGCCTTCCTACCTTGGAATTTCAGTTTTTTGGACGCAGCCGTAAAATAACGCAATCATCAACATTAAACAGCATGTAAAACAAATCTGTCTAATGTTACTGAATAAAATGTCAACCCAGAAAGAGGTATAAAACCATGCAAGCATTGGGGGTGTTGATGGACTCGATCTACCCCATCTATGTTTTGATCATCGTTCTGAATCAGATCCAGACATACACTCTTAGAAGAAAAGGTTCTATAGGCGCTACGTATCTGGAACCCCTAAAAGGTTCTATACAGAACCCTTTTTAAGGGTTCAATAAAAAGAACCCTTTAGGATTCCATAATCTATATGGAACCTTTTAGGGGTTTGTCACAGTGAGGTTCTGTGACTAGAGACTCTTATTTTGGAGAAGACACTTGTTACGCTGGACTGAGAAAATACATACATACAGACACTTTACACACTAACATCCTAACACACTATCTGTTTTGCGCAGACATATGTGTGTCACTTATTTTGGATTGTTTCCTGTTGTACCTGTCTTCACCATGCCTTTTTCCATTTACTGAGTTATTAATTTTTCTTTGTTGATTTATGTATTGCTAAGAACTCAAACAAGAACGGTAACCATGTTATAAGTTTATTGATTTCAATTAACCACTTACATAATAATAAATTGTCATACTTACGTACAGGAACATTTTACTTTACCAAACAAACGAAACCCGGTCACAGTAACTGCCACCATTTTGAATGCCTCTTTCCCGCCAATAGGCACAGTTAATTGTTGTCATGTGTGAGGGGGAGATTGGAGTTCTGTTTGATTCTTTGTTAAACGTTGTTCAACATTAATAGTTAATTGAGTTGTTTTGTTTTCAATGTATATATATATATTTATATTATTCTATCTGTTTATCGGTTTGTTACTGTTAAATCTATTTTGATTTTGGCTTTTGATGTCTTAATTATCTTTAATTACCAAATGGTTTGGTCCAAGTAGGAGGGGCTTAGCCTTTTTAAGAAGGTGCCTCAGTGTGGTTAGGAAGGTGGTAGAGTGAGTGTTTGGAAGTTATTGCTCTGTTTTTGGGCCAGATTACTGGTGTAGCCAAATTTGTTTGTAAATAACTTTGAACAGTTTATTTTGTTTATTTTTGTTTGTTTAGATTTCTTTTCTTTTTGGATTTTCACTGTAAATACCAGATGCACTTATTGGATTAAACACTGAACTTTTTGACCTCATCATCACGTCAATTCATTTTTTCGCCTCCATCTGCCGGTACATACAGAGCAGTGGTGCTGCTACTGTTAGTAACATCTTTGAGGCCTCTTTGTGGCAGTTGGCACACCCCTGGCTCTGTTACAGGGTTAATTCATTATCATTTGTTTTGTCCTTTCCTAATTAAATATTTCATATTATTGACAAACATCAAGACCCTAAAATGTATTTATAAATGCATATGAATGATCACAAAATTCAAGATATGGGAGTTAGAAAATTTATATATTTATATAATTTTATGTAGTTAATCAATATCACACGAAGAGTGCCATTTCAGTTTTTCTCCTCCAAAAACCAGCATGATTAAAATGTGATATTAAGTTACTACAACAGATTACTAAACAATAATTTAATTACAACTACAAAATGTTGCAGAATAATGTAATATACAGTGAAGAAAATAAGTATTTGAACACCCTGCTATTTTGCAAGTTCTCCCACTTAGAAATCATGGAGGGGTCTGAAATTGTCATTGTAGGTGCATGTCCACTGTGAGAGACATAATCTAAAAAAAAAAATCCAGAAATCACAATGTATGATTTTTTAACTATTTATTTGTAAGATACAGCTGCAAATACAGTAAGTATTTGAACACCTGAGAAAAATCAATGTTAATATTTGTTTGCAATTACAGTGGTCAAACATTTCCTGTAGTTTTTCACCAGGTTTGCACACACTGCAGGAGGGATTTTGGCCCACTCCTCCACACAGATCTTCTCTAGATCAGTCAGGTTTCTGGGCTGTCGCTGAGAAACAAGGAGTTTGAGCTCCCTCCAAAGATTCTCTATTGGGTTTAGGTCTGGAGACTGGCTAGGCTACGCCAGAACCTTGATATGCTTCTTACAGAGCCACTCCTTGGTTATCCTGGCTGTGTGCTTCGGGTCATTGTCATGTTGGAAGACCCAGCCTCGACCCATCTTCAATGCTCTAACTGAGGGAAGGAGGTTGTTCCCCAAAATCTCGCAATCCATGGCCCCGGTCATCCTCTCCTTAATACAGTGCAGTCGCCCTGTCCCATGTGCAGAAAAACACCCCCAAAGCATGATGCTACCACCCCCATGCTTCACAGTAGGGATGGTGTTCTTGGGATGGTACTCATCATTCTTCTTCCTCCAAACACGGTTAGTGGAATTATGACCAAAAAGTTATATTTTGGTCTCATCTGACCACATGACTTTATCCCCTGACTCCTCTGGATCATCCAAATGGTCATTGGCAAACTTAAGACGGGCCTTGACATGTGCTGGATTAAGCAGGGGAACCTTCCGTGCCATGCATGATTTCAAACCATGACGTCTTTGACGGCTCAGGCTTCAGGATCATTGAGACCCCACGAGGTGAGATCTTGCATGGAGCCCCAGTCCGAGGGAGATTGACAGTCATGTTTAGCTTCTTCCATTTTCTAATGATTGCTCCAACAGTGGACCTTTTTTCACCAAGCTGCTTGGCAAATTCCCCATAGCCCTTTCCAGCCTTGTGGAGGTGTACAATTTTGTCTCTAGTGTCTTTGGACAGCTCTTTGTTCTTGGCCATGTTAGTAGTTGGATTCTTACTGATTGTATGGGGTGGACAGGGGTCTTTATGCAGCTAACGACTTCAAAAAGGTGCATCTAATTTAGGATAATAAATGGAGTGGAGGTGGACATTTTAAAGGCAGACTAACAGGTCTTTGAGGGTCAGAATTCTAGCTGATAGACAGGTGTTCAAATACTTATTTGCAACTGTATCTTACAAATAAATAGTTAAAAAATCATACATTGTGATTTCTGGATTTTTTTTATAGATTATGTCTCTCACAGTGGACATGGACCTATGATGACAATTTCAGACCCCTCCATGATTTCTAAGTGGGAGAACTTAGCAGGGTGTTCAAATACTTATTTTCTTCACTGTATGAATGAATAATAGCCTATAAAGAAACTTTGTGCCAAAAGGGTTCTTTATTGTCATTATAGAACCTTTTTAGCATAAAAGGTTCTTTGGAGTTGAGTAAAGAACCCTATGGTTCTATATAGAACCCCAATGAACCCTTTTTTCTAAGAGTGTAGTCTTGGAAAAAAATATGATTTTCTCAGCTTTTTGCTTTTTGTTGCTTTTTTAATGAAACATACCCACATTCAAGTGTTGATAAAAAAATAATGCATGAATGCATTTTTATTTAAGCAGAGGGACTGTTCTTTCTTTTGATATATTGCATTTTCAGATATTCATACAACAAAATATTCAGGGGGATATTATTATTCTTACACCCCACATCACACATTTTGTATCTCTCCCTAATCAAACACACCTGATTGAACTAATCTTGCTAGTACAGGCACCAAGACCTGGGTCAAATGGATGCATCAGATAAGAAAGACATCCTTAGGCCCCGATCACACCTAATGCGTTTTTCTGGTTCGAAAACGCGAGGTGCACAGCACTGCCCTGATCACACAGAAAGAGCAGTGCGCTGTGTTTTTTATGTTGCTAGCCAACCACCGAAACAGCTGTCCTGTCAGTCAAGTAAACATCAACTCAGCCTTTTAGTAACTTTATTTACTTTCTGTTAACATTGTGGTAACTTAGTTACGGTTCGTGAAGTCGTTAAGCTCCAGGTAACCCGTGAGAGCACCACAAGTTTATCCTCCATCATCGCACTCTCTGGGCGTTCAATGCAACTGTAGCTTTCATCACTACAACGCAAGGCCCGCCTCTCCATTCATTGGATTGGACAGTGGAAAAAAACTTGATGATGTTGGGCGCTTTTGTCGCTCGGAGTTGCTTTTTTTTCAACGGCAAAAATGCGAGGCGCCTGGGGCGCATAAACAGCGTGCAGAACGCTCACTGCCATAGGAAAACAATTGAAAAAAGGCGCCTCTCACTGTTGGGTAACCTTAACCCCAAATGTGTACCGTTGGGTAACCCTAACCTCCAAGATGATTTCCTTGCAAGGATCTTTCTAAATTGTAAAATAAGCTTTATTATTGCATGTATAAAATCTCATAGTTTGTGGTCAGTATGATATATTTTTGTTCAATAAAAAGTATACTTTTTAAAAATACTTATTTAAAACTTTTTAAGACTGAGATTAATAAGAAATGTTTCTTAAAAGTTGACACTGCTATTTTTCTAACTATTAGTGTACCATTACAACCTAAAGAGAAACATAAAGCTATGGATATCAAGATAAAACATTGATTAAATCTTATTCAAAAAATCTTAATCAATTGATTAAATAAGACGCGTCACCTTTTTGAAAACGTCTGGTTTAACCAGTCAGATGGCAAGATATCGGCCAATATGTCATGCATATCTGATCACAAAATTATTATTATTATTAATTTATTTTTTTTACATTTTATACACATTATCTAACAAATTATTGCATTTTCATTATTACTTCAGAGTGCACAGGCAGCACACATATCTTTTTTCCAGAAAAAAGTCACATTGCCACATGCTGATGTAATCTGACTGTCATTTTAATTGTATCTTGAGGCAATACCTGGTAGTGTTATGACAAGAACCACTGTCAAGGCTTTCCCTGAGAGACACAAGATGAATTTTCAATGACTGTCAATAAAACCTGTAGAGTGGCATTTGTTAAAACGTGAAATCAATAAAAGCCATTGTTTAAAAATTACAGCGAGAGACGAGTTGAACGCAGTGACCAATACATTGATCCCTCCTACTTGCTTGGATCTTCTCTCCTCAATAATTTAGATGAAAGAAAACGACCAGAGAAAAGAGAACACACATTAGTAAAGGGCCACAATGGGTAGCAGCCCATCTCCCTTTATCTCTTTCATTTCCTCTTTCTCCTGGGCCAAGCTTCCTTTTGTTCTTTGACCCAGTGGCCGTGATAAGTGGCATGTGTGTCCGTTTCACTTCCTCCCACATGCCAATGGGCATCCATTAGCATAGATCTGCTTCACACCAGGCCTAACCTCTGCCCCTTTCCTCTCCGGCACCGCCAAACCTTTCTAGCTACGAATGTGCCATGGCAACACAACTTCAAAAAGAAAACGTGGCTGGGTAGATGTTACTGAAACAAGATAAATCACTGCTTCTCACCAAGAAGCAACAGCTGATAAGCATGCGGCAGGATAATAACGTGAGTGCACCCACCTCTAATGGAGGAGCATATCTCAGGGAAAATGGAAATTGACTTGGCAAATAATCATTTAAAGAGGCATGAGATGGAGGAAATTATAAAACAATCCATGTTTCTCAGAACAGTAAAAATAAAATAAAACACACTAGACCATGGCCTTGCATTCAATTAACTATTCCCATGTACCCATGCCTGTTAACCTTTTGCATTTATAAATAATATACGATACCAGAGAGGACGATCCATCACCAGAACAGCACGCTTCACAAACCAAGTACAAACAAACACAAGTACTCGAAGTGAATCCTTTAAGCCCTGAAGAATGTACAATTTTGGTAGGGCTGACACAGTCCCGTCATAATATGTTTGAATCTCTTAATACCTTAATCTGGACTCTCTGCAGACATGCTGGTCTAGTCAAGACAAATTCATATGTGCTTCATGAACTCTACTCTCAAAATTTGTATCCTGATCCACATTATAAACTCATTTAGCAGCTGGTGCACTTCAAACATTTTGTTTCTGTACTGCATGTACCACCTTCTCACGTCACTTTACTTTATGACTGGACTGCATATATAATACTATATTTTATATTATATTATATATATATATATATATATATATATATATATATATAATATTCTTGTATAACCTTATTTTTTTTTATTTGTATGTCTATATCAAATATGTATTTTAACAAGTTTATTAAAATAGCAAAAATACATCATCTTAATGCAGTAAATTGTGTGTAAAGTTGTACTGTGAAACCTTGATTTGACAGTCTGTAATCTAAAATATTATACTAGTAATACCCCATCAAAAAACGAGAACTTGGAATGTGCTATGACCGACAGGCAGAATCCACGACTATTCAAACTGATTCTATGCTATCTCTGAGACCTATAAAATTTTCAAACATTTTCAAACAACCTTCAAATATCCCATCCTTGGAGGGATGAGGCTGCATTTAAATTTGTATTGTGATCATGGTCCACTTGAATAGCACTGAGTGTATTATTATCAGCTGTGTGGGTGGATGTGGTGTACAGTATGCTTGTGTAAGTGTGTGTAGAAGGTCAAGGAAGCAGGACTCTTTCAATGCCTTACTTTAGTACATGGGTTCTAATATATTTTTTTAAGCAAATCTATTTCTCTAACAGCACTAAAAGGGATAAAAGAAAGAACCTTAACATTTCACATTGCATATAAATGAATGATATCAGTGTTGATGACACAAGTAACGGTAATTAGGTGGTTACATGTTACACTTTAAATGAATAGTTTACATTTATCTGTCTGCATTAAAGAGAAACAAGTAAAAAAAAATGAATACAATTTGCATTGGAGCAGCACAATATTTTTCAAAACATACATCCTCTCAGGTGTCAAGTAGGTCCTCCTCTGTTTCCCCTCCAAGTGCACAGACATTTATAGAATGTGTCGAGTCCCAGGGAGGTTAATTATGTGGGTCGTGATCTGTTTACTTATTTAACCAGTCTGCAAGATGCCTACAGCCTGGCTAGATGGAGAGATGGCTGGAACTAGAGCTGAAAGTTAGGATACTATAACAGTAATTCACTTTATAATCTCCCTCCACTGTGAGTATATCATTTAGCCAATGTACCCCAACACTATCATTATCTCAATATGAACAATTTCATGTAGGTAAAACTATTTCAAAGGGATATGTTTATATCCACCATTATAAGTTTGGGTTCAGTAAGAAATAACTCTTATGCTTACCAAAGCTGCATTTATTTGATAAAAAAAGTCAAATTATAATAAACTATTTTAATATTTAAAAAAAAATTGTAATTTATAACTGTAATGCCAAAACAAAATTTCTTCAGTGTCTTCAGTGTCACATGATCATTCAGAAATCATTATAATATGCTAATTTAGTGCTCAAGAAACATTTCTTATTTTTATCAATGTTGCAAACAGTTGTGCTGCTTAATATTTTTCTGGAAAGTGACTTTGCACTTTTTTTGTGATTAATTCAAAGTCCAAAAATACATTATGCAGGAGACATTTTTTTTTTTTCAATCCCATCCTATTCTCCTATAATTTCTTCTGCGTACTAACTTCCAAAAACATTGCAAAAGGCCAACAATTTAATAATCTCTCAGTAAGACAATTACTGGGATAGAAGAAATACCACTAGTGCACTTCCACTGCTTCATTTTTACTGATGATTCATGTGCTTCTTACTTAAGACAAGATAATTTCCTTTATTTAAAGTGAATAAGACTCTCTCAGTGGCAGCCATATATTCTCTCTCTATCAGCGAGATGATTGTAATCCTAGACAGCACCATTAGTATCTCAAGGCAATATGGGCTCATCACTTCAATAGTGTTCCTCTCAGTCCCTGATTGTCTCGGATATATGCCAAGTTTATGCACCCAGCAGCGTAATGAAAAGGGGACATTCCTCTAATATCATCAATTGGCATCTAGGGCAGAAGACCCTCCCCATCCTGCACTCTCAGGCTTGGCGAGACTGACTGCGGTGCGACAAGGGTTTGGGGTGGGGTGGGGTGGGCAATTCATTACTCAATGTTTCACCCAGCAGAGAATACGACTGTAAAGGGCCAATCCAACCCCCCACACCATCCATTCCCATAAACCCCCTGACCTCCTGCGCTCTTGGATCAGTTGCTCGTTGGAAAGTGCTTTCAACCGACCCGGCTAATGTATTATAAATCAATTATCTTCTACTATGGGTTGAGCTCTCTAATCTTTTTCTGACATCCAATTAAATAATATGAGAGTAATACAGATGGGATCCCACCCAGTCTATTCACCGTGATGCTAACATGTTTCAGAAACTATTTAAAGAAGATCTATGAATACAGTGATTGATTTTCATTCATTAAATCTTAAGTCCTGCTATAGGCCTCTGCAGCTTAAGGAGCAAATGCTGGTGGGCTGGAGTCCAGGTAAATGCTAACAGCGTATGAATAATAATTTAAAAAAAAATTAGTGAAGAATATGGCTAGATAAATTTAGTGGAGTACAAGATAATTTTTAATGTTTTATTTAAACAGAGAAAAATATACTAATACCAGTTTAGGGATTTTTAACAATTAAAAACATTCAAATAAATGCACATATTTTAAATTCTACACTACTTGCAGGTAATTTATGAAAAAACCAAATGCTCAAACATTCTAAAATGTTTAATTCAAAATTTCACCCAAAATTTGCACATAATATACATTTATAATGTATATTTATAGATTTATAATGATTTGACTTGTCATGCCCTAACCGATAAGCCACAGCTTACATGGAGCAAACATGGACAAATTGTAAAATGTTTCCCCAAAACAAGTGCTACATGAGCTGTGAAGAGCTGACTGAATGTAAAGAGAAAGTGTGTTCTGTACTAACTCGGAGTCGCTAACTGTTCAGGGTTTTGTTCGTAACACAGTAATTTACAGCGGTAGCCACTGGAGATCTGTTAATGATGCCTCGGGTTTGACTTTTCCACGCGACAGACCTTGCACAGAGTTCTATGGGATGGAAGCGAAGCCCCTGAGCACTTCTCCATTTATCTCTCAATTGCTCTCATGACGATACCATTCTCTATCACAAGTACATAAGAAAGCTGGTGTGTGCACGTGCCTCCCTGGCTTTGGCCCCGTTTACACCTGTTAAAACCTGCCTTGGTGAACCGATCACATATTGTCAAGGGAGACAGATTGGCATTTACACCTGTTATTTAAATGTGTCTCCTGTGTCCACAATCTCTGGTTTCGTGACATTGCTCATTACACCAGTGTGAGACAGAAAAACAAAAAAACAACACCAAAGTCAGTACACTATTGCTTCAGAAAAATATGTTTACAAAGGACAATATATTGTAAATAACCAACTATTTTTTAATCATATAAATATGACCTATTCCATGATCAGATCACCCAAGACGGATATTAATAAGGGTAAGCGGGATATTTCAGTCTCATCAGTAAATACATGAACTACCTCAAGCTTACATGTGCAACTTATCTTCCACATATACAAAAAAAACAAAAAAACAGGTCAAACACACCTGAAATGGGGCGATAAAGAGAAAATAACTGCTGCCCGCTTGACATCTGTATTTTAAAATGCATGCAATTTCTCAATTTCAAATTTCAAAAATCTCCTTTGCTTTAAATCCAATAAATTTAAATTCTACTCGTGAGCACAGAGAATAATCCCTGAGTTTCTGGTGGAAAACTAAAGAAAGCCAGGAGCATCGTTTTCAAGGATGTGCTGCGTAGGCAAGCGGGCGATGTAGTCAAACAACAAATAGGGCTAGACTGAGAAAAGTTGGTCAGGTGGTGATGGGGTCTGCAAAAGGGTGAGGGAGAGCGAGTGCTCCACACTGGAGAGGCGAAGCTGGCGGCGGAGCTTTTTTAATGTGGTATTGATGAGTGAGGTCACTGGCAATGATTAAACTCGCAGTCGATCATCAGCGCGTAGCAGGAGCCCTGCGTACTGTTTGCACGGTGATGAGATGAAAAAACAGGGTGGCGGAATGGAGTGCTACGCTGCACCTTAAGCCTTGATTTAGTGCCTTCATGGGGATTGATTGAAAAGAGCAGCACGTCTCTGCTAATCTGTGGGACGGAGGGGCTCTGGAGGCCCCTGCTGCCCCACACATACTGACGAGAGCTGGAACCAGCCGGTAAGCCCGAAGCGTATCCTATTAATGAGGTTACGTTCAGATCAATCAGAACACGCATGCGTATAAACACTTCGCATGCACGATAAGAACATGCAGTCACAGATACAACTACAAACAGCCAAGTGCTGATACACTAACTTCAATAACACACAATATTTATAAAAAAATACAAATTCACAATATTGTCTAGGTCTACAACATACTATAACAACTCTCTCAGCTACAAAAAAAAACAAACAAACAAACAAAAAAAACACCCTTGCTTTCTAGTAGTATCTACACAAAACTGCACATGCATTCATTCATTGCAAGTCTCCTCTTTGATTACAGCTGAATCACACAGCAGTGAGTGCAGTGAGAGACTTCCATCCTGCACAAGGATCTCATGCTCAGTGCAGTAGAGGGGGCAAGACCTTCTTCATTCATCTACTCAATGGTGCTTTAATAACATCCGTACAAAGAAAGCATTAGTGTACACTTCGACAAGCTAAGATTTCTACAACATAATTTGCCCTGCGAACAACGGCTGTTTGGCCCCTTCAGAAAAATAATTACGAGTTCAGTCTTTAAAAACGGATATTCTGCAGAGGCCCTGAGAGTGTTGAGTACAGAGGAATGGCCTGAGGCTGTGGGATTGGACTGGAATGAAGATGCTAATTGCCTAAACGAGGAGAGGCCTTGTGTCATCGCCGCTGACTCTCTCTCACTTCCTCCTGAAAAACTGCCAATTGTTTTAACTCTCTAATTAGCTTGGAGGCATCACCCTCAATGACTTCCAAATTAAAGCAAAAGTGACAATTTAATTGTATGACAATGTGCATTGCCTTGTCAATCATGGCTTAAATTAAGTTAAAAAAAAGCTAAAAATATAACTTGATTTTGACTGAATTTTATATGAAAGGTGAGAATAACTGCAAGCACACTGTCTGTTCAGTGGTATACTTACCCTAAGGAAAACAAACAAATATTTTGTTTATTTCTAAATATCAATTTAATGTGTACATGATGTGATGCACTTCATAAAATATTGTTTAAAAAAAAAACATTTCTATAAAATGTGTGAGGTTTCCTCTAGTCAGAAATTAAATGTCAACTTAAATTCATTTATTAGCTGTTTTCAGCAATTTTCTTATCTGTTTCTATTTTAATAGCATCTGAGACAAAAATGAGCCATAAGCTTCGGCATACCATTAAGGCTCCTGAGCTATGAAAGAGCATCCTATGAGCAACAATATTTTCCTTTATACAGAGTATGTGGAGAGAATTCAGAGAAAACATCTGCCGTCCGCATACATTTTTGTGCCCCTAAAAAAGCTGTTAGACTCAGTTTACGCCTCAATATTTGGCAAACAGCTTTGCATATGGCTCATGCACAGCAGGCTCAGCAAACAAAAGAATATTATGGCGTTTATCTGATCTGTTGCGACAGAATAGGCTAAAACAGTAATAACAGATGGAAAATTATAGAGTAGACAACAACTCCTGTCCAAACAATATCTAAACACTACTATCCTTGCAGGTTAATAAGCAGTGGGTGCCGCACTAAGAAGCTCAAAACCCATTAATTCTACTCACAATCACCTCGGTGAATCCTTATTCCAACCAGACACGCCAATCCACTCACAAAGAGCCATTTCAAAAGAAAGAAACTGTTTTATGTCTGCATCTTGTGTCAACATTAATTTTTAGCTGTGCTACCGCTTCACTTTAAACCAATAAATTCAAACAAACCTTAGAGGGAGAAGGTCACATTTTTTCATTCTCTGGCCTCCCAGCAGGCAACAGAAAAATAATCCCCCACAGCCCTTTAGCCTAAAACTACAGCTACAACACAGGAGGAGCCGCTGAAGCCCCAGGCAGGGATAGATCAGGACCCACTGCTGCTCTGAGCTATACCAAACCATGTACTGACAAACTGAATTAAGGGATAAGTAGACAGCTCAGGCCAGGCTCTGCTTTGGATTCCTCTTCCTTCAAGAGAATGGCCAGAGATGAAAGCTTAGCAACCATGAGCAAGTAACTGCATGTGGACCAAACCCACATCTCACCTGTAGACTGTAAAAGGTTGACTATTTTACCCTTTGTAGAGCATTCCATACTTGAGCCTTATTTATTGACTACTGGGCATTGGCACACAGAAACTTCAACCAAGGAATCACAGCATTACAGTTGTAATCTAAATTATTTTAGCCCCCATTGCAAATCAGGTTTATTGGAAAAATGTACAGAGTTTTTCCCCACGTTCAAATGAAAGTGCAACTTTTAATGACTTATGCAGTCTAAAAATGATTCAACCCCTTCATGGCAGGCATCTTTAGTACACCACAAATTAGATGTATAACCAGACACCAGCTTCTGGAATTGTTCCGATTCCGATACTATTAGCAGCATACTAGTAGCAGCAGTACGTCCACTGTTTGTGTTTGGCAGTATTTCAGACTGGACCAACCAGCTAGTAAAACGGCGATATGTCTCATATGCCATACTGCAATTTCGAGGGGTGGAACAAGTATTAGCAATTTCAACACGAGTAAGTTAACTTAAAGCATTTGAAGACGTGTCACCCCGCAGAACACGAGGGTTACACAAAGGCAAGGGCAGAGAAGAATGAGCCGCGCTAGAATCAACAATCTCTGGAAGCTTCATTTAAACAAAGAGAAAAGTTTTCAAAAGACAGCCAACGAGCGATAAATATAACCGACAAAATTATCGAGTTTATTGTTCTGGATGACCAGCCGCTGTCAAAACTGAAATTCCGTTTATTTAATAAAATTGTTTCTGGACTTTAAGTTATAAAGAGATTCTTTTCTTATTTTATTCATACATCATTTTTTAGATTCCTAGATTTATTTGTGGCACTTTTTTTTTTATACAGTTATATTGTAAAACTAAAATACCTTTTTCAGTTTACAGTATTAGATGTGTGGCTGCGTTTGAAGTTCTTTTTCACTTAAGAAAAAAAATAATAATATATTGCTGTGAAATACAGTGAAGAAAATAAGTATTTGAACACCCTGCTATTTTGCAAGTTCTCCCACTTAGAAATCATGGAGGGGTCTGAAATTGTCATCGAAGGTGCATGTCCCCTGTGAGAGACATAATCTAAAAAAAAAAAATCCAGAAATCACAATGTATGATTTTTTAACTATTTATTTGTAAGATACAGTTGCAAATAAGTATTTGAACACCTGTCTATCAGCTAGAATTCTGACCCTCAAAGACCTGTTAGTCTGCCTTTAAAATGTCCACCTCCACTCCATTTATTATCCTAAATTAGATGCACCTTTTTGAGGTCGTTAGCTGCATAAAGACCCCTGTCCACCCTGTACAATCAGTAAGAATCCAACTACTAACATGGCCAAGACCAAAGAGCTGTCCAAAGACACTAGAGACTAAATTGTACACCTCCACAAGGCTGGAAAGGGCTACGGGGAAATTGCCAAGCAGCTTGGTGAAAAAAGGTCCACTGTTGGAGCAATCATTAGAAAATGGAAGAAGCTAAACATGACTGTCAATCTCCCTCAGACTGGTGCTCCATGCAAGATCTCACCTCGTGGGGTCTCAATGATCCTAAGAAAGGTGAGAAATCAGCCCAGAACTACAAGGGAGGAGCTGGTCAATGACCTGAAAAGAGCTGGGACCACCGTTTCCAAGGTTACTGTTTGTAATACACTAAGACGTCATGGTTTGAAATCAAGCTTGGCACGGAAGGTTCCCCTGCTTAAACCAGCACATGTCAAGGCCCGTCTTAAGTTTACCAATGACTATTTGGATGATCCAGAGGAGTCATGGGAGAAAGTCATGTGGTCAGATGAGACCAAAATAGAACTTTTTGGTCATAATTCCACTAACCGTGTTTGGAGGAAGAAGAATGATGAGTACCATCCCAAGAACACCATCCCTACTGTGAAGCATGGGGGTGGTAGCATCATGCTTTGGGGGTGTTTTTCTGCACATGGGACAGGGCGACTGCACTGTATTAAGGAGAGGATGACCGGGGCCATGTATTGCGAGATTTTGGGGAACAACCTCCTTCCCTCAGTTAGAGCATTGAAGATGGGTCGAGGCTGGGTCTTCCAACATGACAATGACCCAAAGCACACAGCCAGGATAACCAAGGAGTGGCTCTGTAAGAACCATATCAAGGTTCTGGCGTGGCCTAGCAAGTCTCCAGACCTAAACCCAATAGAGATTCTTTGGAGGGAGCTCAAACTCCGTGTTTCTCAGCGACAGCCCAGAAACCTGACTGATCTAGAGAAGATCTGTGTGGAGGAGTGGGCCAAAATCCCTCCTGCAGTGTGTGCAAACCTGGTGAAAAACTACAGGAAACGTTTGACCTCTGTAATTACAAACAAAGGCTACTGTACCAAATATTAACATTGATTTTCTCAGGTGTTCACATACTTATTTGCAGCTGTATCTTACAAATAAATAGTTAAAAATCATACATTGTGATTTCTGGATTTTTTTTTTTCGATTATGTCTCTAACAGTGGACATGCACCTACGATGACAATTTCAGACCCCTCCATGATTTTTAAGTGGGAGAACTTGCAAAATAGCAGGGTGTTCAAATACTTATTTTCTTCACTGTATATGTCAGATAATAAAAATATTCTAGTTCACTGTATGTATTTGTTCATGTTTAATTAAGGGATAAGTCTGAAGCACATCATAAAATAATTCTATCAATTCATACAGGAATAGTATGAATTGCAGCTGTATAGATACACACACAGGTATCGGATCAGTACTCGGTATCGGCCAATACCCTGAGTCCAGGTATCGGAAAAGGAAAAAAGGGTATTGGAATATCTCTATTGTCGACCCCAGAGGGTTAACTGTTCCTCCAAACATACTGTTGATCCATAGGGCCAAAAAGTTCCAGTTTTGTTTCATCACTCCACAGAACAGAATCCCAAAATTTCTGTTGCTTATTTACATGATTTTGAGCAAATTGGATCCAACTTTTCGGTCAGTGGTGGTGTGCATCTTGGAGTTCTGGCATGCATTTAGTATGTGCCTTACTGTGCAAGCTGAAACCTCAGTGCCTGTTGCCACTTGCTGCAGGTCTTTCGCAGTCACTCAAGGGTTTTTCCTGAACCTGCCTTCTCAAAAATCTGGTTGCAGCCGTTGATAGCTTCCACTTTCTGCCCCGTCCAAGTAGTGTAACCACTGCTCCATTAACTTTGAACTTGAGAACTATGCTTCCAACGGTGTCTCTGGGAACACCATTGATGTTCCAATTCCATATTTGTAACATGCAGTCAACTGTGATACTCAACAAACCTAGATAATTCAGATATTTCATGTGTTCTAGCTAAAGCACACCTGGTGCAACTAATGAAGCCCTTGATTAGTTGCATCAGATGTGCTTGAGACAACACCTGTTTTGCAGATGTGTGCTGTTGAGTGTTTCTAATGTGGGGGTTGAATAATTTTGAGACTGCGGAAGTCATTAAAAGTTGCATTTTCAGTTAAATTTTTTGGGAAAACACTTGAAAATTTGTTGTGTTGAGCTATTTCAATTACTTTTGTTTAATCAATGCAAACAGCTGGAAGTCTGTAAATATTCATAGATGCCACCTACGTCACTACAAATAGAACGCCACCATATTTGCGACCGATCTCGCCCGGTATAGCCGCTCAAACTGCCCATTTGAATGAGAGAGAGACAGAGATACCTGGAGAAAATTTCAATTTTTCCAATCCTTATTTGTTACCACCAGTTTTCTTTTGTCCATTATTATCTGCCCCAGTCTTGCCTCATTGAAAGAACATGAAGGGAAGGGAAACGAGGCGATTGTGACTTTATGTGAACAGTCTGTGGTGGGTTACTCTGATCATTGTTGATTGTCAGTGCTGCTAGTGAGTTAAGATGGGAATTGAAAACCGGTTCCACTCGAGAACCGGTTCTAAGTTTTATGAACCATCGATATTGTATGCCCAGCTCCTGCTCAAAAGCGAATTTTTGTCCCGCGGCAGGGCGCATGTTTAACTGAAGAACGAGCAGAGAGAGAGCGAGCCCCGGTCGCGCGTGCACCGCGCACTTTTTCTCTTTTGCGAAAGTAACAAGGCTTCACCGTCTCCTAAGCGCTGTCTTGCTCTCTCTCCCTGGCACATATTAATCTAAATAAATCAGCACGATGGTAAAGGGTCGGAAGACCATAGTATCATGTGGAGCATTCGGATATTATTTTCCTGAATTACCGCTGGGTGTGAATTGTGCTAAAATACCTTATCTTCTCTGAAAAGCGTTCCGCACATTAAACCTTTGCCGTTATCTGGTCGGCAAAACTCCGAACTTCCTTAAAAACTTATCCGAACACTTAAACTTAATTTTTTAAGAATAATTTCAGTGCTGCTGTTCCCAGCAGCAGGCATAAGCCCGCCCAGCCCACCGACTCTATACACGCTGTGAGTCTGAGTTTGTGGCTAGAGTTAGTTTTTTTCCAGCTCGCAAGCCAACGGAGAGTGCCTAGACCCCCCTGACAGCTAACCACTTCTTTCTGCTATCCTTTTCTTTTGGTATAGAATGAAATACCAGTTCGGGGTTCCTCTTTCGGCTGTTGTTGCAGCCAACTGCACATTATTGCAGGCATTACTGACACCGTCGGTCGCAAAGATGGCGCCGCTAAGCTACAGTGACGTCATGTGACCCGAATGAATAGCCAATAAACCTGATTTGCAATGGGGGTTGAATCATTTTTCAATTACAACTGCATAACGTCATACAGTAATAGTAAACAGCGTTTTTAAAGATTTACATGAGTGTTGGATGACAGCAAAGGTAATCTAAATTAAAACAGATTAAAAAAACAGATTAACTGAGCATGCACAATTAAACATTTAATACTGATGCTATCCAATATCAGCCAATACAGATAAATGTAAAATATTATATAGATTCATAAGAATTAATTTGAAGATTAAGCTTCAGCTATCAATAATCAATACTATTTTAGCCAACCCTATAGAATATAATAAATAAATAAATAAATAAATAAATAAATAAATAAATAAATAAATACGTCTACAAACGGTAGTAGACAAACACTTACTGTTTAGTGTCAGTATGTTTTTTTTGGGGGGGGGGGGGGAATTAAAGTCGGATGAAACGGAAGTTGCAATAGTTTTTTCTTTCCTATTGTGACATACACTCACCTAAAGGATTATTAGGAACACCTGTTCAATTTCTAATTAATGCAATTATCTAATCAACCAATCACATGGCAGTTGCTTCAATGCATTTAGGGGTGTGGTCCTGGTCAAGACAATCTCCTGAACTCCAAACTGAATGTCAGAATGGGAAAGAAAGGTGATTTAAGCAATTTTGAGCGTGGCATGGTTGTTGGTGCCAGACGGGCCGGTCTGAGTATTTCACAATCTACTCAGTTACTGGGATTTTCACGCACAACCATTTCTAGGGTTTACAAAGAATGGTGTGAACAGGGAAAATATGCGTATGCGGCAGTCCTGTGGGCTAAAATGCCTTGTTGATACTAGAGGTCAGAGGAGAATGGGCCGACTGATTCAAGCTGATAGAAGAGCAACTTTGACTGAAATTAGGGATGGGCATTCGATAAAATTTTCTTAGTCGATCGTCGGGAGAATTAACGATCGACTATCGATTAATCATTAATATTTTTTATATATTAAAATTAATTATTTATTTAACTTTTTATAAATTAAAAATGCAATGAAAATACAAAAATAGAGCGTGTTTTTCCTCGATGAGATCTTTATTACAAGATGATCAACTTAGCAGTTAAACTGGACATTCGGCTAAACTTGAAGATATACAGTATGCGCTGCGGTGCTCTAGTCTAAAGCAACGGAACCTGCAGCTGCGAGTTGGCGTTCTCAAACAGAGACCCGATCGTTTGTTCCAAAATAATAATAAAAAACATGTTAAACAATAACTTAACCAAAAACATAATACTACTCAAAATGTAACTCAAAACTATCCAAGGCACGGAGTCGAGAAAGAGTGTAAGAGAGATTAGCCTACAACAAATAGGCTACTTAACAAAGCCTCATAAAAAATAACTAGTAACTCACATAAAACTTCTGCACCAGTCTACTGATTTTTGTTGAGAAAGATAAGCATGTTGATGACATGAACTGGGGTCAGACGCGACCACAACCTGTCAAGCCTTGTTTATACTTTCGCCTGGCTCTGCAGCGCGAGTCTCCACAAACAGACGAGGCGTTTATACTCGATGCGCTCGCCTGTGAAACACCTAATACCGCAATGAAGTCACTTTTGCCGCGCGCCCATTCGCGCTCGTGCGGACGCGTCGAGTGTAAACAAACTCTTCAGTCCAGCCGCCGAAAACACCCGCTCTGAGGGGACTGACGTTGCCGGGATGCACAGGTACCTCCGCGCTAACTTGACCAGCCCGGGGAACATTATTCCGTTCACAGTGGTGCAATCCAGCGGTTCATTGCTTCAAGGCTCACACTACGCAACTCAACCATATTAGTTTAATCGATAACAAATTAACATGATCGACTAAATTCTTAACGATCAATAATCGATCGTCGATTAATCATGCCCATCCCTAACTGAAATAACCACTTGTTACAACCGAGGTATGCAGCAAAGCATTTGTGAAGCCACAACATGCACAACCTTGAGGCGGATGGGCTACAACAGCAGAAGACCCCACTGGGTACCACTCATCTCCACTACAGATAGGAAAAAGAGGCTACAATTTGCAAGAGCTCACCAAAATTGGACAGGTGAAGACTGGAAAAATGTTGCCTGGTCTGATGAGTCTCGATTTCTGTTGAGACATTCAGATGGTAGAGTCAGAATTTGGCGTAAACAGAATGAGAACATGGATCCATCATGCCTTGTTACCACTGTGCAGGCTGGTGGTGGTGGTGTGATGGTGTGGGGGATGTTTTCTTGGCACACATTAGGCCCCTTAGTGCCAATTGGGCATCATTTAAATGCCACGGCCTACCCGAGCATTGTTTCTGGCCATGTCCATCCCTTTATTGCCACCATGTACCCATCCTCTGATGGCTACTTCCAGCAGGATAATGGACCATGTCACAAAGCTCGAATCATTTCAAATTGGTTTCTTGAACATGACAATGAGTTCACTGTACTAAAATGGCCCCCACAGTCACCAGATCTCAACCCAATAGAGCATATTTGGGATGTGGTGGAACGGGAGCTTCGTGCCCTGGATGTGCATCCCACAAATCTCCATCAACTGCAAGATGCTATCCTATCAATATGGGCCAACATTTCTAAAGAATGCTTTCAGCACCTTGTTGAATCAATGCCACGTAGAATTAAGGCAGTTCTGAAGGCGAAAGGGGGTCAAACACAGTATTAGTATGGTGTTCCGAATAATCCTTTAGGTGAGTGTATATCCAAGTGAAATGGCTTCTCGAACAAGAAAGTAGGGCGTGACTTGATTTTGTCCATCGAGAATTGATTGGATCGTTGTGGTTTTCTATTGCTGTCATCTCATGTGAGTGACAGGTTGTCCTGCCCTCATACCCGCTTCCCACGTTATAAGAGAAAACAAGTCATTGCAAGAGGGAGGGAAAGTTAGTTTGATTAAAGATGGATTTAAAAAATATATGTACACTGATAAATCATTTATAATAAATACTGCAATATTCTTTATAAAAAAAAAAGGTACATTTTGATTTCATGGTGACTGATGCTTTTATTCAGCAAGGATGCATTAAATTGATAAAGTGTGACAGTAATGAATTTTAAATTCTATTTCAAAGGAATGCTATTCTTTTAAACTTTCTATTCATTAAAGAATCCTGAAAAAACTGTATAATGGTTTCCACAAAACTATTAAGCAGCAACTGTTTTAAACATTGCTAATAATAAGAAAGGTTTTTTAAGCACAAAATCAGCATATTAGAATGATTTCTAAAAGATCATGCAACACCGAAGACTGTGTAATTATGTAATAAGTAATTATGCTGAAAATTCAGCTTTTCAAAATTCTAAATTACATTTTAAAATATATTCAAACCGAAAACAGTTATTTCAAATTGTTATAATAATATTTTACAATATTACTGTTTTTAGTGTTTTAAATGCAGCCTTGGTGAGCATAAGAGATTTCTTTTACTTTCGTTTGGCTGTGTACTGTATATACTTTAAAAGTGCTGGTGTGTCTACTCTGTCAAACTTTCTTTAATTAAATCTAGGTTTAAAGCACCACAAGTGCAATGTTAAAAAAATTAAGATCTGCATAATGCATTGCTTGCATGCATAACTAATGCTTGTGCCAGCGGTCAAGTATAAACCAAGCTGGTGATTTCTCCATGTACCATAGCTTCATAATGTACAACACAACTATGGCTTACATCCTGAGAGGTGGCGATTGCTTTGAGACTCCAACGTGTTGAGTTAATGGAGTTTGGTTTGGCTGAGCCGCTCCCTCTGCCAAAAATGCTTCCATTAAAGCGCAGGAATTGGGCAGAGATGGGCTCATTTAAATCATGGTAGAAGCAATCATTCGTCTCCCGCATCCACAATTAGCGCCATCTGGTTTAGGGGCCTCCAACTCTTTAATGAGACTCCATTTATCAATTTGGGAGTGGACCCATCCTGGTTCAGGTTGAAAAATATCAATTATGCCAGGATATCGCAGCATTCTCTGTGTGAAATAATGTGACAATATCGTTATTGTGTAGGTGTGGTGAGCAATAGTCGGTGTTCATGGATTGTCTCTCTTTTGTCTCCAAGTTTTTAAGAGAGGCACTGGATGTGTTTGTAAAAGCGTGGAGTGGAGTCTCAGCATATGTGCGTACGCATAAAAGTCTACGCCTTGGTTGCCCAGGGCAAGGTATAGCCCCTTCTAAAGGCCACTGTACAGTAGACGTCTAGCTGAGAGATATGAAAAGCGCGTATGTGTGTGATGTCCACATGTGTCTATGAAGCAAAGTATTGGCCTTTCTGGGCTGTCAGTTTGGGTGATGTGTATCAGGAGACAGACTGCTGATTCAGCAGGGCCTGGGGGTTCTGATCCTCTCTGCAATGCATTAAGTGTTCAGTGGCGTGTTACATCACCTTCATCGGTCTCCCACACTTCATATAGAACAATCTAGAACACCAGGGCGACACAAGGCACCCCTTATTCAACTGCCAATACAGCGCAGGCCGGGCAAAGTGCTTACCTATGGGGAAAAAAGAGGAGAGAGAGAGAGAGAATTTAAGCACCAGCTGCATTATGTTACGGTCAGCAATACATATTACAGTCAACCATCCATCAGCATAATATATAAGATTCTAGGATTATCTTATCATGAACTGGTACATTTCTTGTATAGAAGTTACTACAGACACTTTTACGTCTCAAGAAGTGATATTAAAATTAACAGACTGCAAAAACTCAAAACATTGAAAAAAAGGCATTGACTCCTAAACAATAAAAATCCATAAAAACAAAAAATGATAATCTGACCAGACAAAACTCAGAATTTTCAAACATTAAATACTGAAATAGTATAATAAATAAGTTATTAGACAGATTATGATTGATATGAAGCAGAATTATTTCAGGGATTTTTTTTAGGGTATATGATTTTAATTTTTAAATGTATAAATTGTAATTTCCACAAATTAATAAATAATAATTTAAGGAATGGAGGAAATGCTACTATGATAAGTGTGTCAATAGTTGAAGAAACACCCATAAAAACAGTCGAAGAGGTAGAGAGAGAGAGAGAGAGAGAGAGAGAGAGAGAGAGAGAGATGAGGAGGGGGGGCGGGGGGGAACTGTTGGCAAATGAACTTGAAACTGCATGTGCCCTTTAAACCCTTCCGCTGGAAAGATGCCTTCAGGCATACATTTTACCGACTCTCCTGATTTTCTGGCCTCAGCACAATCAGAGCATAAGAGAACGTCCGCCATCAGACGAGCTCTGCAAACAAACAAGCTGCGCAGTTATCCAAATTGCTGGACTTCAGGCCCTGGGAGGTTGCATGGATGCTCTGACTTTACAATCAGCGTCTACATCCAATATCAGAAACTAAACGACCAGTCTTCTGACATGCCCATTGTTGATGAGCCCTACAGGTTAGCTTTTCAATGGTCAAATTATGAAAGCTTTAATGTGAACAAATTAAAGAGGAAACGAGGAGTAATTCCGAATTACGTAACAATCTTAAATGGCAAAAAAACTAACTAAATAATAATAATATTGCATATATATATTTATATATATATATGCAAGCCATGGCTTTACAGCAGCAGTTCAAGCTATGAACTTATATAAATATCCAGGGATTCCATCAGCTGCTGCAATCAAAGCAGACATCTAAAATTGGCTGTGAGGAGCAGGTACTAATGCTCAAACCAGGGGGGGAGGAAGCGCACAACAGGAGCTGGAGGGATTGAATTATCAGGGTTCATTTATTCCACCGACTCTAGCCAGTGCCTGAATCAAGACTGATCGAGCTTTCATTTATCCTGGGCCCAAAGAGCAATGCAGCTCGGGAGCTAATTCTCAAGGAATAAGAAAAATCCCACTGGCAGAGTAAAAAGAGCAGTGGTAGCAATCTTGTGCTATGACCTCGTTTGTCAAGAAATAAAAGCTGTTCCCTTGTAGTACACAATCCCTCTCTTGGTCAGAGGAACGATTGGGAGATATGTATTGTATCCGAAAGCGCTTAGTGTTAAGTCGTCTCGGTCAGAGTGCCAGCCCCAATAAAGCTTTTCTGGTGAATATGATACACATTCTCAGCTATATATACAACAGAGCCCTTTGGCTTTAGAAAACAGGTTTCCTATAGACCTTATGCACCAGAGAAACGAGGGCACCGCCATCTTTAGAATATTGTCTTTGAACTTCCGTTTTTGCGGTCGCTCTGTGTACATCTCTATGGCAATGCTGTGCATGAGTAATTAGCTTTTGAAGTGGATTTACTGATTATAGAGTTAACAAAAGTTATCATGAGCATTGTAATGTTTATCATAAGCATTGTAAAGCAGATGTCTTAAATGTCGACCGTGAAATTTTTTAAATGAGCCGTTCATTCATAACTACGCAAGATCGCTGTGAAAATACAGACCGGAAGTCAAAAGACAATGAGTGCAGCGCTGAAAAGGGGCGGGGCTACATAAGGTCTATACCTTTTGAAATATAAAAACAAGCATAACTTATGAAATAATAATAATAATAGTTATTATTATTATTATTATTATTATCATCATTATCATCATCATCATCATTGTGTTTATTCCGTACAATTTTTTTTTTTTTCAGGCCTGGGAATCAATTTTATACTTCCAAGACCAATAAGGTTATTTATTTTATTAAAATAGTGAAACTCCCTGGTTTCACAGACAGGGCTTAGATTAAGCCAGGGCTTCGATTAAGCCAGGAGTAGGACTCAGTTAAATTAGAACATTTAGGTAGCTTTTATAAACATGCCTATAAAAAAAAAAAACATTATTACTGGTGTGCATCTTGAGACAAAACAATGGCAGTGACATATTTTAAGATATATCAGTGCAAATTGCTTTCAGTTAAAACAGCTCAAACATGCATTTTAGTCTGGGTCTAGGCTTAATCCGTGTCTGTGAAAGAGGGCATTAGTATAATAGAATGAATAAAAAAATATTTTTATATAATAATTTTATAAATTGATTCTCAGGCTTGGAAAAGTAAGCACTAAATAAACCACCAAGTAAATTAAAAATATAAAAAATAAAAAAAGCAAATTAAAATATCCTTGTACCAGCGTTCTCCTTTATTTGACCAATATTATATTTAAGTTGTTTTCACAAAATGTTTTTCACCTCATTACATTAAGTGGTACGAGAGCCAATCCCAGCGGGCCATGCTGTCCCCTCGGTGAACTCAAGGCGTATGGCGCCATTGCATGTGTTCACTTTATGCTTCAATATTGTTCCTGGCTAATTTGTGGAGAGCTTTGAATTCAGTCAATCAGACAACAGCTGGCCTCAGGAGGACTCAGCCAATCGAAGTCCGTGATGCAACCAACTCGCCTGTTCCCCTTTACCACCCAGATCGGCCAGACTAATTAATGAGATCTCAAACTCTCAAAGCAGGCAATGATAAAACAATTCCTTGAGAAGGACTCTGAAGGGTTTTTTGAATGTTCATAAAACCGAGCAAAAATCCCTGACAAAGGCAGACAGCTCTCCAAATGCTAATTTGCAGAACAGACTGAAGATGATGCAGAACAAGGCTTTCACCTAGTCCCGCTATAAATTATTCATACTATTGACTGGCGAAGCAATGCCACTTTCATGCACGGGGCGACTACGGGGGTGCCACTTTCACACACTGGGACGAGCCAACGAATCTTGACCAACTGTGCCGCTCCACAAGGCCAACAGCGCAAAGCACAATGAGCTAAAAGACCCACAAGAACACATTACAACCATAATACATGATTACATTTTCACCATATTTATATGCGTAAAGTACACAAACCGCGTGTATGTGAGAGCCAGGGTACAATGCAGCCATTGTATACACGGTCTAGAATTATTAATGGATCGCTGCACTACTCCCAAAGGGTTCATGAAAAATAAATTAATGTGTGCTCCTTCATATGACCCACTTTAGTATATCCCTCTGCAGATAACAAAAAGAGATTCTGGCTCTTGATGAACAGAGAGTAGGATAAAAAAAGAAGCCATTTATTTTTGATGTAAGAAAGAACAACCAGGCTTGTGGAAAGGGAGTCATTGCTGGTTTGAATGTGCATATGGCGAAGTAAAGGGGTGTTCACACTCAAGTGAAAACAAAAACAAAAAAAAACAAGTCCCTCTCAGACCCAGATCTGCTGCACAGATGGTACCCGACACTGAACCAACTCAGCTAAATCTGATAGTTGGAGACTATTTTGAGCACGTATGCAACAAAACTCCATTGCGATTCCACAAAAAAGAAACCTACCGATTCTTTTAGATGAGATTTTTTTTCCATTATCGTGAGAGCTGTGCTGTTCAATAAAACTTAGGCATCATCACTTTGCAGCAAGCTATACTTTCAAAGTGCGGTAAAACTGTAAAGTACTGAAGCGCAAGCAACTATCTGGACCAGCTGATTAGCACTGGGTATCCTGCGCTAATAGGACATAAAATGCAAGTTGACTTCTAAAATCCTTTGTTTTTTAAAGGAGTCAACCGAGACACACGCAAGTTGTTAGTTTGATAAATCGTCCAATTAATAAAACGTCTTCTAACAGGACCCCTGCAAGCACCGCAGGGGCCTGCGCTACACCACCAGTTGCTACACTAATTAAAATCATCCTTGTTTTATTGTGATACTTAAGAAGCAACAGTGATGGCTATGAGTTAAGATCCCCCCTCCCTTTCCGAGTCGTCCTATCAATTTGAATTAGGCGGTAAACAAACAGAGAAGACGGCGGAGAGTAATTACAAACGCACAAAGACAACCCAGCAAGCCATGACACATGCCAATAACAGGAGGGGAGCTTTTGTGTACAATCATTATGATTACTTCATCAAATGCAAGTTTTTACAAGCCGAACAAGTCAAACATTCATATCAGAGCTTTGATGAGAGTGACTGGCGTCTCTCAAGAGCTTGGGCGCAGAGCGGTGCTACAGCATGTGGTCTTTGAATAAACATCTGCAGGAAAATGTCTCTGTCAAAACAAGTCCTTGTAAAGGGCCGCTTTGTTTGACTGCTTTTTCATGCTGAATACCGCAATTGATAAACCGGTAATGCAGTTTGATTGGTTGGATTTGCATAGCACTTAAAAAGGTCACCGGTGCCTCTTATCTTTGTGACGTGCATTAAGAATGACAATGGCCTATCATAGTCAATTCCGAGAGTTGATCCAAGCTTTTGATATAGTAGCATCGCAGGTGCCGCTGCGTTTACGTGCTGTCATTTGGAATTAGCGTCTTCTTTGGATTTGTGGCTTTAAAGTCAAAGGTGCAAACGATTCATGGCAAGTTTTAGGTATGGAAGATGAAACAGGGCTGATAGAAAGATGTGGAAGAGGTTAATGGAAATTTCAACATCTTGTTTGTGACTGAACCCCTCAGGAAGACGACAAAGGACGGAGCGTGACCAGGCGCCAACGGCGTAAACTGCCGTCCCACGGGACGACGTGGTAATTAAACTGATCATTAAAGGGAAAAATGACTTTAATTATTAATTGGCCAAGTCAGAGTTGTCCTTTACAAGTCAAATTTAATTTCCTCTTGAAGCAGCAGTGGCATTTTAAGATTGGCCTTATCAGTCAAACGATTTCACCTCGGGAGGAGTGGATGCACATGCACCTGACATGGCCACGGCTCGCCATTTCTCCTCATCTTCTCCAAACGCTCAGAATAGACCTTTAGAAAAGAAGCATAAAGTTCCAAACAAGACACTTCTGGCAAGCCACAAGATATGGCAATTTCCTTCAAAGAGTAGGTTTCCAAACAACAAAAACTGACTCGAAAAAAACTGACTTTACACAAAAATAAGCCTGAGACCCACAAAATAAATAACCCAATACCCACATAAATAAAGTTTCCATTTTGCCTTGGTGTTGTTTTTCAAATGTGATTTACAACCTCTGTTTATAAAAAGGAATCTGCCTTTAACTCTAGAGAGGGAATGAATAATCATGCATGCATTATTTAATTTTGTTATTAAAATTTTTAGTTATTACCTTGTGTCAAAATGAATAATTCTGCTTCGACAATTTCAATTTTAGACAGTTGTAAACTTACAGAATGCTGAAAACTGTTATTAATTGATGGGCACTAGAATACGAGAATGCTTTAAAAAACAGATGGCACAGTGTCAGCAGACAGTCAGAGGGCTCTACAAACATCTCTGTAATGACGAGAAACGGTAAACAAGAAATGTGAATGCATCTTTCTCGCAGTAATAGAAGGTCTAAGGACAATGGCATATGTTCCCTCTCTCTTCTCCTAGCATCTGGAAAAGGTGCTGACTAGATAGTCCTGCCTGCCCACCGGGTGCCAGGAGGGACGCTATTTTGTTCAATTTGCATGTGGCAGCTGCATACTTCCATCCTGCTGTGTCAATGCACCCCTAAACTGTGAGGTCCTCTACTGCATTAGGGGTCGACCGATATGTGATTTTCAGGGCCGATGCCGATACCAATTATTACAGATCAAGTAGACCGATAACCGATATTTTTAACCGATATATAGCCTATGTCTGGTGTAAAAATGTAAATGGATGCCAAAATTAAGAATAACAAAGGGTTTTGACAAATACTTTCTATAATGATTTTAAACATATCTTTGAATCTGAGAACTGTTAATAATAACATTATTATTATTAAATTATTATTATTAATAATAATAATAATAATAGCTTAAAATAACTTTAAAAAGTGCATGAAGCACCCAGCAGCATTCTGTAAACATTTTATAAAACTTAGACTCTATTTTAATGGTTAAATTAAATTTTAGTAATCAAAAAGCATTTCTAATTAATTTAAATCATTAATATTATTACATTTATTTACAGTTTGCAAAAAAAAAAAATTTAGGGCCCTATGAAAAACGTCTCGGTTACGTATGTAACCATAGTTCCCTGAAGGAACTCGAGCTGCGTGAAAACGCTGTGGGAACGCCCCTTGCGTTGTGCGTCATGAAGCACGTATGGAATCAGTCCAATGGCGAGACGGAACGTCATTGGCGGGTGACGTCATTGACCAGGAAACTATAAAGCACCCCAAAATCACAGCCGCGACAGCGTCTGTTGTCTTCAGCAAGCGCTCTGTATGTGAATCTGTCCCAGTGTTTTTTGCCTGTCTTTAGTGATTACTAGGCAAGAGTTTTCACGCAACTCGAGTTCCTGATAGGGAACCTAACTTTTATTTTGACGGGTTGCCGTGGAGCTCTTTTTGTTTCTGTGTGTTTATGATATGACGATATATTTTCTCAGTTGAAGCCTTAAAAAGCTGATGAAGTGACTAAGCGGCTCTGGAGATGATGTTCATGCAATCATGTCTTCATATAATGATGTGGCTGAGGCTGAAAACAGCGCAAGCGTCACGCGTGCTCCAGTGTGTGTGTGTGTGTGTGTGTGTGTTTCTGTCTGTCTGTCTGTGTGTGTGAGTGTGTGTGTGTGTGTGTGTGTGTGTGTGTGTGTGTGTGTGTGTGTGTGTGTGGTAAATGAAATCATGCGTCTGCGTCATTCATTTAGAGACACCCAGGATTCATATTTAAATTTCGATTTGACTTGTACAGACCTGCTTTTTAGTAATTCATCAAAAAGTTGACAAATTCTGTGACATTCCGCTTTATAAGTAAATTCCGTTTTTATGACTGGATTCCGCTATTCCGTCTGTGTTTTCTGCATCGCGGAAATCACAGGGACATATTATATTGAGGTGTTTTGCAACTTCAGTGTAGTGGTTTATTGCTACTTCAGCAAAGTCTGCTGCTGCCTTAACTTTGAAAGACAACTGATGCGTGATCATTGAAGCAGCTCCAGTCAGCAAGTGCTTTCGGTGTGAGAGTGCAAAACTTTCAGTGCCTTCAGCTCTCTGCGTTGATTCGCTGGACTTGTGACTCCCAACAAATCAGTTGGGGGGGGGACATTGGTGTAATCTACAGAGTGGTGAGTTCCGACATTGGTGGCTGTGTCAGTGGCAAATATAGCGCATTTCAAAATTAAATTATTTTATCGGCAAATCGGTTTTGAAAATGGCCGATACCGATAACCATAAAAATGCTTAATATCGGCGCTGATAATCGGTCGACCCCTATACTGCATGCTAAAAATAGTCAATATATAGAAGAGAATGGTACATAGGTTTAATCTATCTCAAACACATTCACAGATTATACTCCCTTAAATGATTTATCATTCACAGATTCATTACATTACGTAGCCAAACAACCTCATTTCTTTCCATCAAGTCATTTGGCAGACATTTGAATCCAGAGCTATTTTAGTTTTTTTTTGTTGTTGTATAAATATCAAAAAAAAAAAGTTTTTGCACAACTTCTCTAACTTAACATCATTTTGTAAATGAAGAGCTCTTTTCCAAAACGCGATAAACGCAATTTAAAAAAAAGAAGAGTTTGTCATGTCATTTTGCTGTGTACTAAACCTATTCACTGTTCCATCAACGTTTCATGCCAAATCGCTATTTCTTTATTTAAAATGTACTGCAAGATGCAGTTGCTTTCCAAACCGCAATAAGCACCGAACCTATTTTTAGCCTAAACGCGATACATCCTCTCGACTAATCAGAATTCGGTGAGCGTTATACGCAATCCAACATGTCGATGCGCTGAACAGAGGTTTGTTTATGTTCATTCATTCCTCAAAATGAGTGCTTTAAATGGTGATAATACTTTTGATGGCCTTGATGAACCAGTGAGACCTAAACCTGGGGGTAGATGCTGCTGCCAAAGGTTTCTGTCTATTTGATCATTTCTGCCAAAAATGGCATTCGAAATCATAACGATAAATCGAAAATAATATTTTTTTTATAAACCCTTCGGAGTCTTGGGCTATTTTGGCCGTTTTTGAGTAATTTTTATTTATTTTATTTTGCAACATAAACTAGTAATAATATCTCTCTCTATATATACACTACCGGTCAAAAGTTTTAGATCAGTAAGATTTTTTTTTTTAAATTGTAATAATATTTCACAATTTTACGTTTTTTTTATTTATTTTTTTATCAAATAATTGCAGCCTTGGTGAGCAGAAGAGACTTAATTTAAAAACATAAAAAATCTTACTGATCTAAAACTTTTGACCGGTAGTGTATAGACTATTGCTGTGTCCGAAATCTCCCACTACTCACTATATAGTGGACTAACGTTATATAGTGAGCTCGCCATTTTGTAGTGCTGTCCGAATGTATAGTGATGATTATTATACCCTATATAGTCCACAAAATGTATCCCAGAATGCATTTTGAAAAGTAGTGTACAACCGACAGCATTTCGGACACAGCATTTATGTCTCTCTTTGTCCACTCCGTCAATCTCCCACCTTTCAATTTCGCGTGTTTGCTCAGTTGGCTCCTCCTCCACTCCGTAAAATGTGCAGTCTGAAGAGCAGAATCAGCAGATTCACACATTTTTCTCCGTTTTGTTTTGACAAAAACCGACGAAGTTATTACAATAAATGCAATGCCTGTCGCATCCCATCTTGCGTTCTTTTTCGAATGTGTCAATATTTTCAATATTTTTTTATATATAAAGTTTAAATAATCATATCTCCGGTTTTATTTGGTCTATCAACACAAAACAAAAAGTAGAATAGAGTTTCAAGCCAGCACTTTCGACAGAAGTGGACAGCAGCGCTCAACGTGACTTTGTTTTTATGCCTCGACGTCTTAAACTGGTCATGTAACTTGATCACGCCGGCGTGATCTGCGACTCTGAAGAGTTAATAAACTGTTTTCTGTGTCAGTGTCTGCAAAGATGAAATTGACGATCAGCATCTCTGTAGTGAACGCGCAGAGAGAAATGCATGTAATGGATTACATAATCAGAGAGTATCACTGATCTATATAGAATGACTGGATAGCTCATGACGTCATAAACAGTGAAGCCACCGCGCCACCATATTGGTATTCCCTAGTGAGCTCACGCGTTCTATTGAATCAATAGGACATTTTATGATTTGACTGAGAAAACATTGCCTAACGAGACACTGTTTTTAAATTTAAAGTCTCCCTGTACAATCTTACAACGGACAAAGTTGGAATTTTTTTCCTCCTTATTAAAAATTGCTTTGATACTAGGGAGAGGAGCTTGGAGAGTGCAGGTGTAACAGCAGGTGGCAGTAGCTAATGAAGAAGTGTTTTATTTTGTGATTTGGCCTTTGAATGAAGAAGAAGAAGCAGCTTAGCTCCACGTTAAAATATAATATTGAATTTTTAAGTGGCCAGTGTTTGTTATTCACTTTGTTAACCCCAAAACGTTAACTAAAACGGCAATTTCTTTGCAAAAGGAATAAAAAGCTGTCTGAGGACACTAACTTAGACAGCCTTCACTTAAGACCTATCTTCACAGGTAAGAAAAACAGTTTAATACTATTAATTAAATAGTGAATGCTAAGGACCTAAATTTTTGTGTGAATATTCAGGTGAATATCGTTTCTTGGCCACGAATACCTCAGCACGTTTTACTATTTTGTTCCCTCATTTTACTATATTGTCGCCACATTGTAATTCGTAAAGAATGAGGGAGGGCATAAGTTTAACGTGTCCACGATTTATTAAAAATCATTTTATCAACGAGCAGAAAGAGAGAGATAGCCCCGGCCGCGCACGCACACTCCCACCATCTTCAAACAACACGATAATGTATTGCTCTCTCTCCCTCGCGATACGATAGTAAAAGGTCGGAAGACCGATTGTGTTTAAGTAGTTTGTTAAAATAAAGTGTGTGATTAGTTAGCAAGTACATGTTCAGGAAATGCATAATACAAATTGTATGGGTTAATGTAAGTAACGGTGTTACGTCCTATGTTGGTATTGGTCTGGTGTTGTTGTTGTTGTTTTCCTTCTCCCTTTCTCCACTTTACTTTCCTTCTTAGCAGGACGATGCTACCTGATTGGTTCATCCATCTGCCAGTCATGCTTGGTGATGATTCAACGCGGCTTCACCAATGAGGGTGCACTATGTGGGATTCCACTTGATAGGGCAGCACAATTAATCAAATTTTAAATCACGATCACGATTTTAGCTTTCCACAATCAAATTCGCGTGATCGATCGATATTTAAAATGTGTCATTCTGTTCACAGAACGCTTTATAGCGTTTTGGAAAAGAGCTCCTCAAATGTTATTGCATTTATGTTTTTAAAGAAAAAAGTTTTTATATAACATTTAAAATAAAAACAAGTTTATTTAATAAATGCAAATATTATACAATCCTACTTCTAAAACAAGACAAAAATACTGCTTTTTGGCACAATGATGAAAACTCATAGCCCACACCTTGTGGGGCTTAACCAGCAACAGTTTGGTTATTAGCCTTGAGATACACCACACCACCCCAAACAACCCAGTTTCCATTAACAGCTGCTTTTCTCTGGAGAGCCTTTCATATCAGACCTTTTCAGGCTGGACTGAAAAAAAAAGCTTGGTGTCCTTCTATAGTTTGCTTTAGCTTATCTGATGGTCTTAAAGAGGATTCTCAAATCTTTTCGGCTGTTGTAACGTCCCTTAGGAAAGACGAAAAAAAAACTTTTTTTGAACTTTTATTTGTGTATTATAATACACCTTTTCAGACACTTCCTGAATTCAGCTGCACATAAACAAGGGCACGCTATGCCCTTCAGACCTTATCATTTGAGTGCAATTTCTGTGCCGAACAATGACATTAAGCAGCAGCCCTGATGGCTTGAAAACCGCCCAAGGGAGGTCAGCTCCGTGGGCGAAACTCATCTGTAAATACTTGAGCATTCATACGCTGTCGGACATCAGAGACTGGCTGGCTTCCATTTGACTGGCATTTACATTAGAATTAGCTTCATGGTGCCTCTGAGAATATCAGTAAAAGAACCCTAGCATTTCACCTCTGTGAATGAATCCTCACATGCAAAGCTACGCCACTCATCCTCACGCAAAAATCAAAGACAGTTACAAGATAGAATCACTTCGCATACCGCATTATTTCATCCATGCTTGCAGCATATGCAATTTGCTTAGCAGAAAACACTAACATGGTCACAGGGTCAATGTCGCTCAAAGCATCTAGAAATGCCCAGATGCATCAGCTGGTATATCTGTTCATGTGAAACAATCACAAAATTGACCACATGGTTTCATGTAATCAACATTGTCATATTACCATGTTTAAGGCTGCAGTGTTTTGTTGTTGCTGCTGTTTTTGTTTTAGTTATTTCATCCAACGCATTTGCAAAATGCCTCTGTGATTTTTTTTCATTTGTGAATTTCCCAAATACTCTCCCCAACGTTTGTTGGTTAGCATAGCATAGCAATCAAATAAAATATTAATCAATCAATCATTTAAAAGAATAAAATAATGAATGGATCAATCGATTCATCAAACAAAAGAATGAATGAATGGATGGATCAATAGATTCATCAAAATAATTAATGACTGGATAAAAATATCAATCAATCAAAAGAATGAATGGCTCAAATAATCAAAATCAATCAAAATAATTAATGAATGGATAAAAATATCAATCAATCAAAATAATGAATGGCTCAATCAATCAAAATCAATCAAAATAATTAATGAATGGATAAAAAGGATCAATCAAAAGAATGAATAAATCGATCGATCAATCGAATGAACCAATCGAATGAATCAATCAATCGAATGAATGAAAAAAATGACCTCAGTATTTATACTTTGTGACAATCAACCTGCCTGTTACCATTGAACACACAGCAGCTTCAAGGTTGTAATTGCATCTGAGACATTCAAGAGAGAAAAAGAAAAATTCCATCAGCTTAATCAAGATTTCTCTTTTTCTTCCTTGCTTCTTGCGGTCATTATTATCTTTCCTTCTAAAAGCTTCTTAAGTGACGAGTCCTCCCGTGCTTCGCTTTTTTTTTTTTTTTTTTTTGGCCCCCAGTCGCTCAGCATGGCTTCTTCCAGGAAGTGCTAAATTCAGTGAGCTGGGTGAGTACTGCCCTGAGAGCTCTCCAGTCCAGCGGGAGCAGACTGATGGCAGGAGGTCACCGCGGCAGATGAAGTGTGTGTGGGCGGGAATGCAAGATAGGAGGAGGGCGTGTGGACTGTAATCTCTTCCTCCTCAGTGATGGGGGTTACATTAGCTCACTTCTTGGCTTGACTAGGGAGGGTGGTGGGGCAGAGAAAGGGGAAAAAAGTTCCAGTGGTGACAGGCGCTGCCATATTTTCTACTATGACGTGTTCCCAGTGGTATTGAAGGCTGGTGAGGGGAAGAGAGAAGAGATAACCCTGCCTTAAACCACATAACAGAGTCTTCCACATGGTAAATATGTACTTTTTCAACTTAAATAGGGCATGGGTGAGTCAGATTTAAATGAGTTGCTTCAGTCCAAGATGCACCTGTAAGGCTGGAGTGCTGAATTACAGAGGAAGGTCAATAAAGTGGTCAGGCTCTCAGCCCTAATCTACATTTAACATGGAAATGTAAGTTTATTATTGCTTAGTTTAATTAAAATCATTCCGGCTGTGACATCCTCGCTTGCCATGGCAGAGGGAGTTCTTCTGGGGCGTGTCGAGGTGGTCCGAACATCTCAGTTGGATGGTCTGGTGCTCTGCGGTTAGGAGCTGATGCTAGCAGACGACCTGAAAATTAATTAGCGCCTGTTCTCTTTCATGTCAGGATTACCTTGTGGGTCGATTTGACTTCTGAGTCATTTCAGATTGTTCGGGAGAAAAAAAAAGACCCACACTCTTTCAAATAAGTCATCTTAAATGTTAGATTGGACCAAGTGCATACAATATTTTGGGACAATGAAAGCTCACTAAAAGGTTTTCAAAAGCATTTGATGTTCAAAAGAGCAATTCCAATGAGTGACTTTGTATTCACAGGCTCCATTCATTAAGAACATCATAATTTCTAGTCCAAATGAATGAAGCAGAAATACAATCAGCCAAAAAAAAAAAAAAAAAGTGTTCGGCCCAGATCGGCTACTAGCATGCTCGCAACAAAAATAATGAATACTCAGAAACGGCTCTTAAAAAATAGCAGGCCCTCTTATGGCTTTCCGAATCAGTACGGATATAGCGATGATCACCACGCAGCTTCCAGTGCCTCTTCTCATAAATGAAAACAATAAAAGCCCTTCAATTACAATCAAACTTAATCAAACTGCCCTTAAAGAGGGGAACACAAATATACATGCATGCTCGCCTGCATATGTATAAGAAATCAAGGCAGGCAAAGGCATTAATCAAGACTTCCTCTGGGCAGCAAATTAAATAAGTAGACAAAGAAAGTGCGACCCTTGACACCCCAGAATACTGAAAGGCTGTGCACTTGGCCACAGCTTCTCATCTATTTATCATTGACATAAAGGTAATAGAGCTTCACAGCAGCGCTAACGATCAACGACAGCCTCCCTCCAAAATAGATGAAAGCTCCCGAGCAATGAGTGGGGCTTCTAAAACGAAAGACAGTGCGGCTAATGAGTAATTAGGTCGTTGTGTAGGGGTACAGGCCCGGGGCTTAAAGGCCACCAGTAATTTGAGGAACTCGACACGGAGATGACACTAATTGTGTCCGTCAGAATGGCATTGATTCTCATTTGAAATAAAACTGGCCTGAGTGCCTTTTTGATGTGCTGTGCTGACAGCTACTGTCTGCCGCTGAGCTGGCTACCCACGAGGCCCGGTTTGCTGCAGAGCCTCCAAATTGGAGCTCTCATGACAGGAGCCGGTGTTTCTGCTGGACTAGGGAATGTTAGTCCATTGCTTGCCCTTTCTCATTCGCTCTAAACCATCAAATCGGTCTTCAGCTCTTAATGGACTCAGGGATTCATTGCGAAAAGCACATTAAGGAAGATTTAATGCACTTAAACCGAGGAGGTTTAACAAATAGGCTATTTTCATTACCTGTCATGAAAAGGTCTTGGATGGCATGCAAAGTGCATCATGGGAGAGGTAAGCAAGGCCCTGGCTTGGGTGTGGAGTTTTAATGAGTTATGTTGATTTATGGGGTGACTTTTCTTGTTTACTTGCCTTTGGTTGCAGGAGTTGCGATTAGGCAAGCAAAAGATTTCACAACTTCGATGGGAATGATGGTGACAAGTACCCTAAGGCATCATTAATCAGCAAAGAAAAACTGTAAGGCAGAACTTTAAACTTCCTTATTTTATTGACTAGGAATTTATTTGAGTGTGAACATTGATTCACCACAATAAAATAAACACATATTCCAAACACACAATTGTCACACATAAATGACAAATGTCAAAATGAATTCATATCCTACTTTTCTTTTTAATTCATACCCTACAGATTTATATTTCAGAATTATGTGCGGTGGGATTTGTAGTTTGCACAAAAACACCCTGCTGGAGAAGATTAAACTAAGATAAAAAAAAAGGATAGTTGTTTCAGAGACAAAGCAAATTTGGATTTATTTTTATTTATTTTTTTTAAGTAGACTATGTTGACTTTGAAGGAAAGAAATTCATAGCAGCTATGAACCAAAATGACTAGCTGCTTAAAAGAAGGTCAGTCAAACATGCTTAAAGAAAGTATCTGCGCTGGGCAAAGTATTTTCAAACACAGCATGATATGCACAAAACCATCCTCAGCATGCACAAAATAAGTTTTGTTGGTGAAATGGACTGCAAACATGGCGACAACAAGCATTCCATCTAAGGTCAACTTCTCAAAGACAACTACAGCAGCTTTGTTTACTTTTCTTTTTTCCCATGCTAAGGCCAATAGCTATGCATGAGAACAGGCAATACCGCAAACTGTCTTTCAGTGGTCTAGGGAGGAGGGAAACATAACCCATACTACAAAACTCAAATAAGATCAGACCACAATTCCCAAATCTGTTTTCGCTCATATTGCAGCTATGCTCCTAAATTTTCATTTAAAGCATCCTTGAACTGTAAAGTCATCTATCTAGTTCTTGTCAACATGACAGAGCTTAAAAAAAATTTTTTTTAAAAAAAGGGAAGCTGCTTCTGTGCACGGCTTCTTTGTGCGTCAGTGAATTAAAAGCAGATGAAAAGACGAAAGCTTTCATTACTTCCTGATGAAAGCATCAGCACAGAGTGAAAAAGAGCACCTTTTACAGGCACGCTTAGAATTGCATCTGCCCACTGAGATCTTCACGTCAGCATGTGACTTTTCATGCTTTCACCCAAAATAAAAATTCTGCCATCATTGACTCACCCACATGTCGCTCCAAACCTGAATGACTTTATTTTGTCCTTACGAAAAAGTCAATGGGCTCATTTTTGAAATTTGAAAAAAAAATTGAAAAACAAAGAAACAAAAAACACTGAACTCTTGTTTCTTCTCAAATATCAGGTTTGGAACAACACGGCAGCGTGTAAATGATGATTTACTGCAAGTTTAATTTTGGTAAACTATGCCTCTGAAAACACAAATGCCCTTAAAATGGTTTCCAGTCAGAAGACAATGTTTAACAATTATAAAAATTATTTCAACTACTTCATTCTTCACTGCACTTTATTCTGATAGAGACAGTAGTGAATCAGATCAGAACACAACAAGCCTGGTTCAATAGGAGCACCAAGACTCAATGTGTCTGAAAAGCGTGAGATAACCTCTAGGCTTCAGCTCCATAAAGCTTTTTAAGACTATAAAAAAGGCCAATTCGTCAAGCCTATTTGACTCTGTAAGATGTAAATCTACACTACGCGTCTCAAACTTTCTTACAGTCAGCAGTCTTTCACACTTCCGGCTTTAAAAAAAAGAAAAAAGAAAAAAAAAAAGATGCAGCACTGCCATTGTTGTACATTATGCATGCTTCAGACTCCTCCATCACATCCACCGAGATCAGTTTCACAGATTCAAACACTCATCTCCCCCAGCAAACAAACACACGCTCACACACATGCACGCACGGGAGCTAAGAGGTTAGGGCAGGATAACATTTACAATCCGTAATAATAACACAGGCTAGCTGGCACTTTAATCACCCTTGAACTCAGCTTAGCCAGGCCTTATTGCAGTTATTACAGAGGTAATTCCAGGCACCGCTGAGAATCTTTAGATTTCATTTAAGACTTTTGGGATGATGCTGAGCAGTGACAATGGCTATCCATCTTTCTAAACACTCCTAATCTTAACGGAGGATCCCAGTCTCCGATTGTGCCGTTGATGGATAGCTCTCTGTTTCCCCCCCCCCCCCCTCCTCCTTTCATCCGGTCTGAGGAGTTTCTTCTATCACAGAACATCCGAGAGACTGTGGCTTTAAATGTGTGGAAAGGTCTTAAAAAAAGCTTACTTCGAAAAAGAATGTGGTTTTAGAAATCTCTATATATTTTTGGAATAACAACATAATTATAAGATTTCCTTTGATCATTTTTATAGTTATGACAGTAACATCAAAACTAGAAATAGAAATAATGTATCTGATAAATATTTTATACTCTTTAATAATATTTTATATTAAGAACTATATAAATACTTTGATATTTATATAAATATAGGAATTAAATTAGAATTTGAAATAGGGATGCACGATGATATCGGCACAACATCGGTATCGGTCGATAAAAGCTTAAAATGACCATCATCGGTATCGGCAGATATGAATATTTCAGATGAATATATTACAGATAGGGTGGCGTGTTTCCTATCGTGACGACCGTGGCTGTAGCATGAGCGCCAGCAACTTAAACTTCCAACAAGTGGAGGCATTTCATGCATGGGCATTAGTTTGGCTTGAAATGTGCTGGGACAGAGACGCATTTGGAAATGCATTTTCATAAGTGCTGGGTAAGCCACAATGACGCATTATTTTTGTTTCGTGCTGTTGGTCGATTGATCGATCGGTCATGTTTTTAAAGATGATGTGCTCTCCAAGCTAGTATGCTCTCCACAGAACATAAAATACTCATTTTATTTTTCGTGTTCGCATTTATGAGGAACAAACAATCTTACGGACGTGAGCGCTCTGAAAGCGGCAATAAAAGACTGCTTTAAAACTTTCACAGAGACCTCAAACAGAAAGCACAAAACCTTTCTTTAAAGTGAATTTCGTTTTGTATTAATTGTATCTTTATTTTAATCAATGTTTCATCAACCATTTGCCTGGATTTAATAAATAAAGCAGATAATAAATATCATGACACGGAGGCGCCGGCGAATTAACTGGAGCTCGCCCTCATAATTGAAACGAAACTCAGCATAGCCTACTTCCTCACAGACCTGAGAAATATATCTATTATCTACAGAACGCTTGAAATCATATTTTTAAACAGAACAATTCAAAACGAAAGAAAACTATGTAATCCGTATGAAATGTGCATTTCTCTCTGGCGCGTTCACTAGCCTACTGCAAAGATCGCGAGTCAGCATCGTCAAACTTCATATTTGCAGCCGACACAGAAAACACTTGTTTATTAATAAACAATTAAAATGTCTCCATGCTATATTTCACATATTCATAATCATTACTTTTGCCGGTTCTTTGTGACAGCTTTTAGATACTTTATTGGCAGCGCCAGCCTTACATGTAACATGAACGTGTCACCGCTGCATCAGCACCCAAAACGGGAGTATTTGGTAGACATGTTCAAGTAGGAGAAGATGTACTGTACATTTTTCTATTTGAGAATTTATTTTTATTTATTTCATTCCTAAGGACTGAAGTTTGAAAACTTAAAAATAAAATGTGGCAATGGCATATCATTTATTCTCCACGTTTAAAAATGTACCTATTTTTTCAGGGGTGAATGTCTGTCTACATTTGTAAAATTATACATGTAGAATCAAATGTTGTTTTGTTTGTCTTGTGTATTAGCTTATCTACAACACATGAATGTAATATGGTAAAGGTAGTACAGGAGAGAGACTTGGATTTCTCTTCAGTAAAATTAAAGTGTAAATATATCAGGGGAAAAATGTGTATATATATAGGTATCAGCCAAAATTAGTTTGAAAATATCGGCATATCGAATATCGGCCAAAATCCAATATCGTGCATCCCTAATTTGAAAGGCTCTCTCAATTCAATTTTGAATGACATCCCGCTGCATTATCAGCCAAATTTCCCTTCTGTATTTAAAATTTCATGTTAATTCAGTTGTCACTAAATTAATATTTCAAGAGTTATTTTGGTTGTAGAATCAGTTATCACCCCATAAATAACTAAACTGTGTAGATAAAGCATAAAAGAAGAATATATATCGTATTTATCTACAGTGTGTGCATGGCCACACAGAATAATTTTCATTTAAATGCTGTTTCCATTCCACTTTAGACTTCACACTACATGACACTACACTATTTCATGCCCCCCACCCCAATAAAAATGCACACAATTCAGCAAATTGTCTAAAAATTCCCTTTTTTCGTCCTCTGGAAAAAAAAAGTACTGTAACTACATCTGAAACAGCAGTAATGAAGTAGTGTAAAACTTCATGGAAACGTTTTCCCCCTCCTTTACCTTCCTCCTCCAGTTGAATCCGAGAAGCTTTTAGTCATGCCTCGCAGAACAGATTTGATTGGAGAAGTTTTGGCCCTTAGTCATTTACTAGCTTTCACAAGAGAATGGTAGATTTTAAAGGTAACACTATCATGACTTGCAGTCACAAGATCTTCGGTTTAGTCACGCATGCTGAGAGGCACGACTGACTTATCCCATGGGTCCACCATCAGGCTCTCTTTGATCAGGAGATTCCAAGGCCTGTTCTACAGCGCTCGAGCCAAACCTCTGACGTCTTAACTTCAACAGAGAAAATCACACCTTTTATTTAAATTATGTGTGTACGCTCTGGGTGTATGCTCGCTTAATATGTTGTACCTCAAGCGAGGGATATGGAGAATCACCACAACAAACAGCAATTTTCGAGAATTTTATGCACCCAGGAAGCCTGAGGAAATGACAGAGTATTCCTTCTATTCTGAGTGTTGTCAGCCTGCCATCTACACTAAACCATCACAGTCACATTATAAGGCAACTATCTCCACCCTTCTAGGCAGGACCTTATGCACACCGGGAGAGACCCAGACAAGGGGAAAACAAGCCGCTCAGGATTCAAGGTAAACAGCTCACATCCTAGGGCTGTGCAATTAATCGAATTTCGATTTCAATTTCGATTTTGGTTCCCAACGATCTCCAAAATAGTACAATCGAGTAAAAACGATTATTTTGCCACGTTCTGTTTTGAAAGAACACTAAGTTTGTCTTGTGATCTGAATGACACGCGCACATTCGCCCCTCCCGAAGCCATGAACTCTCTCAGCCTATACAGTCATAAATTGCAAGCACAATAAACTTCACAATAACAATTGAATAATTTTATATCTAATGGAGTGAGAGCATCTCGAGCTGTCGCGATCTTGGTCTGCTCGAGCACTGCTGCGCGAGCGCACGTGACCTGATCATCTGTGCCGCTTTACAGCACGAAACACATCGCGATGAACACCAGGCTCGACATCAACACTTGTCTGCTTGTCTGGGAAAAGTGGATTTTTTAAAAAAAGTTTCAAGTGAAAGACAGTTTTACTTGCCCGAACGATCGAAACGCACTAATGGTTTTGATCGTATACAGTCAGTGTAAAGAGCGATTGATAATGGATAGTGTATTTCTGGAAGCTGCGCTGCCAGTCTGAGACAATTAAAATAACAGCACACACAAACTCACAGAGGAAACATACTGAGGTAAAGTTAGAGTTTTTTTATTTATAATATATGAAATAGTTAAGTAACATAACATGACTAAGTAGCCTAGCTGTTCTATAATATCACGATTGCAATTACATTGAATTTATAGTTTAATAAACAAGTAGCCTATTTTATATGTAGTAACTTACATTTTAGACGCAATATTGACTGGCTTGTTCTATTTCACCGACGAAAATAGTTACAAAAGAAAAGCAACACTAAGCGCTGTGTTTTGTTATTGAATGATTCATTATTTTGAACGAATCGTTTTAATGAATGACTCAATGATTCATTTATTAAGATGGTCACCTGCCACCACCTGTTGATTTATTGTTTAAAAGTTATCATTGATTTTATTTTATTATTGGTTTAAACATTAATCTCATAAAATGATTAATTACAGTTGTAATTTTGCAGTGTAAATTAATTAATTTGATTGATAGCAGCTCTTTTTATTAAAACTGAATTTGATCAAATGTAAGAATTTGACATGAAAGATAACACATATTTAGTAAGGTTAAAAAAATTGTCCTTTATAAAGGTAAATAACGCCCTGGTGTTTTACTAAATTACTTAACATGTCACCTTTGTGAGTTTGCAGGTCTGTTTAATAGCTACAACAAAATGCTCAAATTTAAATTTTTTAAGAATTGTTGAAAGGTGTCTTTTAATAAATGCAACACTTTCCAAAAGTCATGTGAAATATTCGTGTTACATATCGTGATTTCAATACTGACCAAAATAATCGTTTTTTCGATCATTTTTTCCATAATCGAGCAGCCCTAACACATCCCCTCTGGATTTAAGGCAAAGCTGGTAGTTTACAAACTATGTGTTTTGCAGTTCAAACATTGAACCTGCCTGATTAAAGCTGTTTATTTACCACAAGAATCAAAGACTGAAATTTGAGTTTAATTAAATGTCAGGGCTCCACATTAACTTTTTGAGGCACTTGTCCTTCGGACAAGTAAATTTATGTTTCACTTGTCCATGCACAAAAGTCACTTGTCCGGGTAAAGATTTATAATGTTATCTAGGGCTGCGCGATTTCGGGAAAATGTCATATTGCGATTATTGAGGTCAATATTGCGATAAAATAAACAAATGGTTTCACAAATCAACTTGTTTGGTTCTAAAGCAGATGCACACACAGATTAGTGATAATTCTGAAATTAGCAATAACAACTAAATTATTGATAACGCCTATAATGATCAATACGCCATTGATGTCTGGATACAAATTAACTGTCTAACAGGTAGGACATATACAGAAATTGAATAAAGTTATCAAACAGTCTGCACTGCATAAATTATAAACTATATATAGACTAATCCTTATTAAAGCTACACAAGTTCGTTAGTCAAGAGCAGTGAGTAATTTTCTCTGTTCCCTTTGTTCTTTGATTAACTTTACTGACAGAACGCTTTATTGGCAGCTGGCCCTTTAAGATCAGCCGCTGTTGAGAGACGCAGATCTCACACGTGCCTCATTCTCTCACGAGTCACAACTCTTTATGTCCCTCATAAGACTGCTCTTATGTTATGAAGATACTCGACAAAGGACATTTTGGCATAATTGTGTGTGTTATTGTTCGTTCAAGCGCAAAAGAGAACTGTATTATGGCGGGCGCGGTCTGTGCGCGCATTATACTGGCGCACGTCTTTCTGTAAATCACATTCAGGACATTCACAGGCAGCGTGAAAAATGTGTTCGTTTCAAATCGGTAAAAATAAATCTGTATAATAGACGTTTGAAATTTAACTTGTCCAGTGGGACAACTAATTTTCTCTTCCACTTGTCCTACAAAAAATCCAAGCGGACAAGCTTTAATGTCGAGCCCTGAATGTTTTTTTCAAAGTGTTTTTTTAGTTTTATTTTTTTACACCAAGGCCATAAATGCAAAACATCATTTCACACTTTCACAAAAAAAGAAGAAAAAAAAGAAGAAGTATTTTACAGTTTCAAGGTCCGAAGTTTGATTTGTCCACCTCTTCAAGAGTTTGAAAGGGCATATGCTTTGGATTTTTTTACTGATGGTTAAAGTACATTCTGATATTTCAATTACTGACCTTTATGCACAAATGTGATAAACACTCCAACTGATGCATGATGGCCTATTTTCAATGAGTAATGGCCTCCCAGAAGCTCTTTTTAAAGCGCATCACTGCGGCTCAGGTGGCACATTGTTTACCCGCCATTGAGAGAACTTTGAAAGGCTGTTTACTGTCAGTGTGTGGTACTGTGCAGTCATTAAAGAATTAAAGCAAGCTTCAATGCCTAAGGAATTAATAGATAAACGCTTCCACGACTAAATAAACAGACACACAAATCCATCAACCATCAGAGACCTCCTGTCATCTTTCACTGTAAGCCAAACATCCCATCTGTAATTAACTCATTTTGGGACAACATGACAGGGAAAAAGAAAAAATGAAAAAAAGAAAAATGAAAGAAAAAAACTCATGTAGATAGTCGCAATGGAAAGTTTGGACATCCCTAATTTTACACATTTTAATTAGTTAATTTAAATAAACCTGTTATTGAGCACATCCATTAAATAATAAAAAAAAAAAAAACAAACAAAAAAAAAATTATATATAATATATATTATATATATATATAAATAATGCAAATACATTTCTGTTGACTTTATGTAACTGGCCTTCAAAATCATAAAACAGGGATATATTCAAGCAGGAATCTTAGACTTTTCCAATGAATGAAGAATTCACGAATTCACACTTACATATAATTTTGAGGGAGTAAGATTCAATGCGAATTTGGCGTGCTGTCCGGAGGGAGGGCTCCTAGCTCGGAATTCAGCCCAAACCCAGAGTACTCCCCCCGCATGTAAGTGTTTTAGAACTAGGAGTGTGGAGAAGGGGTGGTGGGGGGGATGCTGCAAACTGTCAATGGATCGGGGTAAGACCGCTGAGTCTATATGTACCCTCTTATGATTGATTGCTGAGTGCTGTCCACTCGTGTTAATTATCTGAACGTGCTCCTCCCGAACTTAGTTAATAAAACTTCATATAAAGAAATACACCAATATTAAAAGTCTGGCAAATAAGCTGTAATAAGTATTTAATATAATATAAATGTTCTATATCATTTGATATACAAACCATTAACATTAACCATTAAGATTAAAAATCTATGTTATTTTGTCTCAAATTAAAAAACTAAGCACTAAAATGTTTTTTTTGTTGTTGTTGTTTTTTATGCTATACAAATGAATTTAAGCATCACAGCATGGATATTTATGTAGAATTTTGCTAAAGATTACATTTAACAGTATTATTAAATTAGTAGTGTTTTTAAGCATTTGGGCATTATTTAAAAGCAAATGTAATTTAAATATATAACAGAAATTGAAATTAACTATATATATATATATATATATATATATATATATATATATATATATATATATATATATATATATATATATATATATATATATATATATATATATATTTATTTTTTTTTTTTTTTTTTTTTTTTTTTTTTTTTTTTTTTTTTTTTTTTTTTTTTACAAACTAACTTCTGTAAAAACTGAAGCTCCTGCATAAAAATAACACCAGTTTATCACACGCAACGAAAGTCCAAAACGTCATTGGAGATTTGAAGCGTCGCATAAATATTAGCAAATGAGGGAAAATTTGGCAAGAACACACCCTCTCTCTCATCTGAATGGTGAAAAAAGTCAAAATGCATTTCAATCAGTTTCTTGTTGATGCACCTGCAGAGGTGCAATTTAACCAGGAGGCCTCGGCTCTGCAGGAAGGCTGAGAAGGAGTGGGGGGGTAATGAGCTCGGTGCAATTCTCTCATTATCACCGTGTCTGTTCTCCCATCTCCATCCTCGCATGCTAAACTGTCTCACCCATCAATCATCTTTATGGTCTATGGGGGGATTCATTAGGCCTGTTATACTTGCAGATGGAGTCAAGAATGAGATACCCCCACATTCAGATGAAGTTTTAGCAGGGCAAAGGGGAGAAAAACAGGTTATTTTGACACATGGAACATGCGCCTAAACATCCAACTATTTAGCTGCTGTGGCTGCTGCAGAGGACATGTAATAGCAAATGGCTCAAAATGCTAAAATTGACATTACTATAAACATCCACAATAAAAAAATAAAATAAAAAAAAGTATGATGATTTTAAGACAAGGAATGCCAAAGCTAAATATTCTCTAATTTTAAGTAACTTACTGCACATGAAAGCTGCTTACTGTAATGTAGCAGTGTTAAAGAGTGCATGGTTTGGCATTTCATATCTAGGCCCGTTTCTCACATAGGTAATACTTGGAGGCAGAAAGAACAGAAAAGATGCTCGCGGCAGCATTTAATATACATTTGAGAGGAAGGAATTACAAAACGTATGATTAACTCTGAACCAGGATCAGTAGCAAGAACCCTGCAGGCCTGGAACAAAGAGAATCCATTGAGTCATGTGGAGACAGAGCTACTATGTACCTTTGCCCAGGTTCACCTGTCATCCCTTGAACCAGACCCCCAAATCCCCCTACTGGCTGATACTTCAAATGAACTCAAACTGAACAAGGTTTGATTTTACATCTGGATTTCATTTATAGAGAAATACATCGACTGATGAACTGACTATGGTGTTCTGGGTGTTTTTTAGGCCATGCTAGGTGGTTGCTATAAAATGAAATGAAAATTAAAATCTGAAATACTGATCTGAAAAAAATCAGCAATGATGATGTATTTAATTCTGAGATGATTAACAATAAGTGTGCCTAAGTGATTGTAGTAGAATGAATCTTCAATGGTCATGTAACCTCATTTTTGGAGCCTTGTCTCAGACATGATCTAATATGATATAACAAGGCCACCACACTAATATTTTGGCTAGCATCTCAAACAGTGTTACGCCACACTATGAGCACACATACGCCGCTCCATCTACAAAGCTAGATCTACACTATAGATCCTAAAAATAAATTCACTTCAACTTATACATAAAAAAAAAAAGCACAGATGAACAGAAAAACAGAAGGGCCAGGAGGCAGGTCCATTCCCAACCCAATCCCTGAGGCATTCTCATTTCCTGAGATAGATTTATTTCATAGTGGTAATGAGCATGTTACTGGTGATCAGAACAGTGCTGAACACAAGCTTTACAGTAGGTGCCAGAGGTCTGGCCAGCCTTTAAACGTGGAAGCTAAATATGGAAACAGAAAGGGTGTTTTCTCCAAAGTGGCAAAGAAGCCAGTGCCTCTCTAATTCAAACAAGGCAATTGACATTAATGAAATTCAACTAAACCTGTATGCTGCTGTTATATTATTGTAGCAGAGTTTGTGCTGAATACAGTGTAATCAGACTTTAGCCATGCACATGTTACAAGTAACAGAAATAAGCATGTCAGAACACCTCCAGGGCCCAGAAAACACCTCAGACCCAAGAGGGTTAAATTACATGATCAAATAGTGTATTTTTCTCTAAAGTAACAACATCAGTGGATAAAAGTGATTACCTAACGCAGCGGAAAAAAAAGTTACTTTTAATAAGTCAAATTACAGCTAGTAGTAACAAATAAAATACAAACACAATGTGCCTATTACTGTATTATGAAAGTAATTATTAGAGAAGCAATGAACAACATATTTAAAAGCTAATTTGATTAAAAATGTATGTGACTTGGTATTAATAAATAGTATGCTTCGGGATGCACCAATATTAACATTTTGGACGATACCAACACAGTGATAATTATTTTCATATTATGGCCAAAAGTGACATTTATTTATCAATTATTTAGACAACAAAAGTAGATTTTTAATCACTAAAAACAAAAATGAATAATTTTAAATGCTACAAATGAATTCAGGCATCACAACATTATTTTTTGCTTCATGTGTATATTTAATGATGTATCTGTTATTGTGTGTTTCTGGTCTCCCTGCATATTATCATAGATAGTTGCAATAATGTTTTGTTAAATGTAATCTTAAACTAAAAAATTTAAGCGTTAAGTTATTAAAGTATTTCTGTTTTCAAAGATTATTATTTTTTTCTTTTTTTTACTTTAAAGGTGCCCTAGAATGTGAAATTGAATTTATTTTGGCATAGTTAAATAACAAGAGTTCAGTACATGGACATGACATGACAGTGAGTCTCAAACACCATTGTTTTCTCCTTCTTACTTAAATCTCGTTTTTGAAAAACACCCCTGAAAAACAGGCGAATCTCCACATAACACCGACTGTGACGCAACAGTCGGGATCATTAATATGTACGACTCCAAAAATTTGCATATGCCAGCCCATATTCAATGACAGGCGGAACTGCGCAGCCGAAGCATGGCAGTTGTTCAGTGTTTGGATGTACAAATGAACACAAAAGTATTTAGTTCCTTCGTCCGAGCCTCTGAAGGAACAATGGGTTAATTTTATTTTCTCTGGAAACTTCCAAACATTTCACCGACGAGACTTTTCCTCAACTTGGGCCAATACAGAGCTGGCCTCGATGAACGTCTGAAAATAAATCGATCGAGCTACCAAGCAACACTTTCTGATGTGTAATTGTTCAAGTTCAGACAGGTAATCTTTCTCTCAAAATCGTTCAATACTGTTTATGCATCAGTAAGTCAAGCCAGTGACTAAAATATCAACTTCACATCGTTTATTTTAGTAGGATGAAAAAAACCTTATTTAAATTGTGAATAAATTATATACAGAAAGCGATCAAAAGAACAATCTTTCCACAGCGCGAGTTTATCTGGACACTTGCCAAACTCGTTATGAATTCAATGACGCATGTTACACTGCACAACGAAGCTCTTACTGTATTTACATCATCGTGTTTGCATTGGTGAAAGCATTAGAGAGAGTGCAGAAACTGCGTTGCAATGATAAGATCTTCATTCTCGCGATCAACAGACCATCTGCTTGCTCAATGCTCATCACGGCAACATTTTATGTGATGGGAATAGATCTAAATACTTCAAAAACATCTCACGATTCGTTAATCTCGATAGCTGTAAAAGTAAAAACGTATAATATCTTTAGTAAAAGTATTCGAGAGAGTTTCACATGTAGCTATTTCATATGCAAGCATGTCAGCCAATCACAGCAGAGGCCGGTTACACACAGCAGACACGCCCCTTCAAACAGAGCGTTCACATCAGAGGCTAAAATCAGGCTAGGAAAAATGCCTTTTATTTCTAAATTATGACTATTTTTGATCTAAAAAAACATACTAACATTATAAGGGCAATCCAGAAAACATTATACAATAAAAATAAAAACCATTCTAGGGCACCTTTAAATAGCAGTAGGTGATGGCAAAGGCAATCTAAATGTAAAAATAGAGAAACTGAACAAGCACAAATAAATATGGAATATTGGCCAGTTTAATAACTGTTATATATCAGATACCAATAAATGTAAAAAAACAAATCTTGAATATCAAACAATAACCAATATTATATTAATAAACTGATTCCCCAATATGTAATATGTAATAATTCGCAGCACAGCATACGTTTGGAGCGAGGTCAGCAACGTTACCAGCATCAAAGCGCAAACAAGGGCGATTGCTATCTGCCCCGAACTATTCATTATCCGCATGCTGCTGTTGTTGTCGTCTTTGGTTACAGGAAGAAGAATCGGAAATGACGCATACTGCGTCTTAAGGTTGTCCGTACGTCCAGACACTAACCGTGCGTCGCTGTTTACATCGGGATATTGCAATTCCATGTATACAGGAGAAACTCTCTCTGCTCACGCATGTAAACGGGTTATTCCTAATGTTTCAGAAACCCGAATAGTGACCTTAACCCGACCATAACCCGAAAATTGGCTGCATGTAAACGTAGTCATTGTTTACTTTTTGACCGTGTAAACTGTGTTCACCATCATCTGTCTGACTTAACAACAACAATAGCACACAAAATATATATTTTTTATTTCCATATTACTGAAATGGAAGGGCAAAATAAATGCCTTGTTTTTAAATTTGAATAAAATGACTATCATGTAAATGTGACCTGGGCTAGCAAATTGAGTCGCAATGAGCAAATTTTCAAAAATGAGTTCTCTATTAAAAAAAACTTAAAATGTATGATTTGTTAGAATCAGACAAAAAAATAGAGTTACGTCTGTTTGAAGTTGATAGTCAGCAGTCAATTTTGAGAAAAATCGAGTTCAAGTTTTCTGAAGGTTAACATAGCAACCATACCTTAAAATCCCTGGTAATAACACCAAATTTGGCACACACCAAGTCAAAAACAAATAATTCCTATATATCAATAGGAAAAATATACATTCATCTTTTTTCCATGATACCAGATCCTCGATTAATGAATGAAACAGACATGTTACACATCAGATATTTTTCCCCAACAGTTAACCAAACATTCACATAAGACATAACAGATAATGTTTGTGTGAATAGTCGCCAAGACAGATATTTTGAAATACTGTAATACTGTGTATACTGGGATAGCATCTCTATGCGCACGCGTCGGATCTGTCAGTCAGGACGAGTAACAATTTTTCATGGACAAAGGAAAGGTACTCCTCTCGGAAAATGTACAAGATACTTTTAGATGTTTCATTGCTATTTGGAGCATTGGGATCGAGACGAGGGCTTAATGAACACATTTTTCTGAAAACCTCAAAATCGACTAAAATCAAAATTTTTTACTTGCTTTGCATGTAGCTAGAAATTATCCAGTGTGCATTCTGACTCCTTTGCCAGCATGGGTCACAAATGAAGTAGATTTTTAGGCAAGACACAAAAGCCTTCTGTTTATCCCCAACCCATGATGACTTGGAGGAAAGGACTGAGCTGCCTTTGTTTTTGCTCCTTCTACCTTCACGTAGTATCCTTGTTACAAAACAAAACATACGTTCATTAGCCAAAAGTCAAAGTTCATGGCTGATTGACCCTTTTAGCAGTAGTCATTAATAATGACATTGAGTCTGGCATCTGGACCCTAGAGTCGATTGTGTTTCCAAGTCAATCACTCAGGGCCCCAGTCCTTTCAATCGGCAGCTTGGCGGCCGTCTCCTGGGCTTTCTGCATGCACTAATGGGCCAACCTTGTAGTCACCAAGTCATAATCCTATCAATAATAAAACAGGAGGTGCATCTGTGAAAGCACATCCCTCTTCGTCACCACTTTACATTTTCTCAAATAAGGTTCTCTGAACCACCCATCCACCTTGAGCATCCCCCTCTGCCTCACACTCTTCTCAGCCAAAAGAGCTTTTAATTGTGTGTGAAGGAGTTTGCTGCCAGCTTTGGTATTTATGCAGCTTTGCTTAGACATTTTCTGCATGAGGTACCAAAGGAACTGCGGATGGCATCTTGAGCCCCATAAAAATCTTGAGCTCTAAAGTTCATCCATTTTAAAAGCCAAATCAAAGTCATTTTCAATGTTAATGTGAACAAATAGTCATAAATTAACACAAGGGCTCTTCAGATCAATTTATACACATTCCATTCAAATCATACAAAGTAAAACTTAATGATCTCGTAAATTTACATGCGCCACTGATCAAACAGTTATTAAAACACTACAGTCACAATACCAACATTTTCAGTAGTTGATACCAATCCTGATTTCTAGTACCAACTGATCATCTTTTTAAAAATCTTAATTAATTATGAGATTATTATTATTATTATAAATACACAAAAAATACATAAACTGTATGAATAAATTTATTGTTTTACTTTTTCAATTGTATATCTATATATAACAACAAAATAAAAATTAAATAGTAAATGAATCTGTCAAGTCTGATTTTGTTTATAGAGTAAAGTTTATAAAATAGAGGTACATGGTCCACAGAGGTGCACAAGGGGGTATGCCAATTTGAGTACTTAATATCAATTTCATGGTACTCAAGCGCTTGGGCTGAAAAAAGTCAAAGACTCTTGGAGTACTCTCCATATTACCAAAACTGCAGAAGCATCCCTTAAAATGATATTCACACCGATACACTCTCGACACTAGTCAAATCCAGCGACCAAATTCCTGATAGGTGTCCCTCAAGCCTTTTTGAAATTCTGCCCAGGTGCCTCAACACAGGTAATGTCTTTTTCTCCATCTATTCTCACAAAGGGTGAGCAATCACACTCTCCAAAGAATAAACATCCCTACCTATCTTTGTTGCCACAGTTTAGACAGAGAGAGCCTAGGACAAGCACAATGGAAGTCAAATGCCTTTTGTACTTGCCGAGATGAAGCACTGTTGCTATCAGCCCTTCCATCACCATCCCTGGATCTGAGAACACTGGGAGTCATTATAGAACCAAGGGAAGCCTAATAGACTGACTGACAGATATGAACTTTCAAAGACCTAAGGGGCGAGGAAGAAATCAAAAGGATGGCAGAACAATACAGTTTGCCTGCATAGATTTTGCAATCGGATGGAGATACACAATACGCAAGCTGTGGAAAAACACCCTTTATTGCAGACTACACACTGGAACATGAGTGACTTGGTGTGTTCGACTTTGAGAAAGCCATTGACACTTGTCTCAAGAAAGCATCTATCCATCCATCCATCCATCCATCCATCCATATTCTCATTTTCGTGCACCAGAGAAGGTATTACGATACATGCTAGGGGGTGGGGGCGATATGACCAAAATCTTATATCATGACATGAGTCATTTTATTTCACTGTTACGTCCTGTATTGGTTTTGGAGTTTTTTTTTTCTTCTTTTTTTCTCTCTCTCTTCACCATTTCATCTCACAAGTCCTGTGATTGGATGGTGTTCCTGCCAGACATCAGGTCAACCTGTCACCCCAAGAACCAATCAGACTCTAGTAAGCGATTATAAAGACCCGGATATGACACGAGCGCTGGAGAGCATTTTGATTCTCCTTTGTTTGCTCTCTTGCATTTGCTGTTGAGTGCTCTTGCGTGCTCCTGCTTAGTTTTTATATTTAGAGTTATTGTATGTTAGAGTTTTCGGTCCCACTTTATATTAAGTGGCTTTAAGTACTATGTACTTACATTGAAGTTACTACTTTGATACAATGGACTTATTATGTACATACTGTACATGTTTTTACATTGTACTTATATTTTGAAAATACCTGCATGTAATTACAACTGTAATTAATTGATGTAATTACATTTGTAATTACACAGTTGACCCTTCCCTTACACCTTAACCTACCCTTAAATCGACCCATACCACCACACCTGTCCCTAACCTTACCAGTATCACATCTCAATAGCAGCAAAAGTGTTTTACAATACAACCTGAACACAATAAGTACATTGTACTTATTTTTCTATGCAAGTACATAGTACTTAAAGCCACTTAATATAAAGTGGGACCGAGTTTTCTACTGTTGGAACTTTACTATTGATAACCCTGTTTTACCGCTTTTATGCTGTGATTCAACTCTTGATTTACCAGAGCTTATTCCAATCCTTCTCCGATACATAGTGATGGGACCAGGTTAGTATGTTACGTGATTTACATCTCACAGCACGTAAAGTTATTTAAACACACTAAGTTATGAGCGGGTGCCAACCCATGTATTTATGTTTATTAGGTAGCGTAGTTAGTGTCATTCTACGCTGAAGATATTTTCTATCCAGTTTTCTTTAACTAAGTTTAGCGTTTGTGCTAGGATTTATTTGTCCCTCACTTTGTTATCGTCAATCTTTTACGTTTGTATATCATTTGTAAATAGATATTTATTGTTTTGAATGTATATTTGATTCACTGTTTATTGTATTATTGAGTGTTTTGTTAAATCAAACTATTTACTTACTAAAAACAAGTACGAATTCAGGTATTTGGTCTCTGCCTGTTTCTTAATTTCACATATCATATTTCCTTAATAGAGTAAAGCATCTTACTTTTAACAACATTGTATTGGTTCTATAATTTTTTTGTTTTGTTTTTTTTGTTACGTCCCATAACCCCTAGACGCTAGGTATACATGTGTACGTAACAATCACGATAACAATATGGTTATTTTTTCTTTAAATAAGGTTTTAATGATATAAAAAATGTTATACAGTTGAAATTTCATAATTCTTAACACCTTTTTAAACATTTAAAAAACGATAAGAAAGAGCAAAGAAAAACTTCAACAGAACAAAGACACAAATTAAATAGACCTACCTGAAAAACTTCAAGCACTAGAAATACTAAATAAAATGTATAAAGTAATCAAATGTATAAAAAAACAATGCATTGCAGTGAGAGATTTTCTCTCTTTTTTGTTGTTTGATTAGCATTAATAATGACAGAAGGTAAATATGGATGCTGTCAGTCACTAAAACTGCACGGATCCAATATACTCCTGCGTTTTCTTTTGTTCACTTAAGGCATAAATGACTCTGTTTACTTGCAAATAAATTAATAATTAATAATAATAATAACAAATGGTCACTGACACATAAGCATGTGTATTTAACCGCTCAAGCCCAATTAGGCGGCACTCGTTTCAGTTCTCAAGCGCTCTTTGAGCAGCGGCTCCATGTTGCACGTCTCTCAATGAGCACGCACATATACTGAAATGAGTTGTCTTTCACAGGTGATTTTTAAACCGTTGACACAATTAGCTGTTTTTAAACGCAATGCTTAAAAACATAAGCTTTCGTGACGGCGCAGCACAGCAACATCACATGAGAGTAATTACGATAGAGACGATGGTCCAAAATCTCTACTGGTTGACAAATTTCTACTGGTTAATCGTGTCTACCGGTGCATCGCCCACTTCTAGTACATGCTGCTGCTAAAAATAGTAAAAATGAAATAAATAAATAAATAAAACCCTAGATGACCTACCTAGGGCTGTCACTTTACGTTCAAAAATTGATTGCACAATCGATTGGACCAACCAACACAAGTTTCGAAAACGAAAATAGGGAATCGATTTTAACGTCCTTTTTTCTTTTCTTTCTTTTTTTTTTTTACCAAAAATGTGTTTTAGGTGGACAGATCAATACAGTACACAGAACATGTAGGATGTTGGAAAATAACAATGTATTTTTTTCATTATTACTTCAATGCAAGTGAACAAGCGCGCCGTTATTTGTTGCTTAGTGACGTGTGTATTCAAACAAGCCAGAAATGTGCAGATTCTGAGCAATACGCTGTATTTCATATATCAAGAGGACTCACGAGTTGCGTATTTGCGCTAAATCCGCACAGCTTTGGCTACACGAACTTCCCCAGCAAAGTGAGTAAACCTAGAAACACGCCAAATTGGCTCGTGATTTGACACCGTTAATTTCAATCCCTGAATGTTGCATTCCTGTTTGTCATTGTGCACAAAACTTCACGCCAATAAATCATCAGAAATATTGCTGACTTGTGCGTGTCTCAAGCGTCCTCTTTACGCTCATCCTAATGCCTGTTAGTTGTCCGTGGATTTGCCTATATTTGGTGTTGAAAATGAAAACGTCTTTAGACATGGAAAATCGATTTTACCTGTCTGTTGGGCGACTATTTGACCATCCTGACCCATCCTGAGTAAGAGAGCTCAGCTAAAACATGACACCAGCAATCTGGCAGAGATTTTGGCTCCGTCAGGTTACCGTGCATGCCGTTCAATTAGCTGGAGAGCACACACTCTTCCGGGCCCAAATGAAAGCAGACTGTGGTGCATTAGGGGCACTTGCTCTCCATCTGTGAGACAGAACAGAGATGCATACGCAGTGATGAGGAAAGGCTCTGGTGGCTGAGTGGGGCCTCTGGTGCCCAGCTTTTACGCTCAGCTGTTTCCATGCTAATTGCCCAACAAACAGAAGGGCTCAAGCCTCGCCCTTGCACACACCAGGGCCCGAAGTGAGGCGGCGATTTATGGTGCCTGTCTCATTGATGGCACCAGTGTTTGACAGCAGTCCATTAACCACTGCAGAAAGATCCAAAACTGCTACCACAAACGTTCTCCATTCCCACTGGGGCTCCACTGAGACATGAAATGCTGTAAATACTACCGACACATGATAATGAGAACCACTAAAGTTTAAACAGCTAATGTCAGCTTTTTTTCCCACATTTAGGTCCTGTTCAAGTTGTAGAGAATGAGATAGCACTAAAAATCAATAGATGTTACCCTATATTCTCATGTGTACGGTATGTCCATGGGGGCGAATTGGATTCAGAAAAGAGGAATTTCACTTATGGTGAAAATTATGATTGTCAATGTTCTTTTTTGTTCCTTGCCTGTTTTTCCCCTAATAATACTTGTCATTTTAATTGAACATAACAGGACATACCCATCACTCACAAGTCCCATCACAATCGTCCATGTAAATCAGCCATGCTGATGCCTAATGGAAAATGACGGATTCTTCTGTACCTCTGATAACCAACATCACAAACAACTCTATAAACTGTGTTCCTAGATCCCTGGAGCACAGTGGCGCTTGATACCATTATGAGGGAGTAATAAACATTAGCACCAGACCTGAGGTTAGACCCGCTGGAGATGAGATAAGGCCATGGGCACCAATGTTTAGCAATCATATTAAATTTATAGGTCATTACAGCAGCTAACAGAAAACTAGTGACTCACAGCTACAGCTGAATATGTGTCCAATGACCTCTGATTGTATTTTCAGTTTATAGCTTCAAAGAGCTTTAAACAGGGCCAGTATGATGCTATAGCATTTATACCATTTATACCATAGTTTGAGTTTATTATAACTGTCTCTCTGGTGTCTCATTTACTTTTTCTGTGAAGTTTTTGTAAACTGATTCTGACTTTTCATTATTATTAATAATGATATCCAAAAAACAACAACACCTATATATATATATATATACATATATTTTTACCTTCTTTTTTTAACTTAATGGATGTAAATTAGAAGTGCGCCGATCCGATACTCGGTATCGGTATTGCTCCGATACTGCCAATATTTGCCGGATCAGGTATCGGCCAGAACGTTTCTAATCCATCCAAATCTGATTTTATGCGTATGTTATTGTTATACAACACAAAGGGCAAAAAAACATTATAAAGCACCATAATGTTTCTTTTCGTGTTCTGAAGCCATTCCATATAGTTTAACGTGAGTTACCGATTTAAGTTCACCTAAGTGCCTCCCTCGGCTGCGGCTGACAGTCATTCTCCATTCAGCATTCAAACAGCGCGTCGTGCTTGGTTACGACAGTCAACACAATTAAACTCTCTCCATGAGGATTCAATGTTCCTTTTATTATACTGTAGATCTGTAGATAAAGGTCTATGGTTTTGCATAAAATAACTTTATCTTGCTGAAGTTTCACATGTTACTTTCTCCCGGGTGTCTGTTAGATCACAACTGAAATTTAAAATTGTTAAAAGGCTTGAATGAATAAATAAATATATGTATAACTTCCCTTTGTGCTTTGAACTTTTCAATGCGAAGCGCTGCACGCCGTGACTCCATGTTGCTTCGAGCGCATCATTCTTCGCACGGTATGCGCATAAGTGTTTTGTGCCGCTCTGAATTGGAGCCTTTCATATTACAATACTTTTGTGCAATGGCAGTTTATTGTTAGCCTTATTGTTCTGTCCAATCTATCATACGTTTCTGCTTCATTAAAAAGTTGTGCATAAAAATTATTAAAAGAAATAATTAAAAGAAATGTATTTTAATTATATAGTATATATTTTGTCTGTATATTGTTTTACAAAGTTAGGAAAATAATGTTTAAGTCAAGCTTGATGCCTTTCACAAAAGAATAATCACAGTCTCGTCCCCACAGTGAGGCACAGATACAGTTTATTAGGTAATTCGGCTCTGTTTTTTAAATTATTATTTCAGTATTGGATCGGTACTCTGTATCGGCCAATACTGAATCCCAGGTGTCGGAATCGGTTTCGGAGGCAAAAAAAGGTGGATAGTGCCACCCCTAATGTAAATGAAAAGATACGATTTTTAAGAAACTAATGAAAAAGAATATACACTCACCGGCCACTTTATTAGGTACACCTGTCCAACTGCTTCAAACCGAGCATCAGTATGGGGAAGAAAGGTGATTTGAGTGACTTTGAACGTGGCATGATTGTTGGTGCCAGAAGGGCTGGTCTGAGTATTTCAGAAACTGCTAATCTACTGGGATTTTCACGCACAACCATCTCTAGGGTTTACAGAGAATGGTCCGAAAAAGAAAAAACATCCAGTGAGCGGCAGTTCTGTGGGCGGAAATGCCTTGTTGATGCCAGAGGTCAGAGGAGAATGGCCAGACTGGTTCGAGCTGATAGAAGGGCAACAGTGACTCAAATAACCACCCGTTACAACCAAGGTGGGCAGAAGAGCATCTCTGAACGCACAGTACGTCGAACTTTGAGGCAGATGGGCTACAGCAGCAGAAGACCACACCGGGTGCCACTCCTTTCAGCTAAGAACAGGAAACTGAGGCTACAATTTGCACAAGCTCATCGAAATTGGACAATAGAAGATTGGAAAAACGTTGCCTGGTCTGATGAGTCTCGATTTCTGCTGCGACATTCGGATGGTAGGGTCAGAATTTGGCGTCTACAACATGAAAGCATGGATCCATCCTGCCTTGTATCAACGGTTCAGGCTGGTGGTGGTGGTGTCATGGTGTGGGGAATATTTTCTTGGCACTCTTTGGGCCCCTTGGTACCAATTGAGCATCGTTGCAACGCCACAGCCTACCTGAGTATTGTTGCTGACCATGTCCATCCCTTTATGACCACAATGTACCCAACTTCTGATGGCTACTTTCAGCAGGATAATGCGCCATGTCATAAAGCTGGAATCATCTCAGACTGGTTTCTTGAACATGACAATGAGTTCGCTGTACTCAAATGGCCTCCACAGTCACCAGATCTCAATCCAATAGAGCATCTTTGGGATGTGGTGGAACGGGAGATTCGCATCATGGATGTGCAGCCGACAAATCTGCGGCAACTGTGTGATGCCATCATGTCAATATGGACCAAACTCCCTGAGGAATGATTCCAGCACCTTGTTGAATCTATGCCACGAAGAATTGAGGCAGTTCTGAAGGCAAAAGGGGGTCCAACCCGTTACTAGCATGGGGTACCTAATAAAGTGGCCAGTGAGTGTATATGCATTCACTCTTAAACTCTTAATAACATTAATATAACACACATTAACATGTTATTTATATTTCATTCGTATCATCCACCCTTTACATCTAGGGAACCTTTATCATAAAAAAAAGCGAATATTGTACATGTGACCTGGCCATATGCAACAAAATTACTTAATATCTTCTGGGACAACATTATCAACACGCATAGATTTGCTGATTCAAGACATCCAATTTTATGCCAAGTAAATGAGTAGGTCATGGATTTGCGTTTGGTGCAAAATGCTAAATCTAATGAGAAAGTGAGTAACATTTTCTCTTTCGTATTCTTAAATTACCTCACTAGGATGGTTTGACTCTGTTTAGTGCAATACTATGATTCTAAGCCTGCAGATGAACCAAAACCTTTTATTTTCACAAGCAAATCAATAAATCAATTTTGTCAGGGACTCCCATGAGGCTTTTTTTTTTAAGCCTGATTTGCCCAAATCATTTTTTTTAAGCTATGGACAGAACAAGGTCCATCTTATCAGTGCAAACATACAGCGGTCTAAAATGAAACCGAACAGCTGTCCTAGCAAGGGCAACAACCCCACTGCACTGTCCGCATGGCTGTTTCCCTCCATCTGCTTCACGGCACATAATCATAAGACTCTTAACAGGCCTTTTAGTGCTGTTTTGACTGACAGCGTCCTGATTAAAACAAGCTTGCACATGTTGAGACAACTCCCCAGACCAATTACAAATGACCAGCTTATTATTATAGCTCCCTTCTTTCTTTTTTCCCACCAACTTCATCTCCTCAAACAAATTTGGGCCGTATCCCCCCGAGATGAGTGCATATATGCTAGTTGATTCGCTTTCGTTTGAAAACCGCTTCTGAAAACGTATTCCCAAAACATTAATTTGTGTCAGCGTCTGTTTTTGTTATCCGCTGCGTTCTAAATGATTCTCTATGTTTGATCCACGTGTCCTAATAAAAGTGGATGCTGCTAGACAAATGCTCCTTTAGGGTACTATAAACTGAGAAGTCGATACATCAGGGGAGGTTAAAATTTGCACAAGATGACAGAGATGAAGGAGGGCTTGAGGGAAATAAATGAAGACAGGAGAAACCAGGTCAGACCTGACAGGTCAGAAATAGCCACTGTCCTCCCCAAAGCTCCTGGCATTTATCACAGAAGGCTGGTCAAGACTTCCAAGGGGCGAGTCAAGAAGATTAGCCTAAGAAAAATGCTTGCGCATAAATTTGTGCAAAGACAGATGTAAAGAAGGTGCCTGTTGAGTGCGGACTCTTCCATCGGTAGGTGTCGTGTCACCTACGTCAACGACATGGAAACGAGAGATAGAGCTGTCTGGAGCTCCACTGCGCTGCTTGTGCTGCCAAAAGACATGAAACAATTGTGGCCATGTTTAATGAATGTTCCCTTTAATATCCCATTGGCTTTGACATCAATACATTTTGTTTCAACGTAGGTCATCTTTTCGTCTTCAGAGAAACTCAGAACTGCTGTGTCCAGCGCTGTGCTCATTCCACAGTCTGTTAAATGTTTTAAAGAGCACCTCAATCTGGGAAAATCTCAAATTGATAATGACTAAGCATTTTTACAGCCTGATAATATAGAAGAGAGCAATTCATTTTCCCTGTTCAGTCACTAGCCTCACTTCCATAAGTTATTACCCTTTTGAAAGTTTAAAGCCTGCCTGGGTAATAAACGAAAGCACTTGCACATGTCAGGGTCTGTTCGAGTGGCGCAAGACCATTCGTTTGCACTTTCAAACAGCAGGGATGTGATTCTGATTTTGAAAAATGCATTTCAGCATTTAGGCTCTCCAGAAACACGAAACTTCAAGGCAACCATGGTGTTCAATCTTTGAGGTCATCGAAGCATTTTATTTTAGGCACGCCAGTCTGGGGATTCAGTGATGCTATATTTTTTTTAATCGAGTTGGCTATGTTTGTAGTTATATAACTGCTGCTTGTGACTCAGTAAGAGGAATACCATTGAACACCTTGATGAAGGAGACATGGCTGAATATCACAGGTGGCTGGAACCGCGGGGGCTGCCCAAATCTCCATTACTGACCCTGCAGTGCAAGGCAGCAGAAGGAAGGATGCAGAGAGGAGCGCAATATGGCTGCTTTATTTTCACCTGGCCACACAGTTTGACCCCTGCCAATGTGTCAGCCCTCAGGAAGAGCTTAAAAATAATTAAGAAGCTCCTACGTGAGACGGGCTGTGTCCTACAGTGTGGCCATGGAGGACATGGTCTTGCCTTATTCTGTATTTACATAGTTCAGTAAAAAAATATGGTAACACTTTATTTGAAGGGGTGTGCATAAGACTGACATGACACTGTCATAAACATGACATGACACCTGTCATGAACATGAAGGAGTCTTTATGAATGTTTATGACTGTTGTCTTTAAGTGTCATTCGGTAAATTATGACATTTTTAATGCAAAGTTGACATTGTTTAAAATGTCTTTGTTATGACAACTTGACATTAAAGACAAAAATGTCTTTATGACAACTTGACATTACCCAAGACAAAAATTTCTTGATTATGACAACTTGACATTAACAAAGACAGAAATGTCTTTGTTATGACAACTTGACATTAACCAAGAAATCATAACCTGTCAACCTGTCACAAATATGTCATAACAGGTCTAATTATCAAACTTAAAGCATTTGACAGTGTAATAACCCTTAATGACATATTTACTTGAGGACAAGTAAAATATTCATGACACAGTTATAATGGTGTCATAACGGCCAAAGTTGTGACAGGTTGACAGGTTGTGATTTCTTGGTTAATGTCAAGTTGTCATAACAAAGACATTTTTGTCTTTGTTAATGTCAAGTTGTCATAATCAAGACATTTTTGTCTTGGGTAATGTCAAGTTGTCATAAAGACATTGTAAACTATGTCAACTTTGCATTAAAAGTGTCATAATTTACCGAATGACACTTAATGACAACAGTCATAAAGACTCCATGTTCATGACAGGTGTTATGTCATGTTTATGACAGTGTCATGTCAGTCTTATGCACACCCCTTCAAATAAAGTGTTACCAAAAATATATATATATATGTATGAATTTCTTTCTCCTTTGTGTTCCACAGACGTCAGTCATACTTGTTTGAAATGACATGAGAGTAAATTACACTTTTTAATTTTTGGGTGAACTATCTTCCAAGCAATTTCAAACAAGCAAAATGAAATATCGGTATTCATGTCAAATCAGATTAAAGGAACTAACTGTAATACAACGTAACCGATCTTGTAACACTTTTTGCCTTTATTCACGCTATTCTTAGGAATGGTGTATCTGTTGTATCCATAAGGGTTTGTTTACAGGTGCTGGTCTGAGAATATGCCAAGCCTGGAGCTGCATGTCTGTGCAAGCACTGAAAATAATGTGTACAGCTGAACTGCATCAAGCTGTAGATGTTCACCTGGCAGATCTATAGTTAATGCAGCTTCCAGGAGCCAAGCTCTTGACTGGCGACCTCCACTCGTCACGCAGAGAAGAGAAGGGTGAGAAATCAGGGTCTCTATAATTCTTGCTGCTGACCAGCATCCTACACACACACACACACACACACACACACCCCTCACCTTCACCCACTGTGCACAGGTGGCCAGTTTATTTCAGTTTTGCACTTGTATATTGTGTACTGTACACAACTGTGCATGAACAGCGCAAACATATCATTTGAATTTGAATATAATCAAGCCTAGCATCAGTTCTGGCAGGTCACGTTAGTCAAGCTCGCATCAGCTGACTCTCAGCTGATCCACGTCTACCTATAGGAATACGATGCCTATCACCGTATACATATATAAGCTCCTTCAGTATTATCAGCAGCTATCGCGATTCTCAGGAGCGTTACCCTCCTCAATCCCCAGCTCCTCCTTTCCCGCAGGGAGTTCTCGCCCAGAACGGAACCATACCGCCAATCCAAACTGTATGCTAATTGTCAATCGTATTTGACGATAGTGGTCCTGACAGAAATCAGCATTAAACGATCATTCAAACCAAAACTCAACTCATGTTGTTCCAAGCCTCCACTATTTTAACTAAATAGATTGCAATCAAAATAATTCAGCTTTTATGAAACAGGTACTCTTTCACAAACAGACACCTGGTGAAGGTAATAAACACCTATGCTTTATGCCTTTTGAATCACATTGGTCTTTTCTGCAACACAATGAAAGATAATTTCATTACTACAGCAGCACATTAATAATTAAATAAGTAGAGCTTTAGAATATTCCTTATGTCAAAAGCCTTCTCTAATTAAAAGAACACTATTATTATCTCATCATTAAATTGACTAAATAAGCAGCACTCTTTACACTTTCAAAACTGGATGGCACATGTCATTGTGAAAAACGAAATTATAATGATTAACCTTATTTTAAAGCCTCAAACAGCTGCTAACTTGTGAGGAATAAAAGATGATTTCACACTGTCAAACTAAAAATCTAAATCTGAGAGGTAGCAACATGTCACCGTCACCTGCTTTGTGAATCAAGACGCACTCAACGATTGGAAAACACCCTTGTCGGCCACTACTGACACTCAAAGGGCTGATTAAAGAAAAAAAACACACTGCATGACTGTCAAAAGTCTGTTCAATCATGGCTTAATAAGCCATTATATTACATGTATAATGACAATAAAAGACTTCCCCGTGAGCCGATCGACACGGTTTTCATTAGTGCTCACAAGAGCACATTACTTCTAGTAAGTCTTTGAGGTTTCTTCACAAGAATGCACATAATGTCCCAATGAGGTGCTGTTCAATGGTCTGTAAAACCCAAGGGTCGCCTGGAAAACCCACACAAAAGCACATTCACTAGGCTCCCCCAGCAATCCATATTTAAGATACTGAATCTAACTACAATTCGATAACAAGTATGGCATGTTGCAAGTGACCACTAGGGACTCATAATCAGCACAGTGACGGCTTACAGAAAGAAACTCAAGGAGATTAAGGCCAGAACAAACTTCAATGTCAAGGCCCCCTTGCTAATTCTTCCGAACTTGCTTGATGCAACACTTAATCTCTTTATACTCACCTGGACAGAGGGATCAGCTGACAACAGATGCCCAAAGACGAGCGCTCAGGCGTGTCGCAGATATTGGAAACAAAAGTTTAAAAGAAAACAACCTTGTTACATCCTGTTGCATCAGATGGCAGCGAGGCTCGGTCGGAGTTGCTTTAGAATTCATCATCCCTAAACTACCACCACTTCAAACATCAGAAAAACAATGTTCCTGCATGATTGATCTTTCTGGCATAAACATTTCTGCGCTTTGAAAAAGTAACTGTGCGGCAGACAGTGAAAAAAGGGTGGGAGCAGGCGGGGGTAGTGCTAAGCCACACGACTCGACCGGATTAAAGTCTGTGTTCTGAAGGCACGTTGTAAAAAAAGATCTACACAACTGCATGTGAAACCGGGTCAAATGAGGGGACTTGTGTGCGATGACAACGCTTTGTGTGAGAGCATGAGATGAGCCCTACCACCCTGAATACTGAATACTGAATGATTTCATGCTTGAAAAAAAAGTCAATGTCTGTGTTAAATATAGATTTTTCATTGGAATTGTTTGCACATAATTTAACTTTGTCTATAATTGATCAGTGGTTTGAACACTGTCAGGTTGAATGTCACAGCTCGATATCCTCTTCTATTAAAAACATGCCTGTTTTCTGACAAAACAGACATCCATATAATTCAATTGACTGCTTTGAGAAGATGCTTAAATGAAAAATAGTGATGATGCATGTGATATAGAGTTGTTGTAGTTTGCTATTATGAATTTATCTTTTATAAAATAAATACATTAAAGGGCCCTATTACAGTATAGTAATACTTTAAGTAAATATAATTTTACGTTTGTTTATGATTGAACAGTGAGCATTAAGGTGCAAGACATTAAGCAAAAATAAAATATTATATCACTGTCATGTAAAGCAATTTTAAAGTGACCTGATTTAAACCAAGGCACAAAAGTACAAGTAAGAGACTCCTTCACTTATGTGCTCAATCTCAGTCTCTTCCTCAGTCAATTCCTTTATTTTAAAATTTCATAAAATTGACCATTAAAATAATCCATATAAGAATGATATGGGGAAAAAACAAGAGAGATGGAGAGCAAGGAAGAAGTGGAGGAGGAAATAAAGAGATGAACCATGCTGTGGCAAAAGTGCCATTTCCTGTCACATGGCGATGGTTTAGGGCATTTTTAAATCTCCCCTGTCAATGAATCACCTCAGTGGCATGGACAGGGTCTGCATACAATGCCTGGACAAGGAACAGAACCAAATATCGCCATCAATTACAGAGAGAGAGCGAGAGAGAGAGAGAGAGAGAGAGAGAGAGAAAATCAGCCCGTTCTTTTATGACTGGCATTCTACATACTGCATGTGCATCAAAAGCTACTGGATTATCATTTTAGTACAAGAAAACACTTGAGCTGAAGGTTGCTTAGAAGAGAGCTGCATATGGCCACCATATGCTTCTAAGTTATCAAGACAGCTTGAGATACTTCGGTCACACATTTCAGGTAATTCCAGCCATTCGCACATTTTGAAGAAAACCGAACACATTTTAAGGGTCTGTTAACAAACAAATATCTGCCTTCCGTCAATGTGCTATAGGGCAGTTAGCAACCTGTGGTAACATCTGGAGTCCACTCTGGGAAAAGGCCAGATTGCAGTTTACGATTCTATGAGAGCAAGCCATTGTTGGCACTGTCATTACCCGAGCTAACAAACTACACAAACGGGGGAAACAGAGGCTAAGTGTTGACTTTAAGCATCCTGGTGCTCCTACAGATAATAAAATTGTAGCACTCTGGTAAAATGACCACACATGAATGGATGCAATATAACCTATATTTCAAGAATTATAGAGACCCTGATTTCTCACCCTTCTCTTCATAATGACCAAAATGCATTCACCTTGACTGTCCTGCCAAATATTAAATGTGTGACAATACACAATACCTGCCGTTCTGCTATACAGGTACGTGCTGATGGCCGGCTGCTTTAAAATGCTTTTGTGCATTTGCGTAAGTGCTCTGTGAAGAGCATCAAAGGTTTCTATTTGCAGCGTGTTTTTGCAGCAAATCACAGACATGCCTGTTGAGCATGTGAACGCAATGGCCAATCAGGTGCGTTTAAGTTAGTCAGAATTCACTCAACATGACTTAAAATTGCATTTTGCACAATTTGTGATTCCTTTCATTACCTTTCATTCCTTTCATAACCAACAAAGTATAACAATTATTTCAATAAGAATTTTATTGCACTGCATAAACAGCTTAATTAATTATAACAGTTGTGTGCAGCTTTGTATACCTTGTGTTGTGATTGAACGCTTCAATGATTATAATGGCCGCGATCTTTTCTTGCTCTCTGTAAAAAATATTCTCATGCGGCAAATTACACATTGCCAAGTTTCTGGATTGACAACCATCTTTAAATGTGCAATTGAATCCGATTGACAGTGATAACCATAGCAATGAACGGAACAAAACAATCTGATACTGTCCAATCTGGGCATATGTCTTAGAGTGTAAATGCAAAATAATAGAACTGCCACTATGAAATGCCTTCCGTACTTTGTTGTTCCTTTTATTACTAACTCTTTAAATCACTCAGTGCCTTTTAACATATAAAGTATAAAAGAGTTCTAAACACGGTTTTATGATCTGTCCTGACAGAGACTATTTTCTTTTATTTCATGAATAAATAGGATGTTAATATTCTAAAGTGTTTCTTAGCATTTATTTATTATTTATTGTCAGTACTGATCTTGCAGTTCACAATGGTAGGTTACTTTACTGTGTGTGGATGACCATGTTCATCTACCACCACCGAAGAAATCCCTGAATAGTCATGTGATGCAAACAAAATCCCTAAAAGAATATAAAAGAACACGTTTAAAAATGGTTATACAAGGTCAAGCTATGTTTATTATAAAAGTTTGAAACCATGCCACCATATTTTTTGCTGTTGGAAATTATAGTCTTCACTTTATACAGATGAAATTCAATAATCAGTTTCATGAGCCACTTACTGACCATAAAACAGACATTCTTTAAAGTTTCATTATAATCGAAAGGTCAATGAAACCAGAAGACTCAAAAAGCTAACATTGAATTTCTGTATTATATATATATTAAAAAAAAAACGGTCTTTCCAGAGTTTGATCAAATTAATACGGCCATTTATTTTTGAGTTCCTCTCTGCTTGGTAACAGCAAGGTAGAATTATCTGCTGTAGGAGACTTAAGAATGATAATGACTCAATTATACGACATGGCACTTGGCCAAAAGCAAGAGAAAAGAGGTAAGCTGACTGTACACAGAGCTTCTTATCATCACCTCTGCAAGATCCAGAAAACAATGACATGTATCAGAAGTCGTGGTTCAGAATAAGATATAAAAAAAAAACATAAATACATGACACACTGGTTTTACTACACTTTATTCATATCGGTTGAGTCTTAGAAGACTAATTCGTTTCCCTTTGTGGCTGCATCATAAATAATTCAGAGAATAAATATTTTCTTAGACTACGAGCTGCAAGCGTGCAACTGACAGATCCGAGCCTGCCTCAAGCAACGAGGCCTTGAGCTCATTTTTACGACGTTTCAATGACTTTCACCGCTGTTGACCCAAACTGATAAAGAAATCACTGCAAACATGTTCATAAAGCAAGTGCTGATGTCACTGTGTGGTCTTCAATGGCATGTTTTCAAGCAAGTCCAAAAAATGCAAAAACCTTTTGATAGCCTCATCATTTTAAGTGGGGGTGTCGGCAGTGGGGTCTGCTGGAGTGATGCTTATAAAATTGGGCCCTTATCCAAATTACATATTCATGGTCCGGAGGACGAGGAGTTGGTGACTTTAATCATCAAAAGGCATGGATGTGTAGCATGTCTTTGTGATACAAAACACCATTGTTTTGCATGAACTCGTTCATATTTTAGGCGAACGTGAACTGAACGTACTGTATTAATGCCTGATGAACGTTACTGTGAACTCGTTCATTCTGGTGTCTGTGAACGCACGCTCTCTCAGTTTGACTTCGTTCAATTAGGTGCCATATTTCTATAGAGCCTTCCAGCCAAAACCCGGCTAAAACACATCGTAAACAGGCCTTAATATGTAGCGGAAAAAAAACCCAATCTGGCAACACCAGCCACCAGTGTCGCACCGCCGCATGCGTCATCAAAAGTAAAAAGCAGCATGTAGTAGACAAAGCAGCGAGGACTGGATGCGTCGTATTGTAACGCGTTGTGTCAGGAGGGAAAGGAAACCGGGATAGTTCACATCCGAAGCCACTAGGCCAGACAAACTCACGGAGGCGATTGGCATATCACAACTGCTCACGCTTTATTTCCCCAATCAAACTCGGGGCAACTGTCTGTCCCACGCTCCGTCCACAGCGTTACCAAACAAAACATAAACAGATCAAATAAAATTAGCACCATTACCCGCATACATCGAGGCGCACGGTACAATACCATACAGATAGAGTGTAGACAGTTTAACAGGGCGCGTGCGCAGCTCTTAAAGGGGCCACACCTATCCACTCGTTACAGTATGATAATTTAAACGAGTTTTATGACAAGGTCGGTGAGGATGGGAAAAATCGTACATTTCTGTGCAAACTTTGCCCGCCGATAAAATAATTGCTGTCTGTGGTTGTGGGCTGTGGCAATAATAAAAAAAAATAGCTCGCAACAAATTTATGGATAAATGTGTGAACTAAACTTTGAACTAGTTCATGTAGAAAGTGAACTTTCCCAACACTGCATAACACACAACACTTTTCCAGATCTTATTCCAAATTAAAATGATTTTATTATGGTGACAGGACCATGACATTTGTATATGTGGTTGTATGTATGCTTTGCTTAGATTGTAACGTAACATAGCGTATATCTTTTGTAGCTCCAATTCCTAGCTTAAAACCTAACTATTTGTAAAGGAAAAAAAACAACAACATTTCAATGTAAAATAGTGATAGTGCCAGTAAAATTATTGGAAGACAAGTGTAAATCTGAACTACCAGCCCGATAGGACCACCAGGAGAAAAGAAAAAAAAAACTTATTGTGGAGTCCTGTAATGGGGTCTCCATTTGATTTGTTGGCTAGAGTGTCTCTCATCTCCCCAGATGCACAGAGCTGGTGTGATATTCCCACCAATCTGTGAACCTCGCCTGCCATTACGCAGAGAAGTGTTTCATTTTGAGCTCATGTGACATCTCCCACTTATTGTGTTCAATCTGTACACATTAGACTATACGCCGAGAGCTACTTGAGGACCTGTCACTGTGCTGTCTAGCATATGCAAATACGCCATACATAAATAATAACGGGTAGGACAGAGCATAAATAATCCAGCACTTCAGGGCAGAATCGGAGAACAGCTGTCCCATAGGAGTGGCAGACACTTGGGCAGGCACTTCCGCCCACGTCCCCTCCTTCCTGCTGGAAAAATATATAAATAAATGAATTTAAAAAAAAGACAGTCACTTCTTCCCTCACTATGCACAGCATTTATGAACAGATGGAACATGGCTCTTGTTAAGGTTTCTATCTCAGCCCCTTGGCCCCCCACGGTTCCCCGAGGTACAAGCCGTCTGGTGAGCGCCCGTCCCATCGTCCAGAGGAGCGGGAGGGTCAATTGGGTACTGGCGTGTACAAATCACCACATCAGATGACAGACAGTTGCGGTGTCTTTTTAGCTGCTGCCCGCTGAGGTAATTAGGGTAATGGGAAAGAAACCTCTGGGCCGCTATGCTTTAATTTTAATTCCCTTAAGATGCTGCTTGTCACTGGCCCATCCAGGATTGTACAAAATAAATAAATAAATAATAGTGAACGTTGCACTCATCAACCCATTTGTGCACACAAGGACAGCGAGCTAGATGGTCAATGGAGTAAATGTCACATTAATAAAGGCTGTTTACACCTGGTATTAAAATGTGTTTTGGTCAACCAGATCACAAGCACTAAATACAGATGAACATAGGGTCTAAAACATTTTTAAGTCGAAAATGAATTCGACCTGATTGCTTTCGTATTGTACACGCTCATGTAGAGATGGGACGGTATGAAAATTTCATATCACGATTATATTCACGATTATATTTCATACCAAAATTATCATGATTATCAATATTATCACGGTTTTGTTAAAACGAGATGAAAGTGTTCAAAAAGAACGTATGTTCACACTGAAAACATTTTAAAAAGTTTTTTATTTGAAAATCAAGAAACAACAAATAAAACAAGCAGCTCTATGCACTTTTTAAAGCAAGATTCTATTCTGTGGCATTTCCTTCCTTATAATGACCGTCGTCAATAGCAACACATTACAACACAGCGCATCCATGTATCTTGCGCTCTCTCATTTCATTCAAACACAACTTGCAATCTTGACTCTTGCGTCTCCGTTTTTGATTGTATTGAAAATTAAATCAGAGATGATTTATTGTTTACAGAGTTTGATAATATTGTTGTGATCATCTTGTCTGGATGAGTTTTGTACGCTGCACAAAATCGATTTAAAAGGAACAGTATGTAAGAAATGTATTTCAATTAATCACAAAATGGCCCTGATATGTCACTAGACATTAAGAAATCATGTTCATTTCAAATACTTATATCACTGACAACAGTAGTCCGGCCAGGATATTGTCATTTAAAAAGTGAAGTTGCAGCCCTCAACTGATGTTGATGTTGTCATGTTGTGTTTTGGTCTGATGCGCCACCCTCCACCGATCTACCAATCACAAAGTCAGTAGTGTTGCGGCATCCGGGTTGCCAGATCTGCTCTAGTTACCACAGCTGCAGCTACAAACGTGTCGGATAAAAAAAAAAAGTTTAACGTTACGAATCCAAAAAAACCTCGTTATGATTCCGAAATACTTCGCGACAAAGTCCGAAATGAAAAAGGATTCGTATAGGAGATGCCTTTGAAAGATGGAGACGACTGAAAACGGCGAAGAATTTGAAGACTATCTGGCAACCTCGAGTCAGGTGGAGGGGGAGGGGATACACCGCTCAACAGTAATTTGAAAGTTTTGGCCACAATCTTACATATGGTTCCTTTAACAGGTAAGATTTAAAACATTAATCTCAATTCAATATGTCCCCGTAATTATGTATAAAAAATTAAAAAAAAGGTATAATAAGTGTACAATAAATATATACATTATTATCTCTTAAATGTCACATTAAATAGTCTTCTTTGAACGTGTTCGTTCATCTTTGGCTCAAAGCCACTTGCTGTGAACTTTTCTTCGCGGAAGCTTCACGTTTATTTCAAGTGAATGAGATAAAATATTTTAAATAAAAACAACATTTTGTGCCCAATTATTTCCCAGACGTAGTTTTGTATTGAGGTCTAAAGTTAACTTGCCTTTCGTTCGCTATACAACAGTGGGTGATGGTCACGATCGGCAACACGGTGACCATCCTCGATCAAGTTTCCCTCAAGACTTTTGTAAAAGCCAAAATATGACCACACCTCAGATTTGGTCCTCTTAAAAGGCTGAAAAATCTCCCGAGCACAGTCACCGCCTTCCGCCATTCCTTCTCAAAAAAAAAAACCCAACTTTGTACGCTGCGCGCCTGCGTCAGACTGTGAACAAGTTTATACAGTGAGTTATAAAAATCACGATAATCAAAAACGGTTTTAATGATAATTATATTTGAAATGATAATACTAACCGTCAGTAAATTTTATCATGGTTTATAGTGAAACCGGTGATCGTCCCATCCCTACGCTCATGTGGTCGAATGCATTCAAACAGCCACAAAAGACCACATACAATCCGCCTACTGACCTAATGCATGAAAAATATGGGAAGTGCGCAAGCCAGCGGGATTTAAACTTTGTCAGCTGAAGACCCAAGTTTGGTTTGAAGACGAAAAATGTATCAAGCACAATGTTCTCACCATTACTGATTTCTAACACACACTAACTGCATTCGGTGTAGTCTTGCGGCTTTCAGAGCAGAAACAAAAGTCTCCCGTTGGGTGAGCTTTTGTCCATTAGATCGAAAAGTGTAAACAGGGCTAAAATGTCTCTGTAATATTTTACAGATAGCAGAAGGCTTTTTGAGGAAAGATATTAAGTATAGTGGGGGTGGAGCTCTAATTTAGTTCCCAAATTTTATTGAATTAAATAAAGGTTATTCCTCATAAAATTGAAGCTCTGGGAAGAGTTCTGATTGATTAAAGGACCACATTAAATGAGAGTGTACTGAACTGCAGCAGCTGTGATTGAGCCGACTGTATATTCTGAACTCATGACAGCATCTAAAAGAGGAAGGCAGTAAGAACACCAGGTCAATAGATTGATAGATTGTTGATATTCAACTCCAGAGTTCTGTACAGATGCTTTCAAACACTCACTTGTATTTGTGCATAGTGCATTCACACCCCACGGTAATGTGATGTGAGCGGTCAAATGCATTTCTTGGTCAAAATGCACATCATGGTGATGTGTTAATGTAAAGTTATTTCGTCTTAAGTGAGTGTAAACAGAGAGGGCAAACAAAGTGTTTTTTTAAGCCTTGAAGCGTAAATGCAGTTAACAGACCAATATTAAAATCACACAATATTGACAAGAAAAGAGAAAACCACTCACTGCTCTTGAATAACTAAACCCATGTACAGCTAATATGAAGAGAACATAAAACTTTGAGAGATTGAATGAATGAATTTGGGGTTGTCAATAGGGCAGTACCCCTAAAGAGACAACTGTGTACCTCATCTGTACCCCTAATAGGTCCATCTTACTGAATCTTATGAGGTAATATGTACCCTTATGGTACTACTTTGACAAGTTAGGGGTATTATAGTTGGTACCAAAATTGCATTTGTAGGGCATTGTCCCAGTAACAAGCTGTTGTAGCCCTAAAGAGTTTTAATAGAGTTTTAATAAAGAAAAACAAATAAAGAAAGAAAAACAAATAAAGAAATAAAACAATACTGGTTCCCAGTCAAACTCAGAGATCAATAAATTAGTATTTGTATTATAAATTAAATTAGTAAATTAGTATTATTTGATTACTTTATACTGATGTACAAAAACTGATTTAATTAATTTTTAGTTTAATAACTTGGAATGAATGTTTATTTAAATATTAAATACTTAAAAGCTACATGGCATTTCATTATACTGCCAGATGTACTTAGTGAAGCTGACAGTCTCTAAAACATGTAGAACATAATTAATAATAGTGACTTTAGACCAATTATATCATGATTGTGACGCATTAGTTAAGTTTTAACTGATGCGTTCACATAGGACTATATAGCAAAACCCCCTCCATGAGAGATGTCAATCTTCTATTTCACAACATAAGAGGAAAAGTAATAAATTCCATGGTATGATTTCTCATTTTGTCTCAGAAGTCAAAACATCCTTTCTTAATCATTCCTGATTTAGTCTGCCTGCTAGACACCCTGATGTCATCTGAAGGACTGGATGAATTAAGTAATTTATGGAAAAATGTATTTGAGCACATTCATGACAAGACCATCGAGTTTTCTACAGAGATATTTCCTTTTTGCCAAATCTCTTTCAGATAAACCGCAGCTGAAATTGGCAGGTGACGTACATCACAGCTTTGGTCCTGTAACTGACATGCCCTCAAGCGGATCGACGGTGTGAAAACAAGTACAAAGTTCCCGCTGCTCATTCCGAAAGCACAACAACACTGAGTTCGAGAGGAGTATAAAAAGAGGAGGCGATATAGTGAAAGAGAAAAAAGAGACAAAAAAAACTTTCTGTGACAGTAGCTAGTATGGTGTCTACGGGAAGTAAATGGAAACAAGGTTAATACATTCACTTCTCATTATCCCTGCTGGAAGGAGCCACACATATCGAGTAAAGAGCAGGAAATCAAAACAGTGTGAGGTGCAGGCAGCACGCCAGCAGCTCCACAGACAAGACACACTCTGTTCCTCTCCATTCCAGAGAGCTTGGAGAAAAGAAGGAAAAGAGAGGGAGCCATCCGGCACGCTCCTAAGCCCCACTCAATGTCACGCCCTCAGAACCGGCTCCCGGGCGGCAAGAAAAAACATTTCAGGTGAATTATGACATACTGATGGTGTGGTAAACTGGTGAGCTGCAAAATGACTATCCAAGGCTTTTGGGAAATGCCGTAAGCTCTGTGCATATGACAAAGCAAAGCAGGAATAAACGCTACCTATTTTATACAATAACATCAACTCCATAAAATCTTGCGTATATGAAAAGTGGCATATAACCCCAAACGTGTCCTATATGAAGATATTTGATGCGTTTAAATGCATTTAAGTAAAGTGTGTCATTTATTTTGCCTTTATCGGCACCAGACGGAACTAGAAGAAGAAGAAAAAAAAAAGACTCTTTTAAATCCTTGTATCATTCGTTCATTCATTTGTATAATATTTAAAGTAAACTGCACCTTTTCCATAAAAAAAAAAAACAATGAAAAAAGAATTAATCTTGATTTTTCATTTTTATATTCAAGGGTAGAAACTTATTAAACATCTTGAAAATGTTATCTCTACATGTGGGCAGGAATAAAACACCCCTTTCCACTGATTATTAAACCAAATAGCTTTGCTACTGTTCGGACGCTCCCGCTCACTGCTCCGCGCTTTGCTCTATCGCTTTCATATTTTTTGCTCTATCACTTTTATATTTTTATATTTTATCTCCTTTTATCACCTAATTTTAACTTCAGCAAATCGGCACAGTGCTCAAACGCTTGGATTACAACAAAAAAAGCTGAATTATTTTATCCGACCAGCCTCCCACTGAAAGCTTACATTCCGGGGAAGAGAAAACACAACAGACTACATTCAATAGGATAAGAGAAAATGCCTCTTCTGGAATCTACTTGCTGCACTAACTGCCACAGACTTTTACAAAGGATTGTAGTTCTTGAAACAAAGTTATTTGTGGGACCACCAAACCAGACGGAACACACAACAGAGCTTCATCATGGACCTCAGCATACAGCCGGTGAGTCCCCTGAATCTAGTACTCCTCGACAGGCCATACTGAGTGTAGAGAAACAAACCGATCGACTTACACATCGGTGGCACAAACAGGGAGCGAGACCCAAAGGCACTCGAGACATCAGATTGTCACGAGTATCACATATTGCCGCAATAGCATCCTCTACCCCAGATACGGCTATGACAAGGATTGCAAACACTGATCTCCTACCACCGCCTATACATCTTGAGAACAGATTTGAAGTATTAATGAATGTAAATGAGGAATTCCCAAATGTGATGAATGTGATCGAACACAGACTGAATCAGCCAGTAGCTAACACTGATGCTAACGGGCGCTCAAGGTCGAGCAGACAGCGGCTCTCAGCTGAGAGCGCAGCCGAGCCCAGGACTCTGATAGTGGGGGACTCCATAATCAGAAACATTAGTAGCAGGGATACAACAACATGCTGCCTTCCACAAGCAACAACTTCTGATGTAAACAGGGAACTTGAGAACATTCTGATGAAACATAAGACTGCAAATCGACTCATCATTCATGTGGGGAAAAATGATATTCATAAAGAGCAGTCAGAACTCCTTAAGAAGGATTTCAATGAACTTTTTGAAACACTTGAAAGACTGAAAGTTCAAACATTCATCAGCGGACCACTCCCAGCAAGAGGAACAAACAGGTTTTCACGGTTGCTTGGGCTAAATACATGGCTCCAAAAAACCTGCAATATAAAAGGAGTAAACTTCATTGACAACTTTAATCTTTTCTGGAGTCAGAGGCCACTGTTTCAACAGGATGGCCACCACCCAAACAAACTTGGTTCAAGAGTGCTAAAGGACAATATCCACTTCTCCCTCAATCATCCTTCTGCAGTGTGTGCCAATCCACTCAACCTGAATGGCACACACACACCTGGACACAGTATGAATGACCACAGGACTTCACTTCAGCACCTGGATGGACATGCGGTTGACACGTCACACAAGGACAATGATAACACCACTCAGCCACAACAACTTCTGCTCACGGACACAATCTCAGCTGAGCCCTGCCCACAGAGCTCACCACAGACAGATTGTGACATACTAGAACCGCTCCAAGATTCAGCACCCAAGGACGACTTTCTGGAAAACCAGGACAGCACATTACAGCCTCTGATAACACCAGAGAAACAGCCCCTCTCCCCAGACACGCTTTCCCTCTCTCCAGCATCTCCACAACATCTTCTGTGCTTCTCAGAGAAAATGGAAAAACTAGTGTTTGCTGGAACCAAACTATCTGCAAGCCCGCAGATATCAACCAAAAAACGTCAGGCCCCAAAACCACCAAAGCCTGCGGGCCCAGCTCGCCCTCCTCCTCCTGTGAGAGCTCTTCGGCCTCTGCCACAGCGCCAGGGCCCACACCCTCCTCCATCGGCTCGAGGTGTACCAAAAACAACTGATACCAGCTCTCAGTGATATGTGTCGGGTCCCCGCTATGATAACAGTAACTTTCTCAAATGTTTACAGAACAAGCGGGAACCCAGTGTGCCTGTATCTTTCTCCATTGCTGTTCGATTACATGATAGAAAGTCTAAGGCCTTCAAAAGCCGTACAGCAAACCCATCTAATCTGGTGCCTATTACACGCCAAACTAAGACTGCTGTGGGGACAGAAAGTAAGACTGTTAAGTTAGCACTTTTAAACATCCGCTCACTTAAAAACAAATCACTTCTAGTCAACGACTTAATAACCACATACAACCTGGATTTTATGTTTCTAAATGAAACTTGGCTAGAAGACAGCTGCAGTGCAACAATCCTCAATGAAACATCCCCTCCTAACTTTACTTTCATGAGTGTCTGCAGAGCGGGTAGGAAAGGAGGGGGTGTAGCTGCTCTCTTTAAAGATGTCTATCAATGTAAGCAAATATCATTTGGTAATTACCCGTCTTTTGAATATCTGGGTATTGTGTTAAAAGGTGCTCCACGCATTTTACTAATCATTGTTTACAGGCCTCCAAAATACTCTTCAGCCTTTGCTGAAGACTTTACAGAACTGCTATCAACAATTTCCTCAGAGTTTGACTGTTTTGCTATTGCTGGAGATTTTAACATTCACATAGATAATGCAGAAACCAATATGGCAAAAGAAATCAAAACTGTTTTAAAAACTTTTGATCTGTTTCAGCATGTACATGGACCGACACACAATCGTGGACACTCTCTAGATTTACTTATCAGCAAGGGTCTAAACATTTCATCAATTGTTATTAAGGATGTAGCACTGTCTGATCATTTCTGTATTTTCTTTGATATATTGATCTCTCCTGCAATTGAAGCTAGGTCTGTGTCTGTCAAGAAGAGATGCTTAAATGAGAACACTAGTGTGCTATTTATGAAGGCTATATCTTTAACACCAAGCATATCTGCTGACTCTGTTGATTTTCTCCTTGATTCTTTTAACTCAAAAGTTAAAGGTGTAATTGATGATATTGCTCCTGTGAAAGTCAGGAAGAGTGGTAGACAAAAAGCACCTTGGAGAAACTCAACAGCAGTGCAAAATATGAAAAGAAAATGCAGAAAAACAGAGCGCATGTGGCGGAAGACAAAACTTGTAGTCCATTATAACATCTACAAAGACAGCATTCATGCTTTCAATATGGAACTAGGCAAAGCTAGACAGACTTTCTTCTCAAATATTATAAACAGCAACTTAAACAACACACGCACTCTTTTTGCTACTGTAGAGAGACTGACAAACCCCCCAAGCCAGATTCCCAGTGAAATGCTCTCAGACAGCAAGTGCAGGGAGTTTGCTTGCTTCTTCTCTGAGAAAATTAATAATATCAGAAAGGTCATCAGCACATCCTTGAGTTGCGCTGGGGTCAGACAGATCAGACCACAACCTGAGAAAGTAGTTACTATGTCTGATTTTAAAGAAATTGATTGCAAAATTTTAGAAGAAACCGTACAGCACCTCAAAACATCAACCTGCGCCCTTGACGCACTTCCCACATCTTTCTTTAAAAGTGTGTTAAACAGCTTAAAAGCAGATCTTCTAGAAGTGGTTAATGCCTCACTTCTCTCTGGGACTTTTCCAAACTCCCTGAAAACTGCAGTTGTCAAACCCCTCCTAAAAAAGAGTAATCTGGATAAGACTATATTAAGCAACTATAGACCGATCTCAAATCTTCCTTTCATAGGCAAGGTCATTGAAAAAGTTGTCCTCAATCAGCTGAACAAATTCTTAAGCTCGAATGGATACTTTGACAATTTTCAATCTGGTTTCCGATCGCATCACAGCACAGAGACAGCGCTCATAAAGATAATAAACGATATTCGCTTAAATACTGATAAAGGCAAATTATCAGTGCTGGTACTTCTCGACCTCAGTGCTGCATTTGACACTGTCGATCACAACATACTTCTTGACAGGCTGGAAAACTGGGTGGGGCTTTCTGGGATAGTCCTAAAATGGTTCAGGTCATACCTAGAAGGGAGAGGTTACTATGTGAGTATAGGAGACCATAAGTCTGAGTGGACGTCCATGACATGCGGAGTCCCTCAAGGCTCAATTCTTGCGCCACTCCTATTCAACCTGTACATGCTCCCAATGAGCCAAATAATGAGAAAGAACCAAATCTCTTACCACAGCTATGCAGACGACACACAGCTCTACTTAGCCCTATCGCCTAACGACTACAGCCCCATTGACTCCCTGTGCCAATGCATTGATGAAGTAAACAATTGGATGTGCCAAAATTTCCTCCAGTTAAACAAAGACAAAACTGAAGTCATTGCGTTTGGAAACAAAGATGAAGTTCTCAAGGTGAATGCATACCTTCACTCTAGGGGTCTAACAACTAAAAATCAAGTCAGGAATCTTGGTGTGTCTCTAGAATCAGACCTTAGTTTCGGTAGTCATGTCAAAGCAATAACTAAATCAGCATATTATCATCTGAAAAATATTGCAAGAATTAGATGCTTTGTTTCCAGTCAAGACTTAGAGAAACTAGTGCATGCTTTCATCACCAGCAGGGTGGATTACTGTAATGGACTCCTCACTGGCCTTCCCAAAAAGACCATAAGACAGTTGCAGCTCATACAGAACGCTGCTGCCAGGATTCTGAGCAGAACAAGAAAATATGAACACATCACACCAGTCCTCAGGTCTTTACACTGGCTCCCAGTTACATTTAGGATTGACTTTAAAGTATTATTACTGGTATATAAATCATTCAATGGCCTAGGACCTCAATATATTGCAGATATGCTCACTGAATATAAACCCAACAGATCACTCAGATCATTAGGATCACGTCAGCTAGAAATACCAAGGGTTCACTCTAAACAAGGAGAGTCTGCTTTTAGCTACTATGCCAGCCGCAGCTGGAACCAGCTTCCAGAAGAGATCAGATGTGCTCCTACAGTAGTCACATTCAAATCCAGACTGAAAACACATCTGTTTAGCTATGCATTTGCTGAATGAGCACTGTGCCACTGTATGTGTCCGACTGTTTGAACTGTATTTTAGTTATTTTTTATTCTAAACTGTTTTAATTATTCTTATTTCTGTTGATTGTTTTAATTTCTTTATTCTAAACTGTTTTAATTATTCATATTTCTTTTGATTATTTTAAATTTCTTCTATGTAAAGCACTTTGAATTACCACTGTGTATGAAATGTGCTATATAAATAAACTTGCCTTGCCTTGCCTTGCCTTGCCAAAGATCAAACTGTGCCGTCACCAGTTGTTCCTCAGTTCTACAGTCCTCCGCTGTAACAGCTGTACGGATTCTTTAATTGTATGTAGCTGCAATAAATGCTTTATCAAGATATAAATGATTAAATTAGTTGTAAATTAAATTTTTTTTAAATACTAATGCAAAAAAGAAAATAATAATTCATTGTCTTTGTATATTATAGGCCTACATTATATGTCCTATGTACCCTCACGCAAAACTGTCATTCTGTCTGTCTGACAACATGAGCACAACAGAGATATTAAAATGCATACATACTCTGAGTTTTTTTCTGTAAGCCTTGTGTTTTGTTAATTTATTATAATTGAGATCTCAAAATGAAGCGCTTGTGTGCGTCGGAAACTGCTGCACACTCGAAAACAAGATTTGTTGAAAACAACAAGATTTTCAATAAATAATTTACATTTTCGTTTTGTTTCTCATATTTAGGTATTTACAGTATACCTTCAGAACACTTGGAATATATGTGAAAGTTGCATATGATTATTTTATGGCATGTTTGCATCCTCTTAAAAGAAAAACACAATGAATGTCAGCATTCTCTGCCATTACATGGGCAAGCGTGAGCAGGACATTTGTTATTTCTTTTTTTTGTGTGTGTTCCGAAAAAAGAAAGTAATAAGGCTTTAGAACAGGATCAAGTTGAGCAATTGTCCCAGTTTGGACAGTTCTAATGAGTTGCGATTGGGTAAAAAACTCTAAGCAGATAAACACACACATTGTAGTGAAGCGGAGAATAAGTAAGCAAGCACTCATAACTTTTTGTTTTAGCTAAGATTATTTCATTAATTTTAAAATGATTATTACTATTAGATTACATTTGCCGTCATGTAATACTCAATATTAAAAACGCAAAAAGGTAAACAATTGGCTTACTTATAGATGTCTCTGCATACTACTACGGAATAAAGAAAGAATTTAAACATTGAAAAAAATGGCACACATCACCAATAAGGCAGTAAAAAAAAAAAAGGTGTGACACCATTCAGATCAAGGTGAACCAGGATGCCTCACCACAAGGCTGACCCACCCACTTGGTGGTTTACAATGAGAGGCACAAGCAGGCATTAAATCTGCCTGGGCCACATCCCTGCAGCCTGCCTCTGCTGCGGCGTGACACCTAATCACAGAACAAAGGCTGTCTGCTGGCCAGCGCTCACCATCAATCTCTCTCTAATGTAGCCAAGCAACTTCCACCCATACGTAGAACCTCTGCAAACACAATATGGGCCAGTTTGCATTACAAACCACATGGGAAGAGCAAAGGGCACTTTGCACAGAGGGGAGGTGGGCTTTTAAGGTATAAACAAAAAGAAAACAAAAAGAAAGGATATAGTGAGGGGGTGATGTATTTACTTTTCCACAGAATTACCACAGGTCCATTTAACACAACCCGCGGCAATCAGCTAAAGTGCAGCTTACCCCCATGCAGCTGCATCTCTCTGCTCTGAAATAATGCTTATTATAGTGTTTCGGTAAAGAACGGTCTTGACAGGTAAATGCGTCTCCAAAGAAATGTCCCATGATAAAAACAGTCAGGCCCGGATGCACATTATTTCTCATTCATCATTCTTACAAGTCGTGGAAGGACTCTCATTTCTCCCCTTGGTTTATCGGCAGGCGCGCTACACACTGCCATTGCTCAGCAAATCTGCAGCGTAGCATGCTAATGGAAAACAGTCTAAAAGAAGCGATTTGACTGGAGATTAATAGGCCGATGGAGGCAAAAGCCACCTTGTTTAGTCTAAAAGCAAGAACAATTTTGCAACACACCGCTCATGCCATCACTTTTAGTCTGTAAGACCAAGTATTTAAGATTGTATTAACAAAATATACTGTAATGTGTTATTTTACCATGATATAAAATCAAGGCCATAGCCACCATACTGTAGATACTGAGGGGGGCAAGTCATCCCCAAAAATGTCAAATGGTCAAATTGCCACCTCAATATTTGATATTTTTGATGTGGCTCTGTTTATAGAATGACAAAACATTTTATAAGATACATTAGTGGGCTGGTCTGCCTCAGCAGTCAAACAGCACTCAATGTCAAAATAACTGAGATGGCCAATCATATCAAAGACAGCTTACTGTTTACACATGAAAACATGAATACCGACTTCAGTTTTTTATGATGAAAAATTGCAAGGTAAATTTAAGCTAAACGTCTCGGTTACGTATGTAACCCTCGTTCCCCGAGTAGGGAACGGAGACGTTCCGTCGGATGACGACGATTGGGGTTTCGCTTGGAAGCCTATTACCTTTGAGTATTACAAATCGAGCCAATGGCAAGAAAATGCCATGGGTCTGCGGAATTTGCATAGCGTAACTAGGGGTGGGAGATATTGACAAAAATGAATATCTCGATTTTTTTTTTTCAATATCTCGATATCGATATTCAGACGATATTTTTGCAATCCTTCAAAGAAATGTGTGCAAACTGGCAAAGAAGGTCCAGTTGGTCTTTTGACTTGCTGCATTTGACCTATTACATAGACCTATTACTATTATTATATAGAATTACTAGTACATAAAGATATGAGACATTATTGATTTAAATATGAACCAAGTTACTGTACTAAATATTTATTCTAATACAAGAACAGTGCTTTTTCAGTACAATATATGTACGTAATAAATTAACTTGTGCTTTGCAAACTACTCTATTAGTAATAGACTAACAACAATGTGACTATCTCTTTAAAAAAAAAGTTGTGTTTTGCAAACCCTACATCTCAGGGCTCCAGACTAACTTTTTCACCTCAATCCTGGAACTGTTGTTTCTACTTTGTTATTATCATCTATAGGCCTAGTTGTTAGTTGTAGTAATAAAAACACCATAAAAATGTTTATGATATATATTATTATATTTATTTAGCTCCATTCAAAGTAGTTATCTAAACAGGTGAAAACAGATTTAATTTTAAAAAATAACAACAGGAGTTAAATGCATTTTTGTATTCATGCAGAACAATTTTTTTTTCCTTTTTCTTTTTACATATATGAAAAATAAGAGAAAAATACATACTCTCCAAAACGGGCATTTCGACATAATGTTGTGTGTAGGCTATTTGTCCATTCAGACACGAAAGAGAGTTCAATTCAGTCCTCGCGCGCTGTCTATGTGCATGGCTGCACGCTTAGGGTCGGGTGTGTGCGCACAGAAAACCGAACCGAATAGAGCTCTTTTTTTTCGTCGTCACTCTTATGCTCTACTCATTCTCCAAGACGTTTACATTTTTTAACGTTTTATGAGACGACATGCAGCGCAGTTCAACCCGTGTGCCGATGGGTAGATCAGCGCGTTACAGTACACAAGTGCGCATCTACCACAAACGCAGGACATCAGTTCTGACTGGATCGCTTCCCAAATCGTCACTATCTAACATTTTGTCTAGTTTTTATTCGTTGACGACAATGTCAATAGCTTTTCGGCATAGATTTTGTCATTCAAAACTAGTTTTTATTTAGTTATCGTCTCGTTTTTTAACCAGCGCAATTTGCGATGTCATCAAGCAATGTGATAGATGTAGGCCTACCGCGAAACAAGTCTCCGGGTGATAGTGATAGTAGCATGAGACGTACTCCGGACCGTTGTAGTCAGCGCTTGCGGGTTAATTTTGGCATTTTCTAAGTAAGTTACACTAATAGGCTAGTAATAAATGAACACACATACAAAAATGTCTTTCGTCCTGTAGGCATCCTGGAGAATATTTCTGTTCGTCCTTTTTACACATTTGAGGCGCCGACGCCGTTAGGCTCGAGCCCTGAGTAGCCTACGGCTTTACTCTTTACGTTTTTGGATTGTTGCTTCAACCTAAGAAAGAAACGTCATAACACACAGGTAAGAACTCCGTAGTTGTATTGCAAATTAGTACTCAGCTTACTCTCGTGCAATTGAGGAACGATCGTGATTTTGTAAAAAAAAACAAAAACTTAAAATAGGCTACAGTCAATCAAACAAACCCCTACAGTATTAAATTCGCTACATATAATTGTTTAGAAGGTTATACACTTCCTTCAGCTCTTTTCATGTTTGGGGGGTCGGATTGTACAAATTATGAAATACTCGATATCCCAATTTTGCATATCGTCCAGACAACAAATTGGATATTATTGTCTAAACGATATATCGCCCACCTCTAAGCGTAACACGCTGTGGGTATATAAGGAAGTACGCTGGCATAACGCAGTCATGTTTTCCTGCTGAGGAGCCGAGACTGAACTCAGGCATTTCCAGCGGTACAACGGAGGTGGCCATAAGACGGAACGTCTCCGTTCCCAACTCGGGGAACTAGGGTTACATACGTAACCGAGACGTTCCCCATCGTTGTCACTCCAAGTTCTGTCGGATGACGACGATTGGGGTTACCAGTCTAATCCCGCCACCTTCAAAGCTGTCTTCCAGTGCCCTGCGTAAATCTGAGATCCCTGTCGTGAAACTTAGCACGGACGAAGGACCCCTATTAAGCACAGGAATACCAAGGTACACTGGGAAGCATATCTCAGTAGAAATATGCAAACACACTGCCTGCCCGAAGGGAGGACTTACAGAATACACATATGACCCGGAGTGATGCATATGGAAGAACACTGGAGTGTCCAGCCCGAAGGGTGGAATCTTTCAACTCCAGGGTTGGCAAGGTGGCTTGTCGAGGGAAAGACACATGCTCAGAGAGTCTTACAGTGGAAATACACATGTGGGGGTCGCCAGAGGGGAACCATGCACATGGGGCACCTGGCCAACGCGAAAGCTGCCAGCGGCATAACTCTGGCGTTGACGTCAACAGCGCTAGAGGAACTCAGGGCTTCTCGGGAAAACTCACCTGAGGAGAATATCCCACTGATCCAGTCAGTGGAGTGGAATGGCGAGCAAGCGAAGACACCTGAGCTGATCCTAGTACCGGCTAGTTGAAGCGAGTACATGGGAGGATACTGGCTCCACTCGGAGAATATAGAATCTTGTGAATGTGTTGGGTGTCGCCCAGCCTACAGCTCTGCAGATGTCTGCCAGCGAGGCGCCATGCGCTAGAGCCCAAGAGGTGGCAACACTCTGAGTGGAGTGTCCCTTCACACCAAGGGGGCACGGTCAACCTTGCTGCTGGTAAGCCAAAACAATGGCGTCCACTATCCAGTGAGACATCCTTTGCTTTGAGAGAGCCCTTCCCTTCAGCTTCCCACCATAACAGACAAAGAGCTGGTCTGAGGTCCTGAAACACTGCGTCCTGTCTATGTAAGCGTGGAGAGCGCGTACTGGACAGAGCAGTGCCAAGGCTGGGTCTGCCTCCTCTGGGGGCAGCGCTTGCAGGTTCACTACCTGATCCTGGAAGGGAGTGGTAGGAACCTTGGGCATATATCCAGGCCGGGGTCTCAGGATCACGTGAGAGTCAGCCGGCCCGAATTCCAGGCACGCTTCGTCTACTGAAAATGCCTGCAGGTCCCCTACCCTCTTCACAGAGGCCAGTGCAATCAGGAGCGCTGTCTTCATTGACAGGAACTTAAGCTCCACTGAATGCAGAGGCTCAAAGGGAGCACTTTTCAGGGCAGTTAAGACCACTGAGAGGTCCCAAGAGGGTACGAGAGGAGAGCGAGGAGGATTCAGTCTCCTTGCGCCCCTCAGAAATGCTTCCCAATGGACTTACCTTCAATAAGGACAAGATGAGCGGCAATAGCGGCCACATAGACTTTTAGAGTGGAGGGAGACAGCCTTCTCTCCAATCCATTTTGAAGAAAGGAAAGCACAACACTGATAGGGCAAGTACTGGGGTCTTCTCGGCGAGAAGAGCACCAGGAGACGAAGAGGTTCCACTTCAACTCATAGAGGTGTCTCATGGACGAAGCTCTCGAGGAAGTGATGGTAGCCACCACCGCTGGTGGTAGGGTACTCAAACCTGCCTCGTCCCGTCGAGAAGCCACACATGCAGGTTCCATAGATCGGGACGAGGGTGCCAAAGGGTGCCCCGTCTCTGAGAAAGGAGGTCCTTCCTCAAAAGAATAGGTCAGAGAGGGGCTGTAGCGAGGAGCATGAGGTCTGAGAACCAAGTCCGGGTGGGCCAATGGGGCGCAACCAGAAGGACCTGCTCGTCGTCCTCCCTGATCTTGACGGCGCGTGCAGCCCCAAGGAACAAATCATCGAGCCGTGAGCGCTCAGGACAGGGTGGAGGGTTCCACGCAAGTCCGATGCTCGCGGCCACCCGGGCAAGCATAGCTGTCAGCTCTGGGTCGGAAAATGCTGGAACGCCAGACGGCGGCAGCACAACCGAGTCGTCATCCTCAGAGGATCCCAGCTCGCCTTGTGATGCGGCGATCGACATCGCATCATCCTCTGGAGCTCCGAATGAAACACGGGGCGCGTCACTTTTTGAAGACGGCCCCGCAGCAACATTTGAGGAGCTCGCGAGTTGCTGAGGAACAGAGGGGGGGTGTGGCCCGAGGAAGCATCGTCGGGGCAGAGTTCCACACCGTCACCCTCAGATCACCCTGGCCACCCAAGTGTCTCCTCTCGTGGAGGGAACAGATTGGGGTGTGGCAGAGGGGACTCTACCTCTATTGAGGTCACGGAGTCTCGATCTCAACTCAGCGATGCTCATGTCCCCACAGTGAGAACATGACTCATCCATGAAAGCTGCCTTAGCGTGCTGTAAGCCCAAACACGCTATGCAACGATCATGCCCATCAGAAGATGGAACGGAACGACCGCACCCAGAAAGACACGGGCGAGACATCTTTAAAAAGACGTGCCATGTGCAAGCTCTTTTGTGAGAGGACGCTCAGCAGCCTGCGCTGAAGCGGCCAGGGAGAAACACACACACTGAATGCAGACCACTGCACAGATCAGCAGGCAGGAATGTGAAGCTTGCTGGAAATCGCCTTTGCACCAACACAGACTGGAGAGCTGCTCGTCTCGAAGAATACTCGATGACACTCAGAGAATACAGGCTACAGGAGTGAGGAGGATCTCTTGGCTCCGAAGCAAAAACATGACTGCGTTATGCCAGCGCACTTCCTTATATACCCACAGCGTTGGGCGGAGTTACGCTATGCAAATTCCGCAGACCCATGGCATTTTCTTGCCATTGGCTCGTTTTGTAATACTCGAAGGTGATAGGCTTCTAAGCGAAACCCCAATCGTCGTCATCCGACGGAACTCGGAGTGACAACGATGGGGAACATTTAATTTTTGACAACTGTTTTATGATAGAAATGTTGTTGAACAGTAATATCCAATGTTTCTACTAATTTCTCTTTTTTTTTATTGAAAAAGTTTGAATAATTTATGTAATTCATAACTGAATGTGATGAGATAAACCTTTTGGCATTTTGCCTTTGTCAAAGTCAGCAGACAAATAAGAGTGAATGTGTGCACGCATATTATATATATTTATATATATATATATATATATATATATATATATATATATATATATATATAGCTCTGGTCATTCCACCAAATATTGATTTCTGAACTCTTCCTAAGTTAAAACATTAGTATTGTATTGTTTAAAAATGAATATGAACTTATTTTCTTTCCATTATTCGAGGTCTGACAACAATGCATCTTTTTAGTTATTTTGACCAGTTGTCGTTTTCTGCAAATAAATGCTCTAAATGACAATATTTTTATTTGGAATTTGGGAGATATGTTGTCAGTAGTTTATAGAATAAATTTTTATTTTATTTTACCTAAACATATACATAAATAGTAAAACATGAGAAACTGATCATTCTGCAGTGGTCTCTTAATTATTTCCAGGGCTATATGTATGTACAGGTGAAACTTGAAAAAATAGAATATCGTGCAAAAGTTAATGTATTTCAGTAATTCAAATTAAAAGATGAAACTAATATATTTAGTATATATAACTATACACATATGCATGATTATACTTTCCAGAGGGTTGACATTCCTATATTTAAAATCTTTTATTTTATTTTATTGACTTCATGTAATGCATGCATGCACGATTCTTGCTAAAATGTGAATCACGATTTTTCTCCATGGGAACTGAGATCACGATTCTCTTACACGATTCTCATTTTTTCAACCAAAATGTATTGCACTCAAGTACAAAAAAAAAAAAAAAAAAAAAAAAAAACAGGACATTCAGTATAATAAAGTGCAGTAACAAAAAATTGTCTAAATTGTTTGAGCTGGTGTTTTTGGGTTGTGCTAGCCTATGTAGCTGTCTTTGTATTACATGAACTAAAAGAAAGTGTAGGCTATATATAATATTTTCTGGCTAGACTTAAGCTTTTTTTATAATACACCATACTTTCACCCAAACTGAATAATTAAAAACAAGTTTAAATGGGTAGCCTACCGGTAAATCTTCTATAAATATTTTTGAGTCTTCATTTTCTTTTTTTTGCCTACTCCAGTTCTTGTTAAAACTGACTAGACATGCTGTGTGAAATTACTTTTGTGTGAAGTTATATTTATTTTGTCCATCAAAACTGTACTTTCACTTTAATTGAGCGTGAGCTGTGCAGTAAATAGACATGGTGCCGAAACCCGCTTCACTGCTGCTCGCGAGCTGCTCCTGCTCGCGGTGTGAATGTGAAATGGCCGTATGATTGATTGGGGAATTAATAGTGTTTTGTTATTGTGTGAGTGTGACCAATATAACGCGTGAATGCAGCATGATCTGAATGCAGGGAAATACATGGAAGTGAATCGCTAATATTCGAATATTCGGGTCCAGCCCTAATATATATGTACATATAATTAGAAAATGAGGCAAATTGATTACTTTATAGCCTTATTTAAATTTTCTTTTTCTATTATACATGTACATCCTAAAATGAAATTAATTACTTTATAAATAAAAAACAAATAAAAAATATTTAAAAAAAACCTACACCCCCCATCACCCAAAAGTTCAAGACAGCCTTGTAAAAAAATACTCAATCATGATTTAGAGCATACTGTCCCTAGCCAAACATATGCAATTTTGTCTGATCTTTGAGGAGTATGTGTAATGCCTCACGCTGTGTGCGATCACAGTCAGAGGAGAGATCTCATGCTGCGGCTGAATGATGTAAAGATATAAGACAGATGCGCTCTAGCCAAGCAGCTAGTTTAGGTCAGAGTTGCTAATCCATACCCACAGCAGAGGGCCATCTTTCATCTAGTTCCATCACAGCCTTTGCTGCTATACAAACAAACACCTCCATATGCTTCCTAGTGAAGATTAACCTGTTACTCCTCTCCCACTGTATAAATATTACATTCTGTCTCCTTTCAGATCCAGGACAGAGCGGTCGAGGGGATGCTCTATAAATACTGCCTGACAGGCAACATACTTTCCGAACGCTATGTGTCTTACTCCTCTGGAAGTGATGTCTACTGTGGCTCTGATCATGTTATCTCGTGATTTTTAACTACTGTACTAAGTTCTGCAAATTAAAGACCCCATGAAATTGCTTCTTGACAAGTGGAGTGTATTCTCCTGTTTACATGTGATGCGATCTGGGAAAACCCGTCGGATGACGTTTTCAGTAAGGTCTAAAAATAGTAGTGCTGCCGCGATTAGTCGACTTAGTCGACTTAATCGACCATGCAAATTAGTCGAAGGCAATTTTTTTAGTCGACGTGTCATTTTACTATTGACCGCCTATTTATTTTTGGTCTCCCGTCTAAAACGGCTCACTGTAATTCACCTCCACACACTAGTCTGTGTGCGTCAGTGAGCTAGTCCAAACTCTTTCAATTCAATTCCAATTTATTTGTATAGCGCTTTTCACCATTTTTCAAAGCAGCTTTACAGAAAATGCATGCATTGCATCTACTTTACAATTCAGAGTGATGTTATGCATTTCAGAAATGTACATAAAATGTACAGTAAGCAGATAATGTATTAATTTAAGGCAGAACAAAGAGCTAATTTAAGCAATACATACATGTTTGTTATAGAGGATTAAATTAGTACTAGGACTAATATGGTATAGCCTAATGGAAATGCAGATACTTAATGCTTAGATTGTTAATAGGCCTACATAACACAACAGGTTTTTATGTTTTTGCCCTTCAGTGGAGTTCAAAATAAAATGGACACAACGAAATAAACACTTCATTTTTTTTAAAGTAGTTGTTTAGATTAGTCGACTAATCGAAAAATAAGTCGAAAGATTAGTCGTTAGAAAATTAGTCGTTAGTGGCAGCACTAAAATAGATTGAATGTCACTTTTTTGTCAAAATTGGGTTTTCAATAAATTATTATTCTATAACATCTTGTTTATCATTTCATCTCTGAATATATCTTGGGAAAATTCACTAGTTTAGTGCAGAAAAACACGCACCTTTAGGAACACGCACGCAGATTAAAACAAAATTGCCCATTCAGCTCTCCTTCTCTTAACACTACAAAGACAGTTTCGTCAATCAAAATAAACCACATAACAGAATAAAGGTCCCACCAGTCCTGTGTAAACTAAAACGGCACGCAAGTTTTTATTTATTTATTTTTAGCCAGCATTATCGTGTGGTGTGATGCGGAGCACAAGAGAACAACATGAGTCTGAAGCTGCTCGCTTAAAAGATCTTGCTCGCCTCTCAATCATCCAATTTCAAAATGGTTTTCACAGGATGAATTTTGAGTTCGTAAGCTATTGAATGATACCTAACCTATGATGATTACTAAAATTTGTGATATGAAAAAAAGGCAATAAAAAAAAAAGAGTGCCAGTCGACCTGCTAGCAGGACGTGACAGTTAATTAAACCGTTTTTTCTCAAAATTCCATTTTTCTGAAAATCAAAGCGATCAGCCGACTTCAGATAACCACAACTTTTGTTACAGACAAACGATAAAATAAATAAAAACAGATTGATTTGGAAAGGGCTTGAACCCAGCTTTAATATGGTCTCAAAACCTGTAATTAGTCCAATTTCACCATGTGGTGGGTTTTCCAAGATTGCATCACATATTTTCCTGTTGCAACAGGAAATTTGGAAAATTAATGATAAATAAATAAATTAACAAGGCATCATTATAAAAGTATTATAGATGTTCACTATATTCCATGAATTCAACTCATCAATTAATGTAATAAATGGAATGTAATAATGTGAATACATGTCATACTTTTGACCGTATACACAATAGTGTACAAAAGTCTTAGACACGTTAGTATTTTCACCAAAAAAAAGGCTTTTAGCCAGTTATTTATATATTTTTCTGTAGCGTGTCAGTAAGAAATATCAGTTTAAAGTTCCAAACATGACTTTTGCCATTAATTGTAATAATCCAGTAAGATTTTTGTATGCAAGGCAAGAGGACTACCAATCAAGGTATTTCAGGGAGTTCAGAAACCGTGCTTACTGATATAGACTAGAGAATACCTTTGGAGTGAAATTTGTGCTTTATAGACCTTTTTCATTCTCAAAAAGCAACATTACACACAAAAGAAAGTTGAAAATAACTCAAAGTATAGTAAGTCCTCTTTAAAACTTCAAACTCAACTCCAAAGGATCTCAGACCCACCAGAAAGAGAATACAGAGACCAGACTTAAAGCTCTTTAACCAGCATATCAATGGAACCTAAGAAAAGACGATTGCAAATGATGAACTACCTTAACAACTTTACACTGACCCACTGGGCCCATGAAAGAGAATAGTTAGGAAGCCAGACTCCACATAAACAAGCCTCAGAAATCCATACTAAAATCTATATACCGATTAAATGTTTTACTTCCACCACACATTTAGAATATAGATTCTCTCTTCTCCTGCTGTTCGCACTGAATTCCTCATTGTGTGTCCATGTGCTAGCGGAAAAAGTGAAAATTCCAGCATTTGCCATGCACCCAATATTAGCATCATTTGAAAGAAAGCAGCATCTGGCGCACCATCACAGCTCGCTGCTCAACCTCTCAAATGATTTAATTACAAGCCTGCAGATGAGTATGTATTTTTAAGCCATCATTATCTACAAGAGAACACGTGGTAGGAGAATTGTAAATGTGACAGGTTCATATCACATAAAAAAAACTTGATGAAACCATGCAGAAGACCATAGCGAGCCAGACAGAGGGCATACTGTACATCAACTTCCTGGATCTGATAGGAAGTTGCGTTCAAGACTCTCTTACACTCTTATCTGACATTCAAGGTTAACATGTTTTATTCAGGTCTAGATATAGCTTAAGGAAGAAAACTAACAAGAATCCTCTGAGGATCGAATTAGCCCAGTTGTTTTATTTGCGGCGCGTCTCCCAAAGCCCTTTTCAACCTCAACAAAATGAAACCTTCGGTCCCACATTACATTTCTACGCATAGAAGGGACTCTGAGGCAATTCGGACGGAAAAAAGTCCACTGAAGCAAACTCATTAATGGGGAAAAACTGACAATACATCCTTTCATGTTCAGATCAGGAATCTGACAATCTAAAATCAAAAAGTTTGGAGTTTGGACCCATCCTTCCTTTCTACCTAGCTAAAGTGCATAAAATTATCACAGCCAAGAAGTCCATGAATTTATGACAGCTGACAAAATCTAATAATCCAATTTAAAAGTCACTTTCTGTATCATACAACTTTTATGACTTATTTTACACAATCCAATATGTGAGATATGTTTCTGCTATAATGCAAGGACATGCCAATCATCTGTAACTTGCTGCTGGCATCCCCACTCATTCTTTGTGAAATACAGAAAAATATGGTATACCTGCTGATCAGCAGGTGACATTTCATAATTAAAAACCGCTACAGCGGGGAATCTCTTCAGAGAAACCCTGTGGCTTACTAGCTTATTTGCTCTGCGATGACAAAATGTCAGCATGACTCTGTCTTCCTACGACCTCAGTATCGAGTCTGGCCTGGAGACAGCAGAAGCTGCATAAAAGGATAGTCAAACTCAATTTTAAATGTATGTTTCTTTAACAATACTAAAACAAACATTTTTTTTTTTTAAATTCTCCTTTGGACGACTTCTTACGCTACTTTTCAAATGCCTTTTAAATGTACAGACTAATCTAGACTTTAAAGGGTTAGTTCACCAAAAATAATTTACCCTCTCATCCATTCATCTTCAAAACACAAATTAAGATATTTTTAATGAAATCTGAGATATTTCTGTCCCTCCATTGACAGCTACGCAACTACCACTTTGACTCTTCAAAAGGTTCATAAAGAGTTAAAATTAAATAATGTTCATCTTATAAAGTGATTGTGTCTTGTCAGAAAATTTACAGTAAACAGCTCAATTCATATGGATTAACTTTACTATCCCTTTATGAACTTTTTAAAGTATCAAAGTAGAGATACACTGATCTACCAGCCAGGGACCGGAATCAGCCAGACTGGTGACCGGCCAGTCAGTCTCACGCCTTTCCGTTTTGTTGTTGGTGGAAGTTGCGTAGACTGTCAATGGAGGGACAGAAATCTCTCAAATTTCATAACAAATATCTTTATTTGTTTTCCGATGAACGAAAGTATTAAGGGTTTGGAACAACATAAGGGGGAGTGAATGATGATAGAATTTTCATTTTTGGGAGAACTAAACCTTTAACCCCACATCCAATCTAAAAATATGAAAATCAAAGAATATTACATTTTTAAACTACTGTATGATGACAAAGTGAAATTAACCACATCAGATTCATACACAAGTTATGATTGGTGCTTAGTTGTGGCATAATTTCCACAACCATCAATTTAGCCACCAATAAAAAAAAATCTAAAGTGTATAGATAAGATGGATAAGATAGACAGAATATTTAAAAGAACAGAATATCTCCCTGCATGTCATTACTGTCAAGCTGAGAATCTCAAATATGTAAAACCTGAAAATTTCATTTTATATGACCACTTTTTCACTCATCCTAAATATACCATATTATTCCAAAAAATTTTTTTTAAATGTTATTGGCACCACTAGCATTTTCCACAAAAGAATGTGTGGAAATTTAAGATGTGATGGAAATGGCTTTTTTAAAATAGTTATAACTAAAATAATGTACATACATAAAAAAGAAATGCATAAACAATTCCCCATTGATAGTATCACTGTAAAAAACATTTTACAAAAATATAAATACAAATAAAACAAATATCATTGAAAGTGTGAAAAGAGGTGTTTATTTTAGGCCAAAAGTGAGCATAGCTGCAGAAACTGTGATTAACCCAAGCGCAGGAACACAAGAACATAACATCAGTGTGATGAGCTGCTGGATAAAGCACAGAAAGAAAACAAAAACCAAAAGGCCCTAGGTTAAACAAAAGCTAAACTGAATGGTACCACAAATTATCACATCGTTTTTAAAAGCATATGTGGTTATTAAGACCAGAAATAAATTTTTTCCAGTGTCATGAAACACAGACTATAAATCGGTATACACAAACCTGTCTATTCAACTTTTGGACCACTGCTCTTAAATAAACAATGTGCAACATCCAAAGCTCTTTAATTAAAGCTTTTGGTTTTCAGCAAAACTTTCAATGGCGTGATAATACGAGCAAGCAGAGTCATTTATTTCCATGTGCCTTGGGACCCAATTAGAAAATAATATTAATAATCCACATTCCAGTCGCACTCTTTGCATTGCTAAAGAATGATATGCTTTTCATCACTGTGCACATAACCTTCTCATGGGCCGTCAAGTTTTATGGATTAATCCAAGAATGCGGAAAATAAAACTGTCATAATCAGCTTTTCTAATTCCTACATGAATGTTCTCCATGGCAGCCCATGAACCAGTCCGGAGGGATTGTATGGACTATTGAGCGTGTTAATATAAAACAGGATTTGAATGCTTTTGCCTGGCTGTTTTGCTGAGGATCACAGATTAAAGGAAAAATCCTGATGTTTTCAGAAAGATGTTTAATATGAAGGATGACAATCGTTTTGCTCTGATGTTGAAATAAGAGCCTGAATAAAGCTTCTTCTTTTTTTTTTTGAGAGAAAAAAAATAATCTATTAGCAGTTGCAATTTAATTTCAAAATCGAACGAATGGGATAAATCAAATGGAATGTCTTACAGCTGCAAGGGTTATGTAGTCAGAATGACAGATTGGGGTCCCATTATTCAAGATTTGTTATTCAATAAATCATTGATGTGTTCTATGAATAACCGGAGTGATGGCCCAGGACTGAGGGACTGCTCGGCTAGGCTGCTGACACAGCACATTGGGCCATACTTGAGCACACAATCACATTCACATACACATAGTCAGATCCCACAGCCATGATTTATGGCCGTGCGCTGGGTTGTAGTAATACAGTGCACAACCTTCACAACTGTCTAAATAAGAGATGACTGGCTCTGGATCCATATTCCACAGCGTATGCAATGACCATCCACTGTGGTTTTAGAGAGCATCTGATAAAAGAGCAAAAGATTATATTGGCTGTAACCAAGACTGCCTGGAGTCTGCACTCACACAATTCTGCCGATCCTCTACACATATGCTCACTCAGGATCAGCCCCTTGTATGTTTATTAAACATTTTAAAATAATTGATAATGTGTAAACCTCCAAATGAAATGATAGTACTCTCGGCTCTAGTAAACGCATTTTAAAATATTTAAATCCAGCTCCACTATTTTAACCCACAAAAAAAGTGTGTAATTTCTATGCGAGCATAAACGGGTATGTCAATTTAAACAAATTTCCATGATCGATCGTCGTTTAAATTACTGATCAATTAATCGTTAGCCTTAATACTGCAATACTGCAGTGGCATATAGACAACAGCATGACAGGGTGTGCAAATGCTGCTCAAAACGCCTAAATAAGTTTAGAGTCTAAATAAATGACGCAAATACACAGGTGAACTTGAACTAAGTTACATGTTAGTCAGAATGTCTAGCGGATGTGCTCTTAGTAATTATTAGTCGTGTAACTCTTCGTGTTTGCTTTATGAGTTTCGCGGTTGAGCAGCGCGCATGACCTTGCTTAAATCAACGATCGATAAGTTATTGATTAAATTATTATCGTCAATTAATCATTAGCATCTCTAATCATAACTGAAGATTGTTTGGATGCAAGGCAAAAAAACTAAATAGTTCATACATGTTACATTTAACATCTAAATAAAATCTGAATTTTTTTTACAAAAAAATAAATAATGTTATAATATATAGATTCACATTCAAAATAGAATTCAAATGTTTTAGGATTTAATTTAAAGGTATCTGAATGGTCAGATATTAATTCAAGTAGTTTTTTACATAACTTCAAAATCTCACATACAAAGGTGCACAATCTCATCTTTAGTTGCAACTGCATACATTTATTTTCTCTAATACTTTTCTCATATAGCAAACTATATAAATTTCACTATGCTGAATAGTGAATGTGTCAGCGGTTTTGGACACAGTATATGCATGAATGCTGCAAATGCCTCTGTTGCTTATGCTCTCTTATGCGCTTTGCGGGTTCAGCTCTGGGGCGAGATGTCATGCTATGAGCTGAGGAAAAATTTGCTCCTCTCTTAGACTGTACTCACTTTCCACACTGACAGGACAGCTACTCTCAAGAAAGCATTGTGCTGATCATTAGTACAGCAATTAATGCAGTATCCGGATATTGAACAAATGGACCCATTTCATTCACTAGCAAAATTACAGATCGAATTTGAAAACCAAATAAGATTCATCTGCATTGCAAACAAAAGCTTGAGAGAAACGTTACGGAAAGGCAAGTATATGACTAAGCCATTCTCATATTAAATCCTTGTAAAGATTTACATTATATATGCATGAAAATCTCAGTACCGAAGATCAAATCAGATGGGTTCACATCAGTCAGGTCATTCGAGGGAGTTGATGTACGGCTGCAGAGATACAGCAGTGTTGACTAGCGTTTGACGGAGGCATCTCTCATTCCGCTCTCAATTGTTCTGCCTTAAGGCTGACTGATGCATCACCGTGAAAGTCAAGGCGTCTCCCTAGCAACAGAGAAGTTACAACAGCTCTTGTCAGGAAACATTTCGATCACTTCTGGCTCCCCAGTGAGAACCGATGTTGCCTCCGCCTCACCTAGCGTGAGGCCTCAGCCAAGCCCCCTGTTCTAGGGCTAAACCTGGGCACCGAGACACAGTCACCACCCCCGCGTCGCCCCGGAGCATCAGACGTTGTCGGAGATGGATGGAGACATTGCAAATTGAGAGAGAGAGAGAGAGGGAGAGAGGGAGAGAGGGAGAGAGGGAGAGAGAGAGAGAGAGAGAGAGAGAGAGAGAGAGAGAGAGAGAGAGAGAGAGAGAGAGAGAGAGAGAGAGAGAGAGAGAGAGAGAGGGAGAGAGAGAGAGGGAGGGAGGGGGAGAGAGAGAGAGGGCGGGAGGGCGGGCAAGTAAAAGAACAGGAACAGGGAGTCTCAACTGACCCTTTGCACTCTGCATGATGTAATGTTGTTACGTCCGACAAGTTTCCGGTAGACACCATGGCACTCTCACGTCACACATCAATGAGTACATTTACATGCACCCTCATAATGGAATTATAATGGGATTTTGGCAATATTGCGATTTAACTTTACCTCATGTAAACAATACTTTGATCAAACTAATGCGATTAGGCTAATCATCGTAGTAAACAATCACAAAAAAACTGTGGCGTAAGTTTATTTTAATTGCAATAAATAGACATGTAAAAACCTTTATTACTGCTCTGACCATGACCGTATACACAGATGCCGTGTGTTGTTCAACTTCATGAATTAACTAAAGTTTTCTCTACATTGCTAAACTGTCAACAACTCACTGCACAGTCTCTGCTCCGTATCTTAATGCAGAGACGGCCCAAAAGAAAGCGGTGGAGCATAGGGAAACCCGTTACAGCGGCATTGTGATGTTCATCACGCCGCAGAATAACCTTTCAATACATCCATAGAAATGTGATTTGCATTTGATGCAAGTAGATTAAAACAGTAGCCAGTAACACACCCTACTGTACATAAATTCATTATTTGTGCTGTGGGCAAAATGACACAATAATGATCAAAATAACCACATATAGCAAATAATCAGAATAATTCAAATTACATGTAAACAGGAGTGAAAAGTTTTGCTCCTGTCATGTAAAACACACTGCAATTTAGTCCTTACTCTGATTATTGGAAATAACCGCACTGTTGGAGTATAGTCAATGTTCTCATGCAGAGTAAAATACATTACAAAGCAAAGAGGTCACTGACAACACGGAGACAGACAAGACTATGCAGGTTACCTTTGATATGAAACAGTCTCAGTTTTTATTTTGTCATTAAGAAATTCGAACAATAAATACCATTTTGTGACTCTTTATTGTATTGTGAAAGATTGCTGAAGCGCCTCAGTTCAAGTGACACGTGAACCAATCATCTCTTCCTCTTCACTACTGATGTTCATTCATGTTTATTTCATGCTATAACTAGAAGGCATGTTGTTTCCACCACAGAAAGACGTCAATACACATTTTTCAAGTTCAAGTACACCAACGTTAATCTACGAACTTACTGTCTGGTTTGTTTGTCAGAGAAAATGGGGTATAGCAACAGGCACATAATATCTGCATTATGATTGGTCAGATCCCCTGTCAATTCAACTACCGGCAAAGGCTGAATTCCTTTCTGGTTTAGAAGTACGTGCACTACCCAGGGAGTCATTATAGGGCACACATGTCATTATGACTTTGTACTTTTCTCAAAAAGTGTCCCAATATTTAGTTTAGGCACATGCTAAATGTACAAATTTATGTTAACTGCTTTCAAAATTATAATACTGGTATGCAAACATCCAAAACCTTAAGGAAAGTGCACAATCAGATAAAGTACCTCACTAAAGAATTAGCAAAAATCTGCAACCTTGGGAGTAGCAGTGGCAGATATTTGTTTATTCTTTAGTGAAGCACTATATACTGATTCTCATCATAGGAAACTGGTAAGTGAAATGAGACAGCCAGAGAAACAGTGAGGTGAATGAACATGGCTGATTACCTGAAAAAGCAATCCGTCACGATGGGCTGGAGAGTAGATCACTCAATCTGCTCGGTGAGAGCTCAAACGGGGGATCAAGAACCAGCCCCGCAGTGCTGAACTGCCCATCTCTCCCCCATCAATCAACCCAACTCCTCCAGGAGTAACAACCAGCCAACAAAACTTGCCGTGGTGACACACAGAGCAATTACAGTTTACACAGTGACACAGTGGTGCTACCCATATGAAACTCACAAAAAGTGAAGGGCCATCTCAAACTGTAGGGTATCTGTAAGATTGAAATTTTATTTCTTGGCCGTTTTGACTTTCAATAGATAGTATGTTGAAGAGAGGACAGGAAAATGAGATCAAAAAGTGTTGAAGTAAACACAAATCTCATGAATTCATAAGGATTGTACTATTTAGCGATTTCACATGAATTTGTGTGATCGGACTAGTATGAAAATATAGGATTTGTAAGTGAAACATTCACCATAAAGATTCATCCCTAAACTAGGGATTTGCACAAGTACTTGAGTACTCGGACATGACAGCGATGATTGATCATGAAAAATTCTGATTGATTATTGTGGCATTTTTGGTAGTACCTGAGGTCTGACTGGATATTGTTAGACAGCATGCCGCCCAGACTGGTGAAATACAGTGAAACTCTGGATTTGAAAGCGCAAAGTGATGCCTGGAATGGCATCATGAAAATACAGTAAAGTGCAAGATGTGCAGCACCAATCTGCCATATAAATAACATAATGAGAACACTATTGTAATTAAATAACAACAACATTATCTCATATATAAAAGTACAAACACAAACTTCTTTAGCTGGTGGCTGCAGTGGTCATGGAAATAAAGCAGTTCAGCTCACCCTGATCCTGTACCGACTACAGAGCAAAAAAGTAGGGTGACAATAAAATGAAGTAAAATTGCAGTATTCTTTCCCTGATGTGTACATACAGAGTATTAAAACAAATTTCATTAGGGACTGTGCAAAATCAGATGCCACTGGCTGGTCACATGCTGCTATTTTCATTTTAAAGACTAATCAATGAGGTTAAGAATTTTCACAATGAGCATCAGTTGGACTTCACTTGACTTTAAAAAAAAAAAACAATGGCTTGACCCAATCAGCCAATGAAAGGCTGTTTGATGCTAAATCCAAAGCTGTTTTACTTCAGATAAATTAAGAAAGAGATATGGCTCAGTATTAGAGCCATTTAGTGCAATGGATATCATAGAGAAAATACCGTAGGACTCAGTTTGTATATACCTGTACTAGACATGTCCAAGTATCCGGTCATGTCCAAAATTGGTGCGATGTTCAATTGCTCCAGATTTTGAAGGTGATCATGGTTTCCGTGCCGCTTGTAAATATCCGCTTGTTATTTAGAAACTAGAAAGCAGTACTAGAACGTGACTGTGGTCTTCATAAACATGCAAACAATTTTAAACCGTTCATGTGCAAGACGACGCAAGAAAATTCGCTACACACAGCTTTATCAGCACGCCATTATTGAACTAAGTTCTATTTTGTGTCTTATCACGCTTAAACGGACAAAACACACAAATGATTTGACACATTACATCAAAATTACAGTTTTGGCAAGTATCCTCGAAATTAAACTTAAAGTTAAGGTCTTAATGGAAGTAAACAGTTCTGAGAATATTAGGGCTGTCGTCGCGGTGACGGAATTTAGTATTTGTTAATATTTTGAATTAGATTTTATTTTATATGTTCTGTTTTCACTTTCATTTTAGTTAAAAGTTTTAGTTTTGTTGTGTTTTTGCCATTTTTATTAGTTTTATTTTTAAGTGTCTCTTTTTTATTTATTAGTTTTTAGTTTATTTAGTTTGAGTTATTTTAGCACTTAAACTAAATGAAAATGATAAATGTTGCCTTGACAGCTGAAAAAATATTTCAATACACAGCTTGGATAGAACGCATTTAACATTGAACAAAAAACACACTTCACTGGCTTCAGCCCATACACACTTCACTGGCTTCAGCCCATACACAATGTAGGTTTGAGTAGGCAGCTATTTCCCTGACTCTGCAGCTGTCACTGCTGTCATACCACAATATAAGTAGACTAAACAGCATGTGAACTTCCCATAATTGTGAACATTTTAGCCTGTGGTAAGGATACTAAATATTAAATGAGGACCAGGGTTTCTTCATTTTTTTTCTGAATTATTTCACTAGTCCACTTAATCCATCTCATAATGCACAGGGGAAATTTCGTGTAATGTGCTGTAAATATGTATAAGAGCATTACAGGAGCACCTTGTTCCCTTTGAACGAAGTTCGAGTGACCGCAGGAAGAGGAGAGCTAACCATTTCCTGCTCTCATTAATATAAACTGAAAATGAAAAATTCCTCTGAGCGCTAACCCACCCCTCCATCCCCATTCTGAGAGTGACAGGGTCACTTTACAGGAGAGATAGCTTTAGGAAAGGATGCTCATGGGTTAAAACGGAATCCCATTCGGTATGATGTTACGGATCCTTCATTTCGCCGGTATCTGATGGAGGCCTCCGACTCGGCCCTCCTCAGCCTCTCTATGGAAATACGCCGCTGCCTCTCCCCACAGCCCCCTGCGTCCTCAACAGATAAATGCCAGGGAGGGAGACTGAATGAGCCTCTAGAAATTATCCTTCATCCACACCAGCAAACCAATTACCATGACTACGATAACCCCATTTTCCAAAAGGGGAAGGTGGCATGGTGTATGCTATGGCTTAAAGAGGACGAAACTGGCCTATTAAAAGTCAGTCATAGTTACTATTTTCCCTTGTAATATGCCATCTACCCAGTTGCATCACCCCCCCACCCCACCCCACCCCGTCACCACCACTCTAACGTCGCCTACCTTTCCACCCCCATAAAAACACATTAACAGCAGTCACACGCACTGCGCCTGGTATGAAAGTGACATTTTTCTAACAGCACTTCATTTACATTTTCCTACAGTATCTTTAACTGATAAATGTCATTTCAGTTCCTCTTGGCTATAACTCATGCTGTTCGGCGATGAGTAGCTCTTGTTGTGGTGCCAAACTTCTGCTGTAAGCTCACAGCTTTGATTTATTCCTCCTGCCTTGCTCTGACAAACTTCCTGATTTATGCTTTGTTTGGGAAGCTTTTCGATTTCTACCAGTGTAGGGAAGACAGCCAGTGCTGCAGAAAGGTAAGGATTAACGTAAAGGTAGTCAGGGAGAGACATCCTAAATCAAGTTCTGCCGGTAGTCTTTGAGGACGTGCTGTAATTTAGGAAATTTATTTGATCAAATTCTCATTTACACAACACAGCGAAAAGTAAATTCTGATTATTTCCGTCAGTCGGATATAAAAAAAAATCTGACGCTGTAAAATAAATCAATAAATCACTTGTCGTAAAATACATACTTCTTGTGAGCGTATACAGTGTCTCTTGCACTGGTGGTTCTCGATTTGTTTTGCTTTAAGATTTAGTATTGAACTTTGGATATCATTTGGAGACCCAACACAGTACTAAAAAACTGTTTACAATAGAAAAATAAACAAGGTTCCTGAAATCAATCATTGAAATATCTCATTTGTTTACTATATTAAAAGTGCATAAGTATGAATGGACAAGAACATGAATAGTATAAGGGCAAAAATATGCAAAATTAGACTACGGTAAGCAGAAAACTAACAACTAAATGCATAAACATTAGCAGAAGTGTGACTTACATAGCAGAGATTACGCCTATATCATATTGTCTTAAATAGACAACACATGGCACAAACACTTGGTCAAATGATGTATTTTGCTGTTAAATTTGAGAAATGGCCACTTGACTAGTTTATGATCACTGAAAATGTCAAAAAAATAGAATTATTATTATTATTAACTGTATAAACTATTAAAAAATATATATATAATAAATGTTCATATGAACACACACATATAGACATACACATTACAGACACTATCTCTTAATTTTATTAATTCATTTTGACATCTTAAATATATATATGCCTACACAATGTGTTGCCTTTTTGTTTATCATTTATATTTTCATTTATCTTTTATTTCTCTTCAAAATAGCAGTCACAATAAAATGTACTTACAAACACAACATATGCCACTATGTAAGCTCTAAAATATTAAAGATTTCTGTTTTTTATCATGTAATAAAAACGCCTTCAGCTATTTGTACAAAGCATTGCAGCTTGAGTGAGCTCTCTTGGAAACCATCCTAACCATTTCTCTCACTGCAGTAGCAATCCAGTTCATTTTGAAGGTTAAACAGGCCTAAGACGAACGGAAGGCTATGGGACCTTTGCCAGCCACGAAGATAAATAACTCCAGTAGATATGTAACTCATTCATCTACACCAGGTTTCACCGTAGTCTGTTTGTGTAGCTCTGTGGAGCTGATCTGCTTTGACTGGCATGCCTCCAAAACTTGCCTGGTAAAATGAATCAGCAGCAGGCTTTCTTCTTTTTCTTTCTTTTTTTTTTTCTTTTGCTCAGCGCTGTTTATACCTCGTCTCTATAAACAGTTACAACACTTGGCTCTTCACTACAGATCTTTGTTTGCTTTGAGTGTATAATGCTTCTCGCAACACACACTCTATAGACTTAGCAGGAGTTTCCTTTAGCTTGGGAAGGGTAAAAGGACAGGGGTCTCCTAAAATGCAGGTTGAACCTCTGAAAAATGGAGATCGGAAATCCCAAGGTCACAGAGAGAGTTTGCAAGCGTGCAGTTTTCCCGTGAAGGTCCTGTAAAGCTTTTCTGTCATTTTTTTGTTGAATGTTGGTGAATTTAGAAAATGCAGAAAGCCAGGTGCTGTGACCAACCAACCCTTAAAAAACATACAATACAAACCGCTACTGCTGACATGAGGTTTATCTGTATATTTAGCAGTTTTGAGTCAGGAAAAATATGTCCTTGTGTTTTTGTCTGACACCAACAAAAATATATCAAAGGGCAAAAAAACACACACACACACACACACACACAAAGTATTATAATATACAAAGCAAATATTCTTGCAGAATGTATACACTGGTTAGACTTGCCTGCATATTGTTTTATGCAAGTTTTTTAAGTTTATGCAGATCTATGAAAAAGGGATGCAATGAAAAGAGATCAGCAGTGAGGGCAGTGAGTCATAGATTCCATTTGCACCATTCTGATCTAAATTCCCTCTGCGCAAAGCAAGAACAATGTCCAAGAGTGCAGCAGTGATGGACGTCTGCTGGATCCAATGTGCAGTGACAAGGCAGGAAAATGGAAAGCATCGGCATTAAGAATCTGCACACAAGTGGCAAGTGCTGTGTTACACTTTAATTGAGGGTGCTGCATTCACATAATGGCTGGAATAATACCAAGTATTGTCATTTAGAGACACAGAGAAAGTGACAATAGGAGAACAAGATATGAATTCAGACATCAGCAGGGAAGCAAACAAAAGGCTGTTGAGAAATAGTAGAGGAACCAAGCAAATTACATCAATACAAGAGATAAGTGGAAAAGCGGTTAAAATGCAAGAAGACTGAGGCTCCGAGAGAGAAAAACTAAATTTGTCCGTCATGGTTTTAGCATGGACAGAATAAGAAGAGAAGTCATAATATCTCCTGAAAAAGAAAACGGCAAGCGAAAAAAAAAGAACTCGTTCTATTAACTCTAATACAAAAATCCATTAACATGTATAGAACAGGGTCCTCTTACATTTTCTTCTTATAATGTATTTGTTGATGTTTGTCTTTACCAATTAATTTTTCATGCTGCAAAAATAAAACCATGACATTTTTAATTCAAGTTCCAATTCTAATGAATGGCTCCAATTCTACAAATTACAATTAATTTAGAATTAAGAAAATATTTTCATGTGACCAAAAATAACACTGCAATAAAGCATCTCGGCATGAAAAAGGTTAACAGACTTTATTTTTTTATTTTTTTTTAAATGGAAAAAGTTCTAAAGTTCTGAAATCCATTCCCAATCTAAAAAAAATCTAAACTGGCTCAAGCTTTTTTATGCTTTTGCTACTTTGACATACACAGCCACAAGGTGTTCAAACCAAATGGTTAGAAGCATTTGTTATAGATGATGTGCTGCCCCTTTCAACCATTTCTTTTGATTGCAGTCATAAAAAAAACACACAAAAAAAACATTAATTTATACTGTGGAAAAAGACCCTTTAAAATGATCAACAGATTTATTTTCCTTAACCCTTGTAATCTGTTCGATTTCTGTGCACACCCCGTCTGGTCCGGGTCAAATTGACCCTAATTGGATTCAATACAATTCCTCAAAAATCACACTATGAAAAACAACAAAGATTTAGATACAAACGGTAAACTTTTAATATCAACATTTGTCAAACATTACAAAACAATTATATCTGAAAATATGATTTATGAAAATGTTTTTTTAACCATTTTTTAAAACAGTTTTATTTTGACAAAATTTGAAAATAAACAGTATACTGACTTTTTTGCATATATTTTACGTGTTAATTTTTTTTTCAAATTTTTTTTTCATTTTATGCTTTGAACATCATAACTGAACAATTAAATTTAGATGTATAATGAAAATGTTTAATTTTCCTAAGTTAACTTTCCCTAGTTTCCTAAGACCTAGTTCCCTATAGTTTCCATAGATTCATTCATTTTCTGTATCTTCAACAACATTTTCCTCAATCTCTGAAGCATCCTCTAACTCTGAAACATCTTCTAACTCTGAAACATCTTCTTCTGTATCAGTATCACAATCAAAAACCTGTGAAATTACTTATTTTACTGTCAATCTTTGGGAGCTATTTTTCCTGATTTCTATGTCGAAGTCTCGTGCCACACTAAGCAAAACTGGGAAAGCTCATTATTCACTCACAGGGGAGTGAGAAACCAAACATAATAAAAACATACATATAATAAATGTTTTTTTATAAATGTTTTGGCTCTGTGAAGCTGCCTTTGAAAATCCTACATAAAAGTTTTGGTTCAAAGCTAGGTATTTTAGATATATTGAATATTGAAATGAGAGCTTATTTTACTATCTGTGTCTGACAAAGATTTTCATCTGTGATTTGCAAATAATTCTTTAGCTTCTTTAGATTTTAGCTTTTTCAAGTGTGTTTGGTTAGGGTTAGAGCACTTTTAGTACACTTGCACGTTAGAACTGGAGTTATGTGCCCTGACATACATAAAATAAATGTTTTTATTTTGTGTCTGTACAGTTGCTTTTGAATGGCTGCCTATGAGGGTCAAATTGACCCGCGAACATCACAAACGTAATATTAATTAATTTGTATATGTCAAAACACATCAGCATGCTCAAACTTTGCATGCATGTTCATGATGTCAGATAAAAAAAAAGTCACAAAATATCAAGAAAAAAAACAAAGGTTTAATATTATTTCAGGTAGCTTGAAAAAATAAATGATAGCTAATTTTTTCCATCTGTGGCTGACAAAATATTTTTCTGTATTGAAATAAGTGTGGAAAAGCTATTTTTTTAGCTTCATAAGGTTGTAATAAAACAAAATAACAAAATATAACCAAGAAATGTTATTATTTTGGGTCGGTACAGTTGCTTTAGAGCTTTAAAATATGCGGGTCAAATTGACCCGTGAACATCACGAACGTAACAGTAATTTTGTTTGTATATGTCAAAACACATCAGCATGTTTAAACTTTGCATGCATGTTCATCATGATAAATGAGAAAAAGTCACAAAATATCAAGAAAAAAAACAAATGTTAACCAGTATTTCCAACAACTAGAAAATCGAAACGGGTCAAATTGACCCGGAACATAACACAAGGGTTAAACACACACACACACACACACTGTGGTTGACACAGTTGACAAACCATTAATGTTTCATGTGAATAACCTCCAGGTAACAAAAGGCCAGATGGTATCAGTACCCAGAATTTCACATCTTTATAAATTTTTCAAAGTGCGGTAGAAAGCTTTTTATAGAATTAAGATATGTGTGAGGCTCCAGGCACACAACAGCGAAATGAAGACAAAGGTTCAAATTAAGCAACGCTCTCTTCTCCACAGCGCACACACATCAAATAAAGACGGTTCACATTGTGTCAGTGCCGTCAAGTACTCCTGGATTTGAATTGACACTTCCTGGGAGTTTTGTGATACTTGGCCGTTAACGCAATCAACTGCGATCCTTTCCTGACAATTAACTGATTTAAACACCTCAGGGCTTGGGTTACACTTGTTAAAGACGGCTTAAAATCCTATAGTCAGACAGACAATCAAAATAAAGTTGCTACTCTTTTTCCCGGTGGGCTGATGCCAGAATAATCTTTAACCATAGCGAAGACATGATGAGACAGGGTTCCTCCTTGATCATCCGGAGAGTTAATGCAGACTCTTTTTAAGAAGATATCATTTGTATTCGCCACAACTCAACAGCATCAATTACGTTCTCAAGTGCTGCAGTGTAGGTTTAGCCTGAGCTTTTACACTCCCAACTTAACTCATTATGGCTGTCAAATGTGGGAGAAGCTTATTAAATTAACAAGCTTTTCCACCCAGCGAAGAGATTTAGCTTGATTTACAGTTTGTCAGTGCTGTAAACAAAAACACAGGCTAAATAGATGGGAGGAAAAAGCTAGGCAAAGGCTTGAAAGTAATTGATTGAGATTTGCTGTAGACTGCTGTAGCCAAGTAAACACACCTCAAAATACCAAACTAAAGGCCCATTTACTCTGACAGAGATCTGACGTCAGGTGCAAATTTACCATTACCAATGTGACAGTTGTTTTCACTGACAAAGTGGATAAGTTTAACTACGAAAATATGCAGCGGTGTAATGTGGCAACTACAAAATCTATGTGAAGACATTGCAGCTTCTACATGGTTTGTCTCTGTTCGATATGAGGTTTAACTAAAACCTAGTCCTATAATGACCAATAATTATGTTTCATGCTAAGGCTGATTTAGCCAGATTTGCTAAAACTTGCATTTAACAGTTACTAAATTATTAAGAGCTTTTAAAGAATCATTTTAAGTGAGCATTACATGACAGCAAAGGTTACTGAAATGTAAAAATTAGCATGCACAAAACATTAAGATAACACAGACAACTGATGTGCATTACCTACATGATTTAAGAAAACATGTGATGTGAAAAATAAATAATTCAGCAACAAGAAGGCCTATTAGTGACAGTACATGTGTCAACATGTTTGTGCTTTTAACTTACGCTTTCACCATATTTCTTCCATATGCCAGGCCACAGACTGCAATTCTTCACAGCAATAGGAGCACTTCCTCCCATTGCAGGATCAGTCCTCATGGACAGGATGGAGAAGGGCGTGATGGCTCACAGGAGACTGAGGCAAGGGCAGAATGGACACCCACGATGCTGTCGGGAGGGTGGCTGATGATATCTTTCAAAACTGGTCAGCAGCTTTAGCTCTGAACAGAGGCATTCGGGGAGCGATAGAGAAAGATGGCCTCCCACATGATCAATTATCCCATCTTTTCACACTCTCACCAGCATCTTCCTGTCTCCAATGACCTTTCTCATCTCTCAGATCCAACTTGTCATATTTAGTCCATTATCTGGCTTTAGGCTGGTCTCAGTCTCAGGCCTCACAGCAGGAAGACAAGTTCCTCTATAGTCTACTTAGACAACTAGGACATTTAGAGACAAATTAACAGCTCTGACGCTACGCTTTCTATTAAAGAAGTGAGGTGTCAGAAGGCGAAGATACAGCTTTACAAGCATTTAAAGGGAGGCAATGATTTTTATCTTTAGATGTATTTGTACACAAGGATGTTGTGCCAGCAGAAATGCAAATGACTCCCACATATTATTTATTTTTATCTAAATATCAAATGCCATTTCAGAAGTCTTCATGTAATGTAAAAGAGATGATAGGGTTGGGTATCGTCTGTATTTTTTAAATGGTTCCGGTGCTTTAACGGTTCTTGAACCGGTGCTTAAGAAAATGAAACCGCACACACTTTGTCAAAAAATAATACCCTTTTATTTACAGGGCCAAACTGGACACAATATTGACTTAAAGATTTTCTGTTTTCTGATTAAATGAAAAATTCCGCCGTTTAATATACCGCTGTAAAATACTTAAGTTAAGAAGATCAACATTGTGTCCATTATGACTACTTTAAGCAGAGAAATATCTGACACTGAGCAGAAATATTTAACACACACAGTATAGCCTCGTATAAAGAAGTGTTGAAACTTTGTTAAAACATTTTGCACACGTTGTCACACTCGCTGTTGAATGGCAACGGTGTTTGCTAGCCTACTTGATATGCAAGATTTGCAGTTGGCATTAAAATATGCCTACTACACTGTAAAAATTTATTTTGATGATTTGTTTTCACAACTTTTTATATTTTGTCAAATCAACTTAGATAATTAATGTAGTTCAGATAGCATAATATTTTGAGTTTCTATTTATTAAACCAATCTCCTTTGTTGTATTAACTCAAATTTTTCATTTCAATGAACTCAAAATTTTAAGGCAACCAGGTAACTTACTTTTTTAAGTTAATCCAACTATTTTTTTTTACAGTGAAGACTTACCCGAAGAGGAACGGCTGCTGGTTATCATCTGTGATGTCGCAACCCGATCACACTAGATGCGTCTCTATAGCACGCAGGGACACGTTTTTGTAGGGCTGCTCGATTATGGAAAAAATCATAATCACGATTATTTTGGTCAGTATTGAAATCACGATTATGTAACACGATTATTTCACATAAAAAAACAGGGCGTTATTTAACTTTATAAAGGACATTTTTTAAACCTTACTAAATATGTGTTATCTTTCATGTCAAATTCTTACATTTGATCAAATTCAGTTTTAATAAAAAGAGCTGTTATCAATCAAATTAATTAATTTACACTGCAAAATTACAAATGTAATAAATCATTTTATGAGATTAATGTTTAAACCAATAATAAAATAAAATCAATGATACCTTTAAACAATAAATCAATAGGTGGTAGCAAGTGACCATCTTAATAAATGAATCATTGAGTAATTCATTAAAACGATTCGTTCAAAATAATGAATCATTCAATAACAAAACACAGCGCTTAGTGTTGCTTTTCTTTTGTAACTATTTTTGTCGGTGAAATAGAACAAGCCAGTCAAAATCCACTTTTCCCGGACAAGTAGACAAGTGTTAATGTCGAGCCCTGTGTTCATTCCCGATGTGTTTCGTGCTGTAAAGCGGCACAGATGATCAGGTCACGTGCGCTCGCGCTGCAGTGATCGAGCAGACCAAGATCGCAACAGCTCGAGATGGTCTCACTCCATTAGATATTAACTTTAGCCAATTGTTATTGTGAAGTTTATTGTGCTTGCAATTATGACTATAGGCTGAGAGAGTTTATGGCTTCGGGAGGGGCGGATGTGCGCGTGTCATTCAGAACACAAGACGAATATAGGGCTGGGTATTGACACAAATTTCACAATTCGATTCGATTCAATATTGATTATTTTGGATATCAGTTACAATAAATGGCAAATTTTCTCAAGGAAATCAAATCTCTTAACTTATTCTGTAAACTATGGGAGTCTAGTTGTAGCCTACTAGGCTTCATTAGCCTACTATGAAGGTAATAATTAACTGTTTTGTAGCTATACACAGTTCAGTCTTTGTAATATGTTTTAGCAATACATTTCTAACATTTATAATGTGTTTAGATTTTTTATTTTTTTTGCCTTTACAGGGACTTTAAATTACACTTTTATTTATTTTATAATAAGAAGATTATATGAAATTTAAACATTTAAATGGTGGCTGTCATACAAACTTGCCAGATTTATTCAAATATGCATTAAATATTGAATAACATTAATATTATAATGCATATGTAATATGGTGCACGTATTCAAATATATAATGTAAAACTGTAAATAAACACATTTATAAGCCATGTTTCCACATCGTTTTTCAATAAATAATGAAATTTAAATTTCTCATGAAAAAATTATTTATAGGCACCAATATAAAATAAGTACTACTACTAAACTGAATATGTACCTACAAATAACTTGACTACATGTAGCCACTCCACAACCTTCATGACATTAATTATTTCACTGAAATGCAGTCGTTAAACTGATTCCTTGAATTTCATCAAACTATTCTAGCTCAAACTAATCTATGGTCATTGGCCAAATAAAAAGCATTCAATTTATAAATGCAATATTCATTATGTTGTGTAATTTTATATCGTCAAAAAAAAGCATGTATCGGTTATTTAGTGAGGACTTCTGTGTCTCACATCAATAGCTATGATGTGATACACCGCTCATCAATAGCTCATTCTTCTTTAGAATAATGTGATGCATCTACTGCCCAAACTTTGTTTACAAAGTGACTTTCTAAAGAGAATTACAGAATTGAGCGCATCTAACCACTCGTTTATCAGATGATGACTTGACGGCTTGTTGCAGAACCATGAAACTTCAATTACAGTTGGCCACTTTGGCTTCAAACCTGGAGAAGCCTTGTGTAGTCATAAGGACCTCCATGTGATTCTGAGAGACAGGTTTTCCAATTTTATGTTAGGGGAATAAGAGGTTTTACACTTTGGGATGTACATCACTGTCATTGGGAATGTGACCCACAACAAAATTGCTATTGATCTGGTGCTGCAATCATGTTAACAAGAGAACAGTCCTCGTAGGCCCATGAAGCTATCCAGGTGTGTGTGTGTGTGTGTGTGTGTGTGTGTGTGTCCGTGTCCATCCATGAGCCTATCAGTCAACGTGCACTCACTTGGCATTTACCATTAATGTCAAAATAACTGACTGGATTGTTTTGAAAATTAATAGGCACACTTTCAAGAGGAAGTTTTAAATGTGCACTCTTTCCCTCTTTGGCCACCATCACCAAGCATTAGGCTGTCAAGAAACAATGGACTTTCTCCAATCTAAATAGTAATTACTTGTTCGCTCCCATCAACCCAGCCCATTCTGCAGCACTTTACGGAAATAATAATCGAGACGTGTTTTCAAAAAGCTGTGCGCTAAGTATGACATGCTAAGCAGGTGGGTCTCAGCTGCTCGCCATTCCTTGACCATTCTTTTCCCCTCACATGGCGATTTGTTCAATAAATTGCTGCTTCAAGCCATTTCACGTCCTAACAGTAGGGCAATTAGACATGTGTGCACGAAACCTTCCAGTCTCATTAACATTAGCTGAGAACTGTAAAATGGAGGCTAATGGGAGAGGAATGAGCTGGATTCATGAAACAGCTCTAGCGTTGGAAGACATTATGGGTTCAGGGATAGCCATAGCATGGGCGGCGATCGATCGAGTGCTTGAGCTGAAGTGACGGTATTGCTTAGGTTGCACGTCTCTGGACTGGTGTGAAAATGATAAATTTAAAGGCCTGTTTGGCAGGGTAATTAAAACGTTTAGACTACACTGAGCTGTCGTTTTTCCTGGTAACCGTTTGAGACAAAGTACCTCAGATAACCTTTGTTTTAAACACTTTGCTTGAGGATTTGCTGGCAGTCCAACAGAAGAGTCCTCCGAGTGTATTTATTAAACGTAGTATGAGTGACAAGCTTCTGTAGGATAATTATGTGATGATACAAAATGCATGGTACTAGTGTTGCCATTGCTAACTAAAACAAACTTAAACGTTTCTGTTACCTGAAAAAAAATTTAATCAAATTTAAATATAAATATCAGAAGAAAAACTTTAAAATTTTGCAAAAAAATATACAACTGAAAACAGAAATTATAAAAATAGAAGTAGGGCTACACCCTTTTAGTCGACTAAACATTAGTCGTCGGGAAGAGGCTTAGTCGACCAAAATTTTTGTCAGGAATTGACAAAGTCACACAGTCCGTGACGGACAGATCGTTAACACAATTGGTTCATGAGGTAATTGTGTTGGGCAGGAAATCCAAATGTATCATTCATCAACCTCAAATATGGCTTTTCAAATTGAAACATGCAAGTAGTAGATTGCATTAGCAGTTTATATGGCCGCTTGCTCTAACATTAACCTAGATAAATGTGTGCTATTATTAGGTGCATATCCAAGTGTTCATGCGGAGTGTGAAAGCTAAACCACACTTTATCTTAACGTGCATTTCTCTCTATAAACGAATCCACTATACTGCGGAGATGACGAGTCAGCATCGTCAACTTCATCTTTGCTTAGAAAACACTAGCTTCTTAATAAATTATTGTGAACAGACAGTGTCTTTTTTTTTTACATTCATCTTTTGCCTGTACGATGCTGCTAGCTTTATATGTGTGCGCTTGAGTGCTTAATTTTTTTAAATAAATAAAAAAGTAAAATTTTTCTCTGTAATGTTGAACAAAGTTAGCAATGTTACATTTAATATTCTTTCTCAGCCTTGAAACTGAAACTGGTTTGGGATGGGGCAGGCCTTCTATGATATTAGACTACATAGCCTATAATAAAAGATAATGAATTTCAAACCTAAACCAAACATATTTGTATTCAAAGATCAACAATCTGTCATTAGTCTTTAGTCTGCCACAAAAGAAACGATCATGATCTCAAATGTCATTGCGAAAAAACAACAACAATGACTGTTGTAACAGTGCGTAAATCAGATCTTTCAGGCTATAGCCATTCATATTTTGAATGAAAATTAGCTTATCAATGCATATCTAAATTCGCACATACGGTATCTTTGTAAAACTTCAAAAAAAGAAACAAAAAAAGAGCTGCAGGACGACCCAACCTCCATGGAGAGTTTTTAATGTTTTATCAGACAATATTTACTCAAGATGGTGCTTTAGTATAATTTTCGGGACAATTAGGGCCGGATTCGTGATTCGGGACAACAGCTTAGATTTCGGGACCGTCCCGGAAAATTTTCTGGTCTGGTCACCCTAATTACAGCTCTCCACTTGCATTCCACTTTAATACACATTCATAAAGAAATACACATACACATTTTTCATTCAGAAAACTAGCTGCAAAATTAGCACCAATATAAAACAGGAATACAGGATTTGACAAATACTGCAAAAGTGATTTCAAATGTGACATGATAAAAATCTCAATGCTACTGATATTATAGCAACAAAAAAAAAAGCATAAATATCACATTGAAGCAGCAGCTCTCAAGTCAAACAGTGATTGTGAAAACAACAAACTTGCGAACAATGACTTTTGTATCCAAAAACTTGTGTCACGTTTTGCCTACATACCAATGTCTGTTCTTCTAAGGTGTAACAAATCAGCTCTATGGAATATTAATAATCAATAATAACTTGTTATGATTAATTATGAATATTTGGGTCCGTTAATTGGATTAACTTGATGTGGCTGAATTCATTTTACAATAAATTAATCAGTTCGTCCAACAAACTCTTTTGATTATTCATTTATTCTAAGAAAAAGGTACCTTCCATAGCCACAGAAGAATAATTATTTCTTAGCTTGTACAGCGCTTTGAGCATGTAACCAGATCAAAATCGTAAAGGGACTTTGTATTACAAGCAAATCAGAACCAAATACATATTATACGTTTTATTAACTAAATCATAAACATAAATAAACTAAACAAACGTACATACATAAATAGGTGAGTGATAGAAGGAAATTGGAAACCAGAAAGGGAATGATGGAGCAGATCCATCTAACTATGAAAAGAACCATCAGCATTTCATTTTCAAAGCATTTCATTGAATGGATACTTGCATTTTTAGTGCCAGGTACACAGTTCTGAAGTTGTTGAAAATTGAAGTTGTTGATGATTCTTGAATGTCAAAAGTTGAAGTGGCAGTCGTTTTCTTCTCCGTTGGATGGAGAAGATATGATTGAACTTGCATGGTTAGTTTGACTCTGTTCTCATGGTTGGTTGAGAGAGTCTTCTCTCTCCTGCATGAGCACATGTGAGTCAAGGCCTCACAGGCGTCGGTTATAGCTTGCAGGAGCCCTGGGCCCCTGTTTGGGGGAAGGGGGTCCTACAGACACCCACCCGAAGTACACAGTTCTGAGGTCCAGCAACAAGAAGAGACAGAGGGCTTGTGTGAATGCTATTTAAGGTTTCCGAAAGTTCCAACCCCTTAGGGTTGGCTCGACCAATAAGAAATGTGGCATTTCCAAGCAGGAGACTTTGCTTTATGGATCTTTGTTTCAAGAGGAAACTATGAAAGATTCTTGTAATACTAATATTACATATGTTGCGCAGCTCTCGACATATCATATACACAATCATTTCAATCTTCAAAGTACCAGTTTACAAAGACCAAACATGGTATAGGTGAGTTTGGTTAACCATAGTTTGCAAAGTTTGAAACATTAACCCATTAGAGTTTTCAAGAAAACATAGACCAGACCACTTAAAGGAAAATCATGAGATGGGGAAATTGGATACATGTTTATACAATTCTCACGTGAATATATAGAATATATATTTAGGATAAAACGGGTTCATTTCTCCTCAGTTAGAATTCAGCACTCTCTGAACATTCCTTTGGAGGTCGTAAAAGTCTCCTTATCAGTCCTGTAACGGGACACCAGGTTCTGCCAGTGTGTTCATTTCATTGGGGATGTTAGTTTTGGATAGTTCATTAAGTATAATGAAAAATTAGTGTGTGTCTGATTTGTCCAGACGCTACAAAGGGTTCACACTGGTTCTTTTTATAAGAACCAAACTCAGAGCTCTCTCATTTGACCCAAAGGTTCCTACACATAGTACTTTAACTTTAAAGTGAATGTCTGGTCCACTTCAGCTGTAATCAGGTCTCAGTGCACTTTTCACTCACATTTATTCCCTGAAAAAAAACAGTCTGTTTTGAATACTTTTGTTACACGATTCTTAACTATTATTATTAATATTGAACCTTGAACATTTCACATTCACAAATGCACTTTGATAGCTAACATCGCTATGAATTCAAAGCAACAACATATCATGAGCATCACGTATCAGATTGTGTGTATGTGTAGTACAAACAGGCAAAGAGAGCACTGGCCTTTCACTTTAAAGTAGACTATGTATTTATTTAAAAACAAAATGCAGCCTATAAATGCCTAAATTATGCAGCCCTGAAAGGAAGCTTTTGTAGTCTTAGCAGGAAAGTGAAGAAAAGCCAGGTATACACGAATTTACGCTGTAATTATGTCATTACTAAGGTAAGTTAATTACTCTCCAATCAACCATGAATGACAATGCAACATTATATTAAGAAACCCCCATGTGCTGTTCTACCTGGATTTACTTTCTACTTTAATTACAGCTCTGCTTATGAGAGGTCACGTTGTTGTGGTGCCAGTACACAAAGCTCAAGGGTTAAATAAACAACATGCACGACTAAATGAAAGCTCCTTGGCCCACAAGTCTCGTTCTCAAAGCCAGTAAGTTTGACAGGGGTCAGATTAACCAAGCTTTAAATACCATCATCAGGCCTCCGGAGAGCCCTTTTCCCTTGCATTTATTTCAGGGCTACAGAATTCCCTGAGCACAGAGAGATGGATGCACATGAAATATTAATGGAGTGAAGTAAGAATGCAAAGTGCATTGTCCTGAGACTTTAATTTTACATATCCTTACAGGGCAGTTCTTTCCTGCTGTGCTTGTTAAATGAAAGAATTATGAAGTCCAGCCTGGTACACAGAGCTTCGGCAGGGGAATTAAAGGCTCGCTGTCATGTGACATACAAAAGCAGCTGGAAGCAGGGATCTCATCCCAAAGAGACATATGGCAAATGAGAGCTTTACTATGTAATCACACAAAACAATACATCCTAAATGCTGGTAAAGCATAGACTGTAAAAAAAGATGGACGACGCCCCTTTACTCTTTTCCATTGATGAAGTCGCCAAATTCCTAATATGGTGTACAATCTTCGGACCTGCTTCTGCGCAGTAGTAACGCGGGACCTGCTTCTGCGCAGTAGTGAGCAGGAAGTAAAGAGGAGGAGCAGGTCCCGCCCTCACTCCCGCAGAAACGGTTAATTCAAAATGTACTGTGTGAAATAAACAATTATGGACATGTAGAAATTAAAGTTGAAGCTCCAATCTCCTTCCAAAAATTTGTTTAGAGAAGCTGTCAATCATGACATCACATTCCCATTTGTATAGCATCAAATAACTAAGAACAAACTTATTTTAAAAAAAAGAAAAAGAAAAGAACACTAAAACTTAAATCAGCGTGATAAGAACTACATAAAATGACAAAAAAAAATATCTTTGAAAAAAGTATTTGAAGTGTAATTTGTTTAGTTTCCATCGCGTCCATTAGACTTTAAGGGGAGGGGGGCTTTATGACCTATACTGGGACCAGCCACCGGGGGGGTGATCGAGACGCTTTGGCTTCACTTTTCAGAACTTGTGTGGCACGCTTGGCCTAAAGCTGTTCAACAACAGTAAAACAGCCCTGAAGCTAGGGCTGTATATGATGCTATAATAGGGCCTAATATTCAGCTGTAGCAATACTAACAATCCTGTTTTATCATTTATACCACAGAGTGATTTTTAAAATATTATACTAAATACAAATCCAACAAGAAGCAGAAAATCATCATTTTAAATAATAGGCTGTTTTTGCACTGAAACTAGTCTTACCATTTCTTATAATCAATTTTCTATGGTTTTGTATTCAAGTTACACAAAACAAAACAATAGTAAATAAAAAAATACATTTAATTTTGTATTGCATCATACCTAAAGTTTTACATAATTGCTTTTCAAAAGATTGTTCTTAAATGCTCTTAAACTTAAAAATACCAAGGCAATCATTCAGAAGTTTGAATCCAAACTTTTCACTCTCTGTGAATTTGTATTATATGATTTTAAACCATGGGATTTTCTGCATGAATAAAAGCATATCCTCTAAACAAATCCAGTGGCTGACAAGCTTACAGGAAATCAGTAATATTATTGACCTCTAAGAATAAGTTGCAGTGCTTCGGTTTCAGCAGAACATAATTTTCTCTTTACGAAAAGATTTAAACTTAAATATACCACTGGGCAGTAAACTGTGCCAAAATGGCTGCAGTTCATAGAAGCTCACAGCAGGAGGTCACCTCCGAATCCCGAAGAGTTTAATTTACCCACTCTACTTTTCCAATTTGCCCTTTGCCCTAACTATGAATTTCTTTGTGACAACAAGTAGCCAGACAGCGGTGTGAGAGCTGGAACTGAAAGCTGTATCCATCCCTTGCAGAGGATGTCAAGACACCCATGATTTAGCTCTATTCTGTCTGGGGATATAGAGGGAAGCTAATGATGGATGTGTAAAAGTAACATTAGTGATGAAACATGCAATCACAAACACTCTATATAAGAAGGACATACAGATGGTGTCTCAAAGGGGGAGGTCCTGCATCAAGGATAAGCTGAACGCTGCACATCTGTCAGTCTACAGCAGTCACAGTGGGACCCACTTTACCGCATCTCCTCTATTAGCCTTCCTAGCTAAAAAGGACCAGGCCTGGGCTGGAAGCAGAGCTGAGATCAGGCCCACTGGGTGTGTGGTACAGATGATTCATCAAATCCTGCATCATATAGAGGAATCCAATCAAGGGACAAGCAAGGATAGAGTGCACGCTTGGCCTTTTAATAGTAACAAATATTTCAAAATGCACTTACAAGCCTAAGCGCAGCACAATACAAATTGCATGCCTGAGATAACTGCACCAAGTTGACTTATCACAGCGTGAGCAGACCGAAAACAAACTGAAAAATGCTAGGGCAGTTTTTTTTTTTACTTAAAATATATATATATATATATACACACAGTGAAGAAAATAAGTATTTGAACACCCTGCTATTTTGCAAGTTCTCCCACTTAGAAATCATGGAGGGGTCTGAAATTGTCATCGTAGGTGCATGTCCACTGTGAGAGACATAATCTAAAAAAAAAAATCCAGAAATCACAATGTATGATTTTTTTAACTATTTATTTGTAAGATACAGCTGCAAATTAGTATTTGAACACCTGAGAAAATCAATGTTAATATTTGGTACAGTAGCCTTTGTTTGCAATTACAGAGGTCAAACGTTTCCTGTAGTTTTTCACCAGGTTTGCACACACTGCAGGAGGGATTTTGGCCCACTCCTCCACACAGATCTTCTCTAGATCAGTCAGGTTTCTGGGCTGTCGCTGAGAAACACGGAGTTTGAGCTCACTCTAAAGATTCTCTATTGGGTTTAGGTCTAGAACTGGCTAGGCCACGCCAGAACCTTGATATGCTTCTTACAGAGCCACTCCTTGGTTATCCTGGCTGTGTGCTTCGGGTCATTGTCATGTTGGAAGACCCAGCCTCGACCCATCTTCAATGCTCTAACTGAGGGAAGGAGGTTGTTCCCCGAAATCTCGCAATACATGGCCCCGGTCATCCTCTCCTTAATACAGTGCAGTCGCCCTGTCCCATGGGCAGAAAAACACCCCCAAAGCATGATGCTACCACCCCCATGCTTCACAGTAGGGATGGTGTTCTTGGGATGGTACTCCTCATTCTTCTTCCTCCAAACACGGTTAGTGGAATTATGACCAAAAAGTTCTATTTTGGTTTCATCTGACCACATAACTTTCTCCCATGACTCCTCTGGATCATCCAGATGGTCATTGGCAAACTTAAGACGGGCTTTGACATGTGCTGGTTTAATTATGGGAACCTTCCGTGCAATGCATGATTTCAAACCATGACGTCTTAGTGTATTACCAACAGTAACTTTGGAAACGGTGGTCCCAGCTCTTTTCAGGTCATTGACCAGCTCCTCCCGTGTAGTTCTGGGCTGATTTCTCACCTTTCTTAGGATCATTGAGACCCCACGAGGTGAGATCTTGCATGGAGCCCCAGTCCGAGGGAGATTGACAGTCATGTTTAGCTTCTTCCATTTTCTAATGTTTGCTCCAACAGTGGACCTTTTTTCACCAAGCGTGGCCCTTTCCTTTCCAGCCTTCTGGAGGTGTACAATTTTGTCTCTAGTGTCTTTGGACAGCTCTTTGGTCTTGGCCATGTTAGTAGTTGGATTCTTACTGATTGTATGGGGTGGACAGGGGTCTTTATGCAGCTAACGACCTCAAACAGGTGCATCTAATTTAGGATAATAAATGGAGTGGAGGTGGACATTTTAAAGGCAGACTAACAGGTCTTTGAGGGTCAGAATTCTAGCTGATAGACAGGTGTCTATCCCTACTAGGGCTGTCAAAATTGCTCAAAAATGACGTTCGAATATTCCCTAAAAAAAAAACATATATTCGAACTATTCGAATATCTGGTTGCGCATTTTGTCAATGACGCGCATTACGTCAATAACAGGACAAATTAATACAAAGAGACACAACTACTTGTATAGGTAGTTTATTTAAGTTTAAACATATTTGACAACGTATTAACTTACACAAAAACAAGTAAATCAACTAATGGCCAAGACCGCAGACCTTACTCTCGCTCGCAGGCACGCTTTCTCTCGCCCTCTCGCGCTCTCTCTCGCTCGCCCTCACGCTCTCTGCGCTTAACGGTTTAAATGAACAACAATACACAAATGTTGAGTGCTGATCAAGAGTTTTGTGCAAGCAATTTAAGGTCGCGACTCTTGTCCTAAATATAGCAGGCTTCATTCAGTGATTGAAACAAATATTATTAACATTAATTGAAGTTTTACAGTATATAGAACCGACATTGAACTCTCCGAGCAGCTCGTGCTGTGGTAAACTGCTGCTACTATGGCTATTTCGGGGACGTCTGGCCACGCCCCCTTGGCGGGCTCTGTATGATGTAATGCTAGCTCATTGGCGCACACGTTGGAGGCGCCCGCGCCATTGGATGTGCAGTTGCCGCAGCACAGCCAATGAGTGAGCCAGACACTCACTGTGCTATCTGTGCAGCTGGAAAATGCGTTTTACATTTAAAGCTTCAGAATTTTGCCACTAGCAAAGCTGACAGCCGCGCCTCTGCTACCGCGGGCATGTTTTTCCACATGATTCGAATATTAATTTTCACCTTCGAATTTCTGTTTTTTAAAACTATTCGAATATATATTCGAATTTAGAATATTCGTTGACAGCCCTAATCCCTACGATGACAATTTCAGACCCCTCCATGATTTCTAAGTGGGAGAACTTGCAAAATAGCAGGGTGTTCAAATACTTATTTTCTTCACTGTATATATATATATACTCTATAGAGTTAGTTCAGTGGTTGTGGTATTCAAGAAAGAGCTCTTATTCAAAGTTACTTTGGGCCTAGAGGTTTCATTACTGGAGGTCAACATTTTAACCGGGCTAACATTTACCTAATTTGTCCAAAATATTTTAACAAAACAGCTTCAGTGCACACTGTATAAGGACAGCAGAATGAGACAACTGGGATTGAGTTTACTCTTTGCCTCTTATATTATGCACTGGAACACACTGTAACAATACTCATAGAAGATACTCATAGAATTAAATTGTATAATGTATGCATCTCATTCTGAGTATGAAGATAGAATAATAAGGATATAATTTTGGGACACAGATTTACTAAAAAGCTATGATAACTTTAGATATAAAGTGGGTCATGGCTTGCAGTGAAATGTCAAAAATATAGCATTTATGGCAGTTGTCCCAACATTTCCTAAGGCAAAATAAAGTAAAATTAGGCCATTCCAAAATATAATTGATGATTTGTTTGGAGGTGCAACACTTTTCTTTTTTCCTCTTTTTCTCTCTCTCTGTATTTATTTATTTATTTTACTGTCATCACCTCTTTCTTTAGGTTTAGCCACATACCCAACTCTGCAAGGACACTGCAGCTTTCAAAACAAGTTCTGCGTTTGCAAATTATCAGCTTCTGTGCAATCCACTTCTTGGCTGTCTTGGCAGGATAATTCATAATCTCTAAAAAGGGGGAACATAAAAACAGCAAGGAAAGAAAGAGCCACGTTGCAACAAAATCTATCTGACAGCAACAAATCAGGATGCAGACACAAGAAGTCTGCACCACAAGCATGCATCCCTGTTTCTAACACAAGACATAAAACCCATGCAAAGCTGCTAGATCGTCGCAACGGAGCACCAAGCACACTGTATGTGATGCTCCTAACTCTCAGGAAAAATGAACACGATCACATTTTAGAACATTCTTTTGTACTTCTATGGTTTGTTTGAATTGCAACAAATATTTCAAGGAATTTAATAAAGCTTTTTGAGAGCTGCATAACTTCTGCTGCTTTAGGTTTTTCCATTGCTGAATTTTTCGAATTCCACTCTGCAAGCAGCAACAATTGAGCTTAGTGTCAATCAAACAACACAATCTCCATCAGGCTGTCAAAGTATAGGGCTGGATGACGGCTGATATGGCTTCCCTAAGCTGTCCCTTAGGTATAACGATTCAATGGATTAAAAAATCTGGCCAATGCAACTGCATCAATTTTAAAATTGACTGTTAAATCACTCCAATGAGCAATCATTTATTTAAAATGATAAATTATAATACTTACATATACGTACTAAAACCATGCACATTTAAACATTTCAATAAAATATATGACAATGATTTTTTATATCAGTTATTGACCACCAGTGATTCATTTATCTTATTTACATTAAATATTTTATCATTAATAATGCAATTTAAATTGATATTCTATATTAAAGTGTACACTATCTATCAGGGCTCCAGAATGTAACCAAGTGGTTGAATTTTATGACCTCTTTTCTTGCTGATGCAAATATATTTTGATAGAGGTGTTGTTTGTAGTAATGTCCGAAACCATTTGGACGTTATCGAGTGCCCTCATTCAGTCCCATTAATTCATAATGAGTGTATAACTGATGTCCACTCAACAGCTAGAGAATACCCATAATGCACTGTGAGGGTCATACTGAATGATCAGAGTGGTGCAGGTATGACGTCAGTATTATGCATTATTCCAGATAAAAACTTCCAAACATATACACTTGCCATGATATCACTATGATGTCATCCCACATTGTCATGATGGGTCCCAGTTAATGTGGGGCACAATGGAGACAATGTCATATTCATGGTCTTCCTTCCTCTTCTGACCCCAATACTCATTAGAACGAGGATGGCACTCTGGCATGAATGGTGCATTATCTGGCGTCCATTCCTCTGAACACCCCGTAATTAATTGACAATTCTATAGTGTACACACATTCTGTGGCAACTCCCCGCATGCTTTGCTCTCACATTGTTCCATAAAATGCAATGTCTGCTCACAAGGCTTACACCTCTCTCCTACTCTCAAAGGATCGGGGTCAGTGAAGCAGGTAGTGTTGCCATGGAGACAACTTTCTAGTTTATTTCAAGCACCCAGGTGAGGTTGTAACCTTGACCCGTGTTATTATCAATAAGAATTATTGTAAACCGTCACACTCTTAAATCGTGCAGCCGCGGTTCGGTTCCAGAGAATGAAGACGCCAAGAAAGAGAGAGAGGGGAAACAGTGGGCCTTTCATTAAATGGTGAATGAGTCAGGGCTCTTCTGGAGGATCTGCAGGGGTCTGCGATTGCCGCAGCTAAAGCAGTGCCTTCACCCTGTTTGCTTTGCAAGGCCACTCGCCGCCGTGAAAAACTTCGCTTTGTGCCCTGACCCCCAGCACGCCACTGCCACTCTTTCCCACATTGTCATAGCCCATCCTCTGGGTCTTGAGTCACGTGGGCATACAAAGCCAGGATAACAAGCTATGTAAATGCTAACTAGGGCAGCACAATACTGGAGAAACTTATTCGATAACTCGTTAAATAATGCAATATGAGATCCGCTTTAATTCTTTGTGTAAAATAAATTGAAATTATATTTAAGTAGGTATATTTAAAACTGAAAACAATATAAAAAACATAAGTGTTTCACATCCTTTTTGTGAGAAGAAACCATCCCTACAATTTTTGAAAGTGAAGAGCAGTGTTTAACTGTAGCATTACATAAAAAGTAAGGGTCATTTTAACATCAGTGTATACGCATTTCGCGATTTGTGCATTGTGATTTGTACATTTGCGATACTTGGATCATTTTTATATACAGGTGAAACTCAAAATTAGAATACCGAGAAAAAGCTTGTGTATTTCAGAAATTCAATTGAAAAGGTGTAACTAATATATTTAGTATATATAGCATACATATGCATGATTATACTTTTCAGAGGGCCGACATTTCTGTATTTAAAATATATATATTTTTTTATTTCATGTAATATTCTAATTTTCTGAGATTTTGAAATTGGGGTTTTCATAAGCTGTAAACCATAATCATCAATTATAACTTTTGCACGATATTCAAATTTAAAAATGTTTTATTGTGCAGCCCAAATGCTGACTGTAGCTCAAGGTCTAGAATGTGGATTCTGTTGAGAATCAAGTAAGGCAAGTGTGCAGCCACACAAAATTATGCTGGGGGTCAATTCAGCTTCAGAAAACAAGGACAAAACTCGGTGCATTCCGCATGTCATTCTCTTTCTAAAATGACACTTTAAATTTTTTATGTCAGTACTAGGCCAACTCTAAATTGAATGCAAGATGTCATTTTAAAATCAATATACAGTATGTAAACCTAAACTGCTTTAATGCAAAAGGACTGAAAAGGGTTTCAAGAGATGCAATACGTCTTTTCAAGTGTTAAAACAAAGCCAACCATACAGGTCATACTGATGGTGCTTGTATTACTGAAAAAAAGTGGTGCAGGAATTATTTAGAATAAATTTTTCACTCAAATTTCAGTTATACTTTATTGTATTAAGATAGCGTTGTTACATTGTAATTATACAACTAAGTACTGACAACATGTGCGACTATATTTAAGGTTAGGATTAAATTAATGTTTGTTAGGGTTATTTGCTTGTAATTATGCATAATTTACTGTTCTTACTATAGTACAGTACATGTAAGATAAACGTAAAATAAAGATTTTTTTAACAAAGAAATGGGAAGTAACATAATAAAAAAAATGATTTTTTAAAGTGGTAAGTACACCATTAGTCAACGCTACGATATTGAAAAAAAATTCTCCAAAGCCGAGACCTTCAACCATCTGCAGGCTCTCTGTACCTCTGTAGAAAGATGGTCTGGAAGCAAACAGAGAAAATCCGTCACCTCATCCTCCTCAAGCAGCAGTACTCGGTTTTTCAAGCCTGACCACGGTAGGCTGCCATTGGCATCAATACTCAAAGAGAATAGGGAGGAGGGAAGGCAGCTTCTGCTCGAATTAGTGATACTCCACATTCGCCCCAGAGAGCTCTGAAGTCACGGATGTGCAAAGATAGGATTACCGCCAAAGATATTCAAGCCAATCCTCGAACACCCACAATTATGGGCCGAGAGGCAGAGCCATATACGCTCATAGAAGCAGCACTTGATTTAGTTTCTTGTGTGCTTATACTGAACACAAATCAGTGGCGTTATGCAACACCAGCTGTTGCCTCCCTTCAGTAACTGCTGCATCAGAGGGAGATCGCATTGTCGCTCTTAAAGGGAGCCACAATTCCATTTAATCCTTCCAGCCCTTTAAACCATCACTGACTACATGTGCATGATGTGTTTAACACAATCTGGACAAAACACCCCAAGAGACCCTATCCTCTCAGTTTACAATTTAAAAATAAATAATACTGGCATTGTGAGAGGAAGCCCAATAATTTACAAAATAAATAAATAAATATATGGGTTACAGTGAGGCTCTTACAGTAAATGGGGCAAATCCCTAAACATTAAAATACTAACCATTTCATTAGTACACAAGACATAAACAATGTGTGTTGTTACCATGATTTTTGAATGGAGGAAAAAAAAAACTCTAACCCTACTAACCTTTCCAACCATTTCAGTCAGTGAGTGTTAAGTTAAGTACACCATTGGTGTAATGAACAGAGACTGCTCTTTGTAAATAATTGGAATCTGTTCTGGGAGCGACCTAGGCTCTTCCGTGCTGATGGCCTTCACCCCAGCAGAGTCGGAGCGGCTGTTCTGTCGGACAACATCTCCAAGACGCTACACACCATATGACTAGTAAGTCAAAGTCCAAATCACAGTCTTTGCTGTCCCAACTTAATTGATATAAGCACCAATGTAGAACATTATATAGAAACTGTGTCTATTCCTCGTTTAGTAAGGCCAAATAATATATATAATGTAGGATCTAGGAAAAATTTTATTGTAATTAAACCAGAAAATCTCAATATCAGTGATAAACAATTTCTAAAGCTAGGTCTTCTAAACATTAGATCGCTCACACCTAAGGCGGTTATTGTAAATGAAATGGTCACAGATAATAGTTTCGATGTACTGTGCCTTACTGAAACCTGGCTTAAACCAAATGATTATTTCGGTCTAAATGAGTCTACTCCGCCAGGATACTGTTATAAGCATGAGCCCCGTCTGATTGGTCGTGGCGGCGGTGTTGCAACAATCTCTATAGAGATATTCTTAATGTTACTCAGAAAACAGGTCACAGGTTTAATTCGTTTGAGGTACTTGTGCTAAATGTTACACTATTAGATTTAAGAAAGAAATCCCTATTATCTCTAGCCTTGGCTACTGTATATAGACCTCCAGGGCCTTACGCCGATTTCCTAAAAGAGTTTGCAGACTTTCTATCAAATCTATTGGTCAATGTCGATAAAGCAATAATTGTTGGAGATTTTAACATACACGTAGATAACACAAATGATGCGTTAGGGACTGCGTTTACAGATTTATTAAACTCCTTCGGGGTCACGCAAAACGTCAGTGGTCGCACTCATCGCCTAAATCATACACTAGATTTAATTATATCATATGGAACCAATCCAACCGATATAGATATTGTACCGCAAAGCGATGATGTAACTGATCATTACATGGTAACTTGCATGTTACGTACTGCTGAAATTTGTCATGTTGCGCCACGTTATCGACCAGGCAGAACAATCCTTCCAAACACTATAGATAGATTCTCAAATAGCTTACCTGATCTATCTCAGCTGCTCAGTGAACCCAAACAAACAGATGAACTAGAGGAAATGACTAGCAGTTTGAGCACCATTTTCTCTAGTACATTAGAAATTGTTGCACCAATTAGATTAAAAAAGGTTAGAGAGAAAACTAGAGCACCATGGTACAACAATGCTACGCATGCTATCAAGAGAGAAACTCGTAACTTAGAGCGTAAATGGAAACAAACAAATTTAGAGGTCTTTAGAATCGCATGGAAAGATAGTATGTCACGTTACAAAAAGGCTCTTAAATCAGCCAGGGCTGAGCATCTCCGCAGACTAATAGAAAATAACCAAAATAATCCAAGGTTCTTATATAACACCGTGGCCAGACTAACAAATAAACAGGCATCACCTGAGCAAAATATTCCGTTACAATGTAGTAGTAATGACTTTATGAATTTCTTCACTGAGAAAATAGAAAACATCAGAAACACAATTGTAAATATACAATCTATTATGGTGTCTTATGATTCAGCCTCAATTATAGCCCCTCAAGAACAACTACACCGCTTTACAACTATAGGACAGGAAGAGCTAAATAAACTTATTATTGCATCTAAACCAACAACTTGTTTATTAGATCCAATACCCACTAAATTACTTAAAGAAGTGTTACCTGTAGTGGAAGAGCCTCTTCTCAATATTATTAATTCATCTTTATTTTTAGGTCACGTTCCAAGAATATTCAAGCTGGCAGTAATAAAACCTCTTATTAAGAAACCACAATTAGATCCAAATAACCTAGCAAATTACAGACCCATTTCAAATCTTCCATTTATGTCTAAAATACTAGAAAAAGTTGTGTCCGCTCAATTGTGCTCTTTCTTGCAAGAAAATGATATCTATGAAAAATTTCAGTCAGGATTCAGACCGTATCATAGCACAGAAACTGCGCTAGTTAAAATTACAAATGATTTACTTTTAGCTTCTGACCAAGGCTGCATCTCAATACTAGTTCTACTCGATCTAAGCGCTGCATTTGATACTATAGATCATAAAATACTCCTGGATCGACTACAAAACTACACTGGTGTTCAGGGACAGGCATTAAGCTGGTTTAGATCGTACTTATCAGACCGTTACCACTTTGTCTGCTTAAATGGGTAAAAATCAAAGATAACGTCAGTAAACTATGGAGTACCGCAAGGATCTGTGTTAGGCCCTCTACTATTCTCAATATATATGCTGCCACTTGGTAATATTATAAGAAAACATGGAATTAATTTTCACTGTTATGCTGATGACACTCAATTATATATTTCATCACGGCCAGATGAAACCACTAACTTATCTAACTTGACAGAATGTCTTAAAGATATAAAATACTGGATGACGTGTAATTTCCTGCTATTAAATTCAGATAAAACAGAGGTATTACTTATTGGTCCAAAAAACTACCCACAAAATCCCTTACAATACAACTTTAATTTAGAAGGATGCCCTGTTACTTTATCCACTACAGTAAAAGACCTGGGTGTCATACTTGACCGCAACTTGACTTTCGAAAATCATATTTCATATGTTACAAGAACAGCCTTTTTCCACCTTAGAAACATTGCTAAGCTACGTAACATGCTATCCGTTTCTGATGCAGAAAAGTTAGTTCATGCATTCATGACCTCGAGACTAGATTACTGTAATGCTTTATTAGCTGGTTGTCCTGTATCCTCAATAAACAAGCTACAGTTAGTCCAAAATGCAGCCGCTAGAGTTCTTACTAGATCAAGAAAATATGATCATATAACACCAATTTTATCATCTCTACATTGGTTACCTATTAAGTTCCGTATCAATTACAAGGTATTGCTACTGACCTATAAAGCCCTAAATGGTTTAGCTCCAGTCTATTTAACGGACCTTCTATCGCCCTACAATCCGTCGCGCTCTTTAAGATCACTAAATTCGAGGCTTCTGGTCATTCCTAGGATATCTAAGTCCACTAAAGGAGAGAGGGCGTTCTCACATTTAGCTCCTAAACTCTGGAATAGCCTTCCTGATATTGTTCGAGGCTCAGACTCGCTGTCCCAGTTTAAAACCAGATTAAAGACGCATCTCTTTAACCAAGCATTCACATAATGCTTACCTTTTATACTACTGCCGAATCAGATCGAATGCATTAATATTATGAACATCAGCTACGCTAATTATTTCTCATCTGCCTTTCTGCTGTTATCTCGGGACGCAAGTCCCGAGGTAAATAGCGTTCGTCAGCTCCAGTTTGTATCCAGCCTCTCACGGAGACTTCGGATGATCCAACACCTGTGATGAGACGACTAAATGCCTGTGGAGAGACGACTCGACGCCTGTGAAGAGACGACTCAACGCCGGCGATATGTTATGCCCTAAATTAATACATGATGAACAAACTGTATTTTCTATGTACATTTTTAATGCACTTTCTGTAAAGCTGCTTTGAAACAATGTGTATTGTGAAAAGCGCTATACAAATAAATTTGAATTGAATTGAATTGAATTAAGTTATAGCCAGTTTTGTAAATATCCAACTTTGTGAGTGTTTTTTATAATATTACAAGCATCACTTTTCTGCTTTTAAATCCTTCTAATATTGTCCCTATTCACTTCCACTGAAAATGTCTCACTCCAACCGAAAGAAAAGATTCCAAAGATGAAAAAAGAAAATTCCTTAAGTAGTAATCAACATTAGCCACAAATGTTGTTTATTGTGGAACTGAACCCAGAACATTTCTTTAATTTCAGACACAGTGTCCGAGTTACAGTATATCAAATGACTTTCCATGGTTGTAAAAAAGAAAGGAAAAGGTGGGCACAGAAAAGGAAGGATGTGGGGGGGGGGCACTTTGAAGGAAAGCTTATTTTGCCTTATTAATGTACCCCCCTTCATCAGAGCATGGGCTTTTTTGTGTCAGCAATACAGTACATGCCTGAATTATAGATTTCTTGCAAATTAAAACTGCAGGCAGACTGTGTGCTTTAGTCTACTGACAAAACTGAAACCCTGGAAGTTGATGCTTGGCGCTTTTCAGATTTGAAGATCAGTCATTCTATTGTGCACCCTCTGGACCAGAGGGAAGCAAGCAGAAAAGAGGATCTGTTTTTTTTTCTCCCCCAAGCATTTTCCTTCCCATTTCCATCCCAAAGCAGCATATTTCTGTCCTCCTAAAGGAACTGCTTTCAAAAAACAACTCTGCTGTGGTCACAGACCAAAACTCTAATTACATTTATGGGCTTGCTTTGCAGAAGTCATAATTATACTACCTTTATTATGCAAATTAATGGGCTGATTTCAAAGAATTAATTACCCTTGTCCAAAGTTTGATTGGTAAATGGCTGTTTCTGGTTCCAGTTATTTTTGCTGCTTTCTTTGTACAGTTGGAGCATTTCAGACTTAAAATTCTGAGAGGAAAAGCCTGCAAAACTGCTTGGAAAACAGAAGTGATTGCTTTCATTTTGATTATCAATACATGCCACTTCTTAAGTGGCAAGATCATTTCTACAACCCCATACTCGTGCAGTTGTAAATGAATAAATATACAAAATTAAATTAAATGCTGCAACCCTTTTCTTATCACATGAGTGCCTTTAATTGGAGTCATTTGCATCGTTCATCTGATAGGACTAACTTAATTTGAAAGTCTCTGTTGCTTTTAACCTCCATAGAGCTGAAGGAAATCAGTGGAGTGAAGTGATGCAGCTTTAAGACAAAGACTCAACTCAATTCTTCCTTTTTATTCAGAAGGAGTCCACACAAAAACCCAGCAAATGAAATGCAAGAGCAGAGCAGCCACAATGGACCGCCTGAATGGGCTGAAATGAGTTAGCCGAACATAAAGAAGAGGATGAATAAGGAAGGGCCGCAAGACCCGGTGGATTAGTGGCCAGCGGAGGTGGGGGGGTGATTCTGGAACCTGAATGAGAACTCTCAGGCCAATCATACCAAACTCTTAACCTCTGCTGGCGGATGACCTCGAACATAGAAGCGCCTCTTCTCATTCTACTCATAATCATGACTTAAGGACTCGAGAGATAATCACATACGCAGTTTCTGTGGAGGGAACATAATTTAGACTCTGGAAGAAGTCAATAGTCGCCTTTTAAATAGGCCAGAATGTAACACCTCGCTGCATTGTAAAGCAAAGCTAGACGGCGCACATATGTAGCTGAGCCTGAGACATCTCAATTTGTCACCTAAAATATTACCTAGTAATTTAAGACTTTATCTGTTTTTTTGTCATCTAGATTTAGTTCTTTCCCAAGTGTTGTCCCACCATGTGTGTGCTATCTGAGAAGTGCACATGTAAATGCCTGTTGTGACTACTTTTTATAAAAGCATTAGCAGGCCATACTTTTACTATCTGAGGATGTATGACATTATGAAGCTGTGCCAAACACTTAAGCACATGATAAGCACATCAAGAATGACATTCTGAAATTGTGACAAACACTTAAAGAAATGTCAAGCGCTTTGGGAGCAGAGCGATAGGATACAACAATCCTCTGACCATGCTGAGAGAGCTGCCCTCTTTTCCACCTATTTAAATTTAACCATTAGGTATACGAGATGACAGATTGCAAATTTTTCGCTTGCGTACCGTAGCTTTTATCTGATAGCTACAAAAAAAGAAAGAAAAACAATAGGATAGCATAAGCAAATTACTGTGAGGCTTATATCTTCACTAAGCTCATTTCCACTGAAATGCTCTTCCAACATCACAGATAAGGCTAGGAAAACATTCAAAGCTCGACATCTTGTTCTCTGACAGGGTGGATCAGAGCAGAGCTCCTCGTGCACAGATAAGGGGGTTAAAACAGAAATAAAGCCAACACCAATCCCTCAGACTCCCAGCGCGGATGTTGGGTGCGCCAAACGGGAGCGCCAGGAACCCCAGAAGGCTTCGTTGGCGATGTTCAGCGACAGAATTGCTGTAAGTGCCTCGTTAAATGCCGAAACCTGGAAAACAATCGTGTTAATGAGTGAGAATGCCAGACGTCACAATGCATTCAATCCAGCGGGGCTCTGAACCTGGCCCCTGGCTCCTCGGCCAGAGCTAAAAAGACACAATATTACAATTAGCATGCTGATTAGCACCTGCCCAGACTCACTGGGAATGACAGGGGGCTAATGACAAAGTGAGCCAGTGTTGTATGTCATGTTCATTGGTAAATATCAACCACTTGGTATTCAGTGTGCCCGCATATGTGCCCTCTTCAGAAAAAAAGGAATTGTTTAGTTGAAAGCAAGACTGAGGCAGACAGTGGCCACCGGTGTGTCTCATTATTTCCATCCATGTCTGAAAATCAGAGCTGCAAAGCCTTTAATTGTCCACAACATACATTTAATGAGCAGCTTTTAGACAAAACGTACCGTCTGTAATGTTTTATCACTAATGACGCAACTTGCTTTTCATATGAGAGGAGACTCAAATGATACTCTGAAAATATCTACAGTAACAGCAACAGCGGGAATATCTGATGATGCAAAAAGCAAAGAAACTCTCAGAGAGTGGGTCGGGTACTGGCTTTATATGCGGTTAAAGGGGCAACCTTGTGAGATTACTACATTCCCTGTGTTGAGTTTATTTTTTATCACAGCATTGTTTATCACCTCACTTCCTGTTCCCAGTGAATCAATATGCAGTCAATCTCGAAGCAAGGAGAACGCATCGATTTGGTTCTTAAGGCTGTACAACCTTTAATCTCCTGAAACGTCGCCGAGCCCCTGAATGCTTTGAGGACACTTTATGCTGGACTGTGCAAAAGCTAAACAGGGCAGGAAATCTATGCACAATCAACAATCCAGCCTCTTACGGCTAACCTAAGGGCAAAAGGTGGAGCGTGTTTTGGCTCTGTTGAGGCAACCTATAAGCTGAGATTTAACTCTTTATTGATTCTCCGCAGGAAATTCAGGTAATTCCCTTGCATTTATAGAGCATGTCCATTTTATTGGTCATCCCAGTGTGAGTTTCAGTTGCAAAATGTTGCATAAATGTAAAAGTGTCACTAAAACGAAATCTAGTGTGAATAGTGTGTATCACTTGTAAATTGTGTTTGCCCCAACTCTGATTTGCTGTGAATACATTCAAAATGTATTCTACCATTTGTTTCTCTGATTGCGAGCGGGAAGGTAATTATTTCTATGAAAGAACAGGATGAAGATGATTTTTGGTAATAGGTTCTTCATGAGGGTTTTTGTGGCAGGCATTGTGAGATGCCAAGGCCATGTTAATGAATATGTACACTGTCCGCTGTTTGATAAAGTTTGAAATTAATTAGTGGCTGCTAAACAACTGAACTCATCAGGCCTGTATTTATGAGACACAATACCCCTGAGTGTTTGGAGAATAATCCAGAAGTTTGAGCTGCTATCCATTATTAATTAAACAAGGACAAGTTAGTTCTCATGTTCTATGCATACCACTGAATTTAACAGCACAATGAGTCACATTATACTCTGTTTTACACCAAACCCTGATCAGGCTTTTGTTTCAGATGAAAGCAACTAAAACAACTTAGAATAAAATGAAGACTACAGCAAATCACAACAATTTTGCAGCATATGCCTTGAGAATAAGTAAACAAATATGTCTATTAGGCAGATGTGTCTGTTTTTCAGCCATTTAAATGATTCGTCATTTTCAGCATTATTTAACAGGCTTCAGTTAAATAATGACTTTCTCTTTCTTCAAAGAGAAAGATCAGACAACTAATTTTGTCAGATTTTTCTAATTTGGTTTTATCAGTCTAACTTCATAATTTTAACCATTATACACAATGATTAAAATGACTAGGCCATCACAATTATTTAAATTGTTATCTTGATTACATAGCATGATTTTTTGTCATTTATTTTAAAATTTCATCAGATTGCACTTTCCCCATATAAGCACAAATCAATGGGAATGTCAACTCGTTTGCATGGTTTATTTTGTGCATGTTTTAACTTTTCTAGTTTCCCCAATTCATAAAATTAGGAAACTTGCATTTATTCCGCAATCAGTCACAAACAATATGGTCAAGAGCCATGTTTGGATTGATTACAGTTCATCACTCAGAATGTTTGATTGCAGATTAGTCGCAGCAAACAGCACAAGTGGCCTTGTGAAGAAACATGGACAGGCTGTATTACACATGGAATCACTAAACTCCAGCGTACATCTTTGTCTGTGTTTTCAAATCATCTGCTCTTTTTCCAGTGTAGGGAGAGTGTGCACATAGTTGCCCAGTTGTAATAATGAAAACACTGGGCAGATTTTTTTTCTCCTTTTTAAGAGAAAAGCTCTGATTGGGAGGATTTCACCTCTTGACATCTGGCAACCCCAGAAATAAAAGCTTGTTACTGCTTGTTAAAAACAATCTATAGGGTTTTTTTTTCTGAAAAAAAGATATTGGTTTTAATAGATATTGGATTAAAGAAATTGGATATTGGTAGACATAAGTTTTTTAACTAAATTTTTTCGTCAACATTTTTTTAAAAAGCTGAACTATTATTAATATGACAACCCATCTTTAAAAAACAAAAACAAGGGAAAAAAACTTGATTAAACATGCAATTCTTAAACCTTAATGACGTTCCGAACCTGTATGACAATTTATTCTACAAAACACAAAAGATGATATTTTGAAGAACATCGCAACTGTCTCAGTTTGTTTGGACGCTGCTGACTTTCAATTTATGGACCCCCAAAAAAAGCATTTTGCATCTTGTGTTCTACAGAAGGAAAAAAGTAGGGCTGTCAACTTTAGTCGTTTAGTCGACTAACCGGTCGATGCTGACATTCTTATTGGTCGACCAGTTGCATTTTTTTTTTTTTTACCAATAGAAAGAATTTTTCAATGATTTACTCCTTGATATTTATTCCTTTATAAGCTGTTATATATTACTGTATTCTAAATATAATTAGCCTATGGTTTATCCCCAACTTTAAATGCTTTAATTTAGGCTATTTTGTAACAGCGCCACAGTTTAGCGCACACACATAGAACACTCGGTTCGCACCTGTGGCTGCGCTACTGCTTCGTGCTCAGTAAGGGATATAGGTAGTTTAGCTGTATTCATTCTGTTATACATACATATCTATGTATGTATTAGAACGCTACTTGTTTCGGTTTTTATGCTTTTATACACTATATGTTTTTAGCTCGATGCGGCGTGGACGCACTTGGAAAAAAAAGAGCGCGTCGCACCGCGACCGCGTTGCTTCCATCATGAGCGCGCACACCGCGCGCCTACATTTGAAATCGAACTTGAGCGCAAAAGACGTGAGCAGTCCCTTTAACGGCTTTATCATGCCGACACAATAGATTGTGTTTTCTTGATATGTTTTTGTTTTTATTTGTACACTTGACGCATTTGAAAATAGCCTAAATAATGTAACAAAACGAAAATAAACCTATATGCGGTCCTACAATACAGCCTATTATTATTAGGATTGTATTTTAGGCTCTTTGGGTTTTTTGTGTGTTTGTTTTAAAACGCCTAGATCGGCTGGACAAAAGTTAACCCATAGCTTTGAAAGTAAAGAAGAATATTCAGCCTGTATAAACGAGAGCTTTTGTTAGGATTTTTCATTGTGGCAGATAGCAGTTATATTTTTTGTAGCGTGTGGTGTGGTCAGGTGCGCGATTGAGACGGCTACTATAGACCTAGGAGGACAGTGCTCCTCACTTTTTGCAGTTAAAAAAAAAATCACTTAATTTTCAAAGAATTGTATTATTATTATAGGTTTATGTATTTTTGATGTTTTTTCGTTGTTGTTTTATAAATGCTCTATGACAATTGTTAAAAAATGATCAAAACATCGCGTCTTTTTTTTTTTTTTTTTTTTTCTCGACTAATCGTTGCGCAGGACAAGACTTTGGTCGACTAAGGATTTCTTTGGTTGACTACAGCCCTAGAAAAAAGTAATTCAGGTTTAGACAGATTTTTTCATTTTTTATTGAATTACGTACACAAAATACAGTGGTCTTATCACTTTTCATTCAGAATGCAAGCTCAAAATGAAGCATACTTCTTGCAATGGGGTTCAAGAGCTGTACAGGAGATACTACCAACATATTTTTGTGTTATCTTTCAGAATAATGCAGATGTTCAAGAACTGTTTATGAATATGAGTGCAATAAATTGTTTGCTTCCAGTCAATTTAACTGGTTCTGAATAATTTCGATCCTACACTTAAATATAATCTACTCATTACACAGAAACTCACAAATCTGTAATAAAACTTCAATGGATCTACAGAGTTCATTTCCAGCCTTCTCGAAACACGTTCTTCCCTCATGCCATCTGCTAAGAAAACATGAATAAGTGGGTGCATTATTTAGCAATTAACGAAAAGTACACTAAGTGGGTGATTTTAATGATTCATAAACTTATTTTTGCTGGAAATGACATTGCATGACCTAAATAGGCACTCTGCAAGGGTTTATTGGTTGGAACAAGACTGAAGCACATTTATTTGGACTGCCTAAACAAGTGATGACACTGAACATACATTATACTGCACGAAAAAACGTGTGAGCGTAACAAAACTCAAACAGAATCAGGGTAGTACAAAGTATCCACCTACACCACATCCAGTGCACTATTGCTCCCCATTAGAGACTACACGTACGCCCCACTCTTAGCACTTTATCATGGTCCTTAAATAGGGCTGTGGAATTATAAAGGAAGTCATTAGATTTAATTAGACCAATTAGATCCAAATTGGAACAGAATGATGCGGGTACATGCCACCAAACAACATGGCACCGATACAGTGAATCCTAATTGAAGTGCAGACTAGACAGAGGAAGGGATAAAAGACAAACAGCAACAGGCACATTTACGAATAAAATGTAGCCTCAAAAGCAATAGAGACTCCATTCCCGACCCATATATGCATGCATCAATCTCAAAGAGAACTGGGGACCACACTGCCTTTTTTTGTGATTGGCAGTGTTTAGAAGAAAATTACAGGCCTCCCTCCCCACAGGTTCAGCTGATTATTCTCAAAAGACAAGCCGAGCTGCACCATAATCTCTGTGTTTCCATGGGGTCCTGATAGTAGCACAGCCCTGGAAGTTTGATAGAGCAAACTTCAAAGGAATGAGCGAGGTAAGGTGCCTGCTCTCTTGGGATTGCGGTTGTGCAGGCGAGGGTATCGAAGCATGAATTATCTATTAGTGTGACTGATATTACAGCAGGGGCCCTATTTTGAGACTGAAATAGACATATATATCATGAACTTGTGGCTGCGTGGAATTCTTCGTGCTGCCACTAAAGGCTGATAATCTAACGGAGTCATTAGACCACTCTTATTAGACCACATTCGATGAGCCATGGATGCACATAAATGGTACACATGTCAAAACAGCACAATTGAAATTACATTTATATCCACAAAAATTCACATCTAAAAATGGAAAAATTTGTCTATTCATGCTGGAAAAGTACTAATGAACCCATTGTGATTTTTTTTTTTACGTTTAACTGCATATAAGACTTTAACCTTCCATGAAAATCAGCATGAAGACAAAACTGCCAACTGAGCGAGCTTTTTTTAGGCAAATTTCAAAGAAATGTGGGAGGAATCTCAAAGATCTGCAATAATATTCAGTGTGCACAGGCTCAGCATTTGGCAGACAGTTCCGCTTGAAGAGAAGATGATCCAAGAAAAACATTGTCGAGTCCCCCACCAGCCCCTTTCACAACAATATACACAAGGCCAAACACTTCACAGCCACAATTTGCAGAACACAATAATGAGCGCAGCACATCACTTACATATACTCCATAATTTTCAAGCAGTGAAATGAGACCCTGTGGAATTAAAATATGGCATTTGTATGGAGATCGTATTTTTGTCATCAACCACCACTTGCTGTGTGGACAACCATCCCAACTGCTTTAGAATACCACTGGGAAGGGAAGCCATACGTTCCAATACCTATTCAATACCTCTCCATATCTGCTTTATGTTCATCTGACTTAAATTTCACATGCTACTGTATGCCCTGAACCATAATCTTCCAATTCTACAACAATTTCCTCTTTTCTGAACCCAGAAAGGGTAGCTAGCCATCCTATCTGTGCCTTCTGTCTTGTTACTGTTCAGGGGTGACTGTCTGACCTGAAGAAGAAAAAGAGAAGCCAGATGGCTTCTTTAAGCTCTTGTCTGAAACCCAAATATGTCTGTTGTCAGCACAGTAGGGGAACAAAAGAAGAACCCCTAAAATAACAGGATTAAAGAATACAGATTGGGAAGATTTTGTCTACATGGCATAAGCACACATGAGGAGGGTTGCTAGTCCATTGCATGAGCCTTTAAGACCCTAAGGCAAGCTAATATCCTTTATTTCATCACACTTATCACAAAATCGTATAGAGTATTTAAGAATCCACAAATTAGTGGATTAGACATCCTAGCAAAAAAGATGATTAAGCAAATCTTCATGCGAGACAACATTGGTGACCGGATATTTGAAAGTCTAGTTAAACCGATGACATACTCACAAAAACAGATATTTTAAGCTGTAAATATATGATTTAAAAGTTGGGGTCGGTAAGTTATTTTTTATTAAATTTTTTTTGATCAAAAGTATTTTATTTACTTACTTATATATATATATATATATATATATATATATATATATATATTAAGGCTGGGGAAAAAAACGATTTAGATTTTTTTTCTCCCCCTCTTCAGTATAGCGTACATTTTGCATTTGCCAAATCTTCCTTTAGGGTTTCCGTAGCACGCTCCCTGCGGCGCAGCCTCTGCTCAAAACGACAACGGCCCTGTCCCAAATGGAACCCTAAGCACTCGCGGTCTTCCTCTGAGTCCGCACTTTCGCGACGTAACGCCGCTTTGAATGTCGGGAAGAAGTCTGCTGTGGAGTCCGCATCAGCGTGGGCTCGGCAAAAGTGCGCATCAAGGGTGCAAATCGACCGCAGAGGGGGCGCTCGCGAGCACCCTTCTGAGTTCTAAAAATGACAAATGGGACACACTGCGGTCTCACGGACTTGACGGACACGCGCACGCGGCAGCCATTGTAAGTCCACAAGACCGAAAGTGCACATGAAGTGTGCCATTTGGGATTGGGCCTACAACGCGTCAACCCCGCCTCAGATGCGTGCTGTCAGAATGTATGACTGTTGTGGACGTGCTCTTCCTGGAATAACGCACTGAAAACGGCAACTAAACCCAATGAATTCACAGCAATTAAATAAAATAGTGTTCTCATGTTATGTAATATGCAGCCCCAATTTAATCATCGTTATTATTAGTTGTGCATTCTGCTTGAGCGGCGCGCGCTGTATGAATAACCGTTGAGCACTTCGCTAGCGCGTTATTTAACTCAAAGAAACGCATCCTATATAATCCGATATATACAAAATAAACATAATATTACTAATTATATCTACACAAAATGACGTGAATGCACAAGTGAACTTGAACTAAGTTACGGTTGAGCAGCACGCACGCGCATGAACCTGCTTAATCGATGATGTTCGATAAAAAAAAATAATAAAAAAAATCGCCCAGCTCGATTATATACACACATATATATATATATAAAATACTTTTATTTATATTTTGGAGTGTATGAAATACATACTGTAGGCAACAGTGTATGTTTTAGCCTATCATTTAGCCTATATTCTTGCAAAGGCTTAATAGGCTTTCATGGCAGCAAATTGCTGCTGCGCTGTAAAAGTAGTACCAAAATGTTTTTACATTTTTAAATATATTGCTAGACAAAAAAAAGAAAAAAAAAGTAGGATTGCCTTTTGATTTGTAATGTTATTCTGAACAAAAGTATTATAATATTACTAACAACAGATTTAAGTAGCTATATAATAACTAAATATTATATAATTATAATATCATTAGTAATTACTATAATTAGCACTAATGCATGAATAACGTTTACAATATTACAATAGGGCTGTCACTTTACGTTCGAAAATCGATTGCACAATTGATCGGACCAACCAACACAAGTTTCAAAAACGAAAATAGGGAATCGATTTTAAAGTCCTTTTTTCCTTTTCTTTTATTTTTTTACCAAAAAATGTGTTTTAGGTGGACAGATCAATACAGTACACAGAACATATAGGATGTTGGAAAATAACAATGTCTTTTTTGTTAACAAAATGCTTTTTAATATTCGCTATTACTTCAATACAAGTGAACAAGCGCGCCGTTATTTGTTGCTTAGTGACGTGCGTGTTTAAGCAAGCCAGAAATGCGCAGATTATGAGCAATACGCTGTATTTAATATATCAAGAGGACTCACGAGTAGGGTTGCAAAGTTTCCAGAAACTTTCCAGGATTTTCGGAAACTTTCCAGGATTTACAGAAACTTTCCAGGATTTTTGGGAAACTTTCCAGGATTTTTGGAAAGTTTCTGGAAATGTACCGGAAATGTTCAGCCCCTTTGCAACCCTACTCACGAGTTGCGCATTTGCGCTAAATCTGCACAGCTTTGGCTACACGAACTTCCCCAGCAAAGTGAGTAAACTTAGAAACACGCCAAATTGGCTCGTGATTTGGCGGGTGTTCATTTCAATCCCTGAATGTTGCACTCCTGTTTGTCATTGTGCACGAAACTTCATGCCAATAAATCATCAGAAATATTGTTGACTTGTGCGCGTCACAAGTGTCCTCTTTACGCTCATCCTAATGCCTGTTAGTTGTCCGAGGATATGCCTATATTTGGTGTTGAAAATGGAAACATTTAGACATGGAAAATCAATTTTACAATTGAGTCAATGAACACTTATGTCTAAAAAAACTGGATTTTCCACAAAAGTGACAGCCCTATATTACAATATACTAGTATAATCCTGAGTAGAAATACATTAAATTACAAACAGTAAAATAATGTAGTTGTTCTGTATACCGTAAATTGCATTACATTACAACTTTAATATATTTTTAATGTTGCTGTCAATCGATTAAAAAATAAAAAATAATAAAATAAAAAAAAGCACATTTTTTCTGCACATTTAAATCGCAACTAATATCAAATTAAAAAATATATATATTTTTTAGGGCTGTCAAATGATTAATCACGATTAAATCGCATCCAAAATAAAAGTTTGTGTTTACATAATAAATGTTTTTGTACTGTGTAAAAGTATTTTGTATACTTTACCAATATAGGGCCAATATATCAGGGCTCAACGATTAGGAATTTTTCTATTGGCAGATTTTTACTTGTCCTGCCAAAATGCACACAAAAAATTTATTGTAAAAGTAATAATAACAAATTAAGTTGTTTGAGTTTTACTAATTCAATTGATTAGAAATTATTTTTGATTGTTAAAATGTAATTCACCTATTAAAATTAAATCCAGAAAAAATAAAAACATAAAACAGAATTTGGGGAGGGAAATTAAACATTTCATCATATAAATATTCAAAACTTTCAATATATTTTTAGTTAAATTGTATAAGTTTAATAATTTCAATTAATTAGGCATGCATTAGATTATTCAAATTACACTTTTATCATTAAAACAAAGTCCAGATGAACTGATTTCAACAGCTGTGCTGCTTAACACTTTTGTGGAAACCATGACTTGATTTTTTTAGGATTCTTTGAAGAATAGAATGTTCAAAGTATTTTATTTTTTTTTAATTACATTTAAAAATAAATACATAAAATCTGTCACTTTTGATCAAATGCATCCTTGCTTAAAAATATATACACAAAAGCCATTTTCTCTAGCTTTGAAATGGTCCAAATGTTAAGAACCAAACCACTTTTATAACAAACTCAGTAGATAAACAACTGGTATTTGGCAAAGTGCAAAATGATCAAGCACGGCCTGAATATTTCTACATTCCAATTTGCAGATCTGACTTGTGCGCCGATTCAGTGCTCGAGCATCGCTGTGAAATGAACATAACTATCCTCATAATAACCACACAAAAAAAAACTGAGCTGTAGCCAGAGACATTCACGCATTAAAGGTGACAGTTGATTCTAAAGTGGTCACAGAGCACACATAAAGAAACTTCATAAGAAGCTCACCAGTAACTTTAATGCAGCACAGGACAGTTAATTCCTGCTCTAAAGGACACACTGGGGATGCTATGCTGAAATAAACTAAATCTCCCTAGGCCTGGAGTCTCTTCTTTATATAAAAAGCACAATAACATGTCTTTGCTGATGGACAAATCTGACGGGGACATCAGTGGATGACAAAAAAATTACTGAAAGCAGCTTATTCCCAAACACTATTGCGAGTCCATCAATGTGCTCTGAGTGACCGGATTACTGAATATCTGTTCAGGGAGTGCATAAAAACACATGATTACAGGCATTTGGGGCTCTGCTCTGTGTCTGCTATTCTATATTAAAGACGAATCGATTCTTTTACAACACTGTTTTAATGCGTAAGAGTAACCATGTATTTTTCAAGTTTCAATGTGTTTTTAAGTTTTTGCTTCAATTGGTTTATATTTGCTTCAGTGTAAAACTTCACTGTAATCAATGGCATAGCGTCTGGGCATCCAGGGTATGCAGCACGTGCAAATGGGCCCGGGCGGATTGGGGGCCCGCCCAGGGGAACCTTTTAATTAAAACGAGATAATGAATTAATTCATGGCCACGATAAAAAATTTTTTTGTATGCATGTCATGTGCAGATAGTTCCTGTTTTTCCGTAATTTCTTGTGTGCATTTGTTATTTTTTGCACCCCGCGGTTGCCGTACAACTACACCATTTTTTTAACGACGCTACATGACCGCGCTAAATTAAAAAAGAAGATCGCTTGTGTTTGCATACAAAAGTTAAGTATTAACATTGGCTGAGTCTTGGTTATTTTAGAATTGTTTTAGTTCCATTCTGGGGTGCGTTTCCCAAAAGCATAATTGGCCAACTATGATCGCAATTTCCATTGAACTCTATTTGTTACGACGGAACTTGCGACCATAGTTGGCTTTGGGAAACGCACCCCAGGTTGTGAAAACTTTTTGGGTAGAGTGTGTTTTATTTATGGTATTGTTTGGTATGGTATTTTCTAGAGATGTTCGGATACCCTTTTTCCCCTCCCGATACGGATTCCGATACCTGTACTCAGGGTATCAGCCAATACCGAGTACTGATCCAATACCTGGGTGTGTATCTATACAGCTGCAATTCATACTAGCCCTGTATGAATTGATAGAATTATTTTATGGTGTGCTTCAGACTTATGCCTTAATTAGACATGAACAAATACATACTGGAACTAGAATTCTAGTGAACTAGAATATTTTTATTATCTGACATACATTTCACAGCAATATATTATTAATTTTTCTTAAGTGAAAAAGAACTTGTTCTGCGGGGTGACGCGTCTTCAAATGGTTTAAGTTACTCGTGTTGAAGTTGCTAATACTTGTTCCACCCCTCGAAGTTGCAGTATGGCATATGTTGCCGTTTTACTGGCTGGTTGGTACAGTCTGAAATACTGCCAAACAGCGGGCATACTGCTAGCGTGCGCGTTTTCTTCTTCGCTGATCTAAACAGTGGTTGCTTGTGGCAACAGCACACCTACAAGCAACAAGCAACCACTGTTTAGAGCAGCGAAGAAGAATTGATCTCTGATTTGCAGCGTTAAGCAAAGCTAGCGTGCATAACTAGGTATTGTTTAAGAAATACGGTAGAAGGTAGAAGTACTCGCCGATACCGATGCCAGTATTTGTATTGGTCTCAGCGGCATTTCTAGTATTTTCTTAATAGGCTATAGTGAACATCTATAAATGTATCTTCAATGTATTTAGGGGGCGGGTTAGGGCTGGACTGGGACAAAAAATAAAATTAAAAAAATAAATCGGCTCTGGCATTTTGGCTCAGACCGGCCCACTACATATGATAATTTCTCAATGATCAATGCTTTTTAATGTTAAAGGGCACCTATTATGGAATTTTGAAAATTACCTTTCATGTAGTGTGTACCATAGATCTAAGTGAACAAAAACATCCTGCCAAGTTTTAAATATGAAAGTTCACCGTATACAAAGTTAAGTAAGAGTCGACTCTGAGTTGCTGATATGAATCGATAGACGAAAGATGCTTTTTCTCTGTCTAGATGACGTCAACTTGACAAGTTATTTGAATAAGATACGCCCACTTATTGCGCTCGTAGACATAGATATCCAAAATAAAGGCACCAGGGAAAACTTGAAAACATCCAGTATGGCAATGCAAAAGCAAACTTTTTTCATCAGCCCATGGAGGAGCATTTGAAGACTAAGTGGCTACAGTTCGTATGTATAACTATACCACAGAACAGAAGTATAGCCCGAACATGCTTTGTTCACGTCATTTTGAAGATGATTGCTTCACAAACAAATGCTATCAAATATGGATTCGCGAGCCAGCTGATATTGAAGGAAGGTTAAGATTATTTGGATGAGCTTCCTCCTCCGAATCACAACCTGTAAGTATTATTAATATTAATAATTGTTGCTTTTATGTTTTATGTAGCATGCTCAATAATTATTTTGTGTGTTGTGTACGCACAGCACAGCTTCTATAGTCTTCAATGTCAATTGTATTGAAATATGTGAAGTGTTTGTCGTTGTTATTGGAGTTGTCATAAAGAATAGAGCAATACCTCGTAGTACTGCATTATCAATATGTTTATGCGTTGGGCTAACGCAAACAAAGACTGAATATGTGCTTTTACCACTGAATTTTGGGTGCTTACTTAAATTCCTTCTTAAATTCTTAAATTCCTTCTCTTATTTTGAATTTTTTACTACAAAACGGTGCACTATAATCATTATTACAACACAATGTAATTGATAAAAGCATTGTACACTGTACTCGGTGTTAACCAACTGACTGGTTGTTGACTCCGTGTTAACCAACTGACTGGGTCATCTGACCAATCACCGCAGATTAGCGTCACGCAAAGGCGGGGTTTGGAAAAATGAGTCGCTGAACGATTCATATGGGAGTCACTGAGCAAATCAGGTAAAAATAAATGCATATTATAAAACAACAAAAGTGTTTTTTGTCATCGCATGCTTGTAAAACTGTTGTTGGGGACTCCCAAAACAATATTAGGAACATTTTAAATGCCATAATAGGTGCCCTTTAAATTCATCAATCCGGTGCTGTCACAGTCATCGTCAACACCCGTCTGTCTTCGTCATCTTCACTACACTTCCCAGAATCCTCCTTGTCTCCACACCTGAACTCACTCCCTCAATCATCCACCTGTTCTTCGTCATTATCATCTGTCACCTGTCTTCACTAATCAATGTCTGTATTTAGTCCCTTCAGTTCAGTCACTCTTTGTCAGTAGTTAGTCTTATGTTGCGTGAGTTATTCTGCCTGTTTGTCTACCCGTAGTTGCTTTATTAGTAAAAGTATTTGCATTGGAGCTCTTGCCTTGTTGTCTTCTTCTGCCTACACCACGCCGTGACAGAACTACTGACCAATTCAAAATGAAGGTGGAAGACTGGATTTCCCAAAACGGTTTCTCTCTGGAGGATTATGTGGAGGTTTTCCTCAACCTTTATCAGGACGTGAGCAGGGATGAGGAATCTCAAGCAGCAATTCTGGAGTGGGATGGATGATCTACTCGCCCAAATTCTGCTGTTGGGAGATCTTCATCTCCCCTTTGTTGATTTCATTGACCGCACCTTATGGGTTTGTGGATCCTCCCTCACTGTGGGCCCTGAGTCATGTTCTGCCGAGCCTAAGTCAGAGCTTTTTGATGACCTTCCTGAGGTCCCGCTGGTCCCGCCCAGCTCAAAGCCCTCTTCGCCGCTGGTCCCGCCCAGCACCGCACCTTCACCGCTGGTCCCGTCCAGCACAGCGCCTTCACCTCCATGGCCACCCGAAGGGTCCTCTCCGCCATGGCCGCCCTTTGGCCAGCCTTCAGGGCGGCCACACCCTGGCCAGCCTTCAGGGCAGCCACCCCCCACCCCTGTTGATGTTTCTCGGCGCGAGGTCGCGCCTTTTTGAAGGGGGGCGTTCTGTCACAGTCATCGTCTACACCAGTCTGTCTTAGTCAGCTTCACTACACTTCCCAGAATCCTCCTTGTCTCCACACCTGAACTCACTCCCTCAATCATCCACCTGTTCTTCGTCCTTATCATCGGTGTCACCGGTCTTCACTAATCAATGTCTGTATTTAGTTCAGTCACTCTTTGTCAGTAGTTAGTCTTGTTGCGTGAGTTTTCCTGCCTGTTTGTATCTACCCGTAGTTTCTTTATTAGTAAAAGTATTTGCATTGGAGCTCTTGCCTTGTTGTCTTCTGCCTACACCATGCCGTGAAAGGTGCACTTTGAGATTTTTGTTTTGTTTTTTTATTTGATTGGGCCAGCCCAGTGTCAATCAAGAAAAGAACAAATGGGCCAGTCTGTGAGAAAACAAATGCATTTTGACTTTGTTCAATGCATTACACCGGCACAAAGATCCCAGCACCGCCAATTAAGCAAAACAAAACTAAACGAATGGGAGTTTTATGGGCCGTTCAGGCAAAAACAGTCTGTTTTTTTTTTTAAAGTATGAGATGTATCGGCCCAAAAAGCACGTCGGCACACCGGGAAAGTGCCCGGTCTGCCCGATGGCCAGTCCGGAAGCCCAAATAAATATTTTTGGCATTTGGCCCGGGACAAACTTGCTACGCCACTGACTGCAATACTACGTAAATATGCAATATGGTTCTCTGCACATGCACAGTATCTACTTAACTAATGCAGAATTCTACACCCATCTGTCTAGCTCATTTGTACAAAGCCCCTAACTGTAAACAGTCTGTACTGACTGTATTTTAGGGATGAGTTACTATAGTAAAACAACCACCTAGCCTATTTAACACCATTTTGTTTCTTTCCCTGTCATGGACATAAGTAATAAACCACTTGACTTGATTTCAGATTTATAAGGCAAGGCTACTCTGTTTTTTTGCCACATATTGCACAAACAAATAATAAATGCTCGTAAAATGTTTCAAGGGAATCCAGATCATTAATAACAGTTAAATGCAATTCTAACCTGCCTTTGATACTGACATGAAAACTATGATCCCTGTGGCAAGTTAGCAAATAAAAACACTATTTTTAATCTGATGTTGACCCAAGACATACCACTTCCAGAGTACTGAGGAATTCTTGCCGTGTGGTTGGATGAATCGCATATCACCCCAGCGGGCCACAGTACAGCATTTCACCAGAAACAGAGATTACAGCCTGACCTATTTTGTTTTATTAGGAAAAATGAATCCTTTTGACATAGTAGGTCAGAGGAGCCAGTAAAAATGGCTAAATATTTTCATTGTAAAACAAACATTGCCTGTATGCACTGCCTTTCACATTTGGCTCTTCAAGTGTGACCTGATAAAATAATATTAATAAAACCCATAGTGTGAAGGGGATAGAATGATGAGTGTCAGCAGTGCTGATAAAAAGCCCCAGCGATCTTAAATAAGTAGATGAAATGGGGAGGATTGAGATACAAATTGTAATGTACCCAATGATTCAATGTCAGACCACAATAAAACGACAAGCGCAAAAAAATAGGCTAGCCAAGCGCTCGTACATTGGCTGTAATGAATGGACTGAAACTCCAAAAGATTGCGTGCACATTTATCTTTTTGTCTGCATGCTGCGACTCGAAGCTACAAAAAGCTCTGAACAATACAAGCTGTGAACAAAGAGAACTATCAAAGAACAAATTGTTATCCAGAAAGAAGAGCCAACAACTTCCAAGCCATTTAACATCTTCAATGGATCCAACAAGTTCAATTCTTGCTGGATGGACTAAATATGTAATCCAGCGTCTTGAGATTTCCGAACTATGAACAGACCAACCTCCAAGCATTTGACTGTGTAGTGATTTCTGAACCAAAGAGTCATCTTTTATCTTCATGTGTACTGCAAGAGGAAAAACTCATTGGTGCTTATCAGAGAGCACTAAATCCTTGTTTGTACAGCTAGAAAATAAATGGATGTGCTTCCCAAGGGACCTTACTTTATGATAACATATACAGTACGTATCTCCTGTCTCTTGATGGGGAATAGATATATTTTGAGAAAAGAGCAGGATTAACCTTATACACAAGACATCTGAGTGGGTGAATTGGTCTTAATGGTAATGCTAATGGGTGCTAGTAATCTCTATTTAATGAGAACTTGCTCAGTGTGAGCTGCAATATAATGATGTGTTAAACTGCTCCATCATCAGCAGCTCTCCAACAAAGGATGGGATGTGGGAAGTTGTGGCGGTGCTGTGTTTCACAATTTGACCCTTTGGTTCATGAGCTGTCTGCTAAACAATTTTCCAGTCACACTGAGCGTTAAAGCTTCCACCAAGTGTCAAGGTGCAATTGCATAATGACAGATTATAAATAATGTTCAATGAAACAACTCGATGATTGAAATAAATTGCCTTTTTTTGTCTGTCTCTAAAATTAAAAGGAAACAAATATATAATACATAAATATGTCAAATGAATATTTAATATAATCTATTTATCTGATAAAGATTCTGATGTAGATTAAGATTTTATTTAATATTTAATATTAAGCATATTTATTAAAAACTTGTCTGATGTCTGAGAACTGAGAAATGAACTGTCTGAGAACTAAAATGCAATGCAGTGTCTGAAGCACTTTTTGTATGATAGTCATCTTTTGGGTGATACATGGAGCGGCTGATTGCATGACAATGAATTCTTGGGGATTCTCTTACTCAGCAAAGAAGCATCCCAGTTTGGCTTCTGTACAATAAAGCATCCTTGTTGGATATTTCACCCAAACAAAGAGCAATTTAGAAGAAATTAGGATCAAACAACTCATATGCTGGTCAGCATACATGTATTTTGCCTTTGTGGCCTCCATTGTGCAGAAACAAGGGAAAGTTATTACATAATTTTAATCAAGACACAGCTGCCTTTATTTACTGAAATATATACATAATTTAATCCATGAGCCATGTTCACAGTGGGTTTGAATAGGGGCTTCTGTCTTTGTCAAAGTCAATGAGTTCATTGATCATCTAGTGGTTGAGTTTTGTATTGCTTTTAGCATCTTGACTCATCAATCATTATCACGTCTGTCAAAGTGGTGTTTAGGCTGAGGCACCTAACCTGACCTTCGCTTTTTTTTTCTCCAATTCAAAACATCCAATCCAAATGACAATTTATCTCTCGCTGATTTTCTAATCATGACACGCACAGCATTGAGCCATGCCATAAACTTAGCATCTGAGCAAAATGGTATAAATATACACCATAAGAATGTCTGTCATCCACTCACACACGTATAACAAAAACATTACCAATAACACCAGTAATCTCTCTAGATACAGCCCAAACTGAAAGAATTAAGAGAGCTCTAGTCTCTACTTGCGCTGTCATTTTTACAGAGCAAAGCAACCAATCAATAGTGAGGCGGGCAAGGCAGATTCCAGCCGTAATCCTCAAAATATTCTTATGTGGATTTGCTTCTCCCCCAGCCATTTTCATTTTCACTCTGTAAGGTATTAGTCTGACAGCCAAGTGGAGCAAAACAAATAATAGACACTTCAAATGGGAAGAAACGTCTAATAACAGCAACCTGGTTAAGCTGCTGCTTGCCTTTTCTCTATTTCCATATAAACTTATTTGCTGCAGGCCCTAAACAAATTATATGTGCTATATGTTGTGTACTAAACGTTCATCTAATTTGAAAGCAGTATCACTGGCTAATAGAAAACTAAGGGATTCCATGAAATATGAGACTATTGTCAAAGCAGGGCTGTAAAGCATAAACCTCTGTCCTTTACATTCAAAGACAATGTGTGGAAACACAAAAACACAATTAAACAATGCTTAAAGCCTCCAAACAATGGGCACAGAAGAGACTCCAAGCATTTAAAGAGTCAGAGGGGGTATTAGGCGTAAGAAAAAATGAATGGATATTTTGTACAAGTTTGGAAGCAACAGTGATGGTTAGCTGGTATAAATGCTAGTTGTCACATTATAAAATGCATTAAAGTAGGCCTAATTATAAGGGTTCAAGTCAAAAGTATAATTATATTGTTTTCTCTAGCAATGAGGGTGCCAATGCAAACATAGTTCAAACCCTTTATCACCATAATATTTTGCTACAGTAAATACAATAAAACCACACTGTTACACATTCAGACAAGAGTCAACTGTTTAATGAGCATAAATATGCCCCCTATGTAATATGCCAAAGTTTTTGTTAGAAATATTGACTGCCACCTACACAGTTGTTCAAGTAATGATAGACTAACAACAAAAGGTTTGCAGAAATAACTGTATTACTCATCTAAATACTGACTCCACACACTAAAAGACAAGTGGTGACAGATCAAAATTAGATCATATTGTAACATGTCGATATCAGAATGATTGCAAGATCGCTATAATTTGTCTATTGCGCAAAAATCATTCCATGAGGACATCAAGAAACTTGATAAGAAAACCGGTTTTTCATGCTATAGCCTATCTCTGTACACTATCGCTGGCACCAAGCACAGCAAGGAAACGCATAAAGAAAGGTAAGGGTAAAGAAAGTCCCTTGTTTTGACACGATGTGATTTTCCAATCATGGATGCAAGTGAAAGCAGCTTTATGATTGCACACGTTGTCCGAGCATCGAGGAATAAAGCCATATACACCATCTACACTGCATACGAGCGACTCCAAGTTACAATTGTCGCAAAGGGACAAAACTACGCTTCCGAAGCGATGCTTGCATTAGCCCATACAGCTTCTGAGCAGAAGCAACACGAGCATCGACCAAGACATTATAATTTTAGCAAGCGAAAAGACCTGCACTTGTTGACTACGTTTGAACACTATGACTTTTGTTGACAAGAATGAATACCCTATACATCACACTATTCTACAAAGAATAGTATTCTATAAAGAAAGCGGAGATAACAGAGCGGGTAAATAAAAGGTCAGTCTGTTACTTAGAGACTGCGTTGAATGACGGAGGAAATCTTGGCAGTGCCACGAGTAACAAAACATCCCCTAAGCAGCGAAGACCATGCGAATTATTCTAATGTTTTCCAAAATGTGATGTGTTTGTTTAAACCACAGCCCCTAAATTGAGGATATTTATATATCGAGAAATGAGAACAGTACAGAGAAACAGCACGCGGATGCAGCCAGTTTAGAGCGAGCGGTCACACTCATGCGCTACTCTGACTTAAAGGGACAGTTCACACAAAAAAATATGAAATTTCTGTCATTTATTCACCCTCATGTTGTTCCATGTGGAGTCCCAAAGCTGTATGACTATCTTTCTTCCGTGGGGCACAAAAAAAAGACGCAAAAATGTTAGACTGACAGCCTCGGTCACCATTCACTTTCATTGTATCTTTCTCCATAGAATAAAAGTGAATGGTGACTAGGCTGTCATTCTGCCTAACATCTCCTTTTGTGTTTCACAGTAGACATACGGATTTGAAAGAACATGAGGAACATCAAATGACGACCATTTTAAATCTTAGGAGAACTGTCCCTTTAAATCAAAAATATAAAGGTGATAACCAAACGACGTTCATGCGTATTCCTAAACTTATTCCTTAAACTTAAAGGAACTCATTCACATGCTTAAATGCGAACTGCATGAAGCCAGAGCATTGCGGTCCGTGATGCAGATGCAACTGCAAACTCACAAGGACTCAAAAAGCCTGCAATCAAATACAATGTGATTCGAGAACAACAAACAGGAACAATGTAATTTAAAGAAACATAAATTGATAAACAAATACAATAAAATAATCCATTGGAACAGAAGCTGTTAGCCTATTTCAGAACGCTGCTTTGCGTTTAATAAAGGTCAGAGTATGTTCCGCTCTCCAAAAGGCTGCTAATATAGTGATAACATCTCTACAATGTATCTGGTTCTATCTTTACCGCAACTAATTTGCTGGTGAAACAATTCCAGTTTATGTAAGGAAGAGACACATCCCGCTTCCCCCGCACGAGAGAGAGAGACCCGCAGCAAAAGCAACTGCAGACTTTATCGCGTCAAAGTTAACAGAAATGACCAGAAAACCCACATTTCACACGACCGCTTCAGTTTCAACAACACATACGTAACTTTGTAACCCGTCGGTACTTTGAACTATCACTTTCAATCAAGACGCCACACTGTGTAGAAATCTCCGCAGGCGGCGAATGTCCGTCGAGCTGGCTCAACCATTTTTGCCTTAAAATACAAGCAGATTAAAGGAAAAGCACAATTCCTACCTGTATGGATAGCTGCCGAAATGGTGAATAAAATGAGGAGAGTAGCGAGAGATCCGTTGCTCGTGTTCGCCATGTTGGACACCTGCTTCATTCTGAAGCTCGTGAGTGAGTTGAGCTTCACCTAGAGCAACGGGAGCTGCGCGTTATGAGATGCTGGGAAAGGGCGGGAACAAACACCCATTCAAAAAAAAAAAAACGTCAATGCATTTAATACAATCCTTATAGCCTACTGAACCGGGTATCTTGATGTTACTGAATAGATTTTTTTTAAAAGACAAATTTGTTCGTTTCTGTAAAAACACCCTGTTGATCAGAAGAAAGAGGCTTCCCTGCCCCTCCAAAAAAAAAAAGTGCGATTATTGTTTCCTGCAGAATGCCATCAGTGCAGTTACTATAAAGTATATGTTTGCTGTTAATAAAACCATAACTTAAACATATTTACCATTATATAATACCATATATATTTGGATATCATTAAACTATCACAATAATAATATACTAATAATCCATATTTGAGTGGTACTAATACCACTGTAGCTGTAATAACTATAACAAAATATTTAAGTGGAACCATGGTTACCATGGGTGTTCACAATGTGCAACAGTACAAGGTCTTTAGAGAAAAAGAGTGCCTCTAGTGGCGTTACCTCTGTCTCTTTCTCATTCTCTGAACACATGCACAGACATAAAAAAAAAAATCTTGAATGGAGGATTTGAATGGAATATATAGGTATATTCCATTATATATATATATATATATATATATATATATATATATATATATATATATATATATATATACTGTAAATGCACTCAACTTTTTGAATGACATATGATCAATTTAATTATATGATCAAGTTATGACAACATTATCACATTCCTCATCAAAATAGGTTAACAATTTTCAACTCTTCAAGATTAAAAAAATATATATATTTTAAGTCAGTTTAATGTAATTTAAGATGAAATGACTTAAACATCCACTTTGATTGTACTTAAAGGCAGCAACTTTTTTTCAATGCAAGTAATGCAAGGACAAGAGTTTTAAAAAAAAAAATTAAAGAAAAGTAAAGAAATTGATTTTAAAAAAAGGAAATATAAAAGTGAAAGTCTTTAATATGACATATTACTGGAAGCACTAGGTGTAATCAGTTCAAAAGTATTCAGAGGAAAAAAAACTTCCTGTCTTCCCTAAATTTGAAAGAGACTTCTCATCAACATAATTATGTTGACTTTTTAATATAAGTTAATTGGGTGCTTTCTCAAATTGACTCGCAGTTGGAGCCAGGGTTGCAAATTGATAAGGTAATCCAGGTAGCTCTACCCTTGGTGGCTCATTATGCTAATTCACTTGGAAGGCTCACAGGGCAAGTGCTTTGATTTTCTGGAGATGAACAGGAATTAAAGAAATGTTTATACAAGACTCAAATTTTGATGATACACCCTAATACTTATGGCTGAACATGCTTTTCCGTGCCTTCCTGGCTCAAATTCTTAGGGCATAATGACTGATTGTTCCTGGAAAAAACAGATGCATTTAGAAATATGAAAGACCAAAAGTAGATGAAGTGCTTCCTCTTGAAGATGTACTCCCTTAAGGATTATTTTATAAGCAAAAAGTTCACTCTTCTTTAGTAAGACAAAGATTAGGGAAAAGTTTCTAACATTAAGATTGCTAAAGTTTTGTTTTAATTAATATGATTCAAGGTAGCATACACTGTAGGATCAAAGCAACACCTTAAAATTGTATGCAGTCATGAGATACGTAAGCACTCTTTCATATAGCCATATATGCTCTGTTGTCAGTGATGTAAAATACATTTTAAAGTACACCTTTCAAAAACAGAATATCAAAGCCTGGGTTAGATGAAAGAAACCCCCAAGAGTGGACAACAGACTTCACAATATATGTCAGAGCCAAAAAGTCATGTTTTGACCTTGCTGTCCTAAATGTTCTTTTTCTTTAGAAAAAAATCAGTATGAGAGCTCTTTAGTTAATGAAATCTCTTCCTGTTATTTATTGATTTGCCTCAAGGGGTTTGTTCTTGCTTGCAAATAAGTGATATTCATTTGGTATCAACACTAGAGTGCACACATTGTCCCATGATACTGTCTCAGCAGGGCTCCTCTATAATTATTCATTTAACGACTTTCTCAAAGCACATGATTGTGACGGAAAAAAAGGTATTAAGGATTTGTACAGTAGACACATTTGGCTTAGGGGTTGACTGTATATATTAAAAGGGGTTGACACACTATATTAAAATATACTATATTGCAAAGCAGTACTGGTCTAATAGGCCTATGTGCCAGATAAAATATATTCTACGCTCATTAAAAAACTATACAACAGTAGCCTAAGGATAAATCCTATGCTTCACATTGTAGCCTACTGTTTATTAGTAAAACTTTAATATAATTATCAGATGAACTAGTAAGAAAAAGTTAAATAGTCAATTTTGGGGGGCTCATCTAAAACATTTATACACTCTAAAAATGTTCCTTAAATGTTCTTCAGAAATAGGTGATGTGGCATAGTATTGATTATCCCTGAAAATAATTTTTGACTATTCCTTTTTTTTTTTAAGTAGGCCTGAAGGCACAAATGTTAAGTTCATATTTTTTACATAAAACAAGCAAATGGACTTTATTATTTGTTTATTTATTTATTTATTTTTGTGATGGATGTTGCTTTGTGCGGATTAACTTTTAGTTATTCAACGTAATATATGTGGGCATTGCCAAAAGTGTCAAGCACCTGTTGTCAGGTGAAACCATCATGAACAGATACATGGTAAGTAAGCGATTATTATCACGTTAACACATATACCCCCGGTTTCACAAAGAAGGCTTAAGATTAGTCCCAGACTAAAATGCATCTTAACTGAAAGATTTTGTCTCAAGATGCACAACAGTGGTTGCTTCTTTGCTAATCGACTTTATCTCACAAATGCTGACTGAGTTTAATCTTTACTACATTAAATAGACTAGCTCAATTTTGGCCCTTGACTAGTGATTCCTTATGCTGAAAAGATGCTTGGTTGGGGGTAAAGTATTTACTGCTGCATATTTAAATTCTAGAAGGGCACTGACATGTTATTGTTTACAAGCCTAATCTGTTTTTCTGATAATTTCTTTTAAAGGTAGCAATAACAGTAAAGTTCTGCTGCTTTAAGGCCCTTTCACACCGGACGCGTAACGAAAAAGCGAAACGAAAAAGCGAATAATTCGCGTGAAGGCCCTTTCACACCGGACGCGTAACGAAAAAGCGAAACGAAAAAGCGAATAATTCGCGTGAGAATAGTTCGCGTCAAAACCATTCACATCAGCCGCGACGCGAATTTGCGACGTTCAGAGCTTCAACATTCCAAAACATTCGCGCCGACTAGGGTGACCACCTGGCTATTGTTCTGTTGCAGGACAGCAGACCTGATTTTGCGGGAACTATTATTATACTAGGTGACTAAATATAGATTTTATATTAGATGTCTTTTTGCAGTGATGTTAACATGATGCTTTAAATTACTAATAGGCTTTATAAAAATGTTAATGACGGCGCTGACCGGTGCTGTGTGCAGCTCACTAATAATATAAAACTTATTTTAACAGCATGTGTATTCAATCTAAATAAGTAGGCTAAGTAAAAAAAAAAAAATCCCAATCGCTAAATAGCACATTTCCAAATAAGCACATAAAATCCATTAGGAAAGACTATGAATCCGTTCTTACCGGATTCAGTGCATCTTGAATTTACATTGTTTGTCTGATCTGGCAGCTTCGATAGGGCCTTCTCATTAATTATGGGACATTACATAATCAGTAACTACTGGCAAGTGTAACTCACTTTCACTCACTTTTTAAGAGGTCCACAGTTGCGCGGTTCCTTAATTGTCCACGCAGCATACAAAACTCTCCACGAAGAGGAGTTTGATTGTGATGGCTAGAACCAATAACGTCTGTGCTGCGCATTTTCTGTTTCTTATTACATTTTTTTTATTGTAGAATTGTAATTTAAAGGACGATTAAATAAAAGGATGCAGACAAAATTAAAAATGCGGGACAATGCTATGACTTGCGGGACGTGGGACATAGCTTCTTCGTCACCATCATCATCCAGTGAAGACGAGCTTTTCATTTTATTTAAAAGACAGAAAAGAAGGTTTTGGGTGCACCCAATCTTAAAGAACAGAGAGTATGCTACCGGAGCTATAACTTTATCATGGCCGGTTCCGCACTTATTTTCGGATGTATGTGGGACAATTTGAGGAGACAGTGGCACCGCATCTGACGAGACAAACTTAAGGGAACTAACGGTAATTGATCCGGAGCAGCGTATGGCAGTCTGGGTGAGCTGTCCGTCCTCTTATATGGGGCTACGTTTACATGCAATCAAATAAACACTCTTAGTAAACGGATTGAAGGCTCAAATGGACTGAAAAGCCTTGTAAGTTAAACACCCGGTTGGGCTCGATACGAATGAGGACAACGTCCCACCAGTCCTTGTTTCAGATTCTCATTCACAGACGACTCGACACACAAGCAATCAGAAGATCCGTCATTGTTGCGGTCGCGTCACCTTTGTTTCGTTGTATGTGATTGGCTGAAGCCTTTTCTATCGCCTCAAAAGTAAAAAAAAATCGACATCGAAGCGATTAAAATAAAAGTCGTTTTTTCGCCGCTGCACATTCGCGTTCGGTGTGGATCCAGATAGCACAAGCCTATTTGATGTGATTTTTACATCTGGAAGACGTATTTTTAAGAGTGTTTGCTCATCTGCAATACGTCTATAGGACGTCTCCGTCAGATGTCAAATAGACGTTTAGAAGATGTCTTTAAGATGTAATGATTTAGAATGCACGTTAAACTGACATCTTCTAAACGTCTATTTGACATCTGACGGAGACGTCCTATAGATGTATTGCAGATGAGCAAACACTCTTAAAAATACGTCTTCCAGATGTAAAAATCACATCAAATAGGCTTGTGCTATCTGGGGAAGCACTCATTACACAAACAGCTGATCAAAAAATAAAACCATCGCGCGAATTATTCGTGCGTCAAAATCGCGTCCAGTGTGAAAGGGCCTTTACTCATGGCATGTATGTATGCAGAAACAGAGTTTAAATATGTTTGTTTAGTTACTATTTTAATGTTTATGATCACTTTAGTATAGTATAGACTAGAATGCTTACTAGACTGTTGTTGTTTAATTTCTGTGTGTCTTCAGTGGTGTGTTAATGTTAAACATTCGTTCTAACATAATCAGAACGATCTAGGCCTGGAATGTTTTTTGTAAATAAAATAATTTAGCCACTTCTGTCATGCGAGTATTTATGTACTGTATTTATGCACAAGTGATATTTTCAGTCTGAGGAGCTAACAGGAAATGCCAAAGCTTGGCGAATCTGATCCGAACATGTCTGTCCTCATAAATCTTGTAGAAACTTAAAACTTGACTGGATAGGAACAGTTATGCCAGATTCCACTATGCACAGCATATATTTCCTATACTGCTCTTGCTCTTAAAGTGCTTGGAGAAATGTGACATTGAGACATACAGGCCCTTAAACGACAGCCATCGTTTAACACTGACTCAACTTGAAACAAGTTGGTTTCAAAAAGCTTTTCTGTTTAGGACTTGTGTCCCCAAAGGATTTTGAAAGGGAAGGCTAAAGTGACTGAGGTGATATCGGGAAGAAGGGGGGATCTTAGAGGGAGAAAATGACAGTTTCCTCCTGATATGTGCTGTCTCCAATATGAGGACATGATTTAGGAAATAATTGTGTCATTCAGTGATTCCTGCTCCAGTCAAAGTGTGTGACAAGTAGAACAAATTGCCAAGGTGTAACAGAGAGTGTCTGGACACCTGCACATGCCACAACATTCATCACTGTCAGAGAGTACCAGTTTATTATGAATTGCACAAATCATTAATCTGTGGTGGACACAAAGGTTTTCTGTATACTGAGATAATGAGGATGACAGTCGCTGCCATTACGTAGTGTTTTATGGAAATCACAGCAGACTGTTGCTCATTCATTGCAGAAGCTTGTGATCGCACATTCGCATGGATCATTCTTTCACAAGTTTGATAATGCGCTGGGTGGTGGTGCCTGTTCTTAACCGCGTCTCCTGAGAAGTCTGACCAATGTCATTATTATTGTTGTTTTTTTGCTCACTTTCCTTCTCTGTCCTTTTTTCGTCTCGAAGGGTACCCTATGTTGGAGTATGTGAATATGTGTCTTTATGGACCTTGTTAGGTTGCTATTTGTCTTTCCTGTATGGTACACAACCACCCTCTCATAGGCATATAGTCTGTTGCTGCCTGTGTAACTAGGCTGAGGGCTCAGGCTCCCTGTGGCATATTCACAGTGTGTCTGGAGGCTAGTTATCTAGGCAGCTTGTGGCTTTCTCATGATTGGCCCTGGTAAGCCTGACACAACCGTAATTTCACATTCTTAGCCTTATTAGTGCATGTAGAAGTTTTCTTGTTAGCTTGTTTTATTTGCATCATGTTAATTAACTTCATTCACGTATGTTTGTGCATGCAATTTTCTAAGTGCCACTTTTTGGGACTTTGAAGAAACAGGCCTCATTAAATTAGTTGTTTGTCCAAGCTTAATTTCTGCTTAAAGGTCTTTATGTTTGGATTTACATCATTCCTGTTAGCATTTATAATGCCTTTCTACACTTTCTAGTCCAACAATCTGCTATTAAAGCAACCTTGCAGAATCCCACAGTCTTCTTTTTTTTTTTATCTTTATGGACTTTTCCCCTTTATAGCATAGCAGGGTTGTGTGGTGTTAAGAATTTAATTGAGAATTTCAAATTAAAAACTTTAATCAAACAACAAAAAACAAAGAGAAAATCCCTCACTCCTCCTGACTGAATAACTTTTGTAACTTTAATTGTAAGGATTAACCTGCATTTAATACAGTTAAAACAGTGATACAGTTCTGTTTTACATTTGATTACTTTCTTCAATTCCTTTAGTATTTTTAAATATTACTGTTAACTCTTTCTCTGACATTGGCAAGGTTTTCCATCATTTATGACACAACTCTTCTCCACCATTGTAAGTTTTTCTGGCAATCCATGTTTCCACTGTTATACGGTTAGAGTGCTATTATCTCGATTCAAAAACAAGCAAAGAAGCAGAAACAAGCGATAGAAGATGTAAGTTAACGCCATCATCAAACTTTCAACAGCAAAAATCAAAACTAACATTTACTACCTAACAAAACTGCCTAACATTACCGAATGAAATATCAAACCCTTGAAAATGCTGGTGGAGAAAGAGAGTAAAAAAAAAAAAAAAAACTTTAAGCATTTTTCATTTCTATCTTCATTCTTTTGTATTTATATGTTCACGTGTGTGATTCGTCATTCTGAATTTTGTCCAACACTTTTTTTTAAATAGGAAGAGAAATGATAGTGTGAAGGGAGAGATCAGATAATGACACGTTTTCAAACTCAGAATGTGTTCTGTCATTTGCATGGCTTTGAGCTACAAACTGAAGTTCATTTTGGTTCATTTCTCAGGAATTAGTTACCAAGATAGGCCTGCATCTCTTATAATTCTGTGCTGAATGTGTTACTCAAATGTTTGGGTGTTTTGTTTTATAAAATAAATGTGGGTGGACTGTATAAAAGGGAAGACTATATAAAAAGGATTTAATGATGACCTCATAGACGAGCACAGTTTAAGTGTTTGCATTGCTTTGGCAGAATGTGCCGTCCTTGGACATTGAGAAATAGTTTATGCATCGCCCCATGAGGAAAACTGCTAAGATTACAGCTTGACAGCAAGAATTCAACTATCTTTTGAGCATACCTCAATTCTCAGAGCATTGTAAACTTCAGATTCAATACAGGTTTGTTGGTCCTTGAGTCATAGCAGTGTTGTGTCAGTGGTGCAAGAAAGTGAAAACTTTTCCTCAGAGGTTTCACTGCAGAATTTAGATGACCTTTTAATTTGTCCTTTCCCTTAACTAGGTTAATTATTTTATAATAGTGTTGCAAAATGCCAATAGAAATGTGAAATGCATTTATGCATTGTCACTATATCAGCTTTGCCCTGAGTTAAATTTATACCTTATCAAATCCCTGGGAGTCTTATCAAATCCCTGGTTGATTAATAGTCTGCTCCATATCTTATATTTTCACAGTTGCACCAAAATAAATGAAATCAAAATGCTATTGTATTACAGGTATTTTTGCAAATAAATTCCACTCTCTCTGACTGTGCTAATGCACCTGTATTATTGACAGAGGGGTGAAGACATGTAGGTTGACCCACTGTCTCTGGAGAGGAGTAGTTCACAGTGTCCTCTTGTAATATGGCGTTGTGAGGTCAGCAAAAGTGCAGGCCACTGTCACTCTGATGGGAGGTCAAACCACGCACGTGAGACGTGACCACCCCTGAGAGACTATGTGCTTCATGACCAGGTTTGTTGCACATTGTGAACTCTGTGAGAACAGGATGAAAAACACTGCAGCAAAAGAGTGTCCAGGACTTCAGTGCAGAGTTCAGTACCATCCATAGTATAGCAGTCTAACGCAAATGTGAGAAAAGTAGTGATATGCACTCACCCACTTTACTTTACCAAGCAAAAATGCTAGCACCAAAAATCTAGATGGCCAAATGTATATTTTTTTTAGAAGAACTAAAATGATTCTGGAATTGCAAGCATTTATGTAAGTCTCACTTGACCTGGTCTTTCAAATCAAGTGGCTGCAGTCCACTTCACCCTCATCTTCAGTGTTAGTGTGAAAAGACATTTTGCTCTAATAGAGGGTCCACATAAGAGACAGTTCCTGACCTCCATTTGCCTCTAAAACCCACCGGACACTCTTAAATCAGAGAAGGTGCTGACCTCCTGTATGCCTTGACTTAAAGAGGTACTGTTACTGCTAAAGCACCTGCTCAGTCACTCAAATATGTTTCTAGTCGGTGAATGGATGATGAAGCACACCTTTAAAAATGTAAGTAGCTTTGATTGTGTTCGAATGCATAAATATTTTAATCGATCACGTTCAGTACATTTTTCAACCTGATTGCCAACTAGATTAAGATAGTATTCTTCTGGATAAAAGGAATTAATATTTTGAATACAATGAATAAGAAAAAAAAAAAGAAAGTATAATCCACATTGATTTAATTTATTAAATTAAAGCCTCCTACCTAGAGAATGTAGATTTTTATTGAATAATGAAAGACTGCTAAATCTAAAAGGGCTTTGTTTATTTCAGCCAATATTTTACTTGCCTTCATGTTTTGTCCATTCATGAACTTGGGAGAGGGTCAATCAAGTTTGGTGCTTCTCCATCCTGCAATACACTTCAGAGACAGATCTAATAGACACACGAAGAGATGAGAAAACATTTTGTTCCTGCCACAGACTGTGTTGAGTGGCAAGCTGCTCCTCACAGCCTTCCGGTGCTCACTGCCAGATCTGTCAAGCCAGGCTGATTGCCACACCGGAAAAGAATGACAGTGTACATAATTCCCAACAGGAGAGCGGGGACCAGGGGCCAGCGTGTACTCTGACTCCAAGTTTCAGGAGGAATCAAATCGGTTATGTACTGCTCTGAGACACAAAGGTTGAGTATCCAAAAACTGAAATACATGGAACCAGATAAATGATCAGAAATGCAGCACAACAACATACAAGACTTCACAGGGAAGAATGAGTGTACATGGTTTAAATAGGCTGAGACTGGTAATGAGACACAGGTGGATGCAATAAGGGATGATGAGTCTGAGCAGTGAGTTATGGGAAATGTAGTTTGTGAGGGAATGACAATAGTCTGATGTGGAGAGCCCTCTGGTGGCTCTCAAAGGCACTCCAGCTGGTGACCGTTACAAAATCACTCAGACAGGATGCTCTGGCATCTCCAATTTGTCCAAAGTGACCAGGAAAATGAGAAGAGAGGCTGGGTGATCATGATTTTAATTATCACTCTGAGACTGACGTTTTATAATACTGTATAAGGTAATGAGTCAGTGTCTGCTTTATAGTTTTTATAAAAATAGTGTGAAACAGACACAAAGGTAATCATTATTGTTTCAGGACATGATTTTTTTCAGGACAAGTATTATTATATTTCCCCCCGAGGTCCACTTATAATTGGTATAATTCACCAATAATAATTGTGTACAATTGCACTCTTATGTGTGGAGAAAAGGTTCATTTAGGATCACCATTTTATTTTGTCTACTCAACTTGAAAGAAGGTCGCTCTCGCCTAGCCTAATTCTGTAAAATAAGTAGGGTCACGTAGTTATTCGATTTCTTTATATGTATAATATTATTTATATATGTCTGATATTTTTTTTTACATGAAATGTTAGTGCAAAAGTGCAAACTTATTGATGAATCATGGATTATGCATTATTTTGTACCCCAGTTTAAATATTTTCAGATGATTAGTGAATTAAGTTTAATAAGTAATTTTTTTTAAAAAGGCGGTAAAAGTGATCTTCTCTTTATTAAGTGTATTTCTTATCTTGTGACTCTGTTTTGTGCAACTAGTGGTGTAGACAATACACACTTTACTTTCAAACTCTGCAGTTAAGCACTTCTGTTCACTTCACTTCTGAGGTGTTTTGTGCGATTGTGATGTGATATATCTACCCCTCATAATCATAGTTTCTTTGAGACTACGGACTGTCACTCAGGCTTAATTTGAAAACATATAAAAATAGACTATGACTCAAAAGCAGTGCATCGGGGATCCTTTTTGTGATTGTGTGTAATAGGAGAGCTCTGATTTTAATTATGCGTCTCATAGATGGGATCAATGGCTAAATCAGAGAAAGTATATAATTGGTGGAAATATCAATAGACAAAAAACAACAACATTAGTATTGTAAAACTAAATAAGACAATCCTCATTATGTATTACCTCACAAAACTTTAAACTCTACAAAAATGTTTCATGAAAAGGAACATTATGCTACTATACATGTAATTACAGCAGTCATATAAAGCATTAGACAGTTATGTTGCTGAGCTAATTTATGCATTCATTATGTTCCTTTTGGAGGAATGAATGGGCCATCAGTATAAATGGACATTGCTGTTTTGGTAAGGCCTATAGTTCTACATTATCTAAGTCTTAGATAGACCAAGTTAGATTATTGTATTATTTATCAGGGAACAGCTTGAGAGGTTCTAAATTTAAAGCAAATGCAGTCTTTATAAATTGATGGAGCTGTAATCCTCAATGTAAAAGCATACCTCTCTCCTTGTGGAGGCATTTCTTCCCTTTACTTGGAGTACTGCTCTGTAATCGTCAGTGTAGTGTGAAAAACAAAACATGTTTATTTAATGACTTTGTAGAAGGTTGAGTATGCCAGCGCTATCCTTGATTATAATCCTAGTATTCCATGATTTTTCTACAGAAAAATCTGTTATGTGACTCGTTACCGGAACAGAGACTTGCATTATTGATGTTGGTACAAATGTTCAGTGATTCTAATTATTGTTGTTTTGGCAGAAATATTGACATTAAAACTCCAAAAGGGACTGAATTATGCACATCCAGAACAAAGGAATTTAAAAACAATTTTGCTGACAAGTTGTGTATTTTCCAATGGAAAGAAAATAACAAATGATTAAATTTCACATGCTTTATAGACTTTTTTTTGTGTCATGTACTTGTGTCGCAAGGCTCGCTGTATTTGCTATTCATTATCCCCATTGCCTGGAGAAAGAAAGCGTTTTGAACAGAGGTTTGTTGAATTTTGATGGCACCATCTGGAAAAGTGAATTTTAAACAGAGCACTGTTCATTTCAAAGGACAAAATGTAAAAATGAGTAGGGTTCGAGAGGAAGATAAGTCCTTCATTGTCAGACTAGATCTATCTAAATTAAATCAGTGTGTTCATTGGGAAATTCTTGTTGAAATGTGGAATGTGACATTTTCTAACTTTATAATAGCATGTTTCTAAGTTGGTGGGAACGTATCATGAATACAGAGCAGAGAGTCGTCGAAAAGAAATGTCTTCCATGTCCAAGCTAAATGACTTGTCTTGTGTTATGAGATACTTGATGTTTGACAATACTTTTTCTGTCACGACAGTGTAGTAGTAAGAGCCTTTATTGGTGGATTTCATAGATTTTTTAAAATATATATATATATACACACACATCCTAAATCATTAGATCTTTTTTTTTAAATGCTTTGAATTCCTGTACTATTGTAATTGTTCAAGAATGTTTTTTTATACTATTGTTTAGTATGAATACATAACCAGAAAAACTATAAGTATAGTTTAATTAAAAGGAGCCACTTTTTGGTCCCTATTGCTTACACTTGAAAAGAGCCACAGACTTTTTGTTATTTTTAAACTTTTGGAATCTGACAGCTCCTCTGAGGCTCCTGTGGCCACATGGGATAGAAAACATGTCCACTGGTTCCACACTTCAGATTCTCAGCGGATGCAGTAGGTCATCCAGGTTTTGTTCACCTACTGGATATTAAACAATAGTAAATGGTGCAAAAGTAGTTCCAAAAGTGTGATAATGAAAAAAAAAAAAAAACTTTCAGAAGAGCTGGCACATTGTCTTAAATTCACCTCCCAGTGGTGTTCACCTTTACAGTACAGGGTTGATGGGTAAACCTATAGCATGACTACCATCTTCTAGTTAAATCTGAGCACTGATATGCAGTATATAATAGAAAAAGAGGTGTGTGTGTTGACAGTCACATCTTTTTCTTTTTATTCTGCAGCAGAGCTGTGGAACAGAGAGACAAATGAAATGGTGGCTTACACGAAGTTAAACAGGAATATTTCTCAAGCCAATGGGCCTGTTTACACCTGGTCAGTTCTCGCTTTTCTCTGATTGTAAAAAGACCAGATGTAAATTGGATCACTCAGACTACTTCAGGAGGTGGTTTGAGACATATTACAGACTAAACTGGACAACTATAAAGGCATCTGGTTATTGAAACCACATATGTAAATTTTACTCCTCCCAAAATGATAAAAAATAAACGTGTGAGAGTGTGTTATGGGCTATATGACATGTTATAGTGTTATAGTAACACATGACCCACATTGCCACAAATATGGCCTGCCGGAGATGAGAAGCTGAGTATCTCTTCAGCAAGCCAACGTACAAACTGCCGCAAATTAAACTGAAAGTTCGGTGTCGCAGATGGTCTACATGCAATCATCTTCATTAAAAATATAGTGAGACTAAATTATCTTTCCAGTGCTGATGCCGCTTTCTCTCCTATTGTTGTATGTATTGTTGTCCTATTGAATTTTTTTCTGATTATAAATTAAAAGGAAACTCACATGTTGCTTTCGTTGATGTGCACTAAATTTGTATATAGCGCGGGAATTGAAGATCAGCTATCTGATCAGTAAAAGCGCATGAAGTGACCAGATGTAAACAGACTCTCTCTGTCTCTCTCTCTCTCTCTCTCTCTCTTCATAACAGACTCCCAGTACATAATAAAATATTTCAGGCAGGAAATATGACAAAGTCCATGGAGCACAGATGCTGTTGCCATCATTCATTGCCCATGATAGACACTGTGGATAGTGAATATTAAAGATGCAATTGTTGAAATGTTATGAATATTAGATTATCTATAGCACATTTTTCATATAGCATTTTACTTTTATTTAATTAGGGTGAATTTGGGCCTGGAAATTGGGTTTATTATTATTCTTTATGAAAAACACAACAAAACTGTACAATGACAAACTCGCTTAAATAGGACCTTTAACATTTTGCTTTAAACAAAATCTTCCTGCATTATCTTATAGGCAAAATGGGCAAAGTGAGGTGAAATCTGACTCCTGCTGCTGATCTTTGCTGCGACTCTTGTTTGTCTCAAATTTCCCTTGCTGTAATTTTTAGTTGCGCAATAGTGCGGTATTATCGCCATTTGTTTTGATTTGATCTTTTATTTATTGCTTTAAAAATAAGTGTTACATTTATATAGCGCTTTTCTGTGTACTCAAAGTGCTTTACACATGAGGGGGGAATCTCCTCAACCACCAATGTGCAGCATCCACCTGGATGATGGGACGGCAGCCATATTGCGCCAGATCGCCCAACACACACCAGCTTGACAGAAGACAGTGTGATAGAGCCAATAAGAATTCAGTATATATGGGGATGATTAGGAGGCCATGATGGACAGAAATCAATGGGAAAATTTTGCCAGGATCCCGGGGTCACACCAGTACTCTTTTTAGAAAGACAACACAGAGAGTCAGGACCTCGGTTTAATGTCTCACCTGAAGGACGGCGCTTTTTGACAGTAAAGTGTCCCCATCACTTTATTGGGGCATTAGGACCCACACAGACCACAGGGTGAGCGCCCCCTGCTGGCTTCAAGAACATCTCTTCCAGCAGCAACCTATAGTTTTCCCAGGAGGTCTTCCATCCAGGCACTGACCAGAATCATCCCTGCTTATCTTCAGTGGGCAACCCATCTTGGAGTAATTTGTATAGTAATTTGTATAGTGGTAATTTCATGTCATTTTTATGTTAAAAGTGTGTTTGTTTTCCACCACCAGGTGACAGAAATGCTCCACAAGGGAAAAAAATAAATTAATAAAAATGAGAAATGTATCTTTAAAGTTTAAAGTTAATTGTTGAAAAACATATTTAGAAATTAATTCGGTAACTCTTTATTTCGATAGTCCACTTTAGACATTCTACTAACTATAAGTAACTTTTCAACTACATGTCAACTAACTGTCATTAGAGTATTAGTAGACTGTCAGCTTAATATCTGCTAACACTTTATTTTGTTGCTCCCCCAACAGACATTCTACTGACTATAAGTAACTTGGCGACTACAAGTCAACTTATTCTCCTAACCCGAACCCTAACACCTAACCATAACCTAACAGTCTACTGACAGTCTACTATAATGTACTAATTAGTTGAGTTAGTTGACATGTAGTTGAAAAGTTACTTATAATTAGTAGAACGTCTAAAGTGACTATCGAAATAAAGTGTAACCATTAATTCAGTATTCAGGGATTGACTTGATAGAGCCTACTGTATCGTTTATGGCTAGTATACAAACAATATATGGTTTATATATTTAAAATCATACCTTCATTGGGGACTAAGCCCCCCTAAACTTCTAGAATCGCCCCTGTCCCCCTCCATTGTCAGTTGTGCTCGTTCCTGTTGTGTGTCCTCAATCTGGCAACCAGATTGAACATTTAGGGGGAAACAACCCTCTCCAATAATTTGTTATAATGGACAGTAGAGAACTCACAGGAAATTTGAGGTCGAGAGAGCGGGAATAGCTTTTGGGACAGGGATCTCTGTGAACTCAACAGGTTAAAGTCTGTGCCACAGCTAAAAAAACCCACATCTTTGTATCCTACAATTACACCAATGTAAGTGTTTATTGTGTTGGTACGTCGGAAGGTTTAGGACTGCTGTGGACAGCTGACATAATTTTCTTCATATTCTGTATAGTGGCCATTTCACAGCAGTGACAGAAATACATTTTCCAATAAGTAATTATATAGATGTTTTTTTACCTTTTATGGGATTTTTTTTTAACCTAATTAAATGGTATCCCTGCCGTCAAGATGTCGCCCTGGGGTGCAATTCCCGTACAACGACATAACTCGCTGCTTCACTGCCATTGTACGATCAGAGCCCGTCGGAGAGCCTGGCCACTCCCTATTAAGTCCTATTTTACCAAATTTTGGTTGTAGTTCCACCAGAGTTCCACTGGGGGCGATCGCCCATGAGTGCAAAATGAATGGGAGTCTAAGGAGCTAGATGGCTAAATTTGTCTCTTTCACCCGATTGCCGTTGAGAAATCTCAGATTTGATTGTAGGTTTTGCAAGTTCAACATGGGCTATAGGTCGAAAGTTGAATGAACGAGTACTTATGTCCTTTCGATTTCTTACAGGTTGAGTTGTTGTTGCCCATAACATGCTAGCATTCTGCTAATGAACGCTGATTTGTCAGTAAAGGACAGATTAAGACCAGAGATACCGCTTGATGGCATCGTCGCATCCGAAGCGGGACCAGAATGTTAAGGAGTGGTCTTTTAAAACAACAAAAACTCTCCTAGCACGTGTATTTACCTGTGTTAGCTGTGTTGTCGATGCCTTGAGAGAAAAGAAAGTGCAGAGCGCGAAAGCACCAAAGTGACTGAAGGATTGTTGTAAAGCAGTATCTCTGGTCGTCCGATGTGTATGACGTCATTGACATTTTAAAAGACTTTTTAAAGCAAATAAGTGACTCTAAAAAATCTAACACCCAGCAATGTGTCATTTCTTTGCATCTCCTTTCGAATACAACATTCAAATTACTAGTCAAAAAATCATATCTAGCTCTAATAGACCTCCATTCATTCTGCACTCGTCCAGTGAGCGCCCTCATATGAAACCAAAGTGGAACTGCAACCATTTCAGAAGCCAGAAGTTTCTGAAGAGTGGAAAAGTGAGAGTGGAAGTTCTCCCCTTATTAGACATTCTCTGGTACAATGTGTCGTTGAAGTCAACTTGTTAGTCAAACCATATTGTTGCAAAGTGGTTGTTCAACCACGTTGGATTATGACGTCACGCAGAGTAATAACTTATTTTAATGAAACTGTTTGAAATCGAATTAATGCTAGATGTTTTGATATAAATTACAGACATGACATCTGAGGACTATCTAAGTTTTCTCAGTTATTTTGCTTTATTTCCAGATTCAGGCTCGTACATACTAGAGCATGTTCGCACATGCGCACTCTTCAAAAACGACACTTTAAATCTCTTGACAAACTTAATGACATTTGTATGTATTATAAATAAAATATACAGATTGTACTGAATGTTAGCTTGCTTATTTGGCTCAAGATAAGGATTTATTAAGTCCACGTCATGCAAACAAGAAACTATGCTTCTAACCACAGGTCGAGAACTGTCGTTTCAACCACACAACTTTGTGATGCTGTTTGCGAATGTTTGTTAGAACAATGGTTTCGGGAAACACCGACTCATTAAACTATGCTGATAATGACGGAACTCTTCTGACCATAGCTGATGATGCTTTTTGGGCAAATTGCGCACGATAAAGTTGGCCGGCTCCGATAATAACAAATGCACATGAGCAGCGGTAGAAAGGGGAATAGACATCATATAGAGCTAGACGCCCTATTGGCCGCTGGGCGCAAGAAATGCGGCCGCCATCTTAAACCGGTCATACTCCTATTGAGTTGCATAGCAGCAGTAGATGCCAGCGCACTGTGCAGCATATTCCTGCTCAAATCGGCGGACCATCGCTCAGGGATTACTTTTCACAAGTAAGATTTAAGATTTAACATTACCGTATATTGGTTGTATTTTGTGAATAAAATATTCAATGTGTCCAGTATCATAGCTACATGTATGAGCTTTGCAGCAAAAAAACCCACGTGAAAATCAGTTTTCAGGTATTCAGTGAGATATGATTAATTAAATGCGCTGACAGCTCATTGTAACCTGTCAAACTGATTACACTGAGCGGAGCGGGTGACCGGTTTAAGATGGCGGCGCCGCGGCTCGTCCGTGCCAATAGGCAGTAGCAGTCGATAGGGCGTCTATCTCTATATGATGTCTATGGAAAGGGGGATGAGGGTGCCGCAAGTGAGATGTTTTTACTACAGTGTTGTGACATATACGCCCCACAGCGTTAGAGTTACCGAGTTCTGCTTTAATATTAACCTCTTGTTTATTGAACTGTTGGATAAAATCAATATTTACTACACGATAATACATTTGTAATCATGCAGATATAAAAAAAAAAAAAAAACAGCACTCTTCCTGTGATATTGATTAACTACACTCACCGGCCACTTTATTAGGTACACCTGTCCAACTGCTCGTTAACACTTAATTTCTAAGCAGCCAATCACATGGCGGCAACTCAGTGCATTTAGGCATGTAGACATGGTCAAGACAATCTCCTGCAGTTCAAACCGGGCATCAGTATGGGGAAGAAAGGTGATTTGAGTGACTTTGAACGTGGCATGATTGTTGGTGCCAGAAGGGCTGGTCTGAGTATTTCAGAAACTGCTAATCTACTGGGATTTTCACGCACAACCATCGCTAGGGTTTACAGAGAATGGTCCGAAAAAGAAAAAACATCCAGTGAGCGGCAGTTCTGTGGGCGGAAATGCCTTGTTGATGGCAGAGGTCAGAGGAGAATGGCCAGACTGGTTCGAGCTGATAGAAGGGCAACAGTGACTCAAATAACCACCCGTTACAACCAAGGTGGGCAGAAGAGCATCTCTGAACGCACAGTACGTCGAACTTTGAGGCAGATGGGCTACAGCAGCAGAAGACCACACCGGGTGCCACTCCTTTCAGCTAAGAACAGGAAACTGAGGCTACAATTTGCCCAAGCTCATCGAAATTGGACAATAGAAGATTGGAAAAACGTTGCCTGGTCTGATGAGTCTCGATTTCTGCTGCGACATTCGGATGGTAGGGTCAGAATTTGGCGTCTACAACATGAAAGCATGGATCCATCCTGCCTTGTATCAACGGTTCAGGCTGGTGGTGGTGGTGTCATGGTGTGGGGAATATTTTCTTGGCACTCTTTGGGCCCCTTGGTACCAATTGAGCATCGTTGCAACGCCACAGCCTACCTGAGTATTGTTGCTGACCATGTCCATCCCTTTATGACCACAATGTACCCAACTTCTGATGGCTACTTTCAGCAGGATAATGCGCCATGTCATAAAGCTGGAATCATCTCAGACTGGTTTCTTGAACATGACAATGAGTTCGCTGTACTCAAATGGCCTCCACAGTCACCAGATCTCAATCCAATAGAGCATCTTTGGGATGTGGTGGAACGGGAGATTCGCATCATGGATGTGCAGCCGACAAATCTGCGGCAACTGTGTGATGCCATCATGTCAATATGGACCAAACTCCCTGAGGAATGCTTCCAGCACCTTGTTGAATCTATGCCACGAAGAATTGAGGCAGTTCTGAAGGCAAAAGGGGGTCCAACCCGTTACTAGCATGGGGTACCTAATAAAGTGGCCGGTGAGTGTATATTAAATTATATAAATATAAAAGACATACAGAGGTATTTTTGCCACTTTATCTTGAAAATTCTAAATTGTTTTTAATAGACTATATCAGGCAGTGAAAATGCACACTCTAAATGCGCAAGTGCACAAGTCTAACCTGCATGCACTCTCTAAATGTGTTTTTGTAAAGTGAGGTACATACTCGATAATGTCAGATCGCACATCGTTAAAACAACAATCACGATATTATTGTAGACGATATATATATATATATTTAGGTATATATATATATATATATATATATATATATATATATATATATATATATATATATATATGTATATATATATATTGCACACCCCTACACCAATGAGACAGATGCTGCAATTTTCAATACTATGTGTACAGAGATCCTTCCAAGTTAGAAAGCACTATGCTCCAACAGAGGAGATCAGACATTATGGCTTTCACAGCACGAACCAGTCATTTCAAAAAGGTTGATGCTAGCTGGTTGACTGATGTTGTTTCTAAATTAACTGCCACCACAGTCTATTACTGCCTTTACTAGCTTTTTAGCGAAAAGCTTTATATAATACAGCTGTCTGTCTGTGATGGATATAAACTCATGATAATAAAAGTCAGATTTAGGTTTAAAAAAAATGATTAAATAGTCTTGTGTTGAGGCAACCCTGCTAGCAATCCTGGGAATGGCTGAATGTAATCTCCAACACTAAAACATTTTATGGACCATGGAGGAAGAACACTTCATTTCCCAGAATGTTTTACCCCAAATTTTGATCATTTTTATGTTGACAAAATGTATCGGGTGTTAAATAAGAATAATAAGAATAAGAATAAGAATCGTTTTTTGTGGCTGTTTATTGTTTTGATGGAAATTAACCTAATTTAATGGAATATTTATCAAATTTTTTAAGAAAAACACATCAGGAATAAATAGGCATAATTAAGTAAAATTAATGATTTGATTTGATTTATATATTGTCAAAAAACTGAAATAGAAATGTGTTTGACTAAAATCCATTATTTTTTATTTCTTTGAATTGTGATTCAGCAAATTCCTCTTCCTGTCATTTCAATTCCAAATTTCAACATCCTGTGGAGCATGGACAATTCCAATGAACTGAAAGGAAGCCAATTCTTACATTCAGAATTTTCCTCAACTCTGCGTGACTGCTCTAATCATGACTTTCAACAAACTACAGATCTCTACAGTTCCACAACTGTTGCTTTGAGCTAAAGCCTGAAAGACAAGCACTTTTTACAAACTAAATGCACTGAATCAAAACATGCAGTAATGGGTTTCTCAGTTATTTGCTGAAGTTATAGAGATCAAATTAGAATAAACAGTAAGTGTATGTACTTAAATGTAAAAGAAAAAAATACCGAAAGCAAACTGGCAGTCAGAAAGAACCCATCACCTCAAACTCATTAAAAACCAGGGACCAGCACACACGCCTCCACCAAAACATTATTTTCATTATATCTGAGAACCTGTGGTAGCTTGGTAGGGGAGTTTCAGACAGCCTAGGTTGTTAACTTTATAGTTTTCACTTGGACTCCATTGCAGTTAATTATTTAAAACCAAAGTGTGCGTGAAAAAGCAAGAATATAATGTCAGAGAGTCCGTGTTTACAAGCTTAGTGGTTTTAATAGCTGTAAATTTGATCTAAGGTACTACACATTCCCTAGGTCCTGCTGTGTCAATTTGCATTATAGAAATCAATGTAGGAAGTACAAAAACCTTAAATAAAACCATAACTGTTTGATTGTCTTCTAAAAATATCCCAACATTTGCACTAGAAAGCTGTGGATTATCATTAACTTGAAATTATGTTTTCATAAATTAGTTCTAAAATGAACCGTGTTTATAGAAGTTTATGTAAACACATGAGCAAAGAAGAACAGAATGTTTAGGAGATAATTGGAAGGTCCTGGTTAGCGAGCATATCTGTGCGCCCACATCTAGTTATTAAAAGTTTAGTGTTTAACTTTAAGCAACTATTAATGAACTTTTTACACATTTGCTGAATTCAGCCCACATATTTACACTGTCATCTCTAATTCCATCTGCCAGTAGTGATCTAGCGGTACATCTATGCGTATGTCAGCATCACCCAAGGCAATGGAAATGGCTCGGTCACTTTGCTAGCAGGACATATGAAATGATTACCTCTCAAGCCCAATCCAACAAACAGTGTTTGAAACCCAGTAAGGGATGACATTTCTACATTATCCACACAAAACCTAAGATTACCCTCCCTTCAGCACTGCTCACCTTCTCACTCCTTTCACAGAAGATGTTGATGTGGATCATTCCTGTGCATAAGTATTATTATGCATCCGTTTGTAAATTATCTACCGAGTCAGGAAACATTTAGAGCCAACAGAATTCCCTTGTCAGTCATCTGCCGTTTTTCACTATGCTAAAGACCCACAGTCCATTTTCCATCTGCCTCTCTGAGTCCTCATACAAAACAATGAGTCCCAGGATAGCCCCACTGACTATGTTATCAAAGACGTACAGTATGCGAATGTAAATGCACAGTTCACTGCCGATATGACAAAGCACAGAGCGGATTGTAAACAAATGAACCATGTGCGCACTGGTATTTTGGAAGAAGCGGGATACTTGGTGTGATGGGGTGTGGGACTGTGTTTGGAGTTTGTCTCATGTTTACTGTTGGGGCTTTTGTGTTTCTTGGACATCAGCCACAAAAATATGTGGCTATTGTTGGTGAGCTGCAGCCATTGTTCAAAAGCATTGTTTTGATTATCCTTGCTCTTTCACCACTGTGCTTCGTTTTCAGTGACCATTTTTCTCAGATTTCAGTCCCTGGATCCATCCTGCTTTCTGTTCCTTTATATCTCTTTAATTCCCTAGCCACTCTTGAGGACTTTGGAAATCTTGCTTCAGATAGGCCGTTTAATTAAAATCATAATTAAAGATGATCTAATCGAGAGAACGCACCTGCTGCACTTCAGGAACAGTGAGCATTGGATGGATTACAGGTGCTAGTGTTAAGTGGTACCTTGTTCTTAATTGGTTTTAATCACAAATGCTCTGAGAGAATCCAACACCATTCTATGGATTCATTTATACTGAACAAAATTATAAACGCAATATTTTTTTTTTTTTTTTTTTTTCATGATCTGAACTCAAAGATTAAAGACTTTTTCTATGTACACAAAAGGCCCATTTCTCTCAAATATTGTTCACAAATCTGTCTAAATCTGTGTTAGTGAGCACTTCTCCTTTGCCGAGATAATCCATCCACCTCACAGGTGTGGCATATAAAGATGCTGATTAGACAGTATGATTATTGCACAGGTGTACCTTGGGCTGGCCACAATAAAAGGCCACTCTAAAATGTGCAGTTGTATCACACAGCATAAAAAAAGGAAATAAAAGCAGATCATCAGTCATTCAGCGCTATTGTGGCTGCGGTGTGTCACGTGACCAGCAATGTCACCATGGAATCAATAAAGTGGTACATTCTAAAAATAATGGTCACCTTGACAAACTCACTGGGGTCAGCCAGAATATTTAAAATGTACGTTTAAAAAGGTTAAATATGAATACACAGCTTGTGTTTTTTTTTTTATTAAGTAAAGAACTTTATTAAAAATTTTTTTACAGTAGGCTGTGTTTATTTTACTTTTAGGTGCAATACATTTAAATTGAATCATTATTTAAATTTTTTATTTACCTGTGTGCAAGCTGCACAGTGCAGTGTTAATGTTCAAACTGTGTTTTTACAATGTTTAAAGTGGCTGACAATAATAAATATTCTTATTAGAAATTAAACCGCCTCATTTTTGAGCTGTGCATAGCTGTAGCTGAACAGTTAGGCCTACTACGCTACTGTTTTTTCATATTGGTTATTTTGGTGGTACTTGGAGAGCCAAATATTTTCTGAGGTGGTACTTGGTGTAAAAAGTTTGAGAACCTCTGCCCTATTGTGTTAAACACTAAACCTAATCCTAAATGATAATGTTAACAAAAGCAAATGTGAGATAAAAATACATGCCAGTTTAACTTGATTACATTTTTTATCTCTTTCATTGTGATTTGGTTCACTGGACCCGTACTCGAGTGCTGCACATCAATAATGCAATGTTCTACCAGATGAGCTAATGAGCAAGTTTGCTACGTCAAAAAAAAAAAAAAGAAGCCATATGGACCTGGTTATGTGATGTAAAAGTGAAAATAAATGAACAAATCATGCATTATGGTAAGTTTTTTTTTTTTGGGGCTTTTTTTTGCGGAAAAAAGTTGATGGTGTTTTTTTAACTAGTGTTCATTTTAGCTGGAAACTGTTGTGAATTGTATTGGTACGTTTTTTAAGTTTTGCAAAAATGCCGGTAGAGAGACGTTTAAAAAAATGTTGCTATTTTGAACGCCAGTTATACACAGTCCTCTTATGTCCAGGTATGTCCAGTCCTCAACTGTATCTGGAAATCAACTCTGACTTACAAAGGGGACATCAGTAAGTGTTTTTTTTATTTATTTTTTAGAGTTGATCGTGCCATTGTTGCATTGAATTCCATGATGGCCTGCTAACATTTCATCATTCTGATAACAAGAGAACATGTTGACCTTCAGCCTTCAGGAGAGGATTCCTATAAAACCTCATATTCAGCATAAAGTTCTCCAGTCAGCAAGCATGCAATTAAATGGCCTCACATTTCTGTCACAGTAACCTCTAAAAACATGCACTCAGTGTTAAAAGCGGTTCGCTGAAAGGAAACAAAGAAGGTTTCAATGATTGGTACACCCATCAGCAGACTTATGAATCTCATGACTTTCATAGACAAGAAAAAAAAAAAAGAACTCACTTTTTCTTTTTTTCAGCTGCATCCCATCGCATGCTTCCCTACTAAACGGTAGGCGAAAACAGTATGTGATAAAATAAGTATGTCCGAATTTACAGTATAAAACAGTAGGGAAAAAGTACCAGGATGGCCTACTACTTCTAGTGAGATTCTGAGTGTGTGTACAATGTGAGGGAGAGGATTTATGATTGACAGTGAAGCGACTCAACTGACACTGCTAGGTCACATGTTAATGACAGCATGGTGAATGTAGTACGTCCAGATTACATTCATAATTCACACACTCATACTATAGAGAACTTACTTTTTAGCGGTCGCAAAATAATTTCTTATTCAGAATAAGTCCCTGTTCGAGAGTATTCAGACGCAGCCTCTGCGTTACCCATGCTTGGTCAATGTTAAGATTCTGTTTAATATGCAATAAAAATACTGATGGCTTTCTTCAGGTTATCACTTTAATAAAATTAAGCAAAACAAAGGGAGAAATGTTTTCTTTCACGCGTCATGTATTTCTAGCTTGCAGTGGTAATCTCTTAAGTGAGAACGTCCACCGCCCGCAGCATCTTCTGGGATTTCTAACAGTTCTATTCTCGGAAGTCTGCATTCAAGTCTGCATTCAAGTCTGCATTCGATGAAGTACGAGAACACAAGGGCGCAAGATCGCTCAAGAACACATATTGAGAAACGGCCAGTGATTTTATTCCTTTGTTTTAATAGCTATAAATAGCCAAGTATAGTGTTTAATTGACAACATCCTTGTAAAGAAAAACTCCACTACCCATCATTCTGAGCATCATTGTCAGAACTTGCAGAGAGGAGAAGTCCATTAAAAGAGCCCAACGCCAGTAAAGTTTAAATATGTAGTATTTTATAGGCTACTTAGTAACTAAATATTTTTGATATTGCACCATTAATTTCGATTACATAATTTGCAGTGTTTCATTGGATGAGTATTGGCAGTTCATCAGTTATCTTATTTTTTTATTCATTTTTCAAGTACTTTTTTTTTTTTTTTTGCTTTGAATCAACATTTGTAATGTTATAATTCCTCTTAAAGCTGGTTGGTCTGAGCCATGGCTTAGAACTCACAAGCAAAATGTTTTGAAATACCTATCTAGAAAATTAATGGGAAAGTGGGCAGACACTGTTGAGCTCTACATGAAGAGTTCAGATGCAAAAGCATCCAAAAAAAAGTGCCATCTGAAATTTTCTTCTAGAATGATCCTTTTTATCAAGCTTGTATATTTAAGTTCAGTAATTTCACTTAAATGGCTATGAAAATTACCTATTAATTGTCATTTAAGTGAAATTATTGAACTTAAATAAACAAGCTTGATAAAAATGATAATTCTAGAAGAAAAATTCAGATGGCACTTAGAGGCTTTTGCATCTGAACTCTTCACATACTGTATGTGTCCAGTTAAATCAGATACTGAATCTAATTTTTATAAATAGTTAGGTTGATGAACAACACAAGAAAAATGGAACTACTAACTATAAGCCAATAGACCATGGCTTACTAATGATGTCAAATTAATGGGGAAATCTTTATTCTTTACTTGTCAGTATTCACTGTAATAAATGTCATATGATTAAACAAAAATGATTAAATTCCTTATCCCTGTTATATTAACTTTGAGTTTAAACCCTTCAGCTGTGCTTGACTCATTTTAATGATCACCTCGAGCAATTATCTTAAAACTTGTGCCATCTCTACCAGTCAATTAGGCTGCTGCTACAAAAACATTCCTGCGCTTCCCTGAACTCAAATTATAAGTGGATATTTGTTATAGACTTGAAGCTATGTATGTTCAGTACAATTTCTTCCGTGTTCACACTCTTCAAAATACATAATTGGCCCAGTGCGGCAGCTGCTGAAACCTTATTTTGGTTTTACAACAGTGACTTTTAAGCAAATTCCCTTCTGTGTAAAGTTGGTATGTGACAAAAATTAAAACAGTCTCATATTAAGATTTTTACCCAATCTTTGCATGTTTCATTTGAATAGATCAGTTTATTTCAGAGTTTGTTTTAATCATCAGTTTTTTTATGATGAAAGTAGAGTTTGACAGTGTGCAAACTTCCCATGCTGTATTTTTAAATCTTCTCTTTTTTTATTGAAAAGTGAAATGTGAAACTTTCTCATATCACAATATTCAAAGACAGTTATAAATTTCAGTTCTAAAATCTACATTTTTAGATTTGTGGATCTGTGACATTATCAAAACATTTCTTGTTTGGAAATCCTATTTAGCAACAGTGACTCAACCAATGACAAGAGTTTGGGTCGGGACTGGCTGTCATGACTGAACATTATGACTGACCGAAGACCATATAAAGAGTTTATTTAAATGGCCTGTCAGCATAAGCTAATTAGAAATTGCATCAGATTTAACCTGTGATTAATATTTAGGAAGTTACTAAAAGGTTTGAGTTTTTGAATAAATATGAGTGAAATAGACATGTTTGGTGTGAACGTGTATTTGTGTGTGAAAGAAAAGGAAACGATGGCTGTGAAGGACAAAGTTTTATAAGAGCTTTTATTATAGATGACTCCACATTATCATTCAATGGCAATATTTTGTCTTCTGGATTTATTGAAAAGGAAGCCTCTCATCCCTGCATGGGGAGCATACATCCACAAACTCTGATACGGTTTGAAATAATCATTGCCAAAGAGAGTAGGACTGGAGAAAATGAATTTTCTTTTACAATAAAACAGAATTTGAAGAGCCCCACTCGAGTGAGGCATTTTAATACAGTATGGCTCATTAAACTCTGCTGACTTGGCCTGGGTGGCAGATGAACATTAGCTTCACAACTCATAATGTGGAACTGCAGTCTTGAGGCAATTTGGGTGCTCTACAGACCCCATGAAGCTTTGAAACTAGTTTTTTATTCTAGGCAGAACTGTCAATCATAATGCAAACTGAAAAGATAATGACTTCTGACTGTAATTTACGCTCCACACTTCACTTCACGAGATGAAAATCCCATTTATAAATAATCCGTACAGTGGGGAGATACTGTGTGTTTTGTCTGAGGATCTCTGAATAGAACGGTAAATATCACCGTCGTGTGTCAACTCTTTTGTCTGTCATATGTATTTAGATAAAAAAAGTTCCTGGGAAAGGAAGTAGCTTTTGAATATGACTTGTTTAACTACAAAAACACCATTTGTTGTCCTTTATTCAGGGGATGTGGCAAATGCATATCTGGATGAGGACACAGTCTGATCTTGATCAATTAGGAAGAGCTTATTAACTAAATATTTTAGGTCTGTTTCATAATAATGTGGCTATTGTCAGCTTGTAGTGGACTCAGAAAGTTAGTAAATACACAAATATTTGATACTGTAAATAATTAATGGTCTGTCTTTGCACGCTGTCCATCAAACAGTGTATGACAACAGAGAGCTGAACTTCACTTTATTTACTGAAGCCCTGGTGTTTAACTGAAGCCAATCCTAATCTCAAGTTAACGTTTTATTATTGTGCAGATAATTGATCAATACAGACAGGCCTAATTGGTTCCACCGGAGCCAAGTTCCTATTCACATTAATGCCATTCTGTATGAGTGAAAGATGTTTTAACTTGCCTCCCTAAATAAGTAAAGTGCTTATAGAATTTCATTCTCCACCTGTTAGCTAACCAGGGATTTAATTAAATCTGTGAAAGACAAACAATGGCATGTAATTAATAATCAAAATTCAAAAATAAATAATTAAAAATGCATATGGCACACAAGCAATAGAACATATTTCAACATGCTTGAATTGGACAGGGTTGCCATTTTTCTAAATGCAAAGATTATAACATGTATCCTTTGCAATTTCTCAAGCAGTTTGGCATTAAAGAGATTGCAATATCAAATCTTTCGGTCCCACTTTATATTAAGTGGCTTTAAGTACTATGTACTTACATTGAAGTTACTACTTTGATACAATGGACTTATTATGTACATACATGTTTTTACATTTGTACTTATATTTTGAAAATACCTGCATGTAAAACTGTAATTAATGGATGTAATTACTTTTGTAATTACACAGTTGACCCTTCCCTTACACCTTAACCTACCCTTAAATCGACCCATACCACCACACCTGTCCCTAACCTTACCAGTATCACATCTCAATAGCAGCAAAAGTGTTTTACAACACAACCTGAACACAATAAGTACATTGTACTTATTTTTCTATGTAAGTACATAGTACTTAAAGCCACTTAATATAAAGTGGGACCAATCTTTCTATCTGAATGCTTTCAATCTGTTTTTATATCTCAGTATCAAAATGTGTCTCAACAAAAGACGCTGTAACATGAAGGAAAAGGTCTGTGTCATTTCACAACATGAGAAAAATTTGATGTACACTGCCGTTCACTTTACAGATACTCAAGGTTGGGCTGTTTACGAGTTTCAAGTCTACTGTTGCATACCAAATAAACAGTACAACTTTGAAATAAACTGTTTCCAGGAAGACTTGAGTCAGGCAGCTTAAAGCACACAGAAATACTGTTTAATACTGTAAATCTAAAGCCCTGATTTAACATTATGTAGCAGTATGCATCTGGGCTACCTATTAATGCCCGGCTGGAGGGTGATCTAACGCTAGTTATGAGGACTTTAAATATGCTTAGTGCACGTCAGCTGTGAGGGCATTACACGTGACGTCATGTCATGGTTGTCGTTCCGGTGTGGTGTGCAAGAGCTAGAGAGGTAAGAGCTGTAGGCTAGCGATTCTTTTGCCAATGATTCTTTGCAAATGATTCTTGTGGGACTGGGTGATTATAGACTCCTTTGTTGTAGTGGACGGGGGAATTAACCGGTATACACTCGGCTGCGCTCCTAGTGCGAAACTTCCGGTAAAGTGGATGAGTTCGGCGGTGCGTTAAGACGGCGTTTCAGGTATGTTTGCAACCTTCTACATCTAATGTTTCATTCTGACCTCGAGTTCGCCTGGTGAGTTTCCTTTTCTCTCTTGTTGTGATTCAGGTGTCTTCCATATGCCTGTTTAACGTTGTGGTGGGTTGTTAGTTGCTGTGGTCAGCTACGAGACACTGGAAACTGAGATCCCGATCCAACATAAGCTGCTGTTTGACACCAAATTTATTCTATGACTGCTGTTTTTCTGACTCGCGTTTATCTGTGACGCTACGGCGCTGCGGTGCTATGCAAGTTAGCCTTAAACGGCTTCACTACGACACCACTAACAGTAACTGCTGGGGATGCTTTTATTGTCCTGGGTTCGACATGGGTTGCCTAGAATGTAACGATGTGCTTAGTGGGACCTCTTGATGCTCATTGCTCTCACCACTGTTTATAGTAGCTGTTGATTTAAGCTGTCACTTTGTGTGGTATTGTTTATGTTTGTGCCACGTGAATGTTAATTTTCTTTTTTTTCTTTTTGTTGGTTCCTTTTTGGACTCAAGTGCGCTCTTTGTGGCCTCGTCGATGTATACCAGCACCTGGTCTGTATGTTTCTGACTTTGTTCCAGGTGTGATTATTCAACTGGATTCTCTAGGAGTATCCTGAATATAAGTGGTGTATATATCTGTGAGACTGTTTATTATGCATGTTTGACTATTCTGAGATGAACACTGTGCATTTGGGGTCCAACAATTGTGGTTGTATAACTTTTTGTTTTTTTTCTTTTTTTTATATATATAATTTACTTTGTAAATTGTGTATTGTGGTGCCTGAGTGTTATGTGTTTGTGTGTTCTTTATTGTAGGCCTGGGCGGCAAGGGAAAGAAGGGGTGGCAGCCCTCCTCATCTTGGTGGTGGTGTCTTTGGAGTGTTTGCTGTGCCACACGGAGGTGTTTGACTGAGTGCAGTGTGAGTGCACGTGTGTGTGTGGTTTTCTCTGTTTCATTTCTCAGGAGGATAGAGAGGCCCCTATGGGTTGAGTTTTCGGCTGTCGACCCCCCATTATTCCGTCGTCCGGGCTGTTTAACGTCAATTATCTTTGACGTTGGTTTTTCTTTGATTGCTTGAATCATTCTATTTAATAAAATTGATTTTACTGTTTGTACCTTTCACCCATGTCTCATGCCTGACTTCAACTGAACCGAACCTGTGAGCCTTGTGCGCTCCCAAATGTTTAGGGCAATTCCCTGGTAGTGAGCCCCCAGGGTGGCGTAGTTGGTCTAATTATTTAGTGTTTCTATCCTCTGAAAGCCGATCGCCACAACCTGGCGCAGTCGGCAGGGTTTGGTTGTGTGGTCAAAGGTTGAGACAAGGGTGTAAGTTGTTTTTTTTGTTTTGTTTCTTTTGTAGAACAGTGGTGACTGTTTGAGTATTTTCTTGGCCCCCCATGGTGAGTACATCCTCTGTTGAATTATGGAGGATGAGTTACAAGTAATGAGGGATTTAATAGCCCAATTGAAGGCCGATAATGAGAGACTGTTGCAGGAGCGGCGACCAGTTGAGTTGCCTGATCCGGGAGCAGCCTCTTCCAGCATGGTACCACCAGTTCTACCACCGGTAGTCGGTGTTGGGGTGACAGAGAGACTAGTGTTTATACCACGAGATAGACGCTGTCCTAAATTTAGTGGTACCGTTGGTGTCCGTATTAACGAGTGGGTAGAAGAAGCCCAAGCATGTATGCGCGTACGTAATCTTTCTCTTGCGGATCAAGCTTTCTTTCTGTTTGACCATCTTGAAGGTGAAGCTCGTGAAGAGATAAAGTATCGGCCGGAAATTGAAAGAAATGATCCGGTTAAAATTGTTTCCGCGTTGCGTGAAGTGTACGGATGTTCTGAGTCATACGTTGCTTTACAGGAAGCCTTTTTTTCTCGGAGGCAGCAGGCTGGTGAGACCTTGTTAGAATTTTCCCTAGCCCTGATGAGCCTCCTAGAGAAAGTGAAAGATCGGTCGCCACACGATTTTACCAATGCTGATGTTGTTGTACGGGATCAATTCGTTGAGTGTGTGTTCGATAATGCTCTCCGCAGGGAGCTCAAGCAGCTTATTCGAAGACAACCCACCATGACGTTGTTAGAAGTTCGGGGGGAGGCAATTCGATGGGAACGAGAGGGAACGCCGGGCGGTGCGAGAGGTCGGAGTCATTCAGTTCCATCATTGGGTGGAATTCAGTATGGGGTACAAGGGGGGGCTAGCTCAGGTTCGAGTCATGGGAACCCATCGGTTGAGTTGAGGGAGCTACGAGAAATGTTGCAGCATCAACAACAGCAGATAAATCAACTCACGCAAGCCCTCGCCCATAACCAATTACCCCGTTTTCATCGTCAATATCCTCGTTCCGATCAGTTGGTCTGCAGGCGTTGTCAGCAACCGGGCCATTTTGCTCGGGAGTGCAATGGGGAACGTCGTCCCCCTTGCCCTCCTTCGAGGCCCCTTGCTGTCCCTTCGGCTGTTGAGTCGAGGTCGTCGCAGGTATTGCCACCTTCGGGAAACTAGTACCCACTGGGCTGCAGAGCCACAGCTCGGTTGGGGGTGCGTTTGGCTCTCAATTCCCATGTAGTAACGAGTCGGTTTCCCGGTTGGTTTCCGCATGTCCACATTCCATTGTTAAGATTGGGGGAGTCCCGGTGTCTTGTTTAATTGATACTGGCTCCATGGTGTCGACGATTACAGAGCGTTGCTTTCAGCAGCAGTTCGAACCATGGGGTCAGGATCATTTGCAATCGTGTCGTTGGCTGCAGCTCCGAGCGGCTAATGGGCTTGACATTCCATATATTGGTTATATGGAAATAGACGTTGAGTTTTGTGGTAAGGTACTTTCTAACTGCGGGGTGCTGGTAGTCCGAAATCCTCCTAGTGGCTGGAGTACCGACGTTCCCGGTATTTTAGGGATGAATGTACTCAGTCGCTGCTATAGGGAGCTTTTCGGACAACACGGATCCGCCTTGTTCGAATTACCATTTGTAACACGTGACCCTAGTATTGTGCAGGCATTTCAAGACTGCCAAAGGGCAACTCGAGTTTCCAACCATGGGGGCGACGTAAGGGTGCGGGGACGTAAGGTGTGTCGCGTTCCAGGGGGTACCATGAAGCTAGTTGCAGCAACATGTTCGGCGTTGTATGGGGGTAGCACTGTGTTGTTCGAGCCCCCAGAGACTGGTCTTCCTGCGGGCCTGTTGGCCTCTCCCGCCTTGGTACAGGTGGTCGCAGGTACGGTTTATGTGCCTTTGGTCAATGTAGGCACTGCAGATGTGGTACTTTACCCCACCACTGTCATAGGCGAGTTGAGGGAAGTATATTTGACAGATTTGCCTGCTGGAGTGGCTGAGGTTCCTTCAGTGGTCGCACAGGTTGCTGCTGGTGGCGTTTCAGGTACTCCCATACTCGACCAAATTGAAGCTGTTGATTTGGGGGGGTTATTGGTCGAGGAACAGTTACAAGTTAAGGCCCTACTTCTAGAATACCAGAATGTGTTTTCAATGCATGAGGGAGATCTGGGTTGTACTAGATTATTGTCCCATGAGATCCCACTAACGGATGACGTTCCCGTCCGACAGCGCTATAGGCGAATTCCACCTTCGGAGTATGAGTTAGTAAAAACTCATATTAACCAGTTGCTGGACTCCCAAATCATCCGAGAGAGTTGTAGTCCTTACGCGTCACCCATCGTGTTAGTAAAAAAAAAGGATGGCAGCCTCCGCATGTGCGTCGACTACCGGCAACTTAACTCTAAGACGCGTAAGGATGCTTTTCCACTGCCAAGGATCGAGGAGACGTTGGATTCGTTGACAGGGGCTCGCTGGTTCTCCACGTTGGATTTAGCCAGCGGGTACAATCAGGTCCCTGTCTCTGAATCCGATCGACCAAAGACCGCTTTTTGTACTCCATTCGGGCTCTTTGAGTGGAACCGCATGCCTTTTGGCCTATGCAACGCCCCGAGTACATTTCAGCGCTTGATGGAGCGACTTTTTGGGGATCAGAGACATCAAACAGTTTTATTGTATCTTGATGATATAATTGTATTTTCTTCATCAGTGCAGCAACATCTGCAGCGGTTGAGCGTAGTGCTGAGTCGTCTACAGGCTGAGAATTTGAAGGCCAAATTGGACAAGTGTGCGTTCTTTCGTGAAGAAGTTAAATATCTAGGGCATGTTATTTCTGCCCAGGGGGTGGCGACGGACCCGGGTAAGATTGAGGCTGTAGCTCAATGGCCTCGTCCATCCACTGTATCTGAGCTGCGGACCTTTTTGGGCTTTGTGAGCTACTATAGGCGCTTCGTGGAAGGGTTTGCAAAGTTGGCGGCGCCCTTGCATAAATTGGTAGCTGAAGCGACTGGGGGAAAGTCAGGTAAGAAAAATAAGCGAGGAGGTATCGAGGTTTGGCCTGCGCAGTGCGAGGAGGCGTTTGAGAACCTTAAACACCGGCTTACAACAGTACCCGTGTTAGCGTATGCTGATTTTACAAAACCATTTATCGTAGAGGTGGATGCCAGCCATATGGGATTGGGTGCGATACTCTCGCAAGAAGTGGATGGCAAGGTTCGCCCCGTCGCGTATGCGAGTCGATCTCTTAGGCCTGCTGAACGTAATACAGCCACGTATAGTTCTATGCGATTGGAATTCTTGGCCCTTAAGTGGGCGATGACTGAAAAGTTTCGCGAGTACCTTTTAGGAAACAAGTGTGTAGTACGAACTGATAACAATCCGCTGAGCCATTTGGCCACCGCTAAGCTTGGCGCTACCGAGCAGCGGTGGGCAGCTGAATTAGCGGTGTTCGATTTTGAGATCCAATATCGATCTGGCCGAACCAATCAGAACGCAGATGCGTTGTCCCGCCAGAACTCTGCTACCCAGGAGGGAGGACACGGCTGGTCTCCAGGTTTGGTAGTACCAGAGCTGTTGAGGCGAGCTGCACAGTCGGAACCTATGGGGGTGGTTCAGTCTGGGGCTATTCAGGCCTTGCCTAGCCGCTCCGGTGCAGATATAAGTGCACTGCAGGAGGCGGACCCCGACATCGAGCAGGTGTGGAGTTTATGGCGACGGCAACGCCGTCCAGGGCCTATTGAGCGACGACGGTTGTCCAAGTCCGCGTTAACCCTTCTCCAGCAATGGGACCGGCTGGTGGAGGAAAAGGGCCTGTTATACCGAAGAATGTTTCGTCCAGATGGCGGAGAGGAAGTACTGCAGCTAGTGTTGCCAAGAGTTTTGAGATCAGAGGTACTGACACAGCTCCATCAGCAGCATGGGCACCAGGGCATCGAACGCACTTTGGAATTGGTGCGACAGCGATGCTACTGGCCAGGCCTGGCCGCTGATGTGGCTCACTGGGTCCAGGGATGTGAGCGGTGTCAGTTGGCCAAGGCGGCTCCCCCGATTGCTCGAAGTTTCATGGGGCACCTTTTGGCGTCCCGGCCTAATGAAATTGTGGCCATGGATTTTACTGTCTTGGAGCCGTCACGTTCAGGGCAAGAGAACGTATTGGTACTAACTGATGTCTTCAGTAAGTTCACTGTGGCTATTCCTACCTTCGACCAGAGGGCAGAAACTGTTGCCCGAGTCCTGGTGGAGGAATGGTTCTTTAAGTTTGGGGTTCCTGGCCGGATTCATTCCGACCAGGGCCGCAACTTTGAGGCCATTTTGATTCAGCAGTTGTGTAGTCTTTACCAGGTGACCAAGTCCCGCAGCACTCCTTACCATCCGGCCGGTAATGGCCAGTGCGAACGATTCAATCGTACTTTACACAACTTGCTACGAACCTTGTATACTGGAAGGAAGAGAGACTGGGCGTCCTGTTTATCACAGGTCTTGTTCTGTTATAATACAACTCCCCATCAAGCCACCGGTGAGAGCCCTTACTTTTTAATGTTCGGACAGGAGCCAAGATTGCCGATAGATTTCTTGCTGGGGAGTGTGCATGAGCCAGCTGCGGGTGGGGTGCATCATTGGGTTGAGGAGCATCAGGCTCGGTTACAAGTGGCATTTGAGGGTGCTCGTGACCGGTTGAAGGTGGCGGCTACTCGGCGTAAAGCGACACATGATCAGCGGGTGCGGGAGTTACCATTGCAGGAAGGGCGACGGGTATATCTTCGTGATCATTCAGTACGGGGCCGTCACAAGATTCAGGACTTATGGAGTTCGACTATTTATCAAGTCATAAGGGCACCCCGAGAAGCTGGGGGCACTGTTTATACAGTGGCTCCGGTGGAGGATCTGAGTAAGATCCGTCACGTTCACCGGTCATTACTGAAACCTCAGATCTGTAACGAAGTGTCTGAGGAACCATCTGACCTTTTGATAGAGTCACCAGTTCAAATAGTGGCCGAGGAAGAGTTGGAGGATGTCGATTTGGGTTGGGTGGTGCCTGTAGTTCCTCCAGTGGCCCGTGGATGGACTACTGCAGGTACTTTAGTGGGGGGAGTATTGACTGCTGCTGTTCCATCTGATGACACCTCCACCAGTATACCGCTTGAGGAGGGTAGTGGTGGCCAGGATACGAGTCAAGTATCGGTGCCACTGGTTGGACCTCCGACGTCACTTGATGCAACAGTCCCCCGTCGAACGGGACGTTTGGGGGCTGGAGAACATTCCAATAGGTATCACCTCCCCCGAGGAGTTGGAAGAGTGAACCCTGGGGTGGCTGAGCTCCCAATATCAGGGTCCCATGCCATTGTGGCTTTGTTTCGACCATGGCAGTAAGTCCCCTGAGGAGTTTTTTTGTTTCACCGTCGGGACGACGATGAGAGGTTGAGGGGGTAGACTGTAGCAGTATGCATCTGGGCTACCTATTAATGCCCGGCTGGAGGGTGATCTAACGCTAGTTATGAGGACTTTAAATATGCTTAGTGCACGTCAGCTGTGAGGGCATTACACGTGACGTCATGTCATGGTTGTCGTTCCGGTGTGGTGTGCAAGAGCTAGAGAGGTAAGAGCTGTAGGCTAGCGATTCTTTTGCCAATGATTCTTTGCAAATGATTCTTGTGGGACTGGGTGATTATAGACTCCTTTGTTGTAGTGGACGGGGGAATTAACCGGTATACACTCGGCTGCGCTCCTAGTGCGAAACTTCCGGTAAAGTGGATGAGTTCGGCGGTGCGTTAAGACGGCGTTTCAGGTATGTTTGCAACCTTCTACATCTAATGTTTCATTCTGACCTCGAGTTCGCCTGGTGAGTTTCCTTTTCTCTCTTGTTGTGATTCAGGTGTCTTCCATATGCCTGTTTAACGTTGTGGTGGGTTGTTAGTTGCTGTGGTCAGCTACGAGACACTGGAAACTGAGATCCCGATCCAACATAAGCTGCTGTTTGACACCAAATTTATTCTATGACTGCTGTTTTTCTGACTCGCGTTTATCTGTGACGCTACGGCGCTGCGGTGCTATGCAAGTTAGCCTTAAACGGCTTCACTACGACACCACTAACAGTAACTGCTGGGGATGCTTTTATTGTCCTGGGTTCGACATGGGTTGCCTAGAATGTAACGATGTGCTTAGTGGGACCTCTTGATGCTCATTGCTCTCACCACTGTTTATAGTAGCTGTTGATTTAAGCTGTCACTTTGTGTGGTATTGTTTATGTTTGTGCCACGTGAATGTTAATTTTCTTTTTTTTCTTTTTGTTGGTTCCTTTTTGGACTCAAGTGCGCTCTTTGTGGCCTCGTCGATGTATACCAGCACCTGGTCTGTATGTTTCTGACTTTGTTCCAGGTGTGATTATTCAACTGGATTCTCTAGGAGTATCCTGAATATAAGTGGTGTATATATCTGTGAGACTGTTTATTATGCATGTTTGACTATTCTGAGATGAACACTGTGCATTTGGGGTCCAACAATTGTGGTTGTATAACTTTTTGTTTTTTTTCTTTTTTTTATATATATAATTTACTTTGTAAATTGTGTATTGTGGTGCCTGAGTGTTATGTGTTTGTGTGTTCTTTATTGTAGGCCTGGGCGGCAAGGGAAAGAAGGGGTGGCAGCCCTCCTCATCTTGGTGGTGGTGTCTTTGGAGTGTTTGCTGTGCCACACGGAGGTGTTTGACTGAGTGCAGTGTGAGTGCACGTGTGTGTGTGGTTTTCTCTGTTTCATTTCTCAGGAGGATAGAGAGGCCCCTATGGGTTGAGTTTTCGGCTGTCGACCCCCCATTATTCCGTCGTCCGGGCTGTTTAACGTCAATTATCTTTGACGTTGGTTTTTCTTTGATTGCTTGAATCATTCTATTTAATAAAATTGATTTTACTGTTTGTACCTTTCACCCATGTCTCATGCCTGACTTCAACTGAACCGAACCTGTGAGCCTTGTGCGCTCCCAAATGTTTAGGGCAATTCCCTGGTAGTGAGCCCCCAGGGTGGCGTAGTTGGTCTAATTATTTAGTGTTTCTATCCTCTGAAAGCCGATCGCCACAACCACATTAACCCTGACACATTTGCTGATTATTTGGTTTTGAGTTTTTGGAGGGAATGGAAGAGATCCAAGGACCAACAATAGAAATAGTTTCAATTCATGTTTTAAACAGACTTTTCTTTGGTGTTATAATGTTCAAATTCTTTGGTCTAAAACCTCTCAATGTCTATAGTTGTGTCATGTTCTTGAATATCATGTTACATAATTCAGGAAATCCAATTCGACAGCCAGCATGAAAGTTGTTATGCCAATTATGGCATGTTTTAGTTGACACCCAAGATAAGGAACTGTTATGAAACAGCGTGTGGCACAAATGTGCCTTAAGGAAATAGAAAGAAGTGATGAATTTACCATCACATCCTTTTGTTCTAGTCATGTGTGTAAGCAGTGTTTTCTTTCAAGCTACAACTTGCATATGTCACACATCAAAAAACATATTTATATATAGCCTAATGAAATGAGCTAAACATCCAATATATTTCAATGAATATAAGGACCACAATCATTTTGATTTTATTTTAGTCAAATTTAAATTTCTTTGTTAAGTGACAAATAGTTAGGCTTTTGTGTTGCTTTTTGGTTTGGCCTTTTTATTTGTTCTCATAATCTTTATTAATGAAGGGGTTTTAGTATTTTGTGAGCAATTGCATGGAGGTTTTCCTAATATGTTAAAAAAAAAAAATTTGATTAAAAGAAAAATGACCTTAACCTAATCAAGAAATATTTTAGGAAAGGACAAAAACTTCCACTTCTGTCAGTAGCCTAGCCACAGTCACTGTGAGTTGCATGGCTTAGAGATATATTAGAGCTGGATATTGATTCTTCATCCTTCACCATAGCAGAATACGTGTAGTTGCATTAATGCAAGAAAAATGACAGATAACTACCTAGGCTATTTTGCAGGTGAAAGAGTCTTTGTTATCATGAAAAAAATCCAAGTAAAAGAATCGATCATTCAACAACTAATTTTAAGCAGATTGTCATTACAGAGCACAGGCAGAGTGAAATGATGAATGAAGTTATGGTGGACTCAAGACAGTCACCATTAACTGTTTACAGATGAAGTGCTGTGCCATATAATTCCTGTTTAACCGTCTTGCTTCATTAAATTAATGTCTTGCATTACTTTGATAAAATCCTGTCATGTCCAATCTTTCATCATAGGGCTGAGAAGTTTACTCTAGCCATGCTTACAGCCAGTATAAGGCCCAGGAAGGCTTTATTGTGACACATTTGGCTTGCTTATAAATCAAACTCTTCGCCTTGTGAGCACCCAATGTCCTTGTGGTGTCCGAAACGGCATAATGAAATACACCACTGGCTCTTTGTCTTGTTCATAGACTACAGTGGTGTCCTCCTTGTGTCATACGGTGTTAGTCTCAGAGACCTCCAATCATCAATACTGTACTGCCAGATAAATATAATAAAAGAGTAGTATCCTGTGAGAACATTATACTCACTCCCCCTTCATCATTCATTCTACTAGTCATTCTGTAAATTAAGGAATTAATTTAGAATAATTATACCTGTTTATTCCTGACACATCTGATTATATATGTTTCTATTTTTTTTTAAGTTCAGGAGCACTATCAAAAAAGTAGCACATGCTGCCATCAAAACGTTTTTATTTTGAAAGACAGCACATCCACCACGTGTCCATCATAATGGACATTTACAGCACTTAGAGCACTCTGAGAATGAAATGTTATTCCACCATGGTCCATTAATAAAAAAAAAAGTGTGTTATTACGTCTGCCACTGTATATGGTGATATTTGTTATTCTAAGGGACAATACCGATGTGAAAATAATAGGAAACGTGAATTAAGCTTTCTTAAAAATCAACAGTTCCTATATCAGCAGCTTAATGAATAGAATAGCTTTAATTAATGTATAGTTGCTATCCTAATGAAGAGCTTACGACCAATGATAAATTAACCTAAATGAGTGCATTGAAAGCCAGCTGTTCTTTACTGAGTCAGTGTGTCATTACCCAGTTACACAGGGTAATACATCTTAAGCTCAACTCTATAGCGAAGCAGCAAAGGTATCCACCTAGCAAAGGCATCCATCCATCTACTGGAATAAACAAACAAACTACAAACAATTTTGTTCTATTTTTAAAATAAATAAATTCAATTCAAAGTTTGGTGACATTATGAACCCTTTTCACATTTCCAGGGTTCTCAGAAGCGAAGTCATCATAGTTGGGCAAACCTCTAGTAATTGGAAGCTATAACGCATAATATGTTTTTGTTCCCAGTTGCTTCACTAACAAAAGAAAAAAAACCAACAATAGCGATTCTATGGAAAAAATATTGAGAGATTGATAACACTATACATTGAACAACATTAAAGAATTGAGGAAAACAGAGGGCTTGTATAAGGAAGATCATTAAGGAACAGGGAAAAGGTGAGACGCTAATAAGGAACAATGGCAGCTAATGAAAGAAGTACAACTCGGGCAAATGGTGACAATGAAAACAAACAAGAAGATAATAAAACTGAGCTAAACAGAAGAAAAATGTCAAATTTACCATCAATCTCTCAAACGCTGTGTTAGAAACCCCCTTGCAGCAGTTAATATAAGACAAAGGCCTAGTTTCACAGAGAGGCCTTAGATTAAGCCAGGATTAGGCCTATACATTAGGACATTTTGTCACGGGTCAGGGTGTGTCACCGACACATTTCATTCATTAATTCATTCAATCTTTATTAAGGACACAGAATCCCGGTCCATAGAATAAAAATAAATAAATAAATAAAAAAATAAAAAAACATAATACATTATTTACACATATAAGCAAGAGCGCCAGTGCTTCCAAATTCTTGAAATAAACCTGACAGAGCTTTTCCTCGGACAGACCAAAGCTTGTCAATTTAAGAAGCTTTTAAAAAACATTACTGGTGTGCATCTTGAGACAAAACAATGGCCCTGAAATATTTTAATATATGCCAGTGCAAGGTTCTTAGCTCAAACATGCATTTTAGTCTGGGACTAAGCTTAAGCCATGTCTGTAAAACTGGGGGAAAGGGTTTTAAATGTACAATACTTTTTAAGAAAATTAATTTCTAAAACTTTACAAGATTTGCTAGATTTTCTTTTCCATCGCAAGGTCATTGTTCATCGTTGTTTTTTGCTTGTCGGTTATCAGCAAATAATCAGTTTTCTGAGAAATACTCCATAATATGTTCTTTGCATTATAGTATTTTAGTTTTTTTGCACCTGCTAATGTATTTTTTCAGCCCATCCTCAGCCCATCACGAATACATTACGACAAATAAAAGATGATGCACCATAATGCAGCCTTGAAATAGCATTTTCAACTATTTAAAAAAAGACCTGTTTTGATGGTTCCCTGACAGAATAAAACATGAGGCACCCAGACCCCTTCCTACATTCGCCTGGAGTGAATCTGGCCTCTTATAGAGCTGCTGCTGTCCATTCAGCCACAGGGCCGGCACATAGTCAGTCATTTTAATTAACAGCAGAGGATGTGATGTGTCATCTAGAGTTGGGGGAGCTGCGTTTGTTAGCGATGTGTGCTTGAGCCTAAGTCGTCACCGGCCCTGTGTGGTTAAGAAAAGAAAATTAACCCCAGGGGAAAAGGGGTGAGAAATGTGTGTGTGAACCCTGGTCTCAGATCAGCCTGTCCAGCAGTCTCAGTAAAGGAATGTTCAGCCTCTATATAAGAGGAACAAATCATAGTATTTTCAGATGCCGATGTTCTACACCAAATCTGCATCAAGCTGTTAAAACCGTCTAAATGAACCCCGTAATTGAAAGCTCACTCTTAGGAAACAGCTCAATAATTTGCAAGTGTGATTCCAGCATATTCTTCAAGGTTATTTGGAATTATGTATTATAACAAAGCTCTCGTCTGCTATTCAAGCAGTACGAGTCTGAGGTTATTTTACAAAGACATTTTTGAAATGACTGGCATTGAGTGCATTCGAGTTCAAGGAGATATTTCAGACTAGAAATTCACATCCCCTAAGTTCAGCAAATTGAAAGCTCATTAAGCATTCCAAAAGCCAATTCTAATAATCATTGTAAAAGTATATATTGGGCATTTAAAGGTATATAAAGGCTTTTCCTGTGCATTTTCCGGCAAGCAAAAATTGCAGACGGTTTCGTAGATAAATATGTTTGTTTTTCTACAAATACTTGTTCGGCAACATTTGCAAAAATATCTGAATAATTTATGTATCATTTTCAGAAGCAACAAAAGAATTCTGATGCTAGAAATGTCTTCCTCCCACTGCGCTGCACGGTAAAACTGTCTTAAACAAAACGTCTCTGAAGAGGGAAAACTTTTATGGCCACAGCTGAGATGAGACTGAATTGGTGTCATAGCCCATCTGGACAGGTTGCTATCAAGGAGGCAGAGAACAACAAAGCAGCACTAGTAAAATCCAAGAAAAAGATGACGAAATCGAGTGAAATTCCATTTTGATTGATATGTAATGCAGCATGTATTCCAGAAATGAAGAACGGAGCCTTTTTCTGCTCAATGTGCTGCCCATACAGCCTGGAGGCATCTGTCACTAAGCCATTACTGTCCGCTGACAATAGTGGGTGTATAGCCTGCAAATCACTAGCATTACTAGTCACACAATCCCCTCTCATTTATTTATAATAACAAGAAATCTCTTGTAATTCAGCAATAATGCCTTATTAATGCGTTTTATTGGCAGGCATGATGAAACCACATTAGGATTCAAATCTTAATTTTAAAAGTCCTTGAATCTTTAAATGTAGAAGTTAATAAGACTAAGCCATCTATGTTTTACCATACAAGTGTCAATAACCCAATTAAATCTCTAAACTTAAAAAACATAATTTATCAGAAAATCAAAAGGTTTCAAAGTTTCAGAAGCAAGTGAATGAAACAAATGCAAATGTTGTGTTATGGCATAAACAGAGACCTAGTTTTTTATGACTCATGTATGATGGCAGAAAATAGCTTTAGAATCTTGACTCACTTTTACAAAATGAATGCAAAAAAACGTTAACAGTTAACACCTCAGCAGTAGAGGTCAACCGATAGTTCTACCAGAAAGACTTGGGAGAATAATGCCGTTATCAGTAACATTTATTAACAGCTCAGCAAGCACAATAGAGTATAAAGTTCTTGCATAGGCCCCGTCCGAAGTTCGCATTCCGAAGAAGACAAAGGCAGGGGCGCAGCCGACGCCCCCCCCCGTGTAAGGGACGGAACCATCCTGGTGGTGGTGTTGGGGAGGATGTAGGAGAAGGGACATCTTGGTGGTGGAGGGGAGGATGGAGGTGAATGGAAGCGTCAGCATCTGCGAACTCAAACATGTGTAAGTTTCAATCTTTTATACTACGGGTATTTAGAGCATGATTGGGTAGAGAGGAAATGAACAGTGACAAAATGATTGAGTCTTCCCAGCAGAACTTACGCGAAAGCTACATTGATTTGACCAATACCGATAACTCGATTGGACTGCACTTGCACTTAAAATGAAATGAATGAAAATAAAACAGTGCTGAACTTTATTACCAAACAAACAAACAAACAAACAAACAAACAAACAAACAAAACCATGTACCATACTTTTAAAATGTATCACTTTTTATTGTAAACCTCTGGTAAAACATCGATGCTTGGATTTTAAACATTCAAGTAAACAACAAAAATGCCAGCATGTTTGTTTTGTGATCACGCTGTTTCCAGTGATTTCTTCCTGATTCGTTTTCTGATAAAACTTCCATTTGTTAGTGAAATGAGGTTAGTGTGATGACGTTGTTCCAGAGAGGCGTGTTACGGGCGTGTTTTAGTGAAGCGGTGCAGAGGAACAGTGGAAACGCAGTAGATTTTGGGCCGGTGTAGCAGGCCCGAGGCATTTAGCCCGGCTTGGCCCTTTCAAAGCCCTGGCTTGCACTGGCCCGACAGTGGAAACGCGGCTAGTGTTGTTTAGGTTGGCCTTCTGTCCGTTTTTGTTATAGTCAGTCATTTCACTGGAGATATTTATTTCATGGAGCGTTTACTTGTACTTTACTTTACTTATTCAAATGTCACAGGTCATTCAATACATGATGGTACTTTTTAAAATAACTGGCATGATGCTTTCTGTGTTTAATGAAACACCACACAAATGATCTTCACAGAGCGAAGAAGAGACTTGAGAGCTGGCAGATCTAATCAAACTTAATTCTATGAACTATAATCAAGAATATTAAGCTAATTTAAGCGCAGACCATGACCTCAGCTTAATTTGTCATTTCTCTTTATTCACAAGAATGTTTAAAATTTAAAAATGCATAAAATATCATTTTTTTTAGTTTGATATATTTTTTTTTTACCCGTAATGATAGACAGCTCAGTAAAGAGATTTAGTAGTAAATGAGATTTAGTAGTATCTGAGATTTAAGTTTTTTTTAAATAAATGTCATGGTTTTATGTGGAAGTGTTTTCGTTCTGATCAAATGTAAAAGTTGCTTTTCAGCTGAGATGACTTTATTTGTGGATTGATCTTTAACCTGACAGAATGCTTTGCTTCTGAAACCCATCGGTATTTCAGAAAGAAAACAACTAAGATATTTTCAAAAAGGATGTGATGCCTTTAACTGGAGATTTAACGTCAGCTCAAATCAAGCACTGAAAAATGGATTGCTGCAGTTGCTGTAGTCTTGCCCAATTTTTGTTATGGCCTGCTCTGCTTCAAATATCGAAAAAAGATCCAGAACAATCCCATCCAATTTAGTCAAAAAGATCAAGTTCAGGGCCTGTGGAAAAACACAGACATGCATTTTGAACCTCCGGTGATAGGAACAGCCAACGGAAAAAAGTAATAACTTTGAGGCATAGTTCGTAGTTACTGGAGATGGCTTTTACAAGGATATGTGATACTTGCTTTGCAACATGGAGGTTAACAGTGACACCCACAAATATTATAGTCGGTGTGCTCTCCATATGAGAAAAAGCCAACCTCTCCATTTACAAACACTCTCTCATTTGTCACTGTCAGATTCAGCCAGATATTTATTTAACACCCAATTTCATTTCAATTTAACTAATCTCAGCATGGTGCATCAAACAGAGTAAGTAAGACATCAATCTACTCTGTGTTCTCAGCCAAGCCTGTTAATTTAAAGTCTCACCTAAGTGCTTGCGTGATATTCCTCCCTGTTGGGAATTCATCAGGTAAAAGTGCGCTCTGTGTTTTATACAGATGTGTGCAAGTCCTCCCATTGACCTTGTGGAAAATTAAGCATTTCATAAACCATTTGGAGCGTTTTGACTAAATAACAACTGGCTCCTTCAATGCCACTCATATTCTGAAATATAAGCAAGATAAATTAGAGTATCTAGAAATAGTACAACCCATTTGATCATTCTCTTTAGAGGGCTGTTGGATTCTGTACTCCACACCATTTTGCTGTTCTAATCCAAGAAGGAATGACAAAAAGAACATAACATTTTCATATGAAAATGATATGCGTGCTTCAAGATGTGCAAATATGTTTGTTCAGCTTGCTAACAGATAGTTCTTTAAAAGGCTGGTGTTCTGTTAGCCATTCAAAACTCGTCTTTCTATTATGTCTTATTTTCCAGGGTGTAACTTGCAATAGCAGCACATAAAAAAAAATTTAAAAATCCCTTTACCGTCTTTAATCTGATCTTCCAGGCAATGTATTAAACCACAGGAATCAAGCACACAGGTAATGTTACATTGAGGACAGAATTTTCAAATTTAGCAGTTAAATTATAATACATTTGAAAAATTGTGTACAAATGCATATTTTATTGAATTAAGAATTTACACAACCTAAAAAAAAAAACATTAAAAGTAGTAGTAATGATGATGATGTTTATTATAATATAATTATTTTATTCTAAATATGTTAAAATACATGTACAGTATAAGGCAAATTTTGTGTATCTCTTTATTATATATCATTTATTTAGAAAAAATCTGTAATTTTGTCTGCAAGTTCAAATATATTAATAATTTCTAAATTAATATGAGGTGTCACATACAGTATTAATAAAATAATTATAAAAAATGATTAGCAAAATGCTGATTAAAATAGTATTAGATGAGGTTTAACATGATCACACTAGAGGATAATTCAACTTTCTAAGAATTTCAGAATAGTGTATTCAACAAGTGTCACTGAAAACACCTGTTAATCAAATTGTGCTTGGATTAATTCTTAAATTCAAGAGCATATGGGCAGAGAATCCACAGTTCACGAAGAACTAATCATGCTAGTGCATAAACAGAAAATAAATGAAACCTATCCATGGAAGAGGACACATCACAACACATCCAAACAAAACGCTGCTTGTATTTGTTCTTCCATAATAGATAGCAATTGCAGTTGAAAAGCATGGAATTTTGTGCAGATGGAGAGAAAACAAACAATTATGAATGGCTATTAAGTGTCCAAAGACACCAACCATGTCATTGCATTTGAGAGAGAGAGAGAAAGACAGCTTCTCCTGCACTTGACTGCTCATAAATGTTTATGGTGTTTCTCACTGACCCTTTAAAAAGTTCATCACGGTAAATTTACTCTGTGATTATCAAGTTCTTGTTGTTTTCCCCAGGCACAGGATGCAATTACTTGTCTTAATGGCAATTTTGATGGTGACCTTTTGTGCGCACAGAAAAGAGATGCACAAATGACTTTACAGCTTCTTTTGGACAGATAGCTGAGTAACTGAAATGAGTTTACTGAGGTCTTCACACAACGCACAGTTTTGTGTTACACCTCATTTTCACTTAAAACCACAATAAAATTGACAATTACACATTTACATATTGAGGAAATCAAACCCCTATGGCTTAATTTGTCCCATATTCATTTGTGTCTTGATATCTTCTGAAACAGGTTGCAGTACCAGGTGCACACATTTTAACTCGGTGTTCGTACAAACACTGTGCTTAAAGTGCTTGAAGTATTTGAATTTATATGTTTGAATTTAAAGTCCTGGAAAACCTGTGAAAACAGCCACATTTATAATGAGGAACTTGAAAAGTGCTTGAATTATTGAAAGACAATATCTATGAAATTACTGTTTAATAAAAATAAAAATAAAAACACAAATACCATCTTTCCACCCAAAATTAATGCTGCAGCCCGTCTGATATAGAGACATTACGCATGGCTTTTTACATTCTTCAGGTCAATAATATATAAATGGAAAAAAGATCAGTTTGAATGAGAAAGATATCTTTGTCATAGTATCCTTTCATTGGTCAAGGGGATTTTCCATGACTGGTCAAGGGATTGATCTTTATGAAGTGAAGCATAAAGCGAAGCGGGGCCGCTTTGCTTGTCGGTTGCACGGTATAGGCGTAATAAAAATAATTCCCTTGTTTACCACATTGCTTCATTCCAGAATGAATCAGCGTTTTTTAACGAATGGTCTACTAACTCACTCCTAAAGTCAGTCCCTTGCCGCAACCTACTGGCGTAACAATGTAACCTGCAGTGAAGTTGTTGATAAACCCTCATCATTAACATTAATACCGTTTCTCAATACCAAGTAGGCCTACGCCAACATTATAATACAAAATATTATTTATCGAACAATAATAGTTAGTCCCTTGCCGCAACCTACTGGCGTAACAAAGTAACCTGCAGTGAAGTTGTTGATAAACCCTCATCATTAACATTAATACCGTTTCTCAATACCAAGTAGGCCTACGCCAACATTATAATACAAAATATTATTTATCGAACAATAATAGTTATATTAAACTTTGTTTACACCTTTTTATTGAATAAGTTGTATGTTTTATTGTGTATACTGTAATTTGAGTTTCAAAAAAGTAGTGCTTGAAAAGTCCTTTCAAGAACAGTATCTGTACGAACCCTGGCCTGGCTAACGTCAGACCCAATCTCATTGAGACATGGGTCTGGGAACCACGGTAATTTTCTCGTATTTGAGGAGTGGTTTACGAATCCCCAGAGCCGTTTATTGGGCGCTACGAATGTCTATCAAATGCGCCTGTACGTAGCTCATAGCCAATCGTTTCAATTATACCAGATGATGTATGTAGAGAGACAAAAGTTGCTCTTTTTTCAAAATAAACTTGCGTTCTAAACTACTTAGAACAATATCTAAGTCTGCATCGAAAGGTAACTTCGCATCTGCTGCCGTGTTGGATCCATAGATATAAACAAACTGCTTTGGTGTGTCGCATAGACGTCGTCATAGTCTTGCTGCTCCCTCCCCTTTCTGTGATTGGTTCCCTATCTGAGGTGCAAATCTGGTCCATGGAATCCAGGCTGCCTAGCAGCGGGAATAAAATTCCGAAACACTAAATGTGCTGTGATTGGTTAGCTTTCCTAGTGTTTTATGATTGGCACTGCTTAGCACATGTTCAGGAAATTTCCCGCCCCTCCATAACTGCCAGTTCTTTTTTAGTGTAATAATAAATAAGGATGGTGTCCTTTTCAAACCAATTCAAGCCCGATTCAGATCCTGACGATGTTAACGAACAAGAGGATTTAAAAAGCAGACTTTGCAGGCATGGATTTCACAGGTTTCAGAGTGGTATGTTTTTTGTAATTTTCTTATACATTATAGATACAATTTTATCCACCATATAACCGTTATATTTGTCCGAAAAGTAAAACTAGCTAATTCAAATAGCAATCGACCACAAAACCATGGTTAATTTTCCTGAGGAGCGCAGCCTTAAAAGCGAGAGCTTACAAATGCAACAGATATCAAACCGTTCTCCGTAAAATGTGCAGCGTATACTGTTCTATTATACTGTTCAATATAACACAGGGTTATATTGTTCAGGAACAGTGTTTAAAATACATTTTAACCACTTTAAGTTTGTCAGCCTCAGTAAAGTCAAACAAATGAGTTTTGGAAAAGTGGAAAAAACAGTGTATCTTTGACATAGCGATAGCACTGTCTTTTCTAATGTAGCTCAACCAGGCCTCATCCCCCTTTTTTGCCTATTCCGTGGGCGCGGGATATTTAAATGAGGAACATTATGACTTCATAAGATCTGGAAAAACGCGTTGTTGTCCAAATAAATTATCAACATTTTTATGGTCAAACATTACACACTAGCTAAAAGTTGAAAAAGTGGGAAAGCATAATAGGATATTTTAAATAACTTTAGATTATATTTTTAAAATGTTATTTATTGCCGAATATGTATTATCAGTAGCCATTACTCCAGTCTTCAGTGTCACATTATCCTTTTGAAATCATTCTAATATGCTCATTTGCTGCTCAAGTAACATTATCATCACGGTTTTGCATGATTCTTTAATGAATTCAACAGCATTTATTTGACATACAAATATTTTGTAACAGTGTAAAACACTTTTGGAGGTTATTTCTTCATGTTAAGTAATTCACAAGTTCACACTTACGAATGATCAGAGAGTAAATGGTTATGCGTGTTGTCCATGGGGAGGGCTCCGAACTCGGAAACTGGGTCCTAACCCAGAGTACTCCTCCCGTATCTCTGGTTAGGAGGATAACCAGCAGGAGATGGGGCGGTGGAGGGATGCTGAAAACTGTCGAGGAATACGGGTCAGTCGATTGTGTATATTTATAGGCTTTACTCATGCTGATTGAGTGGACCTGTTGATTACTGATTGCTGACAGCTTGATTGTTTGATCATTAGAACGTGTTCCTCCCAAACCTTATTAATAAAACATCATTTGTTGTTGCAATTGTTAGTCAAAAATCACTTCTGGTCACTCTGGGACACTTTTTGCCCCAACAGATTTCTGAGGCATTTTTGACTTGCAACATGTACAATTTCTGACTCTGCTTCATTGTAAAACCACTGAGCAGTGCACATTTTCTGTATTTGAGAATATGGAGGAAGGGTTGAGAGCATTGCCATGTTTTTGCACCCATAAAGTACTGTAACTGTTCAAGTTAAGAGGCATGCTCTAGGGCACAATGACCATGGGCAAAAGAGTAAGCATGGATATAAATACCAGCAGCCCATAAAGGAAATATCCCTGGTGTTCCACCTGCCAGAATAACACTCGAATTGCAGGTGGGAAGCCTTTCCCCCGGTGCACCATTGCTTCATACACTAAACCTACAGGCCTGCTGCCATAATGGCTCAGATGTATCCTACCAGGAACAGTCACAAACCTGTCAAATCTTTTAACAGTAGCATTATACCATTTATCCGATGTGCCCAGGGCAAGCATTTTGAATGTAGTAATTCTGCATGCATTTTTATGTTTCTAGCTGTACTCGTATAAATTTATAAGCATGTTTATACTTGCCTTAGTATAAATTGAAAGTATTTTTAAGGTGTTGGAAAAGTAAAACTTGAAGTCTTTGTAGGAGCCTTTTGGCCCTTTGACCACTCTAAAGTCGGTGCTAAAGTATGGATAATTTTTTTATTAAGATATGTTTATCTATAAAAGCCCAGCCTGTTCATTATAATCCCACATTAATTCCTGACCTTTAATGGGGCTCCTCTATCACTGAAATACGGGTCAATATTAATATCCGCGTATTGTAAGGATGATCAGGTTCCATTATTTAGATCTCCCTTATTAGGAAACCTTTCCCTCCCTGGTTTATTGCCTCATAAACTCATAATTTCCACATTTATCATGGTCCAATGATTTCCACTCCTCTAATTCCCAGGAAGATCAGAGGGCAGAGACAGAAAGGGGTTGCAGGCATGAGCGACCGAGTGAACGAATGAGCGAGCAGGCAGCATCGTACTCGCAAAGAACAGTGCGTGTCTGTTATGTGTGTGCTGAACGTGCTCACATGACCTGTGTGCTTTCTGCTTGGTTACACTCTCACAGGTGCTTCACATTTCGGCAGTAACAGGAGTGGACGCGTATTAACTGTGTGTCCTGAGTGCAGGCCCATCTCGTTTCCCCCGCATTTCAATTTCAGGAAGAAAGAATGCAATGATGGACACAGAATCGGACAGGTTGACAGTGCGAATGCAGAATGGTGTCATCGGGCACTCGCCCCGTGCTTTCGGAAGGTTATCTGACACTCTGCAGACAAGATGTACTCTGTTTTTAACTGGAGTCTGGTCTGGCTGCCTGTCTCAGGGAAAGCAACTTGAAGATTTGTACTTGAGCGTAAAATCTATTAAAATGGAAGGATTTCAATATGACCTGTTACGACCTGCTGCCTCCGCCTGTGGATAGCGACACAATCAAATGTATTGTTGGCTCACTAGCTCATCAAGCTCGGCCTGCTTGCTAAAGTTGCTGTGTCAAGTTGCTGTGATGCAAAAGATTGGTTTTAACATTGGTAGGGACATTATTATATTACTATACAGATGCTCAGAACATTGAAATGTGAAAGTATCTGAATTTCTCATTTAGAATCCAGTTCACTTTAATATGCTCAATTGGCTTCTCACGACGTCATGAAAGAAAGTAATAGTGATTGCATAAAATCGTTTGATTTCATTAAATGAGTTTATGAAGCGAATGTATGATATATGTAGCATATCAGATGTTTTCTGTTAATTTCATACTAATAAAAATAAATACTACTAATATTTCAATGTATTTTTTTTACACAAAATTGTATAGTTTGAAGTTTTATTGTTCTGTCTATTTACGATACCACTAAACACAGATTACGTAATTGCAAAGTTCTGCAAGTTTACCTCTACTGCTCATTACTGCCTCTTGCTGGCTCAGCTGATATTTTCTTAGCACTAGAATCTGTCTTATTCTGATGTAACTAAGAATGTATTGAGGATAAATGCCTCAGCTTCAGCAAAGTCCCTTTGAGGCAAATCAGTCGACTGGGGTAGCTATTTCTATTCACTCTAGTACAGATCTTGCGTATGAATGAGGAAAGGCTGAAATCTCTGAAAAATGTTGTTCATTATTATGTTCCAATAAGACATTTCATATCATAAATATAATTAGCCAATATTTGTATGATTTATTGATTTATTTGTTGATCCATTGACCAACCAACCGACTGGCCATTGTCTGGTAACAGGTTAATTTAATTTAATTTGTAAAGAGCAATAAAGTACTTTAATTTTCTACATGAAAACATGACACACAATATTTATATTACATCCAATAGCGCCCATTAGTCACAACTAGATTGTTATTGGTAAGCTATTCTGCAGTCTGCATTTTACTTTATATTCTGCATTTAACTTTGATTGATTTGTTCATAATTTGATCTATATTTATACTATAGGACTCAATTAAACTCTTAAATCTTTTGTTTCCGCTTTCTCAGTCAACCTGTGTGAAATCATTGCAGATTTCTTTCATGTTCTTTATCTTCAGTCTTGTCGTATATATTTATTTCTTTGCGAAGAGAGCCTATTGATTCAAAGCATAAAAACACTAGATTTGACATATGAAGTAACTGAGATGAACCTCTTGAAATCTATGCATTGTGAATGAATCGTTATTTTGATGAATTAGCCCTGTGGCTGGAGCGATCGAGATCTGAGTTTACTGCTGTTGGGCAGAGAGCCGGCGTTAGTGTGAGTGTTTTTGTAGCATAATGAACCGAGCCGTGCAGTCGCTGCAAGGTCATTGATGCACCACGGAGAATAAAGAGGAACTCTTGGCATCCTGTCCTCCAACACTGCAAGGGTAAAAACCTCCATAATTTGGCCGTCTATGCTGCGAGTTTGGTCCGTAAGCTCTCAGGGGTTCTTTAGACCACCTGTCCCCCCTTAAAGCTTTTGATGCTGACTGGCATTCTTACATGTGAAAGTCAAGCATTGAAATCCATTGGGTTGATGGACATGATTAAAATTCATGAATCTAATTTCCTTCTCACATGCAATGTACTTTGAACTTCAAACTCATTAAAGATGTACCTTAAGTAAAAAAATAAATAAAAAAAATTACTTTAAAGGACTGATGATACTCAACAGGCTGTCATGTATGTCTCCTAAATATTACACATTTTCACCAAACAAAAGAAAAAAAAAAAAAAAAAAATGGTTTATTCAGACATTTATCATATGGAGAAAAGTTGTTAGTGCTTCTATTTGAACTAGTTCCAAATATGAATTATGAGAGGCTGAGAGTCCATATTAAGATAAAATAGAATAGTAGCATACCACTTTCATTTAATATATTTTTATTCCACAGCAAAGACTGCAAAGGAGTGATCAATCAAAAGGGGGAAGCAAAACATACCCGTACCTAGAAATGAGCAAATGTTGTGGGAGTGCTTATTTATACTTCTTTTCCCTGTATGAGTATCCTGAAAATCATGTGTTCAGAGGAAGAATGAGCAAATCTATTGATAAAACAGCATATACTGTAGCAAGCGTAAATCAAATTTTAATGATGTTTTTAGTCTTTATTTGGTTGGTCCGAACCAGCGTTTGATTAGATCCTCTCACCCCACAGGTCTCTGTTCACATTGTTCTGTTTGTTTTTTACTCTATGTTTGCGTAATTAAAGTGAGTACCATCATGAGTACTAGCTGCAGCTGTTTATCACAGTAGCTAGGTAACGACTCATAGGAGAAAATGCCAGTTTCACTGTTAGAGAAGTATTTGTCCCTTTGGATTAGCCAACAAAACCTTACACGCAGAGAACAGCATTTGCGTTTATCAGCGGATTCATTGCTTCTCCAACTAATTCTAAGACTAACATTTAATTTTTACATCTTTGCATGCTCCTGGTCACATTTATTAAGTGCTTTAGTGTAGACTCAAGTCTGTTTGACATCAGTATGGTTTGTATTATTGGCGTGAAAGCATTTCCCCCCCATCTAAACTCACTGTCAAAGACAAAGTGTCTTGTAACTGTGCGATACCCTCGAAAATACTTAATTGTCTATATTACCGTTAAAAGCTTTAGGGTTCAACATTGATTAACCCTCTGGGGTCTAAGGGGTTTTTGGGGTCCTTGAGATGTTTTGACATGCCCTGACATTTGTGCTTTTTGCTTGTAAACATATTAATGGCAAAGGTGTAATTACACTCTATTTAGCACAAACAGGGCTTTCATAATATGTGAGCAACATGTATTCGAGCAACATGTGCGGTGGCACGTTTGCCGACCCCAGAGGGTTAATGGTAAGAAATGCTTCTTGAGCAGCAAATCAGCCAATTAGAATGATTTTTGAAGGATTATGTGACACTAAAGACTAGAGTGATGGCTGCAAGAAATTCAGCTTTGCCATCATAATATTTATTTTTAAAAATAAATGTAAGTATTTTTGATCAAACAAATGTAGCCTTGGTGAGACTACTTTTAAAAACATTAAAAAATGCAGTGTACGTTAGAGTTCCTTTAAAAGGTATTGCCTTAAGTTTTACGTGATTTGTGTAAAAAATACTTTTAAATAGACTTTTGAAATATCCGTGCATGCATGCACAAGTGTGAAAATTGTACATTTAGGATTCATAATGTGAGTAATGCACAGCTGATCAGATAGCTATTAACTCTCATGCTTGCTCTAAGGTTTTAACACAATGTGTATTGTCTACAATCAACTGGAAACAATTGAAAGCTCTTTGAAAATCTTCGCTGTGTTTGCATACTCAAGGTGATTTTTATTTATAGATGATTAAATAATGAGAGAAAAAAAAATCATGGTATAAAATCATGTTTTTTCTAATTGTGAGAATTTCAGCTGCTGTGACAGCTGTTTGTGAAGTTTAGCACTCTTATCTTTTGGCAAGGTGAATCTTGTCACTCAAACTGTGAGGAATAAGACACATGTAGAGGAGGAGGTGGCATTAGTTGAGATGCCAGCTCTGCTTGCCAGTCAACACTGAACCTTCAAAAATATGTTCAAGACTTAATCAGATCTTGAAGTCGATTGCTAGTATTTGATACCCTAGTATCCATTTGATACTCTTTCGTTTCTGTTATATCATAAAATGAATAGTTGCAGTCTTCTTCTGATTTGCATCCTGGTTTATTGTGGAAAGATACGCAAGAAAGCAAAAAACTGTTGCAAATCTCAGCTTTCAAATTATTCCAGTTGTATTACGAAATTCAAACGATACATTTTGAATTTGACACTCTATAATGTGGTTTGATAGATCGTGATTCACATTTGTTTTATGCTTTTGTATGAATAAAATTTTACAAATTCACAAATAATCACAAAATAATAAAACAGTTATGTTTGTCTGTGAAATCAGGTTGGTTCATGCAGCAGAATGAAGTGCGCATGAAATGATCATTACTTTCTCTTAAATAGTTAGAATGAAGTAAACAACCGAACTAAACAAAATAACATGTCATTTTCTAGAGGTTCTGACAAAATGATAATAGCTTCATTCTATTTAAAAAAAATTAATTATTTTGAATGTATCATTTTTTTTAAAACATGGTTTGAATGAATGATTCAATTACTCACTCATAAGTAGGCTACTTGAATCAGTGTTTAGAAAGAATCTCTTGAATTAATGATTCAATGATAAATATTTGGTTTCACTTTATTTGGATGGTCCCTTTAACACATTCTGTTGACTATAAGTAACGTTGCTCCTACATGTCTACTAACTCTCATTAGAGTGTTAGTTGAGTATTAATAGACTGGTAGGGTTAGGGTTAGATTAAGTTGACATGTAGTTGCAAAGTTACTTATAGTTAATAGCACGTTCAAAAGGGACCATCAAAATAAAGTGTTACCTACAAGGGTGATGATAATTGATACAATCGTTATTTGATTTGTCAAGTTTCTTTCAAAATGTGATTTTAATCACTACCACTCAGCAAATATTTCATGTTAAATTAACTTTTGAAAAGGCATTCGTCCGACATGGTTGAAAAATAGTTCCAAAATGAAAGTTGAACGGACGACTTTGACGTTATCTGTTCTGTGTTACATATTTTTACCGATTTATGCCGTCTTACCAAGACTATTTTTGGCCAGGGACACAACGTTGGCGTCGGACCAATGTTTGCTGCATTTGCAAATGTAGCCTAGTGTACCTTATGTCATGATTCTGCCCTCTTGTCCTTGATTTTCTCTAGTCGTGAGGCAGGATCATGACAGAATCATGTTTTGTGTACAAGCGCATGGCCAATTGTTTGGGCCATGTGCTTGTGTTGTCTCGTTACGTAACCCCGCCCCCTTGTTATCCTCGTCTTGTCATTATTGTCTAGTCAGTTTCACCTGTCCTTGTCATTAGTGTCTCCCTATATTATCCCCTTGTGTTTGCTGTCCTGTGTCGGTTCATTGTCAAAACTGTGTGTTACTCTTGTGAGTACCTTGTTTAAGAAGAAGGTCTTGAATTGTTCTTGATCTTGTATTTACTGTCAGTCTAGTCTTGTCAAGTGTTTTCTAGTTTAGTTATCCCTTGTTTGTATTGTCTATGTTTTGCCCCCTCGTGGGTTTTTGTTTTCTGTTTGTGTCATAATAAACGTTGAGTGTCTGCATTTCGTCTGCGCCTGGGTTCTCTCCTTCAGCATCATAACACCTTAGTGTACCTCTAAAAGGTATTACCTATAGGCTATTACGTGATTTGTACAAAATACTTTTAAATAGACTTTTTGAAAACAACTGTAGGCCTGTGTCTTCTAGCAGGGCATGGACATCAGTGTTTATATCTGAACTATACGCTTTTACCCCAGTGCTTCTGTTATGATTTTAATTATTGTAACACAGAAATAATAATACTGCGGTTAAAAGAGCAAGTGTTTGTTCATATGACACCTGCTCTCTCTGTCAGCGGCAGTGCCAAAGCAGATTTGAATGTTCGCTTCAAGGTTTAATAGACATAGCCGGATCATTGTCATTTAGGAATAAGATACCGTGAGTGTTTGAATCGAGATTGTGATCTTTTAATGATTAATCGTGCAGCTCTTGTGCACATACAAATCTCTCCCCACCCTTTATTTGCAATGGGTTTAAGTGGTCATGTGGATTTGCCACGCTGACCAATATAAAGTGAAAGGGTCTGCTGGCACTCCAATGTATTTTACCTAACAACATCCATTAGCCTTGACTTTATTATACTGTACAGTATATCACAGCCTCTCATAAATAATGACTTAATTGTTTGTCTGGCTAAAACCAAATAGATTGCTTACTGTTCAGGGTTTAACCAGGCAAACGTTTTTGGTTCTCTGCATTCCTCTCATCTCAAGTTTAGCTGTGACCCATGCGGAACAGTCCTTGCTGTCAAGCTGACAGTGTCCTCTTGCTTTCACCCTTTAATCTCTGCTCCAGGTCTCTGTGCCAAATTGGATTCCACCTACGCAGACCCACCACCTGTTCTGGCCAGCCATGATGTTGTCCTCCAACACCTGCTGACCCCTCCAAGCATTCAGGTCTGTCTTCAGATTCATTTCTGCCCCATTACTGCACTAAAGCTATGGCGTATTTCCACCCTCAGAGTGTCAATAATATCTCCCATGAGCATTTCAAGGCAACATTTTTTTTTTTTTTTTTTTAAGAAGGCACATTTGCATTTGACAGAATCAGCAAACACATCGTTACACAAACATCACTGTTAAGAGTCTCAAGTCGTTTTTTGACAGGTTGTTATAGAATTGCAGATTGCGTGGAGCATGCATGGGAAACACGGATTTACTGTAGCAACAACATGAAACCGGAAAAAAACAAGTTTTTACCTTATGTTAAAGGTAATGCTCAGCCAGCTTTTTATGATATATGAATCATGAATATATGAATATGTAGCCGAGTTTCGCCCGAGAATATGCAAACTCCAGTGTTGAGACGAGATGTAGAGAACATCTTTGTCATTATAAATCCACCTCTGTGAGATCTGTGTATCGCTTGTATATTATTACAACTCAATTGTAGGATGGAACAAGCAACATCTACAATAACCCTGAAATGTCAGCTTCACTGCATGTTAAAACTGGCCATGCAGCTAATCATATGCATGCTGCAAGATTCAGGCATCTCAAATCTGTTAATTTGTCAATGTTGAACAGCAGTGTTAAGAAGGATGTTTATCAGCTGAGGGGTTTATATCATGCAGGTAATGAACCATGCAGTGTGATCATCGAACACATAGTGCTGCCTAGAATTTTTCAAGTCAGACTCATGGTGTTACTGAAATACCACTAAAGCGCCCTGGATCATGCTTGAAATATGCTATGAGATATTCATGCTTGTTCCTCTCACGTACATTGCAGTAGTTATCCATCAGTGTTGCATTAGAATGTTCAGCAGCCTTCTGCCATTTGATGTAATCTCTGTAGCAATGGACCTCAGGCTACTGCTGCCTGGCCATCGCACGCTCACTTTATCGCCAGAAATGTTGTTTAACGTGCTCTGGTGTGACAGTTTTGGAGGAAACTTCATGGAACTACTGCAACATTTCTTGCACTGGGTGGTCAGTTATGCAGTGTTGCCTTTGACAGGTCATTTTCAGAAATATTGGACTGCTGAATGCTGCAATTGATCACCAAGAATCCAAAAGTTATAGTTCAATTTCTTGAATTTGATTGGCCCACAAGCTAAACTGTACTATCACTTCGCTTTTCTGTGTTCACATGCTTCAACTCTGTGTATTTGAAGTTAGGATTTTTCAGTGGCACTTTCTGCAGGTTACACTGTTTTCCAGTAAGTGACAACAAATGACTTTCTTTATGAAAGTGAATTTGTTCAAACACACTGATTAGTTTTGGAATGTAACAAGTGAGTGAGTCGTTGAATCATTCGCTCAACTGCTTGGTTCAAAAACACTGATTAATTCAGAAATAAAACACTACAACTGTGTTGCACTATTAATTGCAAGTAATAAAATAAGATTTGTGTGTACAGACATAACCAACCTATCTGCATGGTTGCTTTGATAATGATGTAGGCATACCACGTACGGTATGTGACGAGGCTTTCAAAACGGATGCAGGAAAAATGGAGGTGCATCATCTCTCTCTCCAAATAAGCGCACTGTTGATTGGGGGTGCAGAACTCCTTCGTCGCACAAGAAAACGCATAAAAGTTTAAACATACCATTTAAACACCTTTTAAATAGTTCCAGCATTTCCATCACCAGTTTTGTCATTATCGTTGAGTGTTGCGTTTAAGTGATGCAAAAGAGAGTTTGAAATTCGATTTGAGGAGCCAGAGCGTCCAGACTGAGATGCATCTGTAAAAATTGTATTGCATTTCAAATCACTTCCATATGTGGTTTGAATCAGATTAAAAAAAATATATATATATATATATATATACAGTATATATATATATATATATACACTCACCGGCCACTTTATTAGGTACCCCATGCTAGTAACGGGTTGGACCCCCTTTTGCCTTCAGAACTGCCTCAATTCTTCGTGGCATAGATTCAACAAGGTGCTGGAAGCATTCCTCAGGGAGTTTGGTCCATATTGACATGATGGCATCACACAGTTGCCGCAGATTTGTCGGCTGCACATCCATGATGCGAATCTCCCGTTCCACCACATCCCAAAGATGCTCTATTGGATTGAGATCTGGTGACTGTGGAGGCCATTTGAGTACAGCGAACTCATTGTCATGTTCAAGAAACCAGTCTGAGATGATTCCAGCTTTATGACATGGCGCATTATCCTGCTGAAAGTAGCCATCAGAAGTTGGGTACATTGTGGTCATAAAGGGATGGACATGGTCAGCAACAATACTCAGGTAGGCTGTGGCGTTGCAACGATGCTCAATTGGTACCAAGGGGCCCAAAGAGTGCCAAGAAAATATTCCCCACACCATGACACCACCACCACCAGCCTGAACCGTTGATACAAGGCAGGATGGATCCATGCTTTCATGTTGTAGACGCCAAATTCTGACCCTACCATCCGAATGTCGCAGCAGAAATCGAGACTCATCAGACCAGGCAACGTTTTTCCGATCTTCTATTGTCCAATTTCGATGAGCTTGTGCAAATTGTAGCCTCAGTTTCCTGTTCTTAGCTGAAAGGAGTGGCACCCGGTGTGGTCTTCTGCTGCTGTAGCCCATCTGCCTCAAAGTTCGACGTACTGTGCGTTCAGAGATGCTCTTCTGCCCACCTTGGTTGTAACGGGTGGTTATTTGAGTCACTGTTGCCCTTCTATCAGCTCGAACCAGTCTGGCCATTCTCCTCTGACCTCTGGCATCAACAAGGCATTTCCGCCCACAGAACTGCCGCTCACTGGATGTTTTTTCTTTTTCGGACCATTCTCTGTAAACCCTAGAGATGGTTGTGCGTGAAAATCCCAGTAGATTAGCAGTTTCTGAAATACTCAGACCAGCCCTTCTGGCACCAACAATCATGCCACGTTCAAAGTCACTCAAATCACCTTTCTTCCCCATACTGATGCTCGGTTTGAACTGCAGGAGATTGTCTTGACCATGTCTACATGCTTAAATGCACTGAGTTGCCGCCATGTGATTGGCTACTTAGAAATTAAGTGTTAACGAGCAGTTGGACAGGTGTACCTAATAAAGTGGCCGGTGAGTGTATATATATATATATAGATTCAGATTCAGGTTTCATGTTTTTGTTTTTGTTTTTGTTTTTGTTTTTTTGTTGTCCAGACTTTCAAAAACCTATCTGGATAAGATCTGGATATAAAAAATAATCAGATTTTTGCTGGTAGTCTGAACATGGCCCAAGATCTGAAAGTCACCATGAAGTTATGTGAGATACAAATCTTTCACCCCCTGTGTTCAAAATATAGCCTTGAGCATCCAGTATTTCTGAATTGGACATATGGTTATGAAAAAAAAAAAAAAAAAAAAAAAATGAAGCCTTTTTAATTTAACAGGATTTCTGCATGAATGGATCCTAAAATGTGAACTGCTTTTCATCATTTTATATCAGAATTTTCCCTCAGGGAGTAATAAATAAGGCCTGTCTGTCTGTCAATCTGTCTAGCTCCAGATACATCTTTATTGAGAAAAAAGAAAGAAGAAAAAACAAGGCACAAAAACAACCAAGGTCATTGGTGATAAAGGTAACCTAGTGTTATAAATTAGCAACTACTGGAAGCTGCTTCAGATTCTGCTATTCCATTTCAATGTGACACGGTAACTACATAAATCCCTTATTTCTGTTTGTGTTATAGTTTTGATAACTTTACTATTCTGAAATGTGAAAAATAGACATCATACAGATTAAGGAATGAGAAGATGTGTCCAGACTCTTCCCTGGTAGTGTATAGAACCTGTTCAATTTTTAAGCCAGAAGTTCTCAGACCTGCTTCTGTTCTGAAGTTCTTTACTTTCTTCTCTTCCAATTTCATTCAAACATTCCTAAGTAGATTGTGAAGGATTGTGGGTTTGTTTTAAAATGACAGGCGGCTGTGTTAGAGCAGGGTCATAACTGAGCTCTGAAGGAATGTAGAAGCAGAACTGTAGTATAATAGAGTGTGCTATTTCCACCATTGCCCATTATAGTTTCATCAGCATAGATGCCACACACTCAACTGTTTTTGTGTAAATGTGAATTATGTGCGTAATGTGTATATATGACTTGAGCTAGCTAAGTCATGTAGATTTATTATGTACTAACATACAAACTATTATTAGACAAGCAACTCTTTATAGTTTCTTTCTCTTTATTAAATATTCATTTTTTTTAAGACAGCTAAGGGATTGAACTTGAGTTCTTTATTATTTCACACGTTGACAGCATGCTGGGTTTTTGCTCAGGGTGGATGGAAAACATATATGATTGGGAGAACAAAGGAGAGTCAGTAAAGGAAAGGGATTAAAGGCATAATTTATTTAAAAAATGGATGCTAAAAATGGGGGCGCAATAATGAAATGTTAATCAGGTGTTATATTAAAACTGCTCATTCATATTAGGTAAAAATGGTGGCCAAATGTATCTGTTGTGCTTGGCATGATACAGTATGTAAATGATATTGATGCATGATGCAATCTCTTGACTGATGCCTGTGGTGCCAGTGTCTCTCCAAGAACTCTACTGTTCTTTCTCTAGTTGTACAATGCTGCCATCTGCTGGTTAAGAAAGGGTATTGCTTGTCAGATAGTTCAATAGCTTTGAGGGGGTAACACTTTACAATGAAGCTGCGTTTTTGTTAACATTAATTTTACATTTATTACCATTAAAAGGCTATGAACAATACTTCTACATAACTTAGTTGTCTTATTACATTTTTATTTCAACATTTACTATATGTATTTAATCAGAAGGATTATTTGTTAAAGGGATAATTAACCCAAAAAATGAGAATTAGACCATGATTTACTCACCCTCAAGTCATTCAGTGTATATAATTCTTACAGACAAATACAATCAGAGTTATATTAAAAAATGTCCTGGCTCTTCCAAGGTTTATAATGGCATTGAATGGCCATTTCTATTTTGAAGTCCATAAACGTGCATCTATCCATCATAAAAGTGCCCCACACGGCTCTGGGGGGGTTAATAAAGGCCTTCTGAAGCAAAGCGATGAGTTTCTCACATCTCACAATTCTGAGGGGGAAAGAGTCCGCATTGAAAGGTATAAACTTTGCAAGAAAATTGCAAGAAATAAAGTCAGAATAACTCGGAATTGCGAGAAAAAAAGTATTTTTTTATGATATAAGCGCATGGTCTAAAGCGCATGGCGCAAGTGCACTTAGGAAGTGAATTTGTGAAGCGATATAAGATGAACTGAAAATTGCCTGTCAGATAAGGTTGTATTTTCAGAATGAATATTTTGGAAGTGAAATCTGAGAGGTGAATATGGATTATTGAATTTTTAATAATGAAAATGTGTGTGAAATGTTTTGAATTAAAAATGTCACCGCTTAAATGTACAACCATGTTGAATTTCAGCCCATAAAAATGCAAGGCCTCAAATGCCAATGCATTAAAGGAGAACTCCAGCGCAAAATGAACCTTTGGTCTAATTACACATTGTTACCTAGTCAACCGTTATCTGAGATTTGTTTTCATGATTATCGAATGTAAATAGTTTTATCTCTAAAAACAGTTTAGCCTATAACGCTTGTATAACGCTAGTAAATAGGGCATAGAGTATTGACAAATAAAAATCGCTTGTTAATACCACTAACATGGCTCAAAATAGCCCCACACTAACACGGTAGCATAATAAGGGTCCCTACCTTCAAACCGAAGCATTGAGAACTTTGTCAGTGTCCAGACAGTTTAATAAGAAGATAGTTTATACATAGAGTCAGCTTTGCGAATACAGGCAGAAGCCATCTTTGAAAAAGAGTCTCTACCAGTCGATCTACGAACGCAGATCCAAGTGCGCTGAATTGTGTAGAATCTCATATGATCCGTTGTTTCCGGAAGAAAGCACTGAGCGCATAAGAGAAGCACTGAACGCAACAGAGAAAATAAATAAATAAAAATAATTTAATCACATCTCACCAGCGCACTTGGATCGGCGTTCGTAGATCGACTGGTAGAGACTGTTTTTCAAAGACGGCTTCTGCCTGATTCGCGAAGCTGACTGTCTGTATAAAATATCTTCTTATTAAACGGTGTGGACACTGACAAAGTTCTCAATGCTTCGGTTTGAAGGTAGGGACCCTTATTATGCTACCGTGTTAGTGTGGGGCTATTTTGAGCCATGTTAGTGGTATTAACAAGCGATTTTTATTTGTCAATACTCTATGCCCTATTTACTAGCGTTATACAAGCGTTATAGGCTAAACTGTTTTTAGAGATAAAACTATTTACATTCGATAATCATGAAAACAAATCTCAGATAACAGTTGACTAGGTAACAATGTGTAATTAGACCAAAGGTTCATTTTGCGCTGGAGTTCTCCTTTAAAATGCAAGCTTGGTTAATGCAATGCATATTTTTTTTCAAGTAGTGCAATTCAACAAGCCTTTTTGTTTCAAAAACAGTTGCCATTATTTTACTTTTAAACATTACAGAATGTCATGTGTTCTGGCACATTGAAATAAACAACTCTTCTTATATCTGTTATATTTAAAATAGTATGTGGTAAAAAATATGCTGCTATCTTATTGTCACATGCAGTGCCGCCGCTCCCACCACGCGCATCACGCGCTGTGCGTAGGGCACCAAGTGCTGAGGGGGCACCAAAAATAGCCTAATGAAAAATCAATCATCAAACTTCTTGTTATAATCAGATTCAGCGCGTTCTTCATCTTCAATCCGCAGCGCCGAGCAGAGCTAGAGCACGTCAGAAACAGAGAGGACAGGGTGTGTGTGTGTGTGTTCATCTGAGCCTCATTGGTCCGTCACTGCTCGTCAATGTCAGAATATTTTAGATGACCAATCAAATCAAAGTAGGCGGGCTTTATGTTCACAGACGCTGAGCGCGAATTTTAACAGTGCAACTCGACGCTTCAGTGTACGGTCAAGTGCGAGATAAGATGTAAGTAGCTAAACTTAACGTTTCATATTTGACAGTTTTTTTTAGGTCATAAATGTTAAACGAATGACAAAAAATAATTAGGCAAACTAATATAGTTTTGTCTAATTTCGCCATTTTGAACTGAAAATAGGCCTATGTAACATGTAGCCTACTGTAATAGTTTAGGCTACTGTCATTGTGAGGGGACAAGAAACATGAACAAAGCCGTTTTCATCATGTTAGGCACAGGATTAATAATGAATGTGTACATATTGAGAATAAAATACAAATTGTAGCCTTTAGTAAATTAAAAAAGCCAACTTTAGGAGGGGAAGAGACAGGGCAAGATAAAAACAAAGTGAAAAAGAGTGTGATGCTGATGAGGAGAGAAAAATAATCAGCTGCCCACTGACATGGTTTTAAAGCTGTTGTTATCGATTTTTTGTTTGTTTGCCTTCACAACATCTTAAAATGCACATCTGTAGTTCAGAGAAATCCAAAATTTTCCCGGGGAAACCCCGAACCCCCCTGACTAACCTACCTCAAATTCGGGACCACAGTGATGATAAAACCATGCCATTGCATGGTAATAAAACTAGTTAGTGAGCAGTAGACCCTAAACTAAAGTGTTACTTTTTTTTTTTTTTTTTTTAAATCATACCCTCATTGGGGTATGAAACATAAATGAAAATGAAAATAAAAATAAATGATGGGGGGGGGCATCATAAAGGAATTATGCTTAGGGCACCAAAATGGCTAGCAGCGGCACTGGTCACATGTGATTCTTTATGAAGTGTGGAAACCACAATACATTGTCTTTTTTTTTTCAGGATTTTTACACCGTTTGAAGAACAGCATTTATTTAAAATAAATTTGTAATTTTGTAAATATATTTATATGTTATTTATAAACAAAAGTATTCACTTTGTTCATTAAAAAGGTCGCAGTGATTCCGAACGGTAATGTGCATTATGTTCACAAACAAATTAACATGGTTAAATAAATGTCTGATAAAAGCTCATAAAAGTGTTCATAAATGTTGATGCATTTTTCAAAGGCACTTGAGGCCAAGATTTTCCTTTCTGAAACAGTTTCCCCCATCAGATGATGAGTAAATGAATGAGTATTTCAGGCTGTATCAGAGCGGGTTTGTGCCGCTTATCAAGGCCTCATTGGCTGAGTAGGTGCATCCTGTCAGTCAAAGCACACAGCTCAGGCATATGGCTGTACGGAGGAAGGAACTGACTGAAAACAGCCTTCGCCAGTTCCTCTTTTCGGCTAATGAGAAGCTGAATGTGCTGCAGTGAGCAGCAGCTTATACACACTAACCACCATTATGCACCTCAAGGGAGGCGTGTCTTTGCCATCTGCAAAACACAATATCTAAGTACAGCATGGAGCCAGGGCCTCTCTTGCTACAGTATACCATACTATTTCATGCCCTCATTGTATATACACTGTAATGGATGATCAATAAGTCATGGCAACATGTGTTTTTACATTACTTTAACACATCAAAAGCAATTTCAACTTTTTATATAAATTATATGAGGTTCAATAAAATTTAAGTCAGTGTAATATACTTTAAGTTGAAATTACTTGTACGGCCAATTTGATTAAATTTAAAGGATTAGTTCACTTTTAAAAAAACCTTTGCTGATAATTTACTCACCCTCATGTCATCCAAGATGTCCATGTCTTTTTTTCTTCAGTCGAAAAGAAATTAAGGTTTTTGATGAAAAGATTCCAGGATTTTTCTCCATATATTCAGCCCGTGCTCACCCCAAGGCTTCATATAGGTGACGCTCTTTTGACATTCGTCAAAAACTGACGCACATGGCACCCTTTAGCGTCAATATGAGACGCAGATCCCAAAGCGTCATTACCCTAACGCTACCCCAGACCTAAACCTACCCGTCTCATAGTGACGCTAAAGGGTGCCATGTGCGTCAGTTTTTGACGAATGTCAAAAGAGCGTCACCTATATGACGCCTTGGGTTCTGCTTCTCATGTTGACGCTAAAGGGTGCCATGTGCGTCAGTTTTTGACGAATGTCAAAAGAGCGTCACCTATATGACGCCTTGGGGTGAGAATGCGTTGATATAATGGACTTCGATGGAACCCAAACGGTTCAAGCTCCAAATGACGGTTTCAGTGCAGCTTCAAAGGGCTTTAAACGATACCAGACGATGAATAAGGGTCTTCTCTAGCGAAACGATCGGTCATTTCAAAAATAAATAAAAAAGTTTAAGTTTTATAAGCACAAATGCTCGCCTTGCTTTGTTCTGTGATGCGCGTTGGTGACGTCACGTTATACGCAATTACGTTGAAAAGGTCACGCTTCTTTCCTGACGAAAATTTATTTTAGCCTTTTTAATAAAACACCTAAGATACGCACAGGAAATGGGCATTTAAATGATAAACTGACACAAAGACATTTGAATATGTGGTCCTCACATTTGTAAACACTGACTCGGGTACTTCCGCCTGAGCGTGCCGTGACCTTTTCAACGTAATTGCGTGTTACGTGACGTCGCGAACGGGCATCACAGAACAGACCAAGGCGAGCATTTGTGCTTATAAAACTTAAACTGTTTTATTTATTTTTTACATGACCGATCGTTTCGCTAGATAAGACCCTTATTCATCGTCTGGTGTCGTTTAAAGCCATTTGAAGCTGCACTGAAACTGTCCTTTGGATCTTGAACCGTTTGGGTTCCATTGAAGTCCATTATATGGAGAAAAATCCTGGAATATTTTCATCAAAAACCTTAATTTCTTTTCGACTGAAGAAAGAAAGACATGGATATCTTGGATGACATGGGGGTGAGTAAATTATCAGCAAAAGTTTTTTTTTAAAGTGAACTAATCCTTTCAAGTTGAAATAGGTGGAATTATATACAGATACTGGATTCATTATTAAACTATTAAACTAAAAATTTAATTTATTATTTGGTAGTCTTAGGTATTTTCGTTTTCTTAATAGAAGCATTTCAAGCACTGGTAATCAATTTATATATTTATATTGGCCTATTAGTTCAGAAGTTTGGGTTGGTAAAAAAAACAACAACAAAAAAAACAGTAAAACAGAAATATTGTAAAGTATTATTACAATTTGAAATAACTTTTCTATTTTAATAATATTTTTTAGAAATCAATGGTGTGCAGTGCTGTTTTGAAAGTCCTCACAGTTTATTTTTAATTTTTATTTGTATTCATTTATTTATTTTTTATAAATCAAACTTCATGTTGTAAAATAAAAAGGAGAAACCAAATACAAATGAATGCTGTCTTTTTTTCAAATTAACTATGTAATTAATAATACATTTATTAAAACCAAGTATATAAATCTCATCAATTTAGTTTGTTTTAAGCATTACATCTGTAACTAAAGCCAGTAACAATTCTTTAAAAAAAAAAGTGTTTTATTATTATTATTATTATTATTATAAATTACTATAAATTATTAATTAATTTATTTTTGTTAATGTTTTGCTGTCATTTTAGGTACCAAGAAGTTTATCTCCTGATGTAAGGATAAATGAAAAGATATGTGTAAATGTATTAAATTTTCCACAGTACTTGAGTCCCAACCTAGAGCTCGTGGCAGCAAACGTCCTTTTATGTGATCCCTCCATTTGTTCTGCTTCAAAAATTAAATTTAAGTTAAATTAAGGAGAGGAAAAAAATGTGGCAAATTGACAAAGCAACCCACTTTGAGTCTTGTTCTCCTAGAGTGCCAAACTGAGTTGTCTAGTCATGCTGTTTGGAAGCAGCAGTCAGGCAGTTATGTAAGATTGTTCTTTCTGCACTGGGTATTGCTGCTTTTTAATGCCAAGTGAAGCACCTCACTTTAAAAAGGAAAATTGAATCTGAAAATTCAAAAACTGCTTAAAATGATTGCCAATGCGGTATGTTTGCTCTCCTGACGCCTGACACTGACAAAAAAAAAAAAAAAACTTTAGACGTGTAACTGTAAGTATTATGCCCTGATCTCTGAAATTGTAGAGAAGCTCTTTGTTTCATCTTTGTATAATATTGGGGGTTTTCATGCTTTGAATTTGTAATTATTTAAATGATGGACTTGAAGCGCTACTTCTCAGATTTTACTTTGTGTCTTTTCAACCTTGTAAAACAACTCAAGTGAATAACAGCATTTTAACACAATTCCCCAGTTACCAGAGTTTTACAGCATCCAAGTATTTTTTTTCTCTTGAGAATTTTGCTGAATAAATGAGTCATGTTCAGTATTTGCATAGATATTGCATTTAATGTCTCTATCTTAAAGACCCTGTGGATCCTAGAACTCCAGATAAAACACGGACACTGGCATGGGCAGGGACACCGGCACGGACACACCAATATGGACACCGGCACGGACACACCGACATAGACACCGGCATGGACACGAACACCAGCACGGATACCGGCACGAACAACGGCATGGGCACGGACACGAACACCGGCACAGACACTGGCACGATTACAGACACTGACACCGGCACGGACACCGGCACAGACACACTAACATGAACACCGGCACGGACACAGGGACGGACACCGGCATGGACACCGGCATGGACATGGGCACCGGCACGGACATGGGCACCGGCACGAACAACGGCATGGACACACCGACATGGACACCGGCATGGACAACGGCACGGACACACCGACATGGACACCAGCACAGACACACCAACAAGGACACCGGCACGGGCACTGACACGAACACCGGCATGGACATGGACACAGACACCAGCAAGAGCACGGGCAAGGGCAACCAGCATGGACACCGGCATGGCCACTGACACCGGCACGGACACACCAACATGGACACTGGCACCGACACTGACACCGGCACGGACACCGGCACGGACGCCGGCATGGGCACGGACGCCAGCATGGGCACAGACACCGGCATGGACATGGACACAGACACCAGCAAGGGCACGGGCAAGGGCAACCAGCACGGACACCATCACGGACAAAGGCATGGACACGAACAACGGCACGAACACTGGCATGGGCATGGACATACCGAAACGGGCACGGACAACAACAGGGACACGGACATACCTAAATGTGCACGGACACCGGCGCAGACACCAGCATCCACACCAGCATCCACACCAGCATCCACATGGACACAGGCACGGACACTGACACAGGCACGGATACACCGACATGGACACCGGCATGGACACACCAACATGGACACCACCATGGACACCAACACGGACATACAGCACGGACACTGACACCGGCACGGATACAACGACATGGACAACGGCATGGACACACCAAATACCGAAACGGGCACGGACACCAACACGGACATACCGAAACAGGCACGGACATCGGCGCATACACCGGCGTGGACACCAGCATCCATATGGACACAGGCACGGACACACCGGCATGGACACGAAAATCGGCACCGGCACGGACACAACAACATGGCCACGGATACTGACACCAGCACGGACACAGGCACGGACATGAACACCGTCATGGACACCAGCACAGAGACACCGGCACGTACACCGGCACGGACATTAAAATCAGCACGGAGACACCGGCACGGACACCGGCACAGACACACCAACATGGACACCTGCACAGACACGAAAACCGGCACGGACACAAAAACCGGCACGGACACACCAACATGGACAACAGCATGGACACTGACAACGGCACGGATACACAGTCATGGACACTGGCACGGACACGAACACCGGCACGGACACACCAACATGGACAACGGCATGGACACTGACAACGGCACGGATACACAGTCATGGACACTGGCACGGACACGAACACCAGCACGGACAAGAAACACCGGCATGGAGAAGAAACACCGGCACGGACACACCAACATGGCCACGGATACTGACACCAGCACGGACACACCGACATGGACACAGGCACGGACATGAACACAGTCATGGACACCAGCACAGACACACCGGCACGTACACCTGCACGGACATTAAAATCAGCACGGAGACACCGGCATGGACACACCAACATGGACCTCGGCACGGACACTAGCACGGATACACCAACATGCACGGACATCAAGACGGACACCACACGGGCACGAACACCGGCACAGACACACGGACACAGGCACGGACACACCGACATGGACAACAGCACAGACACCAGCATGGACACAGGCACGAAAACACGACATGTTTGACAGGCTTTTAAGTGCATGTGCGCTTTGTGATGCGCTCAGAAAAGCGTATGTTAGAACAGCGCATCAGCATACAAATGAAATTAACCGGCAAGGTTTTAAAGCACATGCAAATAATGAACTTTTGTGAATTGCACTATCCTGTGAGTGTAACTCGACCTCTGCGTCAATGTGATGGGAATGTACGTCGCATTGTACAGTATGTTGGGACGGAGGCGCCAGATCTGCAACTGCTAGAATTTACTGTAGCACGATACTACGATATTTCTTAAAAAGCAGATCATAGAGACATTTTAGGCAAAGCATGGCAAGGCAAGGTAAGTTTATTTATATAGCACATATCATAATCGCAATTCAAAGTGCTTTACAGAAAGGAATTAAAATAATCACAAAATAAAAGCAAGGAAAATTAAAACAGTTTAAAATGAAAGAACTTAAAAGAGATATATGGTACAAATATAAAATAAATTAAAATAGTAAAATTATGATACATAGATAAACTTCTCATCTGGCTCCCAGTCACCTCTCAGTTTTACTCTGAGATTTTCCCATGGTGATTACACTGTGTCTGTGGTGTTCTTGTGGCGCGCCTAAGAAATGTATTGGACGTCTCCGATGGACCCGATTTTTCCCTAAAATCAGACAGGAGGAGCTCTAGGACTGACTCACGGGGTAACCTCGGGTTCACTGCCTCATCAGTCCAAACCCCAAAAACCAATGTGTCCCACTCAAAAACCTCGAGTTTAATCACGTCAAACTCACTGCTCCAACACAGACCCAGGCCATCAGCATGGTTTCATCTCTCTTACCCAATTCTCAGTGTCATTTGAGTTCAGTTTAGAATATAAAGGAGGATGCAAAATAAAATACAGTGTAATCATTAGGACATACAGTGGCACAGTACTCATTCAGTAAATGTACAGCTAAACAGATTTGTTTTGAGTCTGCATTTGAATGTTGTCCACGATCAAAAATCCTGATATCACACACCCCAGTTGGTATCAGTGTCTGGGTGGAAATAAGTATATGGAAATTATGTGCAGATGAATTTATGCATAATAAATATGTGTTGTAGCTCCATATGGTTGCTTCATGGAGAATAATGGACATAGACATTGTGCATGTGCTCCCTGTGATTTATAAAGTAAACACTATATATTTATAAGCAATGTTGTTTGCGTAATAGTGACAGTAATAGAGAACTGCTCTTGACAGGTGAGGCAGTGTGAACTATATATGACCTGACAGCAAATTATAATAGTAAGTGTTGTTACTCATTTTATATTTCAAGAGGTTAGCTATTCATAACCGAGGACATTTACTGCGTGTTTCGTCATTTATTATCTATTTCATCCCAATAAAACAGATCAGATGAATGTCAAACCTTTTTTTTCCTATCCCCTTAGTTTGATTACATTTCTTACCCACAGAACGCGGCAGAGCAATAACTTACTGTCACTTTTCACTAGATAACAGACGACATAGCACAACATGACCTCAGTATCACAACACAATCCTTCAACAGCTTTTTGACATTCTGACAGCGTTTATACACACGTCAAACACTGAAATATTGCTGCAGTTCTCTACAAACAATTAACAGCTGTCACAGAAAGTCAGTTCAAATCAAATCCTTCCAAGCATCCAAGCCATCAGCCAAAAGACCGCAAATCTTTATTTGAAACATTGATTCAATCATATCTAAATTGCAGGTGAAGCATTCAATAGAAAATCTCCCAGAGAGCTCCACCATTAATATATACTCAATTTATTTTTGACTGACATGATGTTGTGTTGAATTTAAGATTTAACACTAGATGGCAGCATGAATCCACTATTGAAGTGTAGATAAACACTTTTCTGACTAACAGAAATTGTTAAATTACAGGAGTATAAGGCCATATTTAATATCTTCACATTTCCGTGTGATCTTAGCTGACAGATACCAGTTTTCGTGATCAATCATCACTTTCACTTTGGAATACTCAAGTACTCGTGCACATCCCTAATTTTAACTAATAGAGGATTCATGTTGAGGATCTAGTTTCACAAGAACAGACGAGAAAAAAAATACTGTAACTAGGAAACAAAACAAAAATATTTCAAAAAGGAAGAGCAGTATCTTGTTTATCATGGAGCTGGTGTCTCCTCGGGTCTCACGTCCTGCCCATGGTTATAACACAACACTGTCTATGAAAAGCTAAAGAGGGAATCTAATCTCCAGAGGCTTGTACCTCACAGACCCAATTATCTGCGCCTTCCTGCCTCTGTGTCCCTCAGCTGCAGATGAGCACAGTGCAGCTGCACTGGAGATGAAGCTCAGGGAAGGACAAAAGAGACAACTGAGCTCTATTCTGATTTTACACTTTCTATTCAGTGTGTTTGGAACACAATATGATTTTAAATATCATAAGATTGACCCTTTTTTCCCCTCTGCTTTTCAAAAAAAAAAAAAACACTAAACCAGATTCAGCAATTCACACAGAGCAACAGGTAAAATTACAAGCACCTTTCCATAGCTTAAAGGTATAGTTTGCTTCAAAATGACACAGGTACGAAATATTCATCTAAAACATAGACCTCTATAAACTGAATCAATAATAGATCGTAAATGTATTTAGAATTCTGCAACAAATATTTTTCGTATTTTAAAGTTGGAAAGTGAGCATGATGTATTAAAATTTAACGTATGGCTTCGGCAGGCGTGTATTATTATACTAAGCAGAGCAGCGGGTGCCTGAGCCCTCCCCTGCTCGACAGCGCCCCATGGGTTTCCAATGTAAAGCTGTGGTAAAAAAGGAACTGCAGCGCTCTCAACACAATATGGGTTTCAGGCGGCCCTGCTTATTTTCACATTACCATACATAAACCTCGCTCCAGACCAAGAGGACATCAATCCGTTTCAGCTATGTGCATATTAGAGTGCATCAGGTCAGTAACATGTCTTTCTCCAGATGTGGAGTAGCGTATCAAATTAATGAAAGTATAAATCCTATAGTTTAAATGTGCTCATGTGAATAGGCTATCCTTTTTATAGTTATGTTTTATGTTTGAGAATAGACATGGGTTTGTTTTCCTCACTGGAATTCCTCCACAACTTATAATATTTTAAAACAACATTCTGACATTCTCATTTACAACTAAGATAGCATTTTATGTGTGTGTCATGTGTAGGCTATACTTCAAGCCTGTCAATCAACGTTAGACTGTCACCCTCAGGCTGAATAACGCAACCTCTGTCATAAGTGTTCTGCCTGTGTTCAGCAATTACAATATAAAGCTTACAAAATGTTTATCATAAACTAGTGCTAAGACCCAGAATCTGCCCTACCTAAAATTATGGCCGAGAGCCGCTATTGCTATTCAGCCAATATTCACTCACCCTTATGCAGCGACATGCTAAAAATTGTTATTATGATATGGCAATTTATTTATATCCATCTTCCTAGCATTATTCCTGCTCATTTACAGGGTCTGCTTCACACACACTTGATTTGACACAGGTTTTACACCAGATGATCTTCTTTACACAACCCAGAGAGTTCTGGGACACATTCACATTTGGCATATCCAATCCACCTAACCTGCATGTCTTTGGACTTTGCAGGGAAACTGGAGCACCCGGAGGAAACCCACGCTGACGCAGTCAGACATGCAAACTTCACCCAGAAAGTACTCCTGGAATCGAACCGGGGAACTTTTTGCTGTGAGGCGACAGTACTACCCACTGAGCCACCGTACCCATATATGTATATTACACGGCTCTGTGGAATACTTGATTCTGATTGGTCAGTCGTGCCATCCAGCGGTATGTTATTCCCCGATAACAACTTGTAAACTGGTATGTAGCAAGAAAGGGCTTGATCCTCCTAATATTTTATAAGGCAAATTTGCAGGACCAGGCAGTTCTAGCAATGTGGTCTGTGAAGTTTGACTGATCATCTATCACAACTCTAAGGTTCTTGGCTGTCCTGGATGGAGTTATGGATGAACCCAGCTGAATGGAGAAGTTGTGATGAAGAGTTGGGTTGGTTGAGAACACAAGCTGTTCTGTCATTGCAAGGTTAAGTTGAAGGTGGTGCTCCTTCATCCAGCAAGAAATGTCAGGCAGGCTGAGATGCGAGCAGCTAGCGTTCGGAGCTTCTGCCTGGACTGAGAGGTAGAGTTGTGTGTCATCAGCTTAGCAGTGATAGGAAAAGCTGTTTCTGAATGACAGATCCTAGTGATGACATGTAGACGAAGAAGAGAAGTGGTCCAAGCACTGAGCCCTGAGGCACCCCAACTAGATGTTGTGACTTAGACACCTCACCCCTCCACGACACCCTGAAGAACCTGCCTGAGAGGTAAGACTTGAACCATTGTAGTGCGGTTCCTGAGATGCCCTTAATCATGAGAGTTGACAGGAGGATCCGGTGGTTACATGTAACTGTGTCAAAAGCAGCAGACATATCCAGCAAGATGAGCACTGAAGATTTGAAAGCTGCTCTTGCCATTTTCAGAGCTTCAATTTCCAGGAGGTTGTTCTGTGTAAGAAAGGTAGAGACTTTGTTGAACACGACTCATTCAGGTGTTTTAGCAATGAATGGAAGAAGACATACAGATCTGTACTTTTCTAAAAGTGCTGGATTTAGGGTGGCTTTCTTGAGCAGTGGGGTTATCTAAGCCTGCTTAAATGCTGTGGGAAATGCAATGGTGTAAAAAGAGGTGTTGATGATGTGAGTGAGTGCGGGGAAAACTGAAGGTGAAATGACTTGAAGGAGATGAGTGAGGATAGATGGAAAGGACTAGTTTGGAGACTTCTGCCTCAAAGAGTGGTGAGAAGGAGGGAGGACTGTGTTTGCTGTTAAGATGAGTGTGTCCATTTGTGGTGAGGAAAATTGGCTGCTGGTAGTGGTTGTTCATTTATGAAAAATGTGGCAAAGTAATCAGCTGTTAGGGTTAATGAAGGAGGGGGTGGAGAATGATTAAGAAGAGACTAGGAGATGGTTTTGAAAAGCGTGTGAGATTCAGAAAAAAAATCATTTTGTTGTGGTAGGATGTCATTTTAGCAGTAGAGACATTAGCAGAGAAGGAAGAGAGGAGTGATTGATACAAAGCAAGGTCAGTGGGCCACTTTCAATTTGCGCCACTTTCTCTCTGCACCCCTGAGTTTAGAACAATGCTCTCAGAAAACATCAGATAACCAGGGGGAAGAGGGGGTGGTGCGGGCGGTCCTGGATGAGAGGGGGCAGATATTTTCTAAACAAGATGATAGTGTGGAGAAAAGAGCATCTGTAGTACTGTTAGTATCTAATGATGACAGCTGATTAGGGGATGAAGTGTGGATGAGACCAAAGAGGACAAAAGGGAGGGTGATTGAGCATATGTTACGCTGAAAGGTGACCTGGTGATGAGTGTGTGTTGTGTCATGAGACAGGTTGAGGTTAAGAGTGAGGATAAAGTGATCTGAGGTGTCCAGTTGAGTAACCAGCGTATGGTCAGTGGAGCAGTATCACGTGTAAATAAGGTCCAATTGATTACTTGCAGTAGACACTCCCTTGAGGTCAAACTAGGCAAGCAGAGTGTGGAAGTCAGCAGCCTGAGGTTTTTCTAGGTGGATGTTGAAGTCTTCACGTACTAACAGATGAGTACCATCCTCAGGGTAGGATGAGAGTAACACATCCGATTCCTTCAATAAGTTACCTAGCTGACCTGGATTTTTACAAAATGGATTTTAATAGGGCTGGAGATAGTAATTGCATGTGATTCAAGGGAGCTAACAGAGATGGTATGGATTCAATAAATTATATGCACTTCACACACTGTGTGTGTGTGTGTGTGTGTGTGTGTGTTATTTATATATAATCTTATATATGTAGCCTATATGTAATTAAATTATATGTTCAAATAGAAAAAATATTTTACATTGTAATATTATACAAAATTCAGTACTGGTAAGATTAAGAGACTTGTCACGGTTCATGAATTCTCTGCCTTCATGTCACGTGTTAGTGTGTGTGTATGTCAGTAATGGGTGTGTCCTCTGATTACCGCTAATCATCAGCGCCAGCTGTTTTCACTCTCTACTTGTATATTATTCTCAGTGACTGGTAGGCCTATATTGTGTTGTCAGATCGTTGAGGTATGGCCTGTGTTGGTGCCTGTCCTGTTCCGTGGCGTTCTTCGTGGTCTTCGTTTCCCTGGGAGTTATTCAGTGTCTTCACTGCCTATTCAACACATTGCGCTTCGGGATTCTGGATTAACCCTCATCGGACATCTGTCATCACCCACCTGGTTGCCTATCGAAGTCCCTGAGCCACTTGTTTTATGTATCTGACCATTGTCCTGTTTATTTATAATAAACATCTTACCTGCATCTTGCTTCCCCTCATATTCATGACAAGACTTCTTTAAAAAAAAAATATATATATATATTATCACCCTCAAATATTTGACCGGTATGCTAAATTGCCCCAAAATTGTATTTATTATAAAAGTGTATTTTATATACACAGACCAAATAAAGTCATACAGGTTTGGAACAACACCAATATGAGTAAAATATACTTTTCACTTCTGGATGAACACAATCTTTTTCAGTTACTTAAGTTCAACATTGATTTGAAATTGTTCTGGTAGATTGACACAGAATAAAGTACCATAAAATGTGTTTTACCTCATCTGTAATTACAGTATGTTTCTATTTGCATATATATATATATATATATATATATATATGTAGAAAAGCATTTCAGCATAGATGTAATAAATTGCACCCAACTTTTAGACAACAATTTTTTTATATATATTTAGTTAGCATGCAAGTAATTTTTTGTTTGATGCACATCAGTTTTTTTATTGTGGTACTTGCTGTTATGGATTATGCAACCCTAATTACAGGTATAGACATCGGTAGAGCAATAATTGCTGTACCAATTACAGTTAACATCTGATAAATGTTTAGTAGACAAGTGCAGTGGTATGATAATTAGATGAGAAGCAGCAATGGAGTTGCATTGTTCTGATGTGCTATCGCTGCACACGCCACTTTCAGTCTTTTACCTGTAATTCATTAGCAGAGAGATTTACATACACATTAGAAAATCATATGAAATCTAGTATGAAATTATTCTCCCAATGTGAGTTAACTATGGCCCTTGTTTAACTTGAGTCTCACGTACCGTATGATATTGCCTCAGAAAATATGTCCAGAATTTAATTATATGTGTTTGGATACGTGAAAGATTCATTCTCCACAGCAAAGCTTCAACACAGAGCTATCTAACCAGCAACACATGCATCATGATTTCTATGATAATACCTGGAAAAAAGTTTGGTACAGTCACAAGTAATGTGAAAATTTTCATTTTGACAGTACACAGTGTAGTCTGTAAATCAGTCTAGATCAGTAAAAGATTGAGATGCTTCCTAGATTTGACACATTCTGCTTGACTGTTTCCAAATTAAATATATGTCCTATATGAATCCATCTGTGAAACTCTATTAACATTTCACATAATCAGATTTGCTTGCCGCTTTTACTTAAAACCCTCTCTATAGTCAAACCGCGGTGAGCTATGGATGCTGAAAAAGTTGTCATTGCACTGAATAAATTACCTATCAAACCTAGTACATTGCTTCCATAGCCCCTGTCACATCAAATCATCCTCAGATAGACAAATCCCTGAACACACACCTTCTTTCATTCTGATGTGCACCAGAATGTCCAAAATCTGATGTATTGGTGTAACTAAAGAGATGAATACTTACTGAGCAAGAACAAAGTCTTTTTTAAAGAAAGTCAGTTCACTTGGTGACCATCTTAAGACCCCTGCACACTTGTTTCTTGGTAGCAGACAGATAGAGTTTGTATGTTGACTGTGTTACAGCGTGTGTTATTCTAGAATGGGAAAGACCAAAATCTACAAACTTGTTTGTAAACATTGTTGCAAATACATATTTTTAAGTCAAGACACTAAAATGATCGATTTTGCTTCCATAATGTATTTTTGTAAAGAAAACTTCCAAAATACACATTTAAGTGTTTATTATATTACAATATTTGCACCTGTAGATTTCAGGTACAATACAATTTTAAAGGCCTTTTTTTCAGAATTCAGAATTCTCCACTTCAGTAGCATTTACATTTACCAAACTGTCCTGTCTTATTCCTATCTTTACTCTTATCTTAAGTTTAACAGAAGGGTGTGTTCATATATAATTCACCTGATTGATATTTCATTCCTAAACATGTTTGTTTGTTTATCTGTTGTGATTCTGTCATGATGTGGGTTTGTGTCTTGTCTTGTTCAGTGGTTCCCTGTCTTGTCTATTTGTTATCCCAGGTGTTTCTTATTTCCCACGCCCCCTTGTTATCCTGTTAGCTCGTTTGTTCCCTGATTATTTAAGCCCTGTGTTTTAAGTCTTGTCTTTGTGAGGTCTTGTTTAATGTTAGATTGTTAATGTGAGTGTTGGTGGTTCCTGTCTTTGAATCCTGTTCCTGAGTCCCTTTCTTGTCAAGTCTGTTTAATAAAGCCACTCTGCGTTTGGATCCAGCCTCACCCTTACTTCAACAGCACCACGTCACAGATTCATAACATTTCATAAAAAGGTTTTTTTTGTGTGTTTTGTTCAAAAACAGAGACACCTCAGCCAAAGATCTGACCTGCATAGTTTATTTTGGACAAGTGAATTGCCAGGATTGTTGTTATAGCAAAGGCTTAAAGATGTTTCTCATTAATTTCTCATTAAAATTCACTGTGGTTTAGTGTGTTAATTGTGGGTGTTGACAGCCAAGGGCCTATTGCTGCTAATTATACAATGGCACTCTTACAAATGTGTACATATAAAGCCTATTCATTTGTAAAAAAAAAAAAAAAAAAACAACTCCAGAGTCAGCAACCACATCACATTTACCAGCATATACAAAATTGTATACATATGGGCACACATACAAAATCAATGTGAAATAGTTTGGTCTAGCTGCAAGGGAGGCTGAGGATGCCTGGTTCGTGTTATGATGCACATATGCAAAAAACACCACCTTTCATCCAGGCTTTAGTCTGGTTTGCGTGTGTGTGTGTGTGTGTGTTGAACAGGTGCTGTCATTACCAGGCCTGTCCTCAAAAATCACAGCAGTGCACTCTCTTGTCCAAATGTGGCAGGTGCTTTTTCACAGGTCACCCAGAAAGGTCCCACAGTCTAATGACAAACACGACCGGAATCCAAACACACACAGACATGCACTTTTAACATGCAAGTATGTCCAAAGAACATTTCCTTGGGATGTAGAGCCACCTGTTAATGGTTGTAAATATAGTGGAAGACATAAGTCATACATAGTAAACAAGTAGATTGTATTCTTTTCATTTTTTATTATAGTTTTTGCATAGAAATGGCCCATTTTCACTAAAGTACTGATGCTACAAGCTACTTAACACCAGTGTCAGTCATGCATAGGTTGTTTTTTTTAAATTGATGTCATCTTATTAGCATTTTAGTCCATTTACACTAGCAAAATGTTCCTTGAGAATTAAAGATGAAGCAAATATACAGTGTATCAAGTATTTGTTTTGCATAATAATCTCATATCAAGGAAATTCATGGTAGATAATGTGAATTGGGCAACGCTCCACTAGCTTGTGTTGTCCTTAATGGAGGGTTTTCAATTTGATGAGTGTTATTGTAGGAGGATAACACAGACTAAATGTCAAAAACAAAAATTATTTGAAAGAAATTTGTTCTGATGCCTTTATAGCTGCTGGTGTAAAAAACATGAGCAGATTCAGAGAAATAAGCTGTGAATCATGCAGTATGGTATTATTGAATGTTATTGATTGAAAAAGTTAATAGCATAATGATGCATAGTTATAGATGCACATTTTGTATAGAATAGCTTTGTCCAAACAACAAATAAACTATAAATAAATATATAAAAATAAAAGCAACAGGCATTACTACAAGCATCCACACTCTTGCAATTTAAATTCACAAGCAACTGTATAATGTTATTGTGGAAGAAATTATTGACTGACCTTGGAAACAATCAATGAACCATGATGATAACAATGAGGGAAAGTTCAATAATGATCCACCGACACAAAAATAGGATGCCAAACAATCTGATGTTTTCAGTGAAGTAAAAGGGGAAAAAGGGGTCATTGAATACATCACTTGAATGCCTGTCTTCCTCAATTAGCGTCCTGAACAGATTCATATCTGTGAGTGCAAAGGTGATATTTATATTCAGCTAGCAATAACACAATATAGATGTTTATAGAGGTATATTGTTAGGTAGGCATTTAAACAAGGCGTGCCCATTTATACACAGACTGTTTTACACATAACTCTAAAATACATGCTGATAACAAACATCACCTCATTATAAAAACTAGACAGCGTAAACAAAATGTGTTTTCTGTGTGTACTGAGACCTGTCATAATCTTTGGTAAGTTTACAAGAAGATTTCAATTCATTAACATTATTAATGCATTAGGTTTTTCTAATAATACATTTTTGCAGCATTTATTAATCTAGATTAATATGAATTTTACATTAATATTAATATTAAATTATAAATATAATTATTTATAATTTATAAAAGGTACTTTTGTTCATTCTAGTTTGTTTATAATATATTCATATTAATTCATACAACTTAAAATATATATGTGGAAATTAACATCAAATTAATCAATTCTGTAAATGCATTGATATTGTTATTGATTATCATTATACCTAATGCATTATCTCACATTAGCTAATTGAACTTTGAGGTGTTACTGAATTATTCATGACTTTTGCTTGGTTAAAGAATACACTTTAAGGCATTTATACTTGTCACTTAGTTATTAAGCGTACAAATATGAAGATTTATAAATTATGTCACTGTATACCAGGACATAGGTTTAAATACTTCTATATCATGCACAGCTGCATGCTAGCATCAGTAATTGCAGTATCTCGGAGTGCATGCTTGCAGCAAAAGCGTTATATTTCATCAAAGAGACGTGCGGTTTATGAATAGAGTCCAATTAATTACTTTCATATTATTTCTCCTCCCACCCCCCAGCCACCCTTGGTAAGTTAAATCATTTGCACAGACGATGATGATATGCTTTCCATATCAAGGAGTGGCTAAATTGGATCTCTTCTCTAAAAGGTTTCTGGATCCAAAATCATTTGTGTGGAGGGGAGGACAGAAAGAGGGAGTGTAATATCTAATATGGATTCATGGGTCTCATTCTCCTGACACGCACTGTAAAACTCACAATACCGTGTCCAGTCAACACACTCGTGACATTCACAGGGAAGTGATATTCATTGTGGAAATCGTGGTAAAAAAAATCTGTCTTTTAACAAATGACCAAAACAGGCTATGAGTTTTAGAATTTTCACATATTTTGACCTCTAGGAGAGAGAAACACATGGGGGCCTATTTTGCACCCGGCGCAATTGTCTTTGTACACCGACGCATGTATCATTCCTATTTTGCACCCGACGCACAGCTGACTTTTCCCTCCACAGATGCACGTCGGTAAATTAGGGAATGAACTTGCACTCCCGGGGCAGTTCAGCGAAAAGAGGAGGCGTGTTCACTCTAAAAAATGCTGGGTTGTTTTAACATATTTTGGGTCAAATATGGACAAATCCAGCCATTAGGTTAAATTTTTTAATTACATTTTTAACCCAACGTTTGAGTGTGTCCATATTTGACCCAAAATTGTGTTAAAACAGCCCCACATTTTTATAGTGTTCTGGCACAAACGTTTCCTGGTGCTATTTTGCAGTTTCAGAAAACAATTGCGCAACAGACCAGGAAAAACCTAGTCTAAAGTCAGTGGCGCGATATTCAGATGGTATTTTAAGGGCGCATGCTTGCTAGCGTGTAATGCGCATACACTTTGCTTCTCTCATTAACACAGACGCAGCAGTTCCCATTTTAGCAAACCATGATTACAAGTAAAACATTACCACACGAGGGAAATTATTGTGATGTCCATGAAAATGTGATAAAATAGGCAATGTCACTTCTCTGTCTTTCACGGCCCTGACGAGAATGTCTGTCTCCTCGGCTGTGAACCGCTCCTGGTGTGCGCCTGGCAAATCCACCATTATAATAGCAATAGGCCATGGAACAAGCGCTCCTGCTTTTAAAAGGAATGCGAGATGATGCTCTGATTGGTTTATTTCACATTACACCCAAACCACACCTATGGGTAATGTAGCTACTTCAGACCAACCCGTTTTAGATTTGTGTTGGGCAAAGAGATTTCTGTCCGCCCAAAAAGATACTTGCGTTTCGCGTTTGATACTTGCGTTACAGATCGTTAAAATAAGCCTCATGATGTTCGGTTGTTATAATGAGAATGAGAAATTATGTAATATTAAATATTTGTAAATATATAGATTCCTATGTAATCTCAGCAAAGAGAGTCAGTGAGTCAGTTATTACATAACTCACAATCTAGTTTTCAGCCATTTGTTCACTTCTTTGACCTATTATTTGTTGGTTTAAACAATTTACATGCTTCCACCACCTGATGGTTATCAGTCATGCCACCTGACAACATTACTAATGACAAGGAATATGCTGAATACTGGATCCCCCCCCCCATTTCAATTACATGTAAAAATAAAACACAAATACATGTGTTTTAGTCAGCTCTATTGAAGTAAAAGTAGTAAATTGATCAAGTAAGGAATAATTGACGACGGGCTGTTCCTGTTCCTGGAATTATTCTGCGTATACTACGGTTACCACACCTCAAAATATTCCCCAGATCATCTATTTCAAGACATTTGTCAGGTTTTTGCCCTTAAAACGCTCTTGTGTGTAGGACTATTTCTTATGCATCTAATCCCAAGCATCCCTAATTCCAAACCATAATTTTAGAGCTAGTGATGGAGGCTTGAGCCGTTGTTTGCAGACCAGTGCAGTTATTCATGCAGTTATTAGAGAGAGGGAGGGAGAGAGAGAGAGAGAGAGAGAGAGAGAGAGAGAGAGAGAGGGGGAGACAGAGCAAGAGAGATTAAGCTTTAGTGAATTACCTCAGTTTGTGTGCCTCTCAACAGTGTTCGCCAGCAGTGTCTCTAATAATAGTGAAACTGTAAGTTTATCTTCTTCAAGAACAACGCTGTTATTATGTCGCTATAGTGAGAAATGTCATGTAGCTTTTAACTGTTTTAATGACAAAATCATCAGAGCAGCGCTGATGACGTGTGTCTGTACTGTATGTGTGTGTGCGTATTTGAGCGGGAGACAGAGCGGGAGAAAGAGAGTATGTGCTTTCCGTACATAATAAAAACTTAATTTTGTTGTAAAAAACATGGAAATAATTTGCGTTTTTATCCTATTGTTTACTGTATTTATGTGCTTGGTCAGTCGTTGTGGATTTTGGTTCTTTTGTTGTTGTAGCCTGTAAGGACCTTTGAAATAACTGAAATCATTATGGAATCATGGATATGGAACTGTAATGCAGTCAAAACCTGCCTGGAACTACTTTAGCCATGCGTCGTTGGAGTTGGACTTTGGTGTCTCACAGGAGCTGGTTATCGAACACTGGCACATCTGTTTGGCATAAGTGAAATGTATGCCTGTATAAGTGATATGTATGTACATCAGTATGCGTAATAGTCCAGAAATTTTCCCATGCCGTGCGAAATGAAATGATGTATGTACTCGCGGTACATCAAGCTGCCAGAAGGTGAGGAGCTCCAAACCATCCTTCTTGGATTTAAGAATCACTGGGGTTTCCCTCAGTGTTCCGGGGCTAGACGGGAGTCATATCCCAGTCATCGCTCCACCTGAGAACCAGACTGATTATTTGAATCGCAAGGGATGGCATTCTGTGATCTTGCAAGCAGTAAGGACAGATATAATTTATGTTGATTTGTCTCCTTGGTTGTTGCTATGCCTTTTCCCACGTTATTGTGTTATTACGTGTTGTCTCACTTGTTTCTTTCACTGTCTTTACTCATATATCATGTTTTTCTTCTGATGGCCAGGAAGACTGTGGTATTGATATTTATGATCAATTATATTGACGTGCAATTATATAACTTAAAACCTCTACCTTGATTTGATTTGCATTGTAATGTCATTATCACAGTATTTCTCCTCAGTAAGAGTAATTTGTTATTTTCATGACCAAAGACTGCAGATCCAGAGCACACAAGTGCCCATCATGCTGTTGGGGGATCCAGCTTACCAACTTTGGTCCTGGCTAATGAAGGGATACCCGGAGACTGGGAATCAGACCGAACACCAGCATCATTTTAACAAGAGACTAAGCGGGGCTGCGGGGGTGAAGTGTGCATTCGGTAGATTAAAAGGTCGGTGGAGGTGCCTGTCAAAAAGACTAGATGTGGACATATCACTGGTCCCCACAATTATATCCACATGCTGCACTCTGCATAACATCTGTGACAAACACAATGAGGCCTAACAATGAAGATCCTAGTGCAGTTCACAAATTTCACATTTTATACACATTACAATAAGAAAACAATGCTCTCCAGAAATATAAACTAACTAAAGGTTAGTCTGAACTTGACATTCTCCTTAATACTAACCCTGAAAACACTAGAAAAACATGTCATCCTGACTAGTAAAAAACTAGAAAATGACTACAAGATGACTAAAAAATGACCAGTCACCCTCTACTGGCGGGGGTGATGAAAATTGTAACTCAGGGATGTTTGAATTTGGCTGGGGGGAACTGACTGGCTTAAAGCAGATGCGGCCCTGTTGAGATGGTGGAGGTTGAAGGGTGGTGAAGGTTTTTGGAGGTGGGGTATCAGGAGGTAGGAGGGGTGTACGATTGTCTGAAAAGAATGGAAGGTTGGAATAGTGAAAGGGATATAATCCTGGTAAAAGGGGGTACAGGGGAGGAAATTATTTTGGGAAAAACTTGGGTGTGTGTGATCCTGGGTAAAGGGACCAGGTCAATAATCTTGACCAAACCTAGGTTGGTGAACCTGATCTGGGTAATAGCTTGGGTGAGGGGGTGGCTGGTACGATTGTCTTCCTGAAAGAAACTGTGTAAACAGTGTCATCATCTTTAATTCGTGGGCGTGCTGGGCTGCTTGCAATTTAAGCTATAGCTCAGTATCATCTGCCTGAGACAGGGCTTCTTTGATGGTCTTTGTGAAAATATCAATTGGATTCAAGCTTATTTTTTCACTTCCTACGTGTGGTAGGTCCACCTGTGAAAAGACAATGTTTTGTTGTTATGGTTTTAGACAGTGAGCAATTTGTTTATTGACTATTTTATCAATTACTGCACTGTGAGTGTGCACCAATATCATTCTAGCTGTCCTGCTGTAATATTTATTTTTGTGCAAGAAAATATGTACTTTACACCATGAATGAATGAAATTACCTATTTGTAAAAAAAAAACACAAAAAATGTTAATACAAATGACTATTAATCCTACAAAGGTGTTGAGGCCCTTGTAGATACTTCTGTGGTACTCACGCTGGATGAAGCTCTCTCATTGAATGAAGTGTATCAGTGGATGAACCACTGGTCTTACTCGAGGCGATCTGTGGCGTGTCAGGGGTTTCAATGTTAAAGGACAAATGTTGACTTGTAATACAAATAGTGGCTAATATGAACTAAAGATATTAGATATTACTCTCAGATATTAACATATGTTTAAGTCTAGAGTCTATGATAACAAAAAATAAAAGTTTGCCCTTAGTTTGCCCATACATGCAACGTTCATGTTCTCACACTCCGGCTCTTCACAGTCCAATGTGATGAAGCGACATCCTCTTCTCTATCTAGTAACTCAGGTGGTCGGCAGCTTGGCCTGTCTAAAATGCCTTCCATTTGTTTGTAGAATGGGAATGTTACACGGCTATTACCACTCTCATTGTTGTGGTCTTTGACTGCTTTATATTTGCATTTTAAGCTTTTTATTTTATGTTGGGACTGTAGCCACGAGCGCTTAAAACTGTGCCTCCTCATCTCTCCTGAAATCTCTTCAAACACAGATTTATTTTGGTAACAACCCTGCATTTTTGCCTGCACTGTCTCTTCACCCCAAAGGCTCAAAAGACATACAACCTCCACATTACTCCACTGTGTTGAGCCTTCGTCCTCCATCGCACCATTAAGTCATGTGATCGCAGTTGGTGTCCATCTGAGTTGACCTGAGTCCCTTTGACGTACAACTTTTACTGAGGAATATCCGATTTGTCTGCTTACATGGCAGACGCAAATGCACGTATCCGATTCATATCAGATTTATTTCCACATATGAGTGAGGCCTGAAACCATTCTGAGAATATCGAAATCCATGTGCTTTTTTCCTGCTTAGACGGTTGCCGGTCATATCCGATCTGTGCCAGATGAGAGGAAAAAATTGGAATTGGGTCACTTGAACCATGCAGTGTAAATGGGGCCTTAGTCTGTTCATTTGTGTGGGTGGTTGCACCATCTGACATTTTGGGGATTTAAGATACCAAAACATAAAATAATATGTATTATTTGAATTTACTGAAAATTAATTCAAACTAAATATGTAACAACGCCACAACAACAACTAATGCATGCACCAAACACCTGCTGTACAAACTCCAGGGAAAAATCAGATGGGCACGAATGGAGATTAAACCCAGCAAATCCCGCAGTATCTCCATTGTCAAGGGCCAGATCGTAAATTAAGGGGGTTCCACATCAATGACGATTCTGGAGAAGCCCATTAAAAGCCTTGGTCAGTGGTACAACACAGAGCTCAAAGAATCTGAACAGGAGGAACAACTAAAGCAGGATACCATCAGTGGCCTGAAGCAGATCAACAACAGTGCTCTCCCAGGGAAGCTGAAGCTTTGATGCCTTCAGTTTGGACTGCTCACCCGTCTCATGTGGCCAATTTCCATCTATGAGGTCACCCTATCCTACGCCAATCGGTTGGAGTGATTGGTGAATTTGCAGGTGAGAAAGTGACTTCGACTACCCAGATGCCTAAGCAGCATAGGCCTGTATGGCAATGGACCCCTCTCTCTGCCAATCTCAAGCCTGGTGGAGGAGTACAAATGCTCTAAAGTAAGGCTCGAAATGACCTTCACAGAATCCCGGGATCCCTTCGTCAGAGGGTCTGCTTCCGTCTTAGCTACAGGGAGGAGGTGGAGGCCATAGGTGACATAGTGGTCCAAGTCCAACAAGGCAGTATGGGGCTAGGGTTGGGATCAACAACACCCACATGGCAAAAGGCTACTCCGGCGCCTGGTGGTTGAGGAGGTGTGCCACCAGGAGGAAGCAGACAGGTCACAAGCCAAGCAAGGCCGCTGGGTGAGGTGGGAAGCTGTAGAGAGGAGGAAGATCACTTGAAGCGAACTGTGGAACATGGAGTCCAATATGTTCAGCTTTACCATCAGAGCCATATATGATGTCCTGCCCTCTCCAACCAATTTCTGGTTTGGAGAGGATCCAGCCTGTCTCCAGTGTTCTGACCCCAGCAACCCTGAAACATATCCTGGTGGGCTGCGAGACCAGCTTTACGCAAGGCAGATACACCTGGCGCCACAACCAAGTGCTGAAGTGCCTGGCTGCTACACTGGAGAGTAAGAGAGTAACCGTCAACGCCATGCCCCTGGAAGCTCAGACTACCTTCCGGCAACTAACATCCTTTGTCCGGGAAGGGGAGAAACGGTCGACCAATCGATTGCCTCCAGACTGATGCCCACTGAACGCAGCCCGGGACTGGGAAATGCAGGTAGACTTAAGTCAGAGGCACACCTTCCCACCAGAAATTGCAGCGACCAACCTGCGCCCAGACCTGGTCCTTTGGTCCAAATCCTGTTGAAGTGTCTTTATAGTGGAGCTGACAGTCCCCTGGGAGGAAGCCATCGATGAGACATTTGAAAGGAAAAGGTTGCGATATGCAGAGTTGGCTGCTGAAGCAGAGGACCGGGATTAGATGGTAAACGTGCATCCAGTGGAAGTGGGCAGCAGGGGCTTTGTAGCTAGTTCCACCACAAGGCTCCTAAAGGAGGTTGGAATCAGAGGACAAGCTCAGTGGAAGACCATCAAAGACCTTGCAACTGCTGTCGAAAGAAGCAGTCACTGGCTGTGGCTGAAGCGGAAGGAGACGGTATGGCTGCCAAGTGACCTCATGGAGCCTCCAGTGCGACACACACCCAGGTCTGATCAGCCTGTGGTGGGCCAGCCTCGGGTGAGGGTGTATTGTGATAAAAGGCCGAAACACCCAATGAAGCCGGGGGATAACTGAGGATGTGTTGTATTGGAAGCACCAAGCGGCCATCGCCGAATCCAACCCAGATTGATACATGATTCATGATACATGTCATGAATTGATCAAATTATTTTAAAAGGAAATAATATACACACAAAACATGACACAAAAATATGCACTTAAGCACACTAGCAAAGAGTTTTAAGTAAAGGTCAGTGAATTTCAACCAGTGGCATTTGTTCCTGATTTTTTCCCCACTAGGTTGCAGTGTGACTTTTGTAAATGGCAGCAATCATCTTTTCCTAAACGTCCATTTTGAATGGACATAATTTGCAACCATAAAAACCTTTTGGCTCAAAGCACCTGAGCCGAATATATAGGAATACAAAGGTCCAAAAGAGCTTACAAAGTAATAACTTGTGAAAGTCTTCAAAAGGTTACAGTGTTAAAAAAAGAAACACAAAATGGCACTTATTTAGGCTGACTGGTGCTGTCTGAGCCCAGAAATGGTCTGAACTCACTCAAGTGTAAAATAACACAGGTGGGATTTCAAAATTGACTGAGAGAAACTCTCCTGTAAGAGCTGAGTGGAAGAGAAAGTGCTCTTAAATTACACATGTTTGCATGAACAGTTAGTGAAGTGCTTGATGTCTCACTAGATATTGATTGCCAACTGTAATTGTGAGTCTTGTTGGAGATTTGGGGGGTTTGTACTTGTGGTTTGGGACTTGTTCAGGTGGGTAAATTAGCATAACCCATGGTTTATTTGAAATGTTGAGAGTTCAACCCATTTACTCTTATGGCCTGTTCATTACTGTAGATCACTTCTAGGTCAAATGTTAGATATGATCATGAAAATTGTATGTTATACGGACAGTAAAATACATATTTTCTTATATTCCTCTAATTTTTTTCATTTATTGCATTCAGGAGGAGGAGGAGGAGGTTACTGTCTGCTTTGCTTCCTCAGCAAAAACTCCTGCGGTTGTAATGGTAATTAATTACTGTTAGCTATTTCCCAAATGTATAGTATCCAAAAAAATGACTTGCTAAACGAAAAAGGTGAGACAGCTTTGTTATCTTAGAGAGAATGATCAATCTCAAACACAATCCATCAGCTTAGCTCTGACAGGGAAGTCACTACAGGATATACAGATTTTAAGTCCTATTGTAGTTATTTTTTGGCTATTCTTGAGGTTATAACTCTTCCACCTAGGGACGTGCACAGGAATTTTGAGGGGCAGTTGCTCTGACCTGAAAAATTTTGCCCATACAAATTGCCTTATCTGACCGTGTTTATCTCCAAACTCAATGCCTCATATTGTGGTCTTATTATTATTTATAAAGATTGCAAAACGTCAGAGATGACAACTTTGTAAACAGTATACAACATGTATTAACAATATGTTAAATGTCACCAAAATACACACGAGAAAAAGAGTTCCTCATACTATTATTATTATTATTTTTTAATTTGAAAATAAATAATCTGAATTGAATTGACAGATGGGGAAAAATTCGCTTCTAATATTTTTATTTTTTTTAAACGCTTCGATATCGGGTAAAAATACAATCCTTTTTTAACCTTTTGGCTTCCCGTACATTCAGTTGTGCATTCAGTTCTGATGGTACATACACGTAACTGGGCACCTACGCTACGCATGATTTGTATGATTGCGTAAAGGGAACAGGAATTCCGGTAGGGAACAGAATCGACTGCTACACCGGTCGCGTGCAGCACTGCAGCCACGTAAACAGAGTTTGCCCTTCCCCTACTGACTTTTACTTTCGGTGCCCGAATGGAAGTGAATGAGGCTTTGCAATTATTTTTTTTAATCTAGGCCTACGTGAAATTCTGCATCATTGTACGATTAATTTATTTATTTATTTTTCACCCTCGGAAGGGCAACGTGAGTCGAGAAGGGCATTATGGGCAGTTGCCCGGGCAACCTGAGCAACCCCCCCTTTGCACATCCCTGCTTCCACCTCAGTTAATAATACTAATAATAAGTATTATTTACAATAAATTTGTCCACAAACAAGCTTGTGTTATTGTGAGTATCCTCGTCCAAGTGTACATCCATTGTTGTTGTTTCCATCTTCAACTTCTGTTTTTTTTTTAGCAGTTTCAATCTTGTAGTTCTTATTCTGGGGCTGTGTCATGATTCCTGTCTTGTGTTCTCCTTGACTTGTGTGGATTTTTGTTATTTCCTGTTATGTGTCATGTTTTCTAGTCCTTTGTAGTTTTTCTTGTTTATTAGTCTTGTTTGCTTGTGTATTTAAACCTCTGTGCTTCAGTTGTTGTTGTTCGGTCGTTTGTAGCTGTTTGCGGTTCCTTGGTCCTGTCATCAGTTCCATGTTCTGTTGTTTGCCCTGGATTACCTGTTTACTTTATTAAAGTAGTGCTTGCATGTGGATTCTCTCTCCGCTTCATTCCTGCCGCGTCATTACAGGCTGGATTCACGAAACATTCTTAAGAATAAAATTGTTCTTAACAGCTGTTTTTTTCTTATTTCCTAACTTAAAGGGATAGTTAACCCAAAAATGAAAATTGTCATCATTTACTCACCCTCAAGTTGGTCCAAATATACATTTCTATCTTCTGCTGAACACAAAAGAAGATATTTTGAAGAATGTCAGTAACCAAACATTTGATTGGCCTTATTGACTTCCACAGTATTTTTTTCTTCTTCTGCCCATCAATTGTTTGGTGAATTTAAGGAAGAATGAATGTAAGAATATTTTGCATAGTGCACCCACTCACACACAGATATATAGGACGCATTCGGAGGCTATGTTTACACGTGGCTGGCTATTTTCATAAACAGACATTTCACCCTCTCCGTTTTCAAAAATAACATAACCAAATAAGACATAACATACATAACATTGTGCACACCTGTCAGTTTTCAGAAAAGTTTTCTTTTACACAAACTCGTGTAAATATGCCGTCAAGAGCATGTCAAACCTGTAGGTGGCAGTGTAACAAGAAGCTCAAGTCCGTGTTAGCCAATCAGAATCCCGAAAATAGCAAAAACATAATAGAGCTGCTGTATTTGCAAATGCAAACAGACGAAAAGGGTTTGCTCCAACATAAATGTGACTGCTACTCTGAATGCATCCAAGATCACCAAAGCCAAATTAAAATGTAAATATATATTTTTTGTTATTGCTAAAACATTTTTGCTACCCTGATGTTACTTTTTGATTTGATTTGAACGCTCTGTTTGAAGGGGCGTGTCTGCTTTGAGACTTCAGTGTAAGCACCCACTGCTGTGATTGGCTAACATCTTTGTTTTAAAAAAAGATCATATTACATGTGGAACTCTCTTAAAATGTTTAAGCAAGTTTTTACTATTACAGCTCTCAAGGTTAACTAATCATAAAAAGTGTTGATTATAGCATCATATTTAGATCGTGGCATGAAAGGTTGCAGCATGTAGCCTATCACAGACATGTTGAGCGCATGAATGCATTGATCTTGTTATTGCAGCTCGATTTCTGCCCTTCCCCTACTGACTTTTACTTTCGGTGCCCGAATGGAAGTGAATGAGGCTTTGCGATTATTTATTTTTTTAATCTAGGCCTACGTGAAATTCTGCATCATTGTACGATTCATTTATTCATTTATTTTTCAGCCTCGGAAGGGCTAGTTCCGAGTTTTTCTTTTAGTTTTTCTTTTAGTTTTTCTTGTTTATTAGTCTTGTTTGCTTGTGTATTTAAACCTTTTTTAAACACAATAACGAATGCTTTCATCATAACTAGTGCAAACACAATGTAAATATTGATTTGTTGATTGCAATCAAAGACTATAGATAAAAGGGACGTTGTTATGAGTTTTGGCAAGTCACTGATAAACTTGCACTGTTTGCTTGACAGTTCCAGCGATTGTAAAGGGAGTGTTCTTTGATCGCTTTATATATAATTTAATCATAGTTTAAATAACAGATTATTTTCATCCTACTAAGAGAAACAATGTGAAGTGGACCATTTAGTCACTGGTTTGATTTACTGGTTTGACAGATAGACAAAGAACATCTAGAGAATGAAACATTAAACTAGAGAATTAACATCTAGTAGAATTAAAACAGTATATTTTGTCGCATTACTCTGCATATCGTAAAAGACTGTTTGCTGAAATTGTGACTGATTTGCCAGAGAATCCACAGTGAAATGTACCAAATGAACAAATAATGCTCAACTGTGCAAGTTTTTTACTATTGTTAATGTTAATAAATAAATAACCACATTCCTAGCATGAGAATCTTTTGGAAGGTAATAGGCTTGTTTGAGATGCGCCTTGCCTCGCCTGAAATGTAGTCGAGAGTAGGCGGCTGCAGTGAGGGGAGGAGTGAAAAAAGCGCAGGCAAGACGGACAGATCTCTCTTCTCACGGTGGATCAGACACCTGCGAGATCAAAGGCGGATATCGCGGGATTCACGCTCGTGCACGGTGTTGCTAATAAACTGGATGTAATTTAAGTTCTGTTGCTTTTATATGAAAATAAATATAATGAACAAGACACCCAAAGTACTTGCTATTTAATTCCATTCCAAATATGTGTTTATCAATATTTTTTTCTTTAATAGCCTACAGACATATCTTTATAATTGTTTTATGTTTTTATAAAAATGACATCACATAACCCATATTGCACTGTCAGAGAGTTTATTCACACATAACGTAGGCCTACGTATAGCCTACACAACAAATAATACCAGAGTTTTAAAATCGAACATTTTAAAAAAGAACCATACATCACGGTTGTTTAAACCAATGAGCATTAAGCTGTGTCGTCAGCAAGTCGTTTCCCATCATGCTTTTGATCAGCGTAGTCGGTGGAGAGCAACTGCGCGCGACTGCAGAATCCGACACGTGCGGCTTGCGGTCGCGAGAGTTTTTTGACATACGTCAGCATGACATCAGAGCAAGGCGGACCGCTCTCGGACACATTTCTAACCGGCATGCATCTCGCGTTGATCACCGGTGATCGATTCTGCGCAGATTTTGCTCATCTCAAACAAGCCTAATGTTATTTGTGCCATGTTTTGTAGTTGTTAATGTTGATTAGTTTCTCCATGTGTTTCCTATTAGCCACTCCCCCTTGGTAAGCTTGTTTCCCTGTGTGTAGGCTATAGCCCTTGTGTTTCTCTTGTGCTTTGTCAGTTGTTGATGTTGTTCAGTCAGGGGTGTTTGGATGTTCTGACTTTTCTCTGTGTGTTCTTTGGATTGCTGCTGTTATTCTCGTGTGGACGATTTACCCATATCCCAGTCTGGAATACCAGTCTTTTATTATTAAAACTGCATGCACTTGGATTCTCTTTCTGCCTCATCCCTATGCACCTGAATATAGACAAAATAGAATATAATTTAAATAGGAAGTTAATATAATTAAAATTTTGCTCACTCCTTCCACCATCTTGGATTTTTTTTTATTTTTATGTAGCTTGTCGCAGTGCATTACGAGATTCCTTTACCATGAAGATTTCATGCCATAATAAAATTAGGTATTTTAATATGCAGCTTAATTAAGATGCATACATTTTGGAAGAGTTTTCACACAAGAAGCGGATCTCCATAGGCATCTCGTGAAATTTAGAAACCGAGCATATGTGTGTTCTACTAGAAAAGCAGGAAGTTGAGAAAGTGTCTGGGTGAAATTCTATGAAATGTTGATCAAATCCCAGAGTAGCCCTCCAGCCCGGAGAAGAGAAATAAGCAAGGTTTTTTGCCTTGAACCAGCCATCTCTTGAGTAATGACTCTGTCTTATTTGTAGCAATGGTAGAAAGGATTCGCTGAAGGGCTCACGGTTAGCAGGGCAGAGGTTTTCTGTTGGGAATTTGTGCAAATGAATGTATATTATGATAATTCTTGAAGCTTTACTGTGTGCAGAGTTCTCACAGAAGGCTTGTCATTTGGAGGGATGATATCCAGCTGACTTCAATCGACTCTGTGTCAGCTTGCTGAATGTATTGTGAAAAAATTCAATAATCAATGTTTGCATGCATTTTTTTCTTGGTGATGTGCTCAACTTCCTGTTGAGTCATGGGGACAAAATGTATGTGAGGCAGGATTATTCTCATGAAATGTTGTCAGATAAAGTCAGCCCAGGTCAGATGACCTCAAAAATACCCAACATAAGCCATTGTTATACTTGTGGGTTTCTGAGTACCCAAGTGAGCAAAGTGATTGACCTTTCTGAGGCTTTGATAAATTGCTAACCATTCTTTTCCAGGAAAACCACCTAGTAAAAACACCATCTGTTTCAGGTGGGCTGCACAAAATCCTAAAATATGTGGACAGCTTATTGGATGTCAAAAATGACAGATTTACACCAAACAATAACCAAAAATGAGATAAAATGAAGTAAGCACCCAGATATGTTGGAGGAGTTATTAGAAAGTTGGAGAGATATAAGATAAGCCAAGGAGATTTTAGCATAGGAAAAATTATGGAAATTTAGTAGATTATTATTAGGGGGGATGGGGGGGGGGGATCATACATTTCTCATAAAGAAAATTTAAGACGCATATTATATAAAAATATGGCATACTGTATATATATTATTAAAAAGTTTTCACAGTAAACATGTCATGCATTGCAATTGCCAGAAAATACTTGAGACAGTGAAAGAGAGAATTCTTTGTCTGCCTATTGCATAATGTATGACGTTTCTAATTCAGTTTAAGTGCACTTGGCTGAATTGGCTGCATTTTCGGCTCAAATACGCTATCTTCTCCTACTTGAATCTCTCACACCTTGACTGCAACAGATTTTTATGACTTATGATTAAGATTTATGTGACCACTGAAGGGAGACGAGCCAATACCGAATCCAAAACCAAGGTCAAGCCTTGCCAATCACACCAAGTTAAGCCAGAGGTTAGAGGTCTGTTTGGGTTATTTTTTTTTTTTTTTTTTTTTGTGCACTGACATCCATAATGTTCAGAACAGTTGCTTTAAATCACTTCATCCAGCATGAGGAATATTCTGCTTTCGTCGCAACCATACATTATCTGGTTCTGCGCGGAAAGCTTTATCATGTCTACATGGTGGGTTGTTTGAAGTGAAAACACCTTGGAGAAAATTGTTTGTGATAACTCAGTGTTGAATAGATGTTTCCTTCCAGAATGATCCATTCACATGACCTCCTGAAGTGAGGTTTACCGATGGTTTTATCAGACTCGGCTAGGAACACATCCAATGTCTTTGAATGCGGAAAGGGATACTCGACCACCACAATAAATAAACATGGACATAGTTTCAGACATTTATCTTGCTATGTTAGACTTCATTTCCTAAACTCCCCTCCACTTCTGCAAGAAATATTGTGGAATATTCTACAGTGTCTTTGTCAAAAATGAATGTGAACTTCAAGTAATCTTATCTTGGCTCTGAAGATTTCCGTCCAGTGTTTGCTTTTGCGAGGTGAGATTACTGAGTGTTCTGGTTCCTTGAAATGCAAACCCGTTTAAACTTTGTATTTCAAAGATCTGGAGGGCAGATATCTTGCGGATCTGGGGTAAATATTCTGCCTCCAGTTACTGTGGCTTTGGACTAACAATATTTTTCTCAATATGTTCACTCAACTTCACCAGCTTGAACAAGAAGAATCAATTTACTTGTAAATAAATATGAATCAGTTTGGCTTGTTTTTGTTAATGCCCTATGCTGATGTCATAAAAATAGATTTTGCAGATTTAATACAGTTTGTATTAACAACCCCATTCAAAGACCCTTACTATGATTTATTGATAATGAGATAGTCTACCTCTTATTTGGTGCAGTTATTAGTTTGTTAATCTTCTTATAAGGCATTAAGAATTATGAACACACAATTTATGGATGCTGAAAATTGCTTTGCGATCACAAGAATAAATAACAGTTTAAAGCACACACACACACACACACACACACTTAACCTTATTTTGGAGTGTCAAATGTTGTTGTTGTTATTGGTCATGTAATAACTATGATGTTTGAAATGAACCCATTTAATGGAAGTCTCACTGACATGGATGTACATTATCCTGTTACCATGGTTACATCAGGTCCTTATGTTCTCATGGCACGGGATGCAATGCTCTTTGTGAATTCAGGTGGTCAGTAGTTGACCAGCAGTGAGTTTAATCTAACAGCCCACAGGAGTAGAGCTTGAATGTCATCAAAAACACCTAACTCACCAGATGACAGCAATTGCCCTTCTGTGACCTTTTCCAACATTGATTCGTGCGTAACTTTCTTTAGACGGGTTTTTATCACTCTGGCTTTGAGGCATGTGCTATCTCGCTATACTCTCCCACAAGCTGATCAATACAGAGATATATATTTTTGGTTCAGTGAGGAACAGTCCTTGTGGGCACAAAAAATATGTCAAACAAAGTACCATTTGAATAAGAGAAATGTGCGGTTGCAGTTATAATTTTTCAAATCCATGATTACACTTAAACATAGCAGATTTGTGCTTTTGTTGGGAAATAAACTATTATTTAACTTCTTCATGGTTCCATGACAAGCACACCAGTAAACTTTTGTTTAGTTGCCAACAAAAACATCAGCACTTTTTTTATTTTCACCTCCTCAACCTGCTTCCCTTAGTGTCTTTACATATAGAAAAGGCATTGTCCAGTTTTCTCCCTGAACATGATGTGAGTTCTCCGGAAGCTAGTTATTTTTACTTTATAAAGTTTTAAATTTGAATATTTTCTTTACACAAACTCATCGCTTCGCTTCAAATGGCCGTGAGGAGCACTTTTATGATGGATAGATGCACTTTTGTGGACTTAAAAACAGAAACACCCATTCACTGCCATTATAAAGCTTGGAAGAGCCAGGACTTTTTTAAAAATATATATATAACTCCGATTGTATTCGTCTGAAAGAAGAATGTCATATACACATAGGATGACTTGAGGGTGAGTAAATCATGGGCTAATTTTTATATTTTTGGGTGAACTGTCCCTTTAACTGCTGATACCCTTTTAACTTTGATCTGTCATTCCTGCTGGTGAAACGAAGTGGAAATGCATATGCAGTGGGAATGTAAGTTTTGCAGTGACATTACTGACAAAAGAGGACATTTACTCAAAGATAGACTAAAACATGGTTGCCTGACAAGATCATCTTCTCTATCATACCTCTATAAAGGAGGAGCAGTTCCTTCAGTAAGAAGAATGAAAGAACAATGGCCAGCCCTTCTTAACCCTCTGGGGACTAAGCTCTTTTTGGTCCGTTTTCTCTATTTTTACATTTGGGCTTATAAACTATATGTAATGGAGATGGAACACTATATATGTGTTTGGTATCTATGGATTCAGAAGACCCTAAGCTAACATAAGCACGCATGTAATATGTTTATAAAGGAAGTATGAGTGAAAATGTACAGTAAACTAGAGAATTTCAAAAACGGAAAATCGATTTTTGTCATTTATTTCTGAAAATCACACATCACACAACAATAGTGAACAGTTTTTGAACAAAAAATATATTTGTCAAAGCCTTTGCTTGACAGACATGTGTAATTGTTAAATAAAATGTGTAAAGAACAATGAAACATGTAACTTTATTTACAAATAGTCCCAGGCGTTTTTCTTAGGAATGCTTAGAATTTTCTAAGCAATGCTTTTTCCTCGTCACCCTACAGTAATTGTTCCAGAGCTTGTTCCACCATAAATCGTGTACTGCTTGCTATCATAAAAGTGCTAAAACAATAAATAATGCTATAATTGTATATATATATATATATATATTGTAATTGTTCTGTCTCTCTCTCATATCTCTGTGCGCTCTCGCTCCATAAAGCCTTGTTCATACTCGACGCGTCCGTTCGCTTTCTGTCGTCTCTGCCACTCAACGCTGTTTGCGTTATAGTATATAGTACCACCCCTTGCAAGGCTAGAGTCCTCCGATTTGCTAGAATACGTCATGGTAACCTTCCTCTGATTGGGTAAGAAAAATATTCCTCCATCGGCAATTTTTCCATTGGTTGTTGCTTGTGAATCTGCCAAACAACATCGATTTCATTGGCCTTTGACATAGTGGTATTGCGCAACAAGGAAGTGTGTATACAAGCTGGGTAAGTTTGTTATCACTGTTTTCAGCGGAATCTGAGGAAGACGGCAAAAAAGACCGCATCTCTCTATCATTAATAGTTTTTAAGATAATTACACATTTGTAAAAGTATGCCATTTTGGGCGGTACCGCCCAATCCGTCCCCAGAGGGTTAAAGGGGAACTTGGCAACTCTAGCCATTTCTTCGCTGATTTTAACTTTTGTTGTCACATGTTGTCTCAACGAGCTTTCCCTACATCTGTGTGGCGTATATTTCACAACACTGTTGTAAAAAAACTCACTTGCGGCAGTGGCATACTCCTCCCCCTTTCTACCGCTGCTCATGTGCATTTGTTATTATCGGAGCCGGCCAACTTTATTGTGTGGAGCTATGTCTACCAAGGTGTGTAATACATCATACACAGTATCATATGGCATGTGTGTTTATGTCGAATTGCCGTAAAGCAGATCGTGTTTCTCGCTCGTTCTCGCTCCTCACAAGACTTCCTATTTCCAACTTACTGGGACGTTAGTCCCCATGTTGCAAGGTTGGTTTTCCGCCTGGGAACGTTGGGGGGAGCGGGGACAGTCACCATTCTCACCAGAACAGGTTATTTAACCATCCAAATGATTTCTAAACGACTTGATTAAGTTAAAATAGTTGCCAAGTTCCCCTTTAACGAATGTCAAGTAAGAAATCTCTACCTATCTTTTTTGAATAGATTTGAAAAGCCTACATATTTATAAAAAATTTGTTTAAATATTACTTGACTGTTAATACACAAAACATTATTTATAGTACCTTGTGTATAAGCAAGTCATGTGAGAAATAATGTGGTACAGTTAAAACTAGTTAAACTAGTTAAAAAGTTAAAACTAACTTATAATTACACTTTAACAAATAAATGTTTAATTGTTTAATGTAACACTGTAACAAATGTATAATTACACTAGAACAATCTGCGCGGAATGCGCGGCGCTACGCCATTTTTCAGTTGCAGATCCGCGCATGCCGCGTCCTGTTGCAAAAGCATGGGAAAAAAACTACAAAGTTTGCTAGGCCAAAAAGACCCCGTTAATCGTGCAATAAAAAAATTAATCGCGTTAAAATGGGTTTGCGTTAACACCGTTAATAACGCGTTTAACTGACAGCCCTAATATTAACATTTTAACAAATGCATAATTGCACTGTAACTAATGTTACACTTTAACAAATAAATGTATAATAACACTATAATGTATAATTACACTAGAACAAATCTAAAATTACACTGTTACTAACGTATAATTGCACTTTAACAAATAAAAGTATGCTCTCCTTTAGACGTGCCGTTTCGGTGTCTGTAGCTTTAAATGCTAATGAGGAGGAGAAAGATGGGTCAAGGTGTAGGGTGGGTGTGGCCTTGACCAGCTTGTGGCAACGGTACCATGCATGTTTACGTTGGATATATTGCAATGGCACGCAGACACACAGTATTTCAAGCATTTCAGTATTCACACACATATTTGATGCTATCTACCTTTACATTAGCGACAGTAACTCGGCTGTTAGCTGCATAACTATGAAGCAGCCACATTCTAAGTGTAGCCATAAAAAGTAAAGCAACACAATTATATATCATTTGTTGACTTACTTGTCCGAGATTTGTAGCTGAGCCAAAGAGAGTTGGTCCTGATACAGACTTTATTTTCAGACATTCAGCAAGCCCAGCGCTGTATTGACCCAAGTTGAGGAAAACAGTCATCGGTGAAATGTTTGGCGCAGACTTACAAAACTTTGGGAAGTTGTGTCGGCACTTTTCCAGAGAAAATGAAATTAATCCTCTGGTTCTTCTGGGGCTTGGATGAAGGTAGTAATCAAAAAACTTAATTTGTACATCCAATTATTGAGCAACTGCTGTGCTTCACTCGTTCACAAGCCATGATATCTCTTGGGGAAAAACTCAAATCGCGCTCGCGCCTTCATACTTCCTAGCTCATTTTCTCATGGGCGGGCCAAAGTCTCTGGGCAGGCTAAGCAGAGAAAGGGGAGGTAACCTTTCCCCTGTATGACGTCATACAGGGGAGATTCAAGAACAGCCCATCTGAGCTTTGATTTTCTCAAAGGCAGAGAAAGATACCCAAAGCTTGGTTTACACCGATTTAAATTTCTAGACACTAGGGGACCATATACAGGTTAGGGGAACTAATATTAATGTTAAAAAACCTCAGAAAGTAAAAATGTCATCTCATGGGACCTTTAATGTGTAAATTGCAGGTTAACCACCACAACCAATTAATGTGTAAATTAAAGTGCTCAATATGTAAACATTTCGGTCTAAAAATGCGTTAAAATAACATTTATTAGGGTTTCTTCCATGGTTTATTCAACGGTAGCATTTTTTACAGTTGCTGGGTGATGACGTCATAAAAGGGAGTAGCAACTCGTAAGCCCCCTTCACACAGCGCGTTGATCCCGGGAAATTGCCAGAACGAAATTGTGTGAACGCAAACACGAAAATAATTTAAGTGTAGACAAAGCTTTCATGCAGGATCTGGGTGCTTGCTGTGTGAAAAATCAATCGATAAACGCATATGGCAAAGGAAGTGCATTTAAACTCGCTTCAGGGCGTATTTATGTGGGAGGCGCGTGCACTCGAAGGGGATAGTGCGATTTGTCCGAGAGTCGGAAATCGGTACAACGCTGGGGAGATAGTAACATTGCCGTGATCAGTCCCAGCTTTTGCTGGCATCTACTGACAGAACGCGATATTGCCTGTGCTAAAACGCAACTAATTAGCGATGCTCATTGCCAGAAAGAAAAAGAGAGCTCGATGTCCCTATCGCTGTGTTTGACAGGTGTTTGTGTGGGCTATGCCACCCAATGGGATCAGCAGTGGAGAGTGTGTGCTGCCGTGAGGTGAACGCGTTCTGGAGTTTAGTGGAGCAGCTCGACCCGCGACCGGCAAACTTTATGAGTTGTCTTCTCATATTTATGAGTAGTATTAACTTTTTTATTTCCTCTAAACCTTTGTAAAATACTATACAACCACCAGTATACATGACATTGGCCTTTATGTCAATGGGTACAGCAATACAGCATATTTTACACTGTTTTAATATAAAAATATTGCCAACATTTAAGCTCATTTAAATGAGTAAGAGTAATCAACAGGTCTGTTATCCAATGTCCACCGTATCAGCGCTGGTTCTCGTGGCGGAGATGGACTCGCGCTCTGCGGGTAAACGTCTAACTCCAGACCGCAGTCCTGCGTTTCACTGTAGCACTGTAACAAATGCATAATTACACTGTAACAAACATATAATTACACTAACAAATCTATCATTACACTGAAAATGCATAAACTGTAACAAATAAATAATTACACTGTAATAAATGTGTAATTACTAGAGATGCACGATACTAAATTTATCCGCCAATACCGACCGATAGACAATTATTCAGAATGAAATTGGCAGATGCCGATGCCGATACTGATAGTTTAGTTTTTCCTAAGGAAAAAAAATCCCAAATTATACAGAGAAGTAAAAGTAACAGAGCACAAAGCTCTTTGCAATTATTGGATGGGAGGCGCTACAAATAAATGTTTGATGTAGGGGAAAAACTGCAGACTGCAACCCTGACTTGAACTACGTGTGATTTATAGGGTCAAATAAAACCTGCATTAACGTCCCTATATTTTAACTGTTAAAGAGTTATTGTCGCATTAACTTTATTCAACACAAGAGAGATTTTCTTCACACATATTATGAGTTGCAGTCTGACACGGTCATTGACAGGATATAATTGGCACTGATTACCAGATGTTTTTAAATAATCGGCCAATGGCCATAACAAAAATAATAGCTTTAATTGGCCGATGCTGATTATTGGCTGATACATCAGTGCATCTCTATTTAAAATATCAGTTTTTTTAGCATTTATCAGCATTTATTTGAAATAAAAGTATTTTGTAATATTGATAATGTCACGGAGTCAACACCATCAACACCGGGGGCCGGTTGCATAAACATAGCCATTACGTTAAGACAGAGTCTTAAGTTCTAGTATGACCCACTGGCAGTTAGTCAGGGGCAGTCAGTCTTACTTTTCGGTATCAAATTAGGCCAATCTACGTTTTTATGTAACTGATTTAAAAAAGCTATAAACAGTCTAAAAGAAACAAATTTGATGTCTAACTTGTAAGACTAGTCTTAGAGGTTTAGGTAACCGGCCCCTGACCCTGGCTCCACCCAAAGCATCACAGCTGTCACCATCACAGTATTTAAGCAGTCACTCTCCACACAATCACTGTCTGGTCTTGTTGATCTCTACTGCTCAACTTACCCCACTACCTACCTGTTCTGCTCACCTGTTGAGGTCCCTAAGTTATTCAACCAAACCTCTCAGTGAATGCTTACCAGTTCCCTATCGGTCAGTCACTACAACGAAGGTCATGATTGACCAATAGGAATCTCGCTAGAGAGGCCAATCTACTTCGAGTGAAACTAAACAAGCCAATGCACATTGGGTTGCAATCATTTGCATCAGCTGCGCGACCTCGTTAGCGCGGGTATATAATGAGCAGCTGGTGATTGCACTGCAGTTTTTTGCTGAGGAGCCAAGCCTGAAAAAGCTGGCCGCCCCAGCGGGCGGCAGCAGATGTGGCGACGGGACCTACGTCTCCGTTCCCTCCCTCAGGGAACGAGGGTTACCATATGTAACCGAGACGTTCCCTATCGGTCAGTCACAGAGTGAATCTGTAAGCCTCTTCTGGACCTCTCCACTTTGGTGCGGGCGTGACAGCACAGCAGCGCGAGCGGTCTTTTCTTCTCTCTCTCTCTCTCTTTTTTGTTTTTTGTTTAAAAAAAAAAACGCCATGACGTTGCTGCAGGTCCATCAGGCCAAAGCACTGAAGGACCTGCACGAGGGTGGTCATGATCCACAAGTTCTCCAAGAACTTCGTGCCGCAGCGGACCTCGCGCTTCGTGCGTTTTCGGATGCATCCGTCCCCAAGATTGGTTTGCAGCGATTGACCTGAAGAACACGTACTTTCATGTCTCGATTCTTCCTCGACACAGGCCATTTCTGCGCTTGGCATCACGGCACTCTCCGGGTAGCAATCCCACCGGCCTGCCGCCAGACCTTCAGCCCGTGGTCAGACCCCTCGTTCCTTCGGGCAGGAGTCCCCTTGGAACAGGTGTCCAGGCATGCTGTGGTGTTCACAGATGCCTCTGTTACCGGCTGGGGTGCCACGTACAACGGGCATGTAGTGCCAGGGGTGTGGACGGACCCTCATCTGCATTGGCACATCAATTGCCTCGAGTTGCTAGCAGTACATCTCGCTCTGAGCCGCTTGAAAAGGCCGCTACAGGGCAGGGACGTGCTGGTCCGCACGGACAACACTGCGACCGTTGCAACTGACAAGGTGGTCTACGCTCCCGTTGCATGTCGCAACTCGCTCGCCATCTCCTCCTCTGGAATCAGAAGCATCTGAGGTCGCTTCGAGCCATGTATGTCCCCCGGCTCATGCTCCTTGTGGCAGTCCCTCCCTGGCCCATTCCTCTGAGGAAGGATCTTCTGACTCAGAGACGGAGCACCCTGTGGCACCCACGTCCAGACCTCTGGAAACTCCATGTCTGGTCCCTGGACGGGACGCGGAGGTTCTAGGTGACTTACCCCCTGAGGTACTTAACACCATCACTTCAGCACGGGCGCCGTCCACGAGACGTGTTACGCCCTGAAGTGGAACCTGTTCGTCGAGTGGTGTTCTTCTCGCCGAGAAGACCCCTGAAGATATTCAATAGGGTCTGTGCTTTCCTTCTGCAGCAAGGGTTGGAGCGAAGGCTGTCTCCCTCCAGACTCAAAGTACATGCTGCCGCTATTTCAGCTTATCACGACCACATAGATGGCAAAACAGTTGGAAAGCACGACCTGGTCATCAGGTTTCTTAGGGGGGCAAGACGATTAAATCCTCCTCGACCCCCCTCCATACCCTCTTGGGACCTTTTCCCTGGTGCTTTGAGCACTTCAGGATGTTCCCTTTGAGCCTCTGCAGTCAGTAGACTTAAAGCTTCTTTCCTGAAGACTTTGCTACTGGTTGCACTGGCCTCTGTCAAGAGGGTAGGAGACCTGCACACATTTTCGGTCGACGATTCGTGCCTAGAGTTCGGGCCGGGTGACAACCATGTGGTATTAAGACCCCGGCCTGGCTATGTGCCCAAGGTTCCTACCACTCTCTTCAAAGACCAGGTAGTGAACCTGCAAGCGCTGCCTTTGGAGGAGGCAGACCCAGCCCTGGGTTTGCTCTGTCCCGTTCACGCTCTGCGTATGTACGTGGACAGAACTCAAAGCGTCAGGACCTCAGACCAGCTCTCTTGTCTGTTACGGAGGCCAGCAGAAAGGGAAGGCTGTCTTGAGAACCGGATCTGAGCTGGGTTCTATATGTGTGACCCTACGTGGATCCCATATGTGTATATTCTCCACGGCTGCTCCTAACGGAAGCCTGTGTCTTCCCTTGGGCTAAGTCCCCTTATTCATATGCAGTACAACCTTTGGGTTAGTCCTTATGTATTTTCCACATTTCTCTTTGAAGAAGTGGCTTCCACAGCGTTTCCTTCCTAAATAGAAAGGGCACGCTTTCCCAGTGTTATCCAATATCTCACTGTATGGGTTATCACGGAACAACAGGGTCAGACTCACTCTGTGTAAGCCTCCTCCTATCGTCCTGCCAGTCAAGAAGGTGTAGAGGCTTGCATGGGGCGCTGGATGGGATGCAGCGGCTGTGGCGCTTTGGTAGGGATTCCTATTGGTCAGTCATGACCTGTGTTGTAGTGACTGACCGATAGGGAACGTCTCGGTTACATATGGTAACCCTCATTCCCTGAGGGAGGGAACGGAGACGTAGGTCCCGTCGCCACATCTGCTGCCGCCCGCTGGGGCGGCCAGCTTTTTCAGGCTTGGCTCCTCAGCAAAAAACTGCAGTGCAATCACCAGCTGCTCGTTATATACCCGCGCTAACGAGGTCGCGCAGCTGATGCAAATGATTGCAACCCAATGTGCATTGGCTTGTTTAGTTTCACTCGAAGTAGATTGGCCTTTCTAGCGAGATTCCTATTGGTCAGTCATGACCTACGTCTCCGTTCCCTCCCTCAGGGAACGAGGGTTACCATATGTAACTGAGACGTTTCTCCTGCTTGGTCTCTGCTTCCTGTAAATAAACCATCAATGTGATTGCATTACCTGTGTTGTCCGCTGAAACTTTACCGGAATTTTTGGTTGATTTAATGCGTTCTTGCTGAATTAATCAAATAAATGTAAAAAAAAAATCGTTTTACTGTAATAGACTATTTTTCTAAAGTTTATGCATTTGCCAGATGCTTCTATCTAAAGAAAATGAAGAAAAAAAAAATCTTCCAATTGCGACTTTATATCTCATAATACAATGTGATTGTATATCTCTTTCTGACAGTTGTGACAATTTCACACAACAGGGTGACCATGCAACACTTTTTTTCCCCAGCTGGGAATATGTGTGTTGTGAAACAGGCCTTAAACATGTCAAGGTTTCTGCTCATCCTTGGATTGACAGAGTGGCTGTCAGAAGGCTGCATGGGCAGTGATCAAACAGACTGCTGCTCTAGCTTTATAATTCACAGCTTTTTACCATATCTCAATGCCACACTGTCCTTCCCGACCCTTAAACTGTGTATGTGCCCTTAGGTAAAGAAGATATCAGCTCTTCTCCTCTGTAACATTCTCATAGTCTGCTGTCATAAACACACGGACACGCACACACTCATGCAACATGAGTCTTCACCCTCCTCCGCTCACAGAGAGAGAGAGATGCTTGTTTACTTCTAGTTGCCAACTTGTCCGTGAAAGACTCTGTTGGGAGTTTGCTGTAAATATGGTGACAGGCTGGAAGCACTTCTCCAAGAGCTGCTCTGAATAAGGGGTAAAAGAGGTTGCCGTGGATGTGGACAGGAAACAAAGTGAAGCCTACCCTGATGTGATGCCATTTTTAGGGGGTTCATGGAGTGTATCCATGGATGTTTTGCTATATTCTGCAGTTTGTTTATTTATTTAGCATATTACTTATGTTAACGAAACCATAATTATAAGTATTGATTGTACTGAGGGAATCCTTTCATGTTACTCAACCTTACAGTTCATGCCTTACAGTTGTACCTTAAGTGACCTTAAGTGAGTTTGAGTCCTGAATCGTCCTTTCCCATGTCTCGATTTGGTTTTGTTTCATGTTCTTGTTGTTGTTGTTGTAAGACTGGAAAAACTGGTTGAAGAATGACCACTGGTCTATGAGACAAAAGGACCATTCCATTTCATTCTCTCTCTCAGGGACACCTAAAACTCACACAAGAATATATATGGTTTAATGTGAATGATTATCATTGAGTATTATGTTTAGTATCATTTAAACAGTCTCAGGGTGACTGGTACAACTGTCTCATTTCCAACAAAGTAAAACAAAAGGAAACAAGGGTTTTAGAAGTTTAGAGAAACTGGCACACAAAGGAAGATAGCCAAATGGTCCTCTCCATTCCCCATTGTTAGCATGTTTACATGTGAAAGAGGTTTTGGCTATTTAAAGGAATACAGAGAGGAATCCTGGCCCTTTCTGTATGCAGACTGGCCCATGATGGCCGGGAGTGATCGAGACTCCCAGCCTCATATATTTATTCAGGTTGGGTTCGCACCTCTTCTCTTTATTCATGTTTTGTATTGACTATTTTTTAATTGATTATGCAATTGACCTGATACCTGATATAATAAATTGTTACATTTGATTATTCTAACTGACTTTGACATTGTTCATTTAGCTAATAGTTAAAAGGAATAGTCAAACATTCACTCACATTCAATGATTCACAGATATCATTAAAACCTTTTTATTTATGGAGTCAGATGATATAACGAGAAAATACATATGAGAAAATGTATTGCATTTAATCAAAAATGCCTTTGCCATGAGAAAATACAGAACACGCGTGAGACCTTCCCATCGATTTAGCCGGGCCTTACATAGTCATTAGTCTAGTGTATTTAAGCCCTCACGTTTGCCATGTTTCTTTGTCAAGTATTGTTATCTGTAACCTCTGTTTGGTGAGAGTTTGTCAAGTTATGCCACGTTATGCCACATTATGCTTAGTCAAGTCTTTGTTTTATGTTTGATCTTGTTTTAAATAAACTGCACTTGGGTTCTACAGCTTGCTTTCAGTGGACTAACGTACACCATCCCATCCCTCTCTTTCTCTCCCACATTGCTTCCCGTTCACTCTATTCTATACTATCTAAGTAAAGGTTAAAATGGCAACAACAAAAAAATAATACATAAAAAAAAATCACATATATTAAATAATTCAATGCTGATACAAAGACATGCAGAAAACAAGATTTATTCTACCAACTGAACTGCCCCACCAACCACACATAAAAACGATAGCATTGTTGTTTTGCATGGACAAGCCAAGCAACACACACATATTTTCTTCAAATAAAATGTACTTTTTTATAACTGTATGATTTCAAATTAAGTACATACCTTTTCGTCTCTCATGACTGTAGCATTGCCAAATGTGCATGTAATGATTGAAGACAATGACTCTTTCAATCTGCACTGAATCAGTTTCACTGAGCACTGAAAACAAATCACAGCAGGTCTGGCAGACACTGGTTTATGAAGAAATGTCTAAAATATGTTTGTGAAATATGCAGGCTCCTTGTGGTAATATTTCACTGACAGTGGATGAGACGGCAGGGAATGTTAATGGAATTTTCAATAGAGAATGGACTACGTAGGAAATAGAGAAAAGACAAACACCTCATTGGGCAGGATGTAGACTGGCAGCTGTAGAATGGGCTTTATAGCTAGATTTTTGATGTTTATTTTAGCCTTTTAAGATGTATCTTCATACTTATGTATTTGCTCTGAAACTGTTTTATGCTTATGCTTATATGTTTTATATTTAAGTTTTTGTTATTGTTTTTAAAATATTGTTTAAAATCTCCAAATGCATGCAACATAGGAATTGATTAATCATTTAACTATATTATAGACCAACAAACTGCTGTATTTACAGAAAAATATGTTTCACTAAAACATTATAATGCACATTTTTGAGTGATGACACATTTAAATGTTTTATTCAAATGTTTTGAATTGATTCATTGAATACTTGAAATTAAACCCAACCCACCAACTCTAAAGCCATTTTTGCAACTTAATCACTTGCAAAATAAACTCTAGAAGGACAAGGGAGCAGTTTCTGCTTTCTGCTTTCACTTACAGTATGTATGGTTGCACCCCTTTCTGGGAGATATCCTGCAAACTAAATCAGACACTTGGGCATAGGAAATCTTGTATCTCACATTGCTGTGTGTCTTTATTGCCTCTCAAGTTCACTCATATATCTTGACTCCTCCACTCCTACATGGCTCCACAAGCTATTCATGTTAGTTCAAGACTCATCATGGAATTTAAGTTCCGCATTAATGCTTTAGCTTATAAAGCCATTCTAGATAGAGATAAACATTAGCACAGCATGTAGTTGCCCAACAGTAGATTAGTAAACAAAGTTTTGCCTTCTATTTGTTTACTTACTTGCAGTTTCAGCACACTGTCTGTTCTGACCTGTATCTGATTACTGCACATTTCTACTAATTTGAAAAATAATGGAATTTTACAGCTTACACTGGGTACAGCTGATGAAATTCCAACCATATTATGTCATGTAATATGTAATAGTTCCTAACATAAATACTGTTTATTGGTAATTGTAAATTCAACATCATTTTATGTTTGTTAGAATTATAATTATATGCATATAAATGAGACTAAATATGTCCCCGAACATGATGCATAATTAAGGTGATTCAATTTGCATTTCATCATGGGAGTTTGTGACAGCACAACATTGTCGATTTTTCCTCCAGTGCGGCAGCTTGCGTTCAACTGGCTGTTGGCGGTCAGTGTTGCTCATTATATCAGAGTAAGCAATAACTGTAATGGAGTGGTAAAAACAAACAATTGGCCAAAACGAAATGTATGTTGGCAGCGGGCATTGCATCCAAATCCTGCGCAGCTATCATGTTAACTGCATTGCGCCAGACACTGAAAGCTCTGACTGAGCTCAAATTGTACAATTTCAATTTAAAACATCCCGAATGCATGCCAGTAGTTTTATGGAACAATTCCCCAACAGTTGCTGCTCCTCTTCGCATAAAACAATAACAATCATCAGCAGGTTTGGTGTAGCTTTAAACTTTATATGCATCAGTGGACTGGTAAAGGCAGAAATAGTCATCTTAATCACTTACATTATCAGTTATTAATTCTGCTAATTGAGCTAGATTGAGTTGATTATATAATATAGCCTGGTGCCCAAGGCCTGACCGCTGAATGTTTACCTCTGCTTCAATGTTACTGCATGATCCCTCGAGAGCTCCTCAGCTCTGCTTAGATCCATCACTCTGCAGGAGCACCACAGACCTGGAGTTGTTCCATGGAAACTCTGTGCTTCATCTACCATGCGCTGCATCAGTTTTTTAAGTCATTGCGGCAAACAAGGTATTTACGTAATTGTCTCAAATTATATAGGCAATTTACCTGTTACTAACTTTTCCCTGTAAATTTCTCTGACTCTGCCTAGACCAGCACCAGATAGAGTTTACTCAAAGTTCTGACCCAGTCAGTAAATGGAAAAATGCACTGCAGTGTTTAATTGAGGCCTTGTCCACACGGACACGGGTATTTTTATAACCGTGACATTTCTTACGCGGTTCGGCCGTTCGTCCACACGGAAACGCAGTATCAGGTCACTGAAACCGAACATTTTTGAAAACCCCTGCCAGGGTGAGTATTTTCTGAAACGTCGGTTGCAGTGTTGTCGCATAGACAGTAAAACCGGAGTTTTTGCGCCGCTGGCGGCTTCTGATTGGCCAACGTGGCTTTACGGTTAGGGTTATATCGCCGCCTGCTGGTGTTGAATGCTCTTGACAGCGCTTGATAGCGTGTTTTTGCGTTTTCATGTGGACAGAGTTTTTTTTTAAAACGCAGGAAGGCCCAAGTCTGTCGTTAAATGTTGAGTTCCTAACATAAATCACAGTCTTGTTTCATCAGGGCAAAATTCTAGCTTCCTCATGCTTACAACTCATAAATGTCGGGGTCAAATCTCTAAAGTCTTCCTTGGCTTTTGTTTAAGCCAGAAATATGTCCCATCGTACGTCATTAAACGTTGCTAAGTCGCCATAATTCTTGAATCGCAAAAGATTTTAAACTTTGCATTTGTTTAATCGTGACATGTTAAACAGCTTTCAGAATTTCATCAGACATCGTGGGCAGATAAAATGGCTCATTAATCAGTCAATATACGGAAGATGCAAAACAAGAGGCAATGGAGGCCATGCAAACTCCACTGATTGCTATCCAGCTGAGTCGCATTACAAAAAACCCTGCAGTCTTATTGCAACCTGTTATTAGTTTTGGATGGGGTTTCCCTCTAGCCTCATGTTGAAATGAATTGGAAAACGATCCAGATATTTCTCTGAAAACGCTGAGGCTTCTTCTTTGTGTCCTTAAAGGTAAAGTAGGTCATTTTTTTAGCTATCAAGTTAATATGGACAGACAGCAACAAAGAACCTTTTGTAGGTTGATTTTCCTTGAAGGTTGTAGTCACTAGTGGCACTATACTTTTTTTTTTCTTTTTTTTTTTTTTGACAAATAGTGTGAGTTAAGGGCAGGACTATCAAAGCTCTATTAGTTTCTTTTGTATGTGGAACACAAAAAAATGAAGATATTTAGAAGAATGTTTTAACTGTTTTTGGTCCATACAATGAAAGTCAATATTGTTCATCATTTTATAGACAAAAACATTCTTCTAAATATCTTCTTTGTGTGCCATAGGATGCAGGAAAAAGTTATCTTGAGAAATGTTAGCCATGATTACTATCCTCAACAGCAACGCTAATAAACATTTGCTAACCTGCTATTATATTCATCTAAATATTGTATTTTGGGTTAAAATGTTGTCAAACATGTTTTGGTTCACCTATTCTTTCACTAAAATGAGGGCATCTGAGTAACATAAGCAAACCGTGTAGTAATTTATACTAAAGCGGCTGTATTGAAGAAGCCACACTTCACTGATCTGTACTTTCAGACTATGGAGGGGGTTCCCTGGTGTTCCTGGATGTGCTTCACGTTGAGGATGGGATTACACTCAAGTCTGATGAACGGGCCCACTGGGACCAGGAACTTGAGACATCTGGCGGCGGGGGTGGGGTGGTCGTGTGGAGTAGTCCCTCCCCCCCATCAGGCACCCTGACAGCCCATTGACAGATAACAGCTGCGGGGAAAGCCTCCCACCGCTTCAAGCTACTGTTCCGTGAGTCTGCAGTGTCATTTCTTCAGCATCAAACTTCCTCTTTTTTCAGAAAGCTGTTATCCTGATGCAAGAATAGTCTCAGTACAAAAATAAAATTTGCTCGTTTCTTTCATTGCATTCATTATGTTGATGACATAGGGGTCACAAACAATTTTAATTATTCAATGTGCATTCATTTTGTCACGGCTATTTTTTGCTGTTAGAGGAGGAAGGGTAGTATATCACCTTTGTTTAGGTGAGTTTATGATTTCACTTCATGATTTGATTCATCAAATTCGATTAGCATTGTTCCAAGAGTGTTAATGTAGCACTGGGATGCTTCACTGTTTGGATCACTTTGCTTTTCTGGGTTTGCAGCTTTTTTAGACCAGAGTATGTGATCAGTGAAGAGTGGACACAGTGCCAAGAATGTGTTTTTTGGAAGTCCGGTGTCTGTTTTTCCCCCTGCAGAGTTTCTCTTACCAGTGAAGATGGAGGAAATGGGAAAACCTGGAGTGGATATTGAGCAATTACAGAGTGCTTTGGTGTGAGAGATGAAATGTATATTAAAAAAACTAGGCAATTTTTGTCTAAAATGTGTATATGTAACCCGTCTCGCCTTTCTGCGTTGTGTTCTGGGTTGTTCTCAAGTAGACTCAGAGGCACGGCCAGTCACAATGCAGTTTATTATCTGCGGTCATAAACAATATGGCAATGAGTGTTGCGTGACATCAAGTTAGCATCTCAGTCAAATCGAGCATTGCTCTGCCTCTATTCACATTAATCACATTTAACCTCTTTCCATACAGAAAACCATTTGTAATTAAAACAAATACAAATACAAATTCAAATATCACAGATATTCCCAATAGAAAAACACATTGTAAATTCCCCTTAGTCATACATTAATTCCATTATATAAACTACACATAGTCATTGAGTCATCTCAAACAAATATGCACAAACACAGAAAAAACATACCTGCGGTCATAAACAATATGGCAATGAGTGTTGCGTGACATCAAGTTAACATCTAAAAGAAATCGCATCACGTCAATACAATGTTAATGGCCTGCCTAACAGCTAGCTAGCAACTACCACGATTCACTCATCATCATATACACTCTTACACGGTGATAAGTCAACAAATAAGTGATAATAACAACTTATATATCCATTTTAATATCGGAGAAACCTGACGTGAACTCACCTCAGTCCAATCCAGCATTGCTCTGACTGAGGTCAAACTTGCGTGGTGCAAGTCCCCGGTCTGATGACATAACACGCATGCACTGCACTAACCCGACACGCAGGCAGAATGAACCCAAAACGAAACTCCCAGTAATACAAAAAGAAATATTGTTTTGGTGGAATTCATAAGTATACAAATAAACCTGCTACATATATATAATTTTTTTTTTTTAAGTTAAGAGACCGTAAGATTATTTTTTTTAATAATATTTGATCCCTGTAAGACCCAAATATAGAAAAAATAAATAAATCACCTGTCAGATGTTGTTGTAGGAGGCCTCTGATGCAAATAATGAAGGATTTTTAAAAAAAATTATGTTTTAGTACGGTTTTAAGGAAATGTTGTAATATTGCAACGTTGGGCCTATTTGGGAGCAGAATTTCAGCAATTGCACTCACACTGTCAGAACAAATAGTGAACAACTAAGGGCTCATTTGGAGTGTGGATTGCTTACATAGCACCATAACAGTGAATATCATGAATAATAATAATCACCCAACAGTCATATTTTTATGAATTAGAAATAACAAATCAGAAAACTGTCAAAGAAACAGTGTTCACTTACGATGGTAAATTGCCATGTCACTACACACATCCGTTGGTGGTTCACATAACCTCTTGGCTGGGACCTCATTTGGTGAACCCCATTACCTAAGGATGGTCTTTTCTCAACAGTCACAGGTTTCTGAAGTGTCACTGTTATGGACGTCAAAGGGCTCCTACTGGCTGAAGATGGTCGCCCTCTCCTTGGTGTTGTAATGGCTGTGTTTATCTGAATTAGATTAGAAAATAATCAATTGCCATGTCAAACATGCATTAAAAATGGTATAATTAGTAAAATATTAAATGTGGTAAAGAGCAGAAATGGATTCTTGCCAGGATGAGAGAGGATTCAGGCTAGTTGCCCCTGAAACAGCCTCCTATTCAGCATCTAAAAGATGTGGACCAGCAACGCAGCTTTCCTGTGCCTCAAACAGCAGAGCGTTGGCGCTTGCAACACCATGGTCATGGGTTCGATTCCCCATGAGAAGAACTGATAAGAATGTAAATGTGTACTTTGAAATGCACTGTTAGTCGCTTTGGATAAAAGCGTCTGCCAAATGTAAAATGTAAACGTATCTTTTTCCTGGGAATATTGAGAGCTTTGAAGGCCCGTTTGTAGATGAGCCAGGCATTGATCACAGCTAGGATAATGGTGTGCCAGAAGACGTAAATGTACCAGCGACGCATTTTCATGGGGAACTTGTATTTTGCTGCTAATGAGTCCAATAAACTTCATTGAAGTCGACTTCATCAACATTTTCAACCCCCTCCTCATCACTGGAATCACTGGTGTCCGAGTCCATTTCAACATACATGCTGTAGAAACCTCTTGCTGATATAATTCTGAAATGAAAATAATAGTTGTAAAAGTTAGAGTATTTTCAATTATAAATAATTTAAATGTAAATGAATCCTATTTATGTGATACTGATGTCACACAATTCTAAAAGGAATATACAAACCCCCAGACTTCTTACACCTTTTTTTGACTACCATTCTCTCCCAACGTTGAAAAATTACAACAAAGACATAACAAACTAAAAATCTAATTTGATGCATGCATTCTACAATAACCAAGTATTTACATTAACTAGACATTCTAACAATCACAAAATATATTTCTGGGGCTTCACTTACTTCAATGTTGAGATATGCAGTGAAACAAGGAGATGCACGTCCAGGAAAGTTTGCAGGTTGTATGAGTTCATGACCTTATGGCAAGACCTATATACATATTTTCTATCCAATGACATTGCAAGGCTAAACAATAGGACCCATTGGCTATGTAAATGTGGTCTTTCCCCCCCAAAAAGATGGAAGAGCTAAAAGTGATGTTGTAATTACAACCACGGGTCTTAGAGGGTTATCAAGGCAGTAGACTTTTGATTTGATACAAAGGATTTCTATTTTAAATAAAGATTTATTGAGATTTCTTTTCATTAACAAATATGAATACTATATATAAATACTAAATAATTGGCAACATTTTTTTAAGCCTTGATGTTTCTTGAGTACCAAATCAGCAAATTGGAATGATTCCCAAAGGATCTGGAGTAATGGTTGCTGAAAACTTAGCTTTGCTATCACATGGAAAAAGGTTACATTCAAAATATATTAAAATTACACTAATTAATCATTAAATGATTATAAAAGTTTTAAATTTTAATACTATTTCACATTATTAATGTTTTTACTGTAATTTAATCAAACAGATGTAGCCTTGGTAAGCATAAGATAATTCTTTCAAAAACATAAACACTTACCCAAACTTTTGAACAGTAGTGTAAGTTGCTTGATTATGCTTAACTGTTGTAAGAATGTTGCACAGTATAAAAGCAAAATCAATAGTACAGCTGTTATTCAGGCGCAGGCCCAATAATGCAGGCAGAGTGCTACAGGTAATCGCAGGCCTACTAATATTAAAGCCTTCTTTCTTGTGTGACACTGCTTCAATATGTCTCTTGTTATTCTATTCTAGTCCTATCTGGTTATGGGTGTAGTGCCTTTGGAGATACTGGAGCCTCTGGAGATATAAACCTGTAGCTGCCAGCTATCTTTTTCCTGCTTTGTAACAAGTGAGTTTTGTTGAATGTGTAGCTAAAATCAACTCTGAAACCATGACTGAAAGAAACTCCAAAACTTGAAACCGTAATGCAGTATAGAGCTGTAAAATCGAACAAAGGGACTGACAAGTTATTGTAAATCTATTCTATTCGTTGTGTATAAGATTCTGAGGCAAGCAGGACGAGGCAGAGGGCCGTGACTGATGATGAACGACATCTGCGCGACGCACTGGTCTCGTATCTCTCACAGAGGAGTGGAAGCAGAAAAGGAGGAGCGATGAGAGAGGATCAGGCCTGGACTATTTATGTTATATTTTGTTTATATGTGGTGGCAGTTGTCCATGAGGGGCTGCCACCTTTACCTTAATTTTGTTGTTTGTTTATTTTACATTATTAAAGTTTTTAAATGTTCACTGGTCTTCCCACAACAACTAACTTCGTAATACTGGTGCCGAAATCCTGGAGGACGGAGGAACACGCTGTCAAAGAGCCCTCGCCGCAGGAATACGCGGTGCCATCGAGCATGGCTGTGCAGAGTCTGCCGCCATGGACGCCGAGGCGGTGTGCTGGAGTGAGTTGCTGGGGGAACGGACGAGCTCGCTGCCGGCCGCCTGGGTGCTGGAGGGGTGGCTGCAGTCCGAGAGGGAGCGGAGGAGTCGCCGCCGTTTCCCTGAGGCCGGAGCCTGCTACTGTACGCCATGATGGGTAGGAGCAGGGAACGAGGGATTCCTGCCGACTGGCCGTGTCCGGAGGATCCGTCGCCGTCCACCAGGTGGTGGAGGAGTGTCGAGCCGTCCACCGAGAGTTATCCAGTGCCACAACCAGACACCGTGGAGGTGTTCACCCAGCTGGTGGAGGATCAGATGGCAGTGCGTTTTGGGAACCGGACAAAGTTGTTGTTTTTTTCTTTCCTCTCTTGTCTCTGTCACTCCTCATGCTTCCGTCTCCTTTTCTCTCGCCTCGTCTGTCCATACCCCCAGGTGCCACGGCTGCCGTGACTGGGGGGAGTAGAGCGCAATCTCTGATGTACCCCCGGCCTGCGAGGGGTGATGGGGGTATGTGGTGAGCAGGGTGAGGCTGAGAGCCATGAGATAACAGAGCGAGGCCAGTTGCATGACTGATGATGAGTGACACCTGTGTGCTGCACTCCTTCTTCCCACAACAACATACCTTGCTACATAATCATTATTCAGATTGAGCGCTTTTAACTGATTTTTATTTTTTACCTCAATGGTCAGCATTTGTTTGGATTCATGGGATTTGATCAATATACCCTCATAAAAGTTTTTTTAAAAATCATCGGAAGATCATAAATGAGTTAATTCTAATGCTACTTCTATAACCAGAAAGGGCTGTATATATAAAATATGTAGAATTAATCGTAGAGTTCATATCCATTTTCAGATATATTCTGATAATATATTTTTCTGAGATGGTCAAACTCATATCTGTCAGGTTCCTCAAACTTTAATTTCCTGCTTATAGTGAGAGCAATGCGCTAGAGCCTAGACTAAACCAGACCCCTAAAGTTAATTTATGGATATGTAAAACATCCTCTCAGCTCCTCCTTAAATTCACTTTAAAGTCTCTGATTTATTATTTTGAGACCCGCAGAATTCCACTCGTGTTCTATGGCCGTTGTCCCTCTCCATCCATCTCCCGAGGAAGTTCATTCATTACCTCTGATGATTTGATGTCTTCCAGAATAAAACCAGCATCTGGATTTATGTGTCTGCTGGAAGTGAAGAGTAAGATTTTTCATCATACCTGCACTGTGAGCAGCTGTAAAAAGTGCTATAATTCTAGTTCATTTATTGTTTATGGTTATTATAAATAAATGAGACTGTTCCTCAAACGAGTTCTGCATAACTCTAGACTATGAAATCTGCTATGTGCTTCGGCAGATTATAAAGGCCTCCATTTCCTCGGCGAGACAGGGGCGCTTTCAGCAGCGATCGGCCATTTAATAAACATGCCATTCATATTATTTCAGTTAGCTTAACAAAAGGCACGCTTGATCTGTAGCCTTTTGTCGGACCCGGCGGATGTCCACAGAAGCAGAGCTTTATATGAAGCACAAACTTGTGAACTGGAGTATTATCCCGCAAAGCCAAACACAGTTCACTACACCGAGCGGAAAATTTCAATGCTCAGTTGTACCAGATTACAACAAAACAGACGCCACCAGCCATTCAAGACACAGATAAATGCGTCCATAATTACCGAAGTGACATACAAATGCCACGATGCTCAAGTGTGAGGATTATGGGGTAGAATCCCTGGCAGAGCATGCTGGGACAGAGAACATTAGTGACAGAAAGGAATCGATGGGTATGGGGTAGACACTCTGCAGCCTGGGAATGCAGTCAGATGGCTCTGATTTCACAGCCCAGTGAGCAGGTTCCCAACTAACACACACAAAGTCGGTGTAAGCAGGCTCAGAGAAACTGCTGTCCCCCCATAATTCATTCTAATTACCACCCTGTCAGGGATGGTTACTTATCAGTACAGTGAAAGCTTATTATTGCCTTTCTCTTTTATCTATTTCCCACTGGCATACTGATAGTCTCTAGAACATTTCTAGGAGTTTAGAAGCCTCACTGGCTAACACCCTCTGCTGATTTCTGTGTGACAGGTAATTAGTATATAAAGCGCTTTATTTGAGGGACTGGGTTGTGCTGCATTTTTCATTTTAAATGGGTGTTAATTGGGAAAATTGCCAATGGTCGATTTAAAGCCTGATTAACAGGCTCTTGGTCTAATAGAACGTTTAGCAGAGCTTATGGTGAGTCAGGCCAAGTTGCACCAATATAGGCTGCATTGTTTTTTGCTGTGCTTGTAACATGTCTGTGTGTACAATAACTAAAAATGCTAATCTGATTTGGACCCATGAGAGAAAATATAGCTTTTGTTTTGGAAAGAGTTGCTTTTGGATGGATGGAGGGATGGGGATTTACAGATACACAGACAGACTGATAAATAAGTACTGGTAGATGGGTAGGTAGGTACTGTATATATTTATAGACATATAGAGAGATAGATAGATATAGATGGAGAGGTAGATATGTATTTAATGATAGATAGGTAGATATTTATAGAGAAATATCAGATGGGTATTTATTGATAGACAGACTGATTGGTAGGTAGGTAAGTATATATAGACAGATAGAGAGGAAGATATAGATGGAGATAGATATGTATTTGTTGATAGATAGGTAGATAGAAAAATATTTAAGATGGATGGATAGGTATTTATCAATAAACAGACAGACAGACTGATATGTAGCAAGGTAGGCAAGTATTTCAGATAGAAAGGTAGATATGTATTTGTTGATAGATGGGTAGATATTATAGAGAAATGACTAAGAGATGGATATATATAGATGGGTGGATGGATAGATAGATATTTATGGACAGACAGAGAGAAAGACATAAGTGTTAATATTTCCTTTGCACATTGTGAATGAACTGAGATAGATGTGAAAGTTGTATGCATGATGGACTCAATCCAAACGGATTTTTCCTTGTGACTAGTTTTGGGGAAATTCACTGCTACAGTAAATTGCAAAAGACAGGTCAGGGTAAACATTTTTATACCACTACAATGGAATTTAGTCATTTTGAAGAGGTGCATGCATGCAAGATATATTGGTCCTTGAGCATTTCTTTTAAATTTCTACTTGCTGAAACGTTGTTAGTGACTTGCAAGTATAATGATGTTGTCACATGCTGTGTCTTCACATGTTAGTGTTAGTGACTTTAAAGCAGATTCACTTCTGTATGATGAACAAAAACAAAATGAGATGAGCACATTGTTTTATGGACTGTGATGTGAGTGGGACTGTGATGTGAGTGATGTTACACAAATGGATTTAGGAACATTCATAAAATCTTTCCATCCATCGATTTGTCTGTCTTTCTGACCATAAATATCTATCTACCCCTCCGTCTATCTATAGTTAAGAATTTTTTCTTCTTCTTGTAAATAGTTTCTATTTTTTAAGCCTACTAAATGCTTTTTGGCTTTGGGTAAAACTACATGTTCAGTTATATATTATATATAGCATTCTTAATTAATCAAATACATTTAAGTTCTTAGTGTCACAAAAATAAAGCTTTGTTTGCTCTGTGCCATTTGGCACAGCTCAAGCATTTTAACATTAAGCATTTATTATCATACAGGGACTTGGAGCTCATGCCACAGTGGTTTAGTGCATTATTACATGTGCAATTTAGCAGTTCAGAGTAATTAGATGAGCCAGAATATAATGCCTTGCCCCCATCTGCTCAACAGCCTGATAACGTCAGTGCTTAACTCATTTGCCTATGAGTTGGAACTGAGGTATACATATGTTTTCAAGAGCACTGAAATCTGTTACCAGCAACTTTCTGCACAATAATGATGTTAACAAGGATTTTTACAGGTTATGAATAAATGTTTTTATTGACATGAATGAGAAATTAGAAGGCTATATATGCCTGTGATGGAAGGCATGATTAGAAAACCATGTTGTGAGACTACTGTACAAGGCTAAACTTTGATTATGCTCAAGTCTATTCAGCTGGTGGGCCATTGTACTCAAGACTCAAGGCCTTGTTAGCTCTGAGAGATGAGCAAAGATTGTGAGAAACAAAAGTGGGGCCATCATTCATTACCAGCCCCTCAGTAGCTCTCAAATGCTGGCTCTCATCTTGAAACGTCCCCTGCAGGATGTGCCTTCAAACACCATGTGCCTTGTTTATTGAGAAAGGGACAAGTTTGAAATGACAAACAGAGGGGAACAAATAGGATCTCAGAGAAGTGCAGAGATTAATCTTTACATCTGTGTTAGAGCACACAATAAATCGAGCAATGACTTGACGGAGGGAGGCACAAGGAAGTGCATCTGTCAGTCATCTGTCCTGAGCATAGTGGAATCAGTCTCAGGATTAAGCGCGCTATTAAAAGATATTGTGAATACTCAGACAGTTTCATTGCCTGTCTTTACACTGCTATTAGCTATAAATAAACAGTAGTTCATGGCCTCTTCTAGTGAATGAGATTTGAGGTTAATGAGATTTTCCTTGGGTAGTGGTTTGTTAAATGTCACATTAAGGAATAAGACACGGACATGTATAAGGTGAGCATGCTGTTTTTGTTCTTTATTTCAGTATCAGAATTAGTAAGTAACCATCAAATAAAAATAAATAAAAGGAGTAACGTGAGATGAAGTGCGATGCTTATTCAACAAATATATCTGTCTGTCTGTCATCCGTCCTCCTGTCTGTCCATAAATATCTTTCTACCTCTCCATCTATCTCTCTGTCTATCTGTCTTCTCTGTCTTTCATCCATCCACCCATCTGTCTGTCTGTCCATAAAAATCTATCTACTTCATCTGTAATACCTCTCTGACTATCTATCCATCCATCCATCCATCCATCCGTCCGTCCGTCCGTCCGCTTAAGCATAATATGTTTGAATAACTCAATAACATATTTAAAAAATATTTTATTCCTGTGATGGCAAAGCTGTATTTTCAGCAGCAATTACTCCAGTCTTCAGTGTCACATGATTCTTCAAAAATCATTCTTATATGCTAAATGGCCTTTTCCTCACTGGGTAGTTCTGAAAATGTTGATTCCCTGTCATTTATATAGAGGAGCTGTATATCACCCTGAAGTATAAACAGAATGTTTATTTTCATAAAAACTGCCCCTAATGAGACGTTCAGAAGTTTAAACCATAAACAAATATTTCCACTGAAGAGCTGTAAACTCAGGCTGCTGGCTTCCCCATCACTCTCTGTGATGAAAGAGGCTAACATGTCTGCATTTTTCTCTTTTCTCTAGCGTGCAGATTGGCAATTTAAGTTCCCTATCCTTAAAAGGCTCATTCCATAGTGTATGTTGATCCACCATAGCAGTGTGTGGAAGAACTTGCAATGCTTTCACCTCACCGGGTAGAATTCTGATTGAAAACGGAGATGGAGGAGCCCTCTTCTCGCTAACCTCTGACAGTTCATGGAATGCAGTTTCACACTCGGCAACAAATTACTGAGATAAGTCTGAAACAATGCTCTCCTCATGCAACTCCTGTCTTGTCTGAATTATTGTTATTGACCTTTTCACGGGACAAAATCAGGACATTGGCAAATCACAAACTATCTATCTTTACTTTCACCTCTATCACCAAAAAGAGATCTGAAACCAACAATAAGAACATTGTTGAGTCTTTAGATTTCTTCAGACTCATGTATTATTCACATATGGTTGAGTTAATCAGTTGGCCATTTTTTCTTAATTGGCCTCATTAAATAATATAATATTATATTAATTGTTTAAATATAGGCCTACTGTTCATTTTCTTAAGATTCTACTGCTCAGACTATTCAGATTTTCTTTCTTCAAAATATTTTCTTTTATGTTTTACAGAAAAAATAAGTCGTATGGGTTTTTAACAACATGAGTAGCCTAAGTAAATTATGACAGAATTTCCTTTTTTGGGGGGGTGAACTATCTCTATATTTTCACAAGCAAAATTTGATGAAGTTTAAGCACCAGCTTAAAAACAATTTGTTAAACTTTCAAGCAATATTTTGAACGTATGCTATTTTTTTTATTATTCTTATAAAAAAATGCAGTATGCATGCAGTGAATCAAATTTAAGAGCGAAATAGGTTGCATTCTATTTTTTGACCTATATTTTTTCTTGCTGCAGTTGCTTGAGGACGTTTAGGTGAACATATTGTGATTAAAAATAGTACTACAGCAGCACACATTCGCTCATTATATCTCATTAAATTAGTCTGGTTAGGGGAAACAAAACCCAGATTTGAATAACGGTAGCCTAACCATTGTCAAGTTTAAAAGAATTCTTAATCCAAATAACCCCGGCAGTCCATGACGAGGTTTTCCGAGCGCACCATCTGCTGTTTGTGACTTGCAGCGGCACCACACACCGAATAAAGTGCGCGCACTAGTTTATATCTGTGTATCCATCGCGCTCAATACGCTCGCGCCGGCGGATGAATTCGTGTTGCGTGTGCTGCGGCTCTTGTCACTCATTCGCTGTGCCGCTCGGAGCGCATTCTGTGTCAACGGCTGAGGACCAATTCATGATATCACAGCAACCTGAAACAGGGACAAAGCATCGTAGTCATTTAGATAATTACTGAACCAAACTCTCCTTACATATTCTACACGGAGCCTACCTTTGGAAGAGATTGCAATGCTTCAGATAAGGGATCTCATTTGGACACTGCTTTTCTTTGGTTATGCAGGTAAGATGCACTTGTTTCAGTTGCACTGTTAAGACTGTATCCTTTCGCATCCTTGTTTCCCTCCGCTATCCTGGTGCGTTGTCTCCACAGAACATTACAGTTAAAGTGCGCGTAAGGATGAGGATGCAAGGTAGTTCGCGCTGGTTCATTCAGTGATAGCCTACAGCTTTACAAACTGCAACGGTTTATATCTAGCCCTCCGGTTCATAAAACAAACTGTTATTATCATCCCTGCCAAACTGGTACATTTTCAAACTGGCTCCAGTTATGTGGGATATTAAGTTTCTCATCTCTGCGTAAAAAGAATAATACTTTTAATTCTTGACATCATAAGTGCGCGAAATCGTGTTGTTTGTATGGTTGTGTGGACATTACTGCGCACTGGCTCGTTTGAGGTTTGTGTTGGGGAGACAGAAAAAAACAACCAGCTGGTGTGTTGTGTAAACATATCACCATCAAGCCGTCTCAAAAGCCTGTCGAAGTTAATTTTTTTGTATTTTAATGTGTGTTTGTGTGTCCATCCGTGTGTTTATATTCGGGATGGTCGCGGTGGTGCTGAGGCGCAGCTGAAAGCGCTCGTGTTAACTTGAGCGACTTGAACATCTCTGCATACCCTTGGATTAGTACTATCCTTGCTATTATTGTTCAATAAAACATTTAGAAAATTATGTTTCAATTAAATTGATTCACCCTCAAGTTGTTCCAAACCAGCTTACTTTCTTCAATGGAACCATAAGGAGATGTGAGGCAGAGTTACAGTCTCAGTCACTATTCAATCGTATGGAAAAATATGCATGGACAAATATGCAATGTAAGTGAACGGTGACTGAGGCCGTTTTTTTCCCTCCCCTTTTGTGTCCTACTGCAGAAAGTAAGTAGCCTAAGTCAAACGGGTTTGAAATAACATGAGGATGAGTAAATGGGTGAACGGTCCCTTTAAAGACTGAAGTTACACTTCTCATGCATGTATAATGACATATCCAGGCTGGTTATAAGCAGGCCAGGCAACCAATTAGAAAACCAAGTGTAAGTTTAATTTATGAGTGCATGCATAAAGAAGAATGAAAATCTGTAAATGATTTGAAAGCATGGATGATAATTTCCAGCCAATCAGACACTAAGGCTTGGGCGGGAATTAATTATAATATTGTCACCCCTCCCCCTTCTCTCCTCCCCCAACCTCCCCCCTCTCTTTCTCATAGCAAAACAGAAGCTTTACAATGCCATTATGCATATAGATATTTGCACACATATACACAGCATTTAAAAATAATAATGTGGAAATAATTTATAATACTATTTGCCCAGATGTTTGTAGACATCAACAACAACATTCAGTATCTAGCTACATAATACAGTGCTTCTGTGACAGATTTTACAATATAGTATAATATAATGTACAATGTAAGTCCATATTTAGCCAAGTGCATGGTGAAATGGAATGGGGTTGTACAGTTGTAGCCATTAGTGTTATGAGTGCTTATGATTTGTATGCATGATGCACAGGGATGATGTTATGGTTCAGTCGGTGGTCCTGTCCCACTGGTTGCCCTTTTGTCATGGCAGGACTTCACAAACCTCACAGCAGGTTTGAGGTTCCTCCTAGCAGCTGTGGGACTTTGTCCTGGTGTGTTTGGCGTGTTATAGAAGGTGTCCTTAATTTGTGTGTAATTAGGGCATGATGTTAAATAGTGCAGTTCTGTACATGGTTATACTCTCCTTTTTCTTTTTTAACCCGTGTCCTATTTGAAGAATGATTGAGTTTATGAATTTAGTGTGTTTTACTTTTATTTACTGTACAGTTATAGTGTTGGGCGCATGTGTTGGTTTAAACAATGCTGTTTTGAGGTGTAACGGTACTGAACAACTGCATCTGTCATTCTTTTTTTTTTCTCTTCCTCTACGCCACTCCTTATCTTTACATATCACTGAGGGATTGTTGTAGTGTAGACTAGAGGCACATACTGTTGGATGGTGCTGACATGTTGATGTTGACAGAGAGCAGTTTGTGTGTGTGCTGAATACAGATAAATATCCATAAACCCACATCACAAATAACTGTTTTCTTCAGGCTGTGCTTCAGCATATTAAAAGTATATAGAGCCTAATAGGGAGTCTTAAACGTCAGCATCTGAAGTACTTTAAAAAGAAATAAATGAAGTTTGGTGAGCGTTAAATCTCGCACATCCCTGACCTCAAGAGGAGGGCAAAGTAGAAGATTAGTTAAACACTTGAAGAAAAATAAAGAAACAATTGCAAGATGGTGAACATCTGGAACTCCTCTTTCTGTGGCAAGTTCAAAGCTAGTATGAAAGTACTGGGAGAGATTAAAATTACTCTGCTCTCCACTTTCCATCTTTTGGCTGGCTGAGTTACAGTAACCATGACATATAAATATATGTATAATATATTATAGTTATATTATATTAGTCCTTGAGTCCTTCTGTATGGACATTACTTACAGGGTGAATTTTATAGTGGTATTGCTTTACTAAGATTAAGGCCAATGAAGACATAAGCGTCAAATCAGAGCTGAAAGGAATTGTGATCTGGTCCAAAGATTTACCCCCATGCTGTAGGATCTCTGGATGTTTTTCCATAAAAAAAAAAAAAAAAACAACAACAACACCATTTTAATGCTTTCTATACTATTCACACTGTGACTCCTTGTTGTAAAATGTATTAATTGTATTTTGCGCAAGCTGACTGAAGTCCAATAATCCCAAATGTTCTCCAGTTGTTTTCCATTTTTTGCTGTTTGATAAAGATGGGCCGTCTATGCATATTAATCACTCTCTGAAAGGGGCTCAGACTGATTTGCATTGTGTAAGCTCCGAAGGCATCCTGTAGAGTGTTGGCGGGAAAAAAAGAAAAAAAAAAGGAGGGAAATGGGTTTGGTTTTGTCATGCTGAAAAGCCACCCCCTGATCCCTGCAGGCCATCTCTGAAAGGATTTCTCCTAATTCAAGTAGAAGGGCCTCCTAAAGTCGCAGGCTGAGAGGCAACTTCGAGGAGTGTAAACATTGTCTTACACCCACCACATTTAAACCAGAAGCACAACTTTTTGCCTCTCTTACTCTCTGCCTTGCTCGCTCTAGTTGGATTGTGGAACTTTTAAGTGTGTCATTTCTATACCACTAAATGGCACCAAACAGAATTGTAAAAATAATTACTCTTTTCACACAACATACAAACACTCTGCCCATCTGCTATTTCTCAAACAAGTACACGCCCAAAACTCACTGCATTGGATGAGTCAAAAATTACATAATAAATTATAATCAAGCTACAGTAGGTTTTTGCATTGTTGAGACTAGACGTGCCAGTATACGGTACAGTAATATGATATATCATGATAATGAACATGCATGATATTATTATCGTGGGCACTTCAAAATACAGTGAATAATAATTTTTTGCGAATTATTCAGATTTTTAGAACATTTTAAGTATACTTCTCCCATCAACTGGTTAAAACGACACAGCTGTATTCTGCGTCAAAGAGGCATTCACACTCTGATGCAAACAACTGTAACGGAGGCCAGCTAGTAAGAGCTGTGCAAGGAAACCTCACTCCCCTGGCCTCAAGAGGCGCACTAGCGACTGATGCTAGAGACTGCAGTCTTTAGCATCATTGCTAGCGCGCCCGCCTCCCATGACGGAAACATATTGGTTTGAGGAGCTAGGCGAGTAGAACCGGAGGGGTTATACTGGTGCCGTGACCCGTATTGGAGTGAGGTTTATGGAGGTGAGTGTATCAGAGGCTAGCTAGTATTGGCGCTTTTCCACTGCATGGTACGGTACGGTTCGGTTCGGTACGGCACGCTTTGGCGCTTTTCCACTGCATGGTACGGTACGGCTCGGTTCAGTACGGCTCACTTATGGCGCATTTCCACTGCATGGTACGGTACGGTACGGCTCGCTTCGGCTCGCTTTAAATGGTACCTAGTCTGTTGAGGTTCCAAGCGTACCGTACCGGTACTAAAATGTGACGTGCAAACACTGCAGATCACTGATTGGTCAGACAGAATCGTCACTACCAGCGTCATTGTATTTGCGACACGAGACGAGACACTAAACCCGCTAGATTTAAATAGCCAGTAGACAACAGCCAACGCTGTAGCGTCTGTTTTTAAAGTACTTGCTTGAAAAAAGAAGATGAAAACTTTGCAATGGCTGAAGCGTGGTCAGCGAGGTGCAGATGTTCCTCTCGTTGGTTGCCGTGGAGTCGCGCAACTATAACGATCAGTCCCACCCACTTGAAGCGGTACTAACTGCAGTGGAAAAGCAACCGAGCTAAAGCGAACCGAACCGTGCCGTACCGAGTGGAGTCGTACCACGCAGTGGAAAAGCAAAGCGAGCCGAACCGTTCCGCGCCGAGTCGAATCGTACCGAGCCGAACCGAACCGTACCATGCAGTGGAAAAGCGCCATAAGAGCTGTATGAGTAAACCTCACTCCCCTGGCCTCCAGAGGTGCACTAGTGACTGATGCTAGAGTCTGCAGTCTTTAGCAGCCTTGATGGCGTGCCCGCCTCACATGCCGGAGACACGTTCGAGCAGGTTCGAGTCCTGCTCTGAGTGGGGCGAGGGGTTACTCAAGCCCAACACGGATGAAAAGTGGCGGAACAAGTGAAGGAGACGCTCTGAATGAAAACGCATATTCAGTTCCTGAAAGCAGATGGCGATTATGGAACAGCAGACATGCAGCAACTTTGAACTTGTTTCAATATCATGATAATACCGTATACCGTGAAAGCTTCAGCAATTGTCGCAACATGAAAATTCGATACCGTCACATGCCTAGTTGAGACATGGTTGAATTTTGAAGCAATAAATACAGAACTAAAGTGCCCAGCCAAAACTGAGTGCCCATGAGCAAAGGTGACCGAATTCAAATCACATACTGCACATTCAGGGGAGCCTGTGCTAGCTGAGAAACTGAATTTGAGATGAATGGGAACGCTAATGCATAGCTTTCTTCAATTATTATAGACTTACTTGGCTCGAACAAACAGATTGTAGTTCTGTTTGGTGTCTTCAGGGGCGCAGAAATTACACCCTTCACCTTTAAGGTGAAGCTTCAAAAAATCCCTTAATCCCATTGAATGACTCATCTGTTATGATGTAATGCGTAGCAATGGTCATGACATCATCGAAAAGTGTTATAACATAGATTGCTGTATTTGAATGCACCACTGTTGGTTCTTTTGCATGATGCATTCTTTTTGATAGCTAGAATCTTAGTCTTGTAAAAATTATATTTGTAATATAATATCATGCATTTTGCTGAACTTTAAACATGGTCTAGCTATTCTGTAGGCTTTTGTAATGGTAATAACATTCAGATGTTGCAGCTCAGAGACGTTTGTATCTAAGATTCAACTTTATTGTACCCCACTTGAAGGAATTCAGAGTAGATTTCCGGTTAAAACCACCAAAAACAAAGTCTGCGCATACTGAGTTCCTTACACTGTGTTCAAACAAGAGCAGTTTCACAAGGTTACAGTTTTCGAACTTCCAAACCTTTGAACAGTATAGATTACATTGCAAGAGAATATTGTGATGTAGTGCATCACACTGTTTAAGCAGTCTATTTGGATTTAATTGGAGGCCAAGAGCAAATACAAAGACAGTAGCTTTGAATTATAGACAGGGCTTGAAGTCCAAATAAAGCAGTGTGATATGAATATTTTTAGCAATTTTCGTCTTAATTTTAATTTGAAATCTAAAAATATCCTCCTTCTAAGTGTTTCCTGTCCGGTTGAGTGTTTTGACAAGGCTGCTTGTATGTCTCCCACTGCTTATCAAACGCAGTATTGCATCTGATTCTGCCACAGGCGTGCTGATGTAATCAGATCAGACAAACCTGATTCTAATTTACACTGCAGAGATTTTACAGCCTTCAGACGTATGCTTTGCTCACAGACCACCATTCATTGCAAATGTGTACGGCATTCTAGTGGTACTGTACCCGCTCTCATTACTAATCGATGTTCCTGAGCTCTAAACTACACGCATCCACATCTTTTCTCTCATAGGCATTAACACAGTGAAAATTATGGGATAACTGATGAATCCACATGGAAAAGAGCATTCTGGTATCCTGGGCATGTTGCAAGAAAGTACCATATTAAGCACAAATATTTTCTGCCTTTTTTGCTTTTTTTGAGAGTTGTGGTCAGTTTATTGGCAAGCTTGATCCATTGCATTGTTGCCCATGTAGCATGGCAGTTTTCTCGAGGGGGGATGAATCTGCGTTCTCTCAGCTGTGTGTAAAACCTCTGTGTGTTTTGACTTTTAATTTGCATGTTTGTATCCATAAGTCTAGTCACAGATTCCAAATGTAGTAATACATGGCCTTGACATTTGATTTGCTACTTGCATGAAATCGTAGAAAGAGACTCGGGGCATTCAGAGTGGGTCCACTGTGCGGTAATTCATTTCCTGCCAACAGTTTCCCAGTACAAAGCCATGTGGCTGTTGACATAATCAATTGCTCCCATAGTAGGCAATTCAGTTGAATATGGAGAGTCTGATGTCGCCACTGTGATTGCCTCCTCACCTTTGATTGCTTTTCCTCCGCTTTCGTTGTTCTCGTCATCCGTCTTTCCTTTCACCTGAATCACAGCCAGACCAAAGTGTTCCTGCTTCAATACCGCTGTTGGGGAAGCTGCTTCGAAACTGTAGTTGGCCAAGCTATAAGCTACACATTATTTAAGATAGTTATACTACAGTCAAGACACTCTTTTAGAAAAGTAGATAACTATACTATTTTATATAAAAAAATAGCTCAATATATAGAAGCTGTTTAAGAAGGCAATATTTACATTCGTTCAGACATGAACTGTTCCAGTAAATGAAGTCTAGCATTTTATGTGCATAGCTAAATATGCATTAAAATAAATCCTATAATGTGCTTTATTTATATGTATGTACATTTAAAATCAATATATACATTAAATGACTCTTAATTTGTAGAACTAAATCATAAACATAGCAATAAAAGTAGTGTTTATTATACATTAGCTACATTATGGGCTCAAATTAATCTGTGATTCATGTATTAAACCAGTTTATTTCTGAACGAATCAATGAATCAGCGACATGAGTAAAAGAGGACCATTCAGAAGAGATTTTATTGACTGTATTTGCTTGCAATAGAGCAGTGGGAAGTTTCAACACATTAGTTGTTGAAAAAGTATCTTGTTACTGGCAAAACTATTTTTTTACAATATTGTTACACTACTGAAAAGTATAAATGTTTTGCTGATTTTAAGTCAGTTACTCTCCATCAATGTAAAATGTATGGGATTCATTGTTAGTGAAAGAGGAACGTTCAGTCTAACTTTCCTTTCATTGTGTCTTCTTGATTTAACAGGATGGAGGACTGGGAACTGTTGATAGGCTAATTCCTGTAAAAGTCACTGTCTTTTCTTAGGAGTTTAGAGGTTATAAAGAACAAAAACAGTCTTCTTTTACTTTGACTCGGCTGGACTGTAGAGCTCTGATCAACAAAATTTAAGGATTTAAGCAACGACAAAAAAAAGTGTCTGCTCTCTCAACACAGTCATTTTTCTTACTCCCCTTGATCATGGATGTATGAAATTACCTTTGCTGTGTATGGAAACATTACTGCGGATAATGAATTTGGAAAATATGTTTTTATAGCAAGGGTTTACATTCTTGCGTGTATCCTGTGGGTTACAGTAGCTGAAGGGGAATCTGTTAGATCACTAGCACAAACCCCTAGGTTTTAACATCTGTTTAGGTTTTAAGAACAAAGGAAAGAGAAGCCAGAGATAACCGATATATGTTCTCAGTTCTGGCAGCAATGCTTACCAGTTCTTGAGCCAGCATTCTTAAGAAGCCAGCAGTAGGGTCTAGGTTTTCTTTCACTGTACTTTGTATTTTTAAAAGGGTTACTTCACACAAAAATGAAAATATTATTATTATTTACTCCATCTTGTCATTACAAACCTGAATGACTTAATTTCTTCTTCGGAACACAAAAGATGATATTCTGAAGAATTTTGGTAACTAAACCGTTTTGTTGATTATTGTCTTCCATTGTATGGATAAACTACAATGGAAGTTGGATTGTATGGTAATTATCTCTTAATTTTTATTTATCCGCTAGGTTGCTAAATAGCCACACCCACTTTTTAATCCCTTTGGTCCAAAATCCTTCTCTGTGTAAATGTATATTATTAAATACCTTCTCATTGGCTTAGATTGTGTCATGCCATGATGCAGATACATTACATATATTCTGTATCTTTTGTGTTGTAGTAGTTTCAAGTTCACTTTGTTGTTTTGAAAGATTAATCATTGATTAATAGGAAAGATTCATAATTTAAAAAGGAAAAAGAAACATTTTATATATATGTAACCCCTGTACGTACTCGAACGTGTCTCCGGCATGGGAGGCAGGCGCCGTAACAAGGATGCTAAAGACTGCAGTCTCTAGCGTCAGTCGCTGGTACACCTCCTGAGGCTAGGGGAGTGAGGTTTACTCACACAGCTCTTACTAGCTGGCCTCCGTTACATATATATGATTAATCTCGAAACTATATATTAATCTTGATTTATATATTATTTATATGTTTTGGATAGGGAAGGGAAGAATCATGACATGTCCTCTAACCATTTCTGACTTTTAAAAAACATTTTTCTATTTAGTTTTTTTACATTTCAGTCTGAAAGGTCAGATGCTAGGTTCTTGCTCTTACTTTAGGACTAACGTGATATTTCCATTTTCAGCTATAAAATATGTGTCCTATCTCAGCTTAGACAGCACAGAAGGCAGATGGTTTTAGGGTGTATTGAACTGATTCTTTTTAAACGTGGTCCAGGTGGGGAGAATCTATGACGATTGAAAACCATTTAGTGCGACATCAATGGATGTGGAGCAGATTGCTGTAAAGGCTGAAGGAGGTGATTGTTGATCTCTGTAGCTAGGAGGCCTCCTCATTTGTTTGTCTGTCTCTGGCTGGGACAGATGGTGTGGAGTGGCTGCGATGTAGAGCCGTGTCAGTAGAGTAACAACTGTGAGTTTAGTGTTATTCACCTCATCTCTGAAGCATGCTTTGAGAGGAAAGCATAGAGCAACATTCGTTTTAACCTTCCCGTGGTGCATAAACAAGGCCGTCAAACAGGTGCTCGGGTCTACAATGTATCGCACATTCACATTTTTGCACTTCTGCACCAAGTGTGTATCAGCATACAGACAGAATTAGAAAGAAACAGTTCACCCAAAAATGTCCAATTCTCACTATTAACTAACTATTAACTATGACTTTTGCCTTAGTAAACTCCTAATTACTGCTTATGAATAGTTATTTAGGCAGTTGGGTATTAAGTGATCTAGTATATGTTCATGCAAAATAAGGCATTAATATGTGCTTTACAAGTACTAATACACAGACAATATCCTAGTAATATGCATGCTAATAAGCAACTAGTTAATAGTGAGAATTGGAGCCTAAACTAAATTGTTATGATGTTTTCTTTTTGGGGTGAATAAAAAAGGAACAATATGAGAGTGAGTAAATAATGACAGTTTTATAAATAAAATAAACGATTTGCTTGTTTATTTATTTAGTTAGTTAATTAATAATAATTTAATTAACGACCCAAATATTTTCTTCCACTTTAAGTTGCCTTACCTGCTACAATGCAGTTATAAAATAATATAGTCTGAAGAAAGCGTCTTCATTTTGTCTCTTAGATGTGCAACAATTGCGGTGCCATAGCACTGAAACCTAGCCTGGTTTGAGACGGCTGTAATCTCTGTTTTTTGCAATCTCCACATCTTGAAGTCATGTAACCTTCATTAATCATTCTATTAGAACTGCAAGTTTCAACCAGAACAATAATTAAACATCATAGAAAAATGATGGTATCCTTAGGAAGTAAGTGAAGTGAGTTTCTCAAAGAGCTTCCGCTAGGTTGATCACACTGGTGAGAATTCAGTGTTTGGCGGGTGTGGCGGTAGATGCGGCATGGCCAGCTTCCCATGGGCAGGCAGTTTTGAAGGCCTCTCATTAGAAGAGCTGCTCCTATTGTTTATGGATCCTAATGAGCATCACAGCGAGCAGCCAGGGAAACAAAGAGGGGAGGCATAGAGAACACAGATCTCGCCGTCAGAACAGAGCATGTCTACTCTTCCAGAGGACCGAATACACAGCTTCAACCTCGCTTTTGTAAAAAATGAAGGCTCCTCATGGCTCCCTAGATCTCTTCGTCTCATTACTGTTATTGGGAAAGACAGTCTCCAGACAGTATTTTTGCCCAAGATGTGGAAAAGCCTTAATTAGTTTCCTTCCTAATGTGCTTATGCACCTCGGTGATGTCCAACAGCTACTTGAAAACCATGCCTGATATACACAAATATAGTCAAGAGGCGGACACAGTTTCTGCAGTAATTAGTTTGTTTTAAAGTCAACAAACGAGCACTCACATTAAGCTGAAATAAATGTTTAATGTCTTTTGTTCTTCTCTGGAGACAGATTTGGGGAGGCAGTGAGATCCTGGGGACATTCTATGTCAGATAGAATGCAAGTCATTTGGAGAAGTGACTTTTTGACAGCGATGTTAGAGGTTTGGTTGAGTTTTGTGACTTCAACTTAATTGAGAAATCAAACACTGACCAAGGCAGTCATGCATAGTGCGCGACTGATTGATGCTATCAAATATTCTCCAGCCTCTAAGGGACAGATGGTATTACAAGAATTGGAGGGTAGGGAATATACACTAATTTATTTTTAAATAACAAACAACGTTATGAGTATTTTGACTGGGAGGATTTTAATGCACTTATATTTGGCCATAAAATTTCATAAAGAGCGTTTTATTATATTTGTTTTATGATCCGTCCTCACCTTGTGACAAGAATGGTGTTAGAGTTGAAAAGTTCAAATTAGTACAAACTATCTATTTCAAATTGATTCAACTCTAATTACATGATTTATTTGAAAACAAATGTTGAGAAATGTTCACTGAAGATGTTTCTCAAGTTTTATAAAACACACACACACACACACACACACACACACACACATATATATATATATATAATTATGATCTGCTCATTTGGTTAACGATATGCATTAATTTTTACTAAACATTTCGCAATGATAGCTTTTTGGTCAGAACGATTTAATCAGATTTTCACAGTAAAAAATAATTTATGCTTTTTCAGAGCAAATGCACAAAAAGAAAAAAAAGAAAAAATTATATCTACATTATTATATATATATATATTTAGCTATATCACCCTGGACAGCCTGTTGTTGTATTAGGTTTCAGTGTGATTCATGATATGATCATCATTATTCTATTATTCATGACAGCTCTTCATCCATAAGCCCTTTATGGTGCCAAATGTAATTTAGCTACTAACAAAATTGTTGTTTTGGCCGCTTGGCTTCAATGCATCTGGGAAATATGCCTTGTGCACGGACCAGATGACCTCATGGTCAGAACTGCCCATCTACTGTGAGATTGGAAAGTGTCTGCGTAGGTATTAGGTTTCTGGGCAACAGAGTGACAGCTGTGCATTTCTTTGTAATGGAGGATATGCAGATAAAAGGCAAGTGTCCAGGGGCGAGTGAGAGAGAGACCAAGGGCTCAGGGTATGGATGCAGCTGTGTTTGAACACTCACATTACGGTTTCATCACTGAAAAGACTGCACCAGAAGAAAAGTTCACTTTCCTCGGTGCATTGTTCCTGGGCTCATTTGAAATGCATTGTGAAGTTTTCCAGGAATATAGATGTTGGATTTTGAAAAGACCAATCACAAAGGTGGGGGAAAAAATGAGTATTCTGTTTAATGGGCTGTTTAAAATCAATTTATTAAAAAATGTAATTTCACAAAAGAAAAAATGATTTCTATAGTGAGAGAGGGCGACCCAAGCATAGAGGCTTTACAGGAGACCAAAATCTATAAAATTCCAGTAATGCAGCCAAAAATCAATATGAATTCTTTCTTAAAATTCTCTCCCAACGATTCATTAACACGTTAGAAAAACAAAATACGCATTCTTCTGCATTTATTCAAAACACATTCATCTGTAACGTTTTGCAACATAAAAACTAGTAAATATTGTAAAATAATAAATATGAGATCGTCAGTGATCACATGATAAATTCCATGGTAATCCACTATTATATTAGAACAAACTTTTCTGTCATTTTTTTCTTTATAGAGTGTCTTTGTTACATCCAGTATTAATGATCATGGAATATTTTTTTTCCATAAAACGTTATTATAGACTTAGTATTGTTACAATACTGTACATGTAAGCAATGACTTATTGTCACCAACGGTTGCAGGAAGATCAAGTATAACGTCTTTAAAGGTGCAAAACGCAAGTCTCTGAGTTTTTGCAGAACTACGCCCCCTCTGGCGACAAGCGAAACTGCAACCAGAGTGGTGGCACTAGACAAAATTTTTGCGTTGGGGTTTGGAATGGACTACAAGCCGGTCTCTTTGAATTCATCTTCTACCTTTGACGCACGAGTTGTCTTCGTTGATGCGGAGAATGGCGGCTTATACACAAACCTGCGAGACATAGCCTGGTGAGCGTGAACGTGCATGACGTCACGCCCAGTCTCAAATTCGAGCCCGAATCCCTCTTATATATTTTACTGTACAGGATTATAGAGGCAATCTCAGTGAGCAGAGAAGGGCTCATTCAGCCCATCAGGCAGTTCTTTAAGCATGTATTGGATAGAAAAACAGGTATTTTTAACATGAAAAGTTGCGCAATGCACCTTTAATAATCCACTTGTAATACAAAGCAAGACAAGCAAACAAAACCAACCACTATGCGGAAGCGTGACTGGACAAATGAACACTGAAAAGACTGCAAATTAAATACAAAGCAAATGAGGGAAATAATGACAAACACCTGAGATGATGAATCTCCATAGTTACTAATAAGTGGTGAGAAACTAAACAAAGGAACTCGTGACTGAAAATAACAAACTGAAAGTCTATGAAAATGAGAACAAAATAACAGAATGTTTGTGACACTTATTTACATAGTTTTTTATTTAGATATATTCCCCAAATGTTTTTTATTTGTTTTTGTATTTATTTATTAAATATATATATTTAAACATTATTATCATTATGGTTTTGTTTTACAGAATATCCACCATATATTGGATATGTGCTGATGGGACTACTTTTCATATATCTGTATTATCTAATCCAGGGATGCCCAACTCTGTTTTTGTGTATTTTAGCTCCAACCTGCTTCTAAAGACCTGGGCTGTGCAGCGCCTCCCATGGGAAAACAACTAACTGCGTTCATTTTTTCCTGTTATTTGCTACGATTAATTGGCAAAAAAAGAAGTTCAACTTCTAATATATTCATTCATATTGTCTTGCAGTGTCCCCAGTGTAACAGCTAGGTGTATGAGAAGGGGGTAGCTCTTCCATGATTGATCACGGGGCTCTTTGTCGATGCCACAGCACATTGACAGCTCACATTTCATATGAAAGGACAGCATTCCCATTTCAGAGTGATAATAGATGGCTTGGAGATTAAGAATGACTGTCTTGTGCACCTAAGCTTAATACTTTTTCTTTGAAAACAAACTGCGTCGTTTGTCAGTAATCTGTCATTAGAGCAGTCCGGCTCTAATGGACTTGGAGAGGGTTGGACTGCAGAGCACACAGGCCTCTCACCACAAATAACCTCATTAATCGTTGACCCTCGATTTATACCGGAGCTGGCAGGGGACTTTAAAGCTTCTCTAGGAGACTCCATGGTTGTCCTTCATTCAACTGTGTCATTAGGCAAACTCCTGGTTTCTAATCGGTATCCAGTGATGCACATTATCTGATTGCCACTTTACTGTTTGTGTGTAGGTGTGGCTGTGTGTGGGAGTGTGGATGCTTCTGTGTAGGTGTGACTCTAGGTAACTATAGTAACCATATGGGCATGCTGGCTCCATTGACTTGTGACATCATTAAAAAGCAGAAGATGCTGAAATAAATGCCACAAAATTACATCAGTTTTTGTTCAGCATTGAGTTTGAATGACAAGAAAGATTAAAATATATACAAATATTTAAATATGTATATAAAAGGTGTTATAAAAGGTCACACCGACGTTCTTCAAGAATGACGTAGAAGACTCCCTTGTTGTTGTTCTTTTTTTAGGCTTAGTTTGTAGTTATAAGTAAAGTCTCATGGACGACAATAGTAATGATTAAAGAGGCTATATGCGTTTTTCTGAAATTTAAACTCGCGACTGACACCTGTGGCCAAAAAAACGAACTGCTCTTCCTTTCTGCTCGCTCTCGCAGCGCGCTCGTACGTGCACACTTCACAAGTCATCTGCTCCAAGGAGGTCAACATTATGTTTACAGAGGTAAGAACAGTCAAATACATATATTCCATTGCACTGCTTGCGAGTGTAGGCTACTTGCTGACTAGCGGTGGTGGCAGAGTGATCTGAAACGTTTAACTTGAACACGCTCGACGTCACATCCGCAGACAGCGCGGGAAAAATCCGACCCGACAGAAAATAGGAAAAATAGGATACAGGCTTATAGGTGCACCCACTGTGAGCGGACAAGGTGTCAGTATGCTCACCAGGAGATGTTTGAGTCATAAATGGTCAAATAAAAAGGCTATTGTTACATTTATTTTGGGGGAAAAGTTCCATATAGCCCCTTTAAAACACTTTTTATTCATTACAATGCAAAGCAGTTAATGCAAATAAAATAAAATAAAACTTAAATCAGCTTAAGCTAAAATGCTCTATAATCTAGCCTTTAACCAGCAATACTGGAGATATTGTTAATCACCCCACGTTAGGGTATCAGTTGTCCTTCACACATCTGAGGGGCGCTTCACTCATGGATTCCAAATCCATTTCTTCCATCACCTTTCGCTGTCGCTTACGCTGTTGTCTTCTTCTAGCGCTTCTCCCCTTATTCACTGTAGCTTTCATTATTTTCACCTCTGCTTGTGGTCTCTCTTACTCTTTCTCTTCACCCCCAAATGCTTCCTGTGCCACGTCACCTCCTGGGTGGTTTCTACCGCGACCACATAACTTGGTCATGAGCCACTTCCTCTGTTTATATTACTCAACTTCTGTAAAAGGTCTACCTTTATAGATTCAGGAGGAGTCATATAATAGGTAGGCATATAATTTTCTTTTTTACGATTATCTCAGGGTCTACTCTGATCACTACCATGCCCCCTAGGCTTACGGTTCAGATAACAACCAAGCCTACCTGGGTGGGGTGGGTTCGCCTTCCGTTCAGTGCACCACATCTGGCTCTTCGCCCTCAGAGGACAGCTTATGTCTGCTCATGCACTCCCACGGCCCACACTATTTCCACTGGTTGGCAACCTTGACTCACTTTGTGAAATCCGTCGGGATATCGCTATATAAATGTATCTTTTTCAGACAGTCATTTCATGAGACCCCAAAAGGATTCTTACTCTACAGCAATAAACAGACTGGAATAATACTATTCAGAGTTTTGAGGGCAGTCCTCATTCTCAATTTATTATTTCTTCGAGGCTAGCTAAATACACCACTCTATGCCAGCTAAGCTGGAAGTTCCATGGGCCAGATACACAATTACATTTTAAGGCTTAAGCCTGTTTTATGCTTCTGCGTCGAATCGACGGTGTACCCCCGCAGACCCCTCTGCGTCGCCGCGAACCCCCCTCCGACCCCTCCGCCGTAGCTCGACGTGCACCTCCAAAAAAATTGTAACTACGTGTCGAGGCGACGCAGACGGCAAGGGCTGTGATTGGTCAGATTCAACGCGATGCAACGCAACCTGACGCAGAACCATAAAACGGCCACGACGCCATAGGAGTGACGGCGTAGCTATGCCGTGGGGTTGACGCAGAAGCATAATGAGGCCTCTACCCTGTCTTTGTTCAATTGTGCGCTTTCTCTTAGAAAATCAGGTTGAAATCTGAAATCAGATTTTCCAAGATATGCAATTCTTTGCTTTTTATTATATCTTTTCTTATAATTTATATATTTTTCTACTGGTTTAGAAGAGAACACTCTTGACACCCTTCGTTGACCTTTGTTGTTGGTTACAAACAGTAAGCACATGCACTTAAGTTTCACAGATTTTCCTACACAAATTGCACTCTATATTCTTTTTTCACACCATAATAATGTAGTCAAATGTACTTTCCACTCATATAGCATTTTTAAGCATATATGGCACTACTTTAAAAGCAAGCAAAAAAACATTTATTTGAAACAGGCAAATAGCAATATCCAAAACATCATTAATGTTTTTTGTTCCCTCACATTACTAATTATTACATTACATTATGTAAATTATAGGCCTATTTTCAATTAAAAATGGCGAAATTAATTGGCGAGATTATTTTTGTCAGTCTTTTAACATTTCTATCCTAAAACAGCTGTAAAATATGAAATGTTTAGTTTAGCTACTTACATCTTATGTCTCTTATATTATATATATCTCACACTTTATGACTGAAGTGTCACACTGTTCTGGAATTTGTGTTCAACAGCTTCTGTGAACATAAGGCCTGCCTACTTTGATTTAATTGGTCTTCTCAAATATTTTGACATTGTCGAGTGGTGATAGACCACTGAGGCAGCTCAGATGAGAAGATGTTCAATATACTTGCAGCACTAAAGTAGAGTTAATACTATATTAGTAAATTATTTCACAACCTTTATTATGTACAGCGCATACAAATACTGAGGTACGGACCTCTGTGACCTCATAGCTGGCTACGGCCATACGTACAGTACTGTAAAGAGAAAATACAGATCTTTCTAGATCGATACACTCCTTCCAACTGCAACTTCAAAAATGTTAATTGTATTCATTGCGAAAGATGACATAGCTGCTACACACTTATCATGGTCAAGCTAAAAAGAAAGCAAATCAGTGTATTCTTTTTAAATCCCTGTTGCTCTGGAGATAAAAAAATACATCATGAATGAAATGCATGATTGGAGAATTCAACTTTGCAAGCACCAGCAGAGCTTAATCCACCTGCTTACATTCAAACAAAAACATACATCACTGTTGATATTTTGCTAGAAAACATTGCACAGTATGAAATATTGTAGACAGAATGCATTAGGAAAAATAAGCAGAGAAATATCGCTTTTCTCAAGGATCAGGTTGCTGGCGCCAACTAACCTGTTCATTACGCAGAGGTGCTTCTCTGCCAGTGCCTGGAGAGTACACAGACTTACGTGAGGATGAATAATTAACTGTTTTTTTCAGACCGTCGACTGGGATGGCGTACAGACAGGGAGTCCTGCTGGGTCTGGGTGGGGCTTTGGGTAGAGGAAGGAACAGGCCTGTGGTTATGATAGTGGCAGGTGAGACTGTGGCATATGGCCTGGCGCCAGACTAGAGGGTGAGATTTACTCTCGGAGAGATTTACTTCGACTGCTCCTCAGGGAGCTAGCGCAGACTGGTAGACCCGAGTCATGACCTCATAGGGCCCAAAGGCTTTCACCAAACCTCACCTGCGACACACTGTCTGTTTGGCTCAGTTTGAGATGAGCAAAACACTGAACTTTGACACAGCGTGCAATAATGCATGAACATGGAAACTGTTTCATTTTTTTAAGACTATACAAAATATCTAATAAGATTTCAGAAATCAGGAAATCCAAATAGACACTTTACTTTTAACTTTATTAAAATAATACATTGTTAATGGTCTTTTTGTGCATGTTTTATCAGTTATTATTATTATTACCATCTGTTTTGTAATAAAAGAATATAAAGTTGAATTAAAACATAATAATAACAGTAATCTTCATCATCATTATCATTATCATATTCATAGTAAAATTACAAATAATAATAGCCATAAGAATTATTGTAATCATCATAATTCTATTTATTATTATGATGACGATGATATGTTTTTTTATTATGTGTTAGTTTCAGAAATTTCAGAAGTGAATATTAATAGTAATTTTAAATAATAATAATAATAATAATAATACATTTATTAATATGACTTAAATATTATTGTAAATATTCACATTAATAATAATCATCATCATAATCATTATATATTAAAATTTCAAATAATAATTACTATAATCATCATCATAATGATATTTATTTATTTATTATGTGGTCTTAGTTTTGTGACTAACTAACTAATACATGATGATAATAATAATAATAATAATAATACATTTATTAATGTGACTATTGAATATTAATATTCACAATAATACTAATAATCATCATCATCATCATAGTCATATCATATATTAAATTACAAATCATAATAATAATCATCTAATGCTATATATTATTATTATGGGATTATGTTTATGGTATTATTTTTAATTTTATTGGCTTTTTTTCAGCATTTCAGAAGTTAAAAATTAATATTAATCACAAATGTATTAGTGTGACTATTTAAATATTAAGACTGTCTAGGTTGGGATAAATAATATTTTGTTGTATAATAGCTTTCTTTTTGCAGTCCAATCAAACCCCAAGCTTAAAATCAAGTCCTACATAATTTTCTTAATTATTCATTTCATTGTGAAATATGACATTTAAATGCCATTTCATTTTGTCTTTAACTTTATGTATGATTGATTCCCGTCATCCTAGATGGCTGGCTTTTGGGAGCACCAGTGGGGAGCGAGAAAGCTCAGTGGCGGCACAGAGGCTGCCTGGTGCGGGTGGCACATTCTGAGTGTGCATGAGTTGTCTCATAGGGACAGCACACTCTCTCGGGCATTGCTTAGTGGGCTTGTTTGCCCTGGCTTCTCACGCTACCTGTTATTAGAAGATACAATCAGCCCTCAGACTTTAAGCTCCAGCTTTATCGCTCTCTCTTAAGTCCATCTCACAGTGGCAACCTTTCCAGCTTTCTCTACTAAGGGCTGGAAAAAAAGAGGAACAAAACAGAAGATTTGGTGCAGAAAGCAAAAGAGAAAGTCAAAGGGAGATAAATTGAGTTGTTGGTGGATCAGGGCCATAGAAACGATTTTGAAAGGCAATGTAGAAATATCATAGGGCATGGGTATTGATTATCTTCCAGCAAAGATGAACATTAACGTTCCTGCGATTTCAGAATAGGTAACAATGTCAGTATCGACTGCTTGGGTAGACAGGGTTGGTCTAATGTAGCTTCTATTGGAAGCAGATTATATCAGGGCAAATTTTTTCTAATTCACCAGCAAACTTCTTTCTGTACCATGTTATAAAAATACTAAACTGATCTTTTCTATTGTACAAAAAAAGTGTTTAAATGTCCACATGTACTTGACGTTTGTAAAAATATACATATATATATATATATATTGAAACAAGATATTAATCATCATTTCATCATATTGATCCCTACTGTATGCATGGTATCAGGTGAAAATAATGATTAAACAATTATTAAAAATAATGTATTTGATGATATACGTATAGGATGATTTATTTCTGAATAGATTAGTCTAATCAGGCCAGACAAACATAAATTTCCATGCTGGCCTGGCTTGGATTTTGCTGGTTAGTCCTATTCAAGCAAACGTTGGCTGGTTGAGATGGAACCAGCATGATCTTTATCATGGGATGCTTGTGATCAGGAAAATGTTGACGGTTAACCTAGTTAGGAAGCCTGCTGGGTAGGGCTGAAACAACTAATCGATTTAATCGATTAAAATCGATTATTAAAATAGTTGTCAACTAATTTAGTCATCGATTAGTTGCTAAATAACTTTTATTTGCCGTAAGCGGCTCATTTCGGAAATATTTTAAATCTGCGATGACCAAAGTGTGGCAGTAATGAGCCACCGGAGGTTTTACTCAGCCAGTACAGCAGGAGAAGTAGCGAATAGCCAATAGCTGGCCTCGTTTTATGTCACGTGCTTCCCGCACAGCGGCTCTGCCTGCGTCTCTCTCTGGCTCTGCAGCATTCAGCGAGATGGCGGAGGCAGGCGGCAGTGGAGTAAGCTCGAGAAAGAGAAAGAAAAAAGCGGAAGATAAAACTAATCGAACGAAGTCATCCAAAGTGTGGGAGCACTTTACTTTGAGCCTTCAAAAAAGAAGAGTAACATGTAAACTAGGGGTGGAACGGTACAATATTCGTATTGAACCGAAACGGTACGGGCGTCACGGTTCGGTGCACGAATTTGCACGGATAATACACGGTATAAAAATAAATAAAACTCTATTCACGTTTGGTGTGAACGCAGCATAATGAACAGGCTGCGATGTCAAGATTGCAATGCTGGAGTGTGTGTGTGCGCGCGCGCGAGAGAGAGAGGGGAGCGGGCGCGATCGAACTGTGTGTGTGTGAGAGAGAGAGAGGGAGAGAGGTGGGCGCGATCGAACTGTGTGTCTGTGTGAGAGAGAGAGAGAGAGAGAGAGAGAGGCGCGGGCGCGATCGAACTGTGTGTCTGTGTGAGAGAGAGAGAGAGAGAGGCGCGGGCGCGATCGAACTGTGTGTCTGTGTGAGAGAGGGGGGCGCGGGCGCGATCGAACTGTGTGTGTGAGAGGGAGAGAGGCGGGCGCGATCGAACTGTGTGTGTGTGTGTGAGAGAGATGCGCGGGCGCGATCGAACAGTGGAAACATAAAAACATACTCCGTCATTTTGTTCATACAGGATAAAGTATGAACAAAACAAGATAAACAAGAAATAATAAAATGCAATTTACTGCAATTTTATTCTGTTTTATTCTTATTCTTCGTGAAAATATGTTCTGAACGATTCCTTAATAAGCTTTGTTCGGGATGTTAAACTACTTTAGGAGCCCTAAGGACTGCCATGGTGAAAACATTATTTGAAATCTTGTGAAATTTGCTAGAGTACAGTGTTTTGATTGCAGAAGAGCTTGACAAAGGATTACTAACACATAATAAAACACAACTCCAGGTATGTTTTTGATGAGGATGATATGACAATGCAAAATGGTTAAAATCTCTAAAAAGTCTATGCTGAATGATAAAGACCCTTTGTTAATAATTTACTTTGGAAAAAAATGGGAAAAACTAAAATATAAGTACATAAACCGATTAATCGATTAATCGTAAAAATAATCGACCGATTAATCGATTACCAAAATAATCGTTAGTTGCAGCCCTACTGCTGGGTAAACCAGCATCCTATGATAGAGACCAAGGGATGTATGTATTACAGGGCTCCAGACTAAACTTTTTTATTTAGGTGCACCAGCACAAAATCTAGGTGCACCCAAATTTTTCCTCTGCCCGCGTCGCCTTTAAAGGTTGTATCAGTCATTTCAGGCCCAAAAAAGGCCGAAACATAAATGATCACATTCATCTAATCTTTCCTAACGATCCGCTAGCTGCCCGCCCCATAAGCATGCCGTCAAAAAAACGCGTCTCTGTAGGCAGCCTAGGCTCCTATATTTTGTGTGCAGATCTCAGAGCCTAGGCTGCCTACAGAGACGCGTTTTTTTGACGGCATGCTTATGGGGCGGGCAGCTAGCGTATCGTTAGGAAAGATTATATGAATGTGATCATTTATGTTTCTGCCTTTTTTGGGCCTGAAATCACTGATACAACCTTTAACGCCTCAATTTCAAGGTCACCTTTTTATCACACTCCATATACATTCATATATATATATATATATATATATATATTATGTAAATGATTTTAAACAAGAATAAGTTTTTTTTTTTTTAAGCACAATTATACTGTATATATATATATATATATATAAAAAAACGCTTAAAGTGCTTCACTGAGCTGCCAAACTAAACCATTTTAAGCAAAATAAAACATTTCAAAATTGAAATAGAAATAGAAATAGGAAGTGCTACTGTTTAAAAGTGCTTCCCTGAACTGATGAAGTTGCTCCATGTCTGGGCTGTTGTCGGAGCATTGACCGGGGAGAGTGTTGGGGGGAATAGGCCTACTTTTCTTAAAGAAAAAACTCTCAATGTGTCTTATTTTTTTTCATGGTTCGTCGTTGGTTTCTTGCGTTTATTTAGCTGATGTTGATGCTGATTGCCGTGACCTCGTTTACACTGCAGGTCTTGATGCCCAATTCTGATTTGTTGCCTATATCCGATTTTTTTGACTGTCCGTTTACACATTCTTTAAATTGTGACCCATATCCAATTCACATGTTTACATTTGACATAGATCTGAAACATCGCGCATGTTTAAAGGGGGTTCTTGAACAGATGGAAGAACGCGCAGCGAGAGAGATCTCAGGACAGGTGGGAACATACACGATCTCATGAAAGTGCGTATCTATAGCACAAATTTTATTTTTCGTGCCATTTATTCGCCAAAATAGTCAACTTTAAATGTGTGTATTGCACGCCATAAAGTGCGTATCATATACACGCAATATTTTGGCGTAAATGGCACGATAAATAAAATTCGTGCTATAGATACACTTTCATGAGATCGTGGGAGCAGTTCACTTTAACGAGGAGCAGTGGGTCCTACATTTTAGGATGAGCAAGCCAACCCTTGATATTTTGTGTCAACGTTTGTCCACATTCCTCTCGTACGACGACACAACGTTTCGTTGGGCCATCCGTCCCTTTGCAGACGCGTCGGGGTTGCTCTCGTCATTAAACCACGGAGATGTAGCCTAATGCCTCAGAAAATCCGATCTGCCTGTTTACATGACAGTCGCATTGGCACATATCTTATTTATTTCCACATATGAACGAGGCCTGAAACCGATCTCGAAATGTCCGACTGCATGCTTTTTTCCTGTTTACATGGTCATAGAACACATCCGATCTGTCACATATGAGCAAAAAATCGGAATTGTGTCACATTTCACTGACAGTGTAAACGGGTACTCAGGTCGCAATTTCAATCACACAGCACGGAGTAGTGTAGGCCTACAGGAATATCTGGACCACAGCCAATCAGAGGCAAAGACCCACCCCATCTCTGTCTCTGATTGGTTTAGACCACGATATGACCCAACCATGAGTGTGAGTTGCGACAAAGGAGATCAAGCGCTTCGTTTGTGGAGAGGCAGCGGATGCGAGGACGTTAGGTGCACCGGTGCGACCTAGAAAAAAGTTTAGCACCCTTACAAATTTTGGTCACACTCTAGAGCCCTGTATTACAGAAACTTCCTATCTCAAGCCTTAAGTTTTGAGAAGTTTACTGTTTTAAATGAGATCTTACCTGAAATCACCATGGTTACTAAACAGATAAGGTAAGATTCTGAGTTAGGGTGTTTCTGTTTCTGTGTTTCTGTTCCCTAGATATTTGAAATTGTGTTTGCTATTAAGCACCAGTGCTGGATACATGGAAAGATGGTTATCCACAAACACTCAATGCGATCTGTGTCTAGACTAATTAAGTTGTCTAGCTTAATCAAATCTTTCGCCGATTGTGTGTCCTGTATGGCGGATCAGAGTCTTACAGGAAAGCTGAGCACATTAACACTGCTGATAAATCAGATGTACAAGTAGGGGGATAGTGGGGCATGTTGTCACACTTTTCACACTGTCTAACATTTACTGGGCACCGTACATCAAAGTAGTATGAATGTCATTCCAAATGAAAGAATGAAGTCTTGGGAAAATTTTGTATTCATTATTTCTTCATATCTTATCTCATTACGGAGTTGTAGGCTGTTGAATAGAGAGTGCGCACTTTTGACAATTTTCCCCGTCGGCAGGTAAGTTGTCACACTGCATTGGATAAGTTGTCACACTGGATTATCAAAAAATAAGAACAAAACAACTTAATTGTGAATATGGATTTTAATTTCAAATTCAAACAAAAATAAAAACAATCATGCCATGAGAATGGAAAATCGATCCTTTCAATCAAAACATTAATGCTGAAAGAGCACGCATTAAGTGGCACGTCACTTAATTGAACTTTGAAATTAAACTTTATCTGGCATGCTCACAGATCCATGGTAACTGAATGGGAAATGAACTGAATGCTGCCGGTAACTTGCATAAATGTTTAACTTCTTAACAAAACAGATGTTGTGTTTAAACACATCAATGAATGCACTAATGTACATTTTTGAAATACATCTGTATCTGACTAATCAGACTCATCTTCAGAGTCACAGTTCTGGCACACATAAATTGCCTGGCCTGAGGTGCAAGCATCATGGGCCCATTTGTCGCATGTCACACACTTCACCCACGTCTCCTTTGGAAGACACACAGACGAGGCAGAAGTACTCTTCTATGATTTTTCTTCATTTAGCTGCATTCTTGTTCTTTGTAGATCCAGATGTTGACTCCCCCCACCACCCCCACCCCCCTGTTCACTTTCTTTGGAAACAGTCTTTTGCTAGAATGTGTCTTATTCTTATTGTGTCACATGTGACGACTTGCCCCAAACTGAAATGTGTTCTAATGTTAGCTAAATCTCAGGGTTAGCTCAACATAGCACTTCAGCTAAAGTATCAAAAGACACATTATTGTCTCCCCTACTTTGTGTAAAATTATAACTTTGAACATTCATACCTAACAAAGGTGTATGACATAAAATGGAAAGTACAGATATTAAAAAAAATAATAATAAAATTGTGCTCACCTCAGATTAGAGTGACCTTGACCACATGTGAATAGGAATTTGAACATAGAAAAAGAAGTCACACAAAGTGGCTATTTGATTTTTGAGATAGAGCCTCTAGTGGTGGAGTAATGTACAGTGTGACAACTTACACACGAGACAACTTGCCCTCCCTACTCATTTTTACAGACAAACCGACTCAGCAGGTCACTGTTTACTTTTTTTAAATGACTCCGTGCAGCATCAGCGGCCTTTGCTGTTTGGAGAGAATGTTGAGATGACTGAGAGAATATCCGAATGGCTAAGAATATCTCCTTTGACATATTTATGCTGCTTGCATTGTCATGAACGGTGTAAAATATATTTTAGAGACTCGTGTCTCGCTTATAGTTTCCCTCAGCCTGTTGAGTGAAGATTTCAATTTCCATTCAAAGTTTGGGGTTGGTGAGATTTATTTAAAGTGCCCCCATTATGCTTTTTCGAATATTACCTTTCCGGCAGTGTGTAATATTTAGCTGTTTGTGCATAACATTTCTGCCAAGTTTTAAAGATCAAAGTGCATCTTGTCTTCTAAAAGAAAGGATCGATTCTAAACTGCTGAAACGAGTCGTCAGCAATTCCAGTTTCACTTTCTGTTACATACCTATGCGTAACAATGTCAAAAATTAGCATAATGCCAGCCTATGGTCTTCATTGGTTGCCAGTAAATAACATCTGACCCGCCCTCAAACATTGTAGTTAGCTGAGGCCTGAAAATGTTTGGTTTGTGGTTTTCGACATGTCGAAAGTTTTCTGCTAATCCACTTTGCATGCACTTCCAAAGGATAAGGACCCACGCTAGAATTGATACAAAATTCAAAATTCGGTGTTGTTCGTATTACTTTGTATTAATCGCTGTGGAAGCCTATTATGTATATTATGAGAAAATTAAAGTGTTTTGATCTTGGATACATGTAAACATATTATAGAAGAACTCCAAAACTAAATTAGTAGCCTTTAAAACAGCATAATATGGGGCACTTTAAATGTTTTTGAAAGAAGTCTCCTATGTTAAACACCTCTCCTGCATTAAAAACACAGAAAAAAAGTTATATTATGAAATATGATTACAATTTAAAGTAACTGTTTTCTTTTTTAATATATATTTAAATTGTAATGCATTGTAATGGGAAGGCAAAGCTGAATTTTTTGGTGGAAACTGTGATGCATCTTTTTAGGATTATTTGATGAATAGAAAGCATTCATTTAAAATAGATTATTTTTGTAACATTATAAATGTCTGTTGTCCCTTATCAATTTAATACATCCCTTTCTGGATGAAAGTATTCATTTCTTTTCTTTTTTTTTAAACCTTAAAGACCCCATACTTTTGAACTGTATTGTATATGTATTGTATATGAACTCTTTAATTCAAGAATGTCCAATCTTGCTCATGGAGGGCCGCTTTCCTGCAGGGTTTAGCTTCAACCCTTATTAAACACACCTCAACTATCTAATCAAGGTCTTCGGGATTACCAAAATCTCCCGGCACGTGTGTCGGAGCAGGTTGGATCTGAACTCTGCTGGAAAGTGGCCCTCAAGTGAGCTCAGACCATCTCCAATGATTAATTATTCATGCTCATTTTCACTACTTTTACATTCAGATGTCCTTTGCCGTCATCTAACTCCCTTAAAGTTAATCTTTAAAGACTCTAATACTTTAATAACACTGTTAAATGTAATCTTTAGAAAATCTCACAATGAAAATGCATTTTTCATACTGTACATTATAATGTTGTAATCCCTAAATTCACTTGTTGTTGTTTTATTTTGGGCCGTGAAAACAATTATCGCTAGAATTTTAATATTTGTACATCCCTGGAGTCATGTGATCCATAACTAGCTGGCACAAACCCAGCGTAGCAGAACTAATCTAGTTGGTGCAACCCCCTAGGATGTGATAGAGTAGGTGTGGCTCTGTTCTCTATCTTATATCCCTCTTTTTTCATCTCTCCCAGGAGTGTTGTACTGCATCAGGTTCTGTCCTAGCTTCTCGCTCCACTCCTAAAATAGCGACAAGGAGAAAACAGGAAAATGTGTCAAGGTTAGAGTGAAACAGCTCACCCCCTCCCCTCCGAGATTAGCATACATGACTCTACTCCACTTTTAGTGGAAGTGATGAAGCATTCACAGCAGAACCAGAGCAGATAAATTAAATGCTGGAGCTACAGATGAGATTTAACCTGGTTTCTAAGGAATTGAAAAAAGGAAAAGGAAGTGAGTCATCAGCATTCAGTGTCTTATTGTCAAGCAGGATAAACAGTATCAGGGTTCAGGTGGTTAGCAAGGTCCAGTTAGCCCCTGCTGGTGTTGTAGATGTAGAAACTATGGCACAAATAACACATAGCAAATGTTCTCTGTGAGAAGAAAAGATTGTATTTTGCTCAAGGTGTGCCGATAATGGAGTCCACATAAGTGTGATACTCGCTCCTTGTGTGGTCTTAAGTCCCGCCACAAGTGTTTTGCTCTGGAAAGCGAGCCAAGGGAGTGTATATTCCTGTGGTCAGCCTGTTTGGACTGTGTGGAAAAGTTACAACTGTCAGCCGGATTTATTTTTCATTTGGGATTTTGTGTCGGTCTTGGGAATTACTAGCTGTTTTTGCTTCAATTGCAGCTACGTTTTTAGCTTGACGACGCTTTGTTTTTGAGAGGTGACATTTATTCTCTGTTAGAAAATATACAAAGAAACTAGTGAAGTCTGATTTCCCCACGGTTTCCCTCTGTCTGTCTTTGCCTGATCTCTCTCGCTCTTTCTCTGACTCTCACTTTTGTGTTTGTGTGCCGATGTTAACCGGCATCTCCCTCTGGAAATGGCAGCCTGTTGGTCCTCCTGGGTCACAGTGGGTTGCCCGCACCCATAATGACATTTTCATGGCTATTGTTCTTTTATGACCAGATGTATTTGGAGTTCTGGAACTTTGGGATTTGAACTTATCCAGTAGATGATAGTCTACAATAGTCGCTGTAATACTGCTCTGAAAATAACTCTACTATTTAACATTTCATGCTCAGAAAACGAGAATAAACATTATTTATTTATTCTGTGAATGGGGAAAAACGCACAGTTTTAACCATGTACATAAGGAGACAGTGTGCTGTGTGCATAAGCAATGGAGGCTTACAGTAATGACTTTCTTCTGAACTGCTTTCATGTGTAGCGAATGGGGTTGGCTAGATATCAAAATTTTAGCTTTGGTGCAATACCAGCCCCTGGTATCTTGGTAACAATAATAAATGGACTCCATTGATTAATCATGATAGATTTGCATATCATGCAGGGGAGATTTTATTATATGTTTTATCTATTTACCATGGTATGTTATATATATACACGTGCATAAGTTTGTGATTGGCTACAAAGCTCAATGCTACAAAAACATGCTGTAAATAGAAACCTTTGACGCTATTTACAGGGCATTTACACAAAAGTTTTAAAGCAGCTGGCTTTCATCGGGTATATCATTAGTGAAGAACTGCAGGTATTGTCACAATAAATGATAAAATAAATCTTCGGCAGGACAAGGATTTATTTCAGTGGCCGCCAAAATATTTTCAATACAGTAAAAAAAACCTGCATGCATGGTAATTGGATACTAGGATTTGCTTCATTTTAACCTTATTACCCATCTGTTCAAATGCATTTCACATTAGTACCAACTTTTATGTTTTTTTGTTTTTCCAGAATTCATTCTGGTTTTCATTATACTTGTACTAAAGCACTTTTATTGATTCTGGGTATCTTTAAGCAATCATATATTTTTAAACTGCTTGACTCAATCTACACGCAAATTACTTCCCTGAGGCGTCAATAAAGTTGCCGGGTCAGAGTTACTCACCCGGTTGAATGGGATGGCTTATTTGTCTAGACTTGTGTAAGCAGAGTCCATATTCTAAAGACGTCACTTAGCAACATTAGTTTGGTGAGATTGTACGACTAGAATGAGAGGAAGGTTGTCCGTGGTTGAGGAACTGATTCTCGGCATGTGTTTAGGGTCCCGGTGAATGTATACGGGGAGGGCCGTGCTCACAGTTGCGACAGAGGGGATTAAGTTGCTTTTTGGAATGTTTTGGAAAGATTTACAATTATTTGCGCAGCACGTTCGGATGGGTAGTTTAATCACTTTGTCTCTATTTGTGTTTCCTTTTTTTTTGCACAGATTTAATTTCCCCCATGACGGAGGAATTAGCTGCATGTATACTTGTGTTTTATGCACATATACCAAGTTGGGATTTTGCTTACCGTGCAAAAATTGGTGCCAAATGCAATATATAGAAAACGAGGAAAAAATATGTCAGTGTCCACTATCATTACATTATTTTAGAGCAGCCACGGCAGACAGCGACTTTGAGGGAATGCTAATGTCAAATTCTTTCGCGGTCAAAGTAATGGTCCGCTTATCTGTCTTTACTATGCTTACACAGTTTAAATGCATTGTGTAAAAGCACTTGTGATATTCTAAACTGGTTCTCAAATGTCTGTCCACTCCTTCAGCAGTTGTTGTGCTGCTAGAACAGTACATAAGGATGCCTTTGATGGCCTGGACAACAAGACGACCATTGAAAAGCAATTGGAAAGGACAGTCTTCATGCAGCTGTTGGCGAGACTGCTGGTGGTTGTCAGTCGCAGGCCTTGAACATGCCTCCCCCTGTGTTCACATTTTAGCCATTTTAGCTTTTTATTTCTGTACCTTGACATGGCTGTCACAACACTGTCACACATTGTCCATTAACAGTCTCACTGGAAGACACAAAGGGTACCTAAGGTCCCAGAAGGAAACAATGGCTGAACTTTAAATGAATGTTCTTTGCTTTTCTTTTTGTGTACTGGAGTAAAAATATAGGACTCTATTCCCTCAAAATTGGCCAAGTGCTCATTAGTAAGTGCTCATTAAGCAAAATCTATGGAGAAGAGTAATCACAAATAAGATCTTTTTAATATGTCAGATATGTTTTCAGAGAGCTGTGAGATTAAGTTGAGAGCAAATGGAGTCTTAAGTTCCTAGATTTTCCTCAGTAATCTTGCATGTCTCTTAAAATGTGCATGTGCATGTGTATATGTATATGTGTATATATATATATATATATATATATATATATATATATATATATGCTGTCAATCGATTAAAAACATTAACGAATTAATCACAATATTTTCTGTAATTAATCGTGATTAATCACACCTAACATTAACGTTTTTTATATATTTTTTTATATTGTAATTTCACATTTAAACTCCAAATCAATATAGACACAACATAAATACCCTAGTGAAAAAACCTGACAAAAACTGACTTATTGTTTGACACTTTCTGATATAAATATTATAATTGAAAACTTATTTGGAGTACTTTTTTATTGCACAATGCACATTTCTTAATATTAAGCCTAAAATGTGTTTCAATATCACTATTTATATATTTCAGCTGATAATAAACAAACAATTGAATAATTGACACACAGCTGATTTATGTTGGGTAAACTGGGCCAACCACAGCTGATTCCAGTCTGGCTTAGACTCAGTGGCAGGGGTTATTTTTTTCTATTACATTGACACTTATACAGTAAAATGAGGACTTTGAGGAGTGATGTTTTTGGAAACAGAAACCGAAAAAGACAAACACTGAAATGTATGGACGAGGAAGAGTAAGAGCAAGGGGCCCAGGGAAAAGAGCAGACCCAGTGAGAGATGCAGTGAGAGGTGCAGTGAGAGATGCAGTGAGAGATGCAGTGAGAGGTGCAGTGAGAGATGCAGTGAGAGGTGCAGTGAGAGATGCAGTGAGAGGTGCAGTGACAGATGCAGTGAGAAATGCGGTGAGAAATGCGGTGAGAGATGCGGTGAGAGATGCGGTGAGAGATGCAGTGAGAGGTGCGGTGAGAGGTGCAGTGACAGATGCAGTGAGAGGTGCAGTGAGAGGTGCAGTGACAGATGCAGTGAGAAATGCGGTGAGAGATGCGGTGAGAGGTGCGGTGAGAGATGCAGTGAGAGGTGCAGTGAGAGGTGCGGTGAGAGGTGCGGTGAGAGATGCAGTGAGAGGTGCGGTGAGAGGTGCAGTGAGAGGTGCGGTGAGAGATGCGGTGAGAGATGCGGTGAGAGGTGCAGTGACAGATGCAGTGAGAGGTACAGTGAGAGATGCGGTGAGAGGTGCGGTGAGAGGTGCAGTGAGAGGTGCAGTGACAGATGCGGTGAGAGATGCGGTGAGAGGTGCAGTGAGAGATGCGGTGAGAGGTGCAGTGAGAGATGCGGTGAGAGGTGCAGTGAGAGATGCAGTGAGAGGTGCAGTGAGAGGTGCAGTGAGAGATGCAGTGACAGATGCGGTGAGAGATGCGGTGAGAGGTGCGGTGAGAGATGCAGTGACATGCAGTGAGAGGTGCAGTGAGAGATGCAGTGAGAGGTGCAGTGAGAGATGCGGTGAGAGGTGCGGTGAGAGGTGCAGTGACAGATGCAGTGAGAGGTGCAGTGACAGATGCAGTGAGAGGTGCAGTGACAGATGCAGTGAGAGATGCAGTGAGAGGTGCAGTGAGAGGTGCAGTGTCAGATGCAGTGAGAGATGCAGCGAGAGGTGCAGTGAGAGGTGCAGTGACAGATGCGGTGAGAGATGCGGTGAGAGGTGCGGTGAGAGATGCGGTGAGAGGTGCGGTGAGAGGTGCAGTGAGAGATGCAGTGAGAGGTGCAGTGAGAGATGCAGTGAGAGGTGCAGTGAGAGATGCGGTGAGAGATGCAGTGAGAGGTGCAGTGAGAGGTGCAGTGAGAGGTGCAGTGAGAGGTGCAGTGAGAGATGCAGTGACAGATGCGGTGAGAGATGCGGTGAGAGGTGCGGTGAGAGATGCAGTGACATGCAGTGAGAGGTGCAGTGAGAGATGCAGTGAGAGGTGCAGTGAGAGATGCGGTGAGAGGTGCGGTGAGAGGTGCAGTGACAGATGCAGTGAGAGGTGCAGTGACAGATGCAGTGAGAGGTGCAGTGATAGGTGCAGTGACAGATGCAGTGAGAGATGCAGTGAGAGGTGCAGAGGTGCAGTGACAGATGCAGTGAGAGATGCAGCGAGAGGTGCAGTGAGAGGTGCGGTGAGAGATGCGGTGAGAGGTGCGGTGAGAGGTGCAGTGAGAGGTGCAGTGAGAGATGCAGTGAGAGATGCAGCGAGAGGTGCAGTGAGAGATGCAATACCAAGCGGTTTTATCCCAGGTGCATCGCCTTGGATAATATCAGATGTGATGTTGATGAAAACATGTGGCCTAACCCTGAAGATCGCAGAGATTAGATCTGGAGGAATCTAATCTGGCCTAACCCAGAAAATGAGCTACACGTATCAAAAGAATGAGAAGAAATAAATGCAATGATGTCATAAAAAAAATGACAAGTTATAGTGCTGCCGAGATATAAACCTGAATTAGCATGCTAAATTACTAGCCCCGGCCCGGCCGGTGTCATAATACCAGTTTCGGCCATGGGAGGCGGTATGCGGGCAACATACATAACCACCAGCCAAACTGCAGTACACGAATAACTCGCACGGCTTGTGGGCGGACTTGAACCTGATGTCAATCGCGTCTATATGAGACCGGCCTTTATAATTTAGTGTTGAGATGTTGTTCATTGAGTCTCTAATCTCTAAAAATCTCCAAATGAACTGCGGTCTTACTATCGTGTCAATTGATTTAATTAATATGCGCGAGGGAGAGAGAGAGCAGGAGGACTGCGCTCGTGTTGTTTGAAGACGTGAGAGTGCGCGTGCGCGGCCGGGGCGCTCTCTCTCTCTCTGCTCGTTATAAGCCCTGTCAAGCACAGCAGTCATTATATTCTACATCACTCGCCGATCAAAATAGGCTTTGGCGGGACAAAGCGGACGATTTGACGGTTTTAGAAGATTAACAACCCGAAACTAAAAAACAGACTAGAGTAGGCCAACTTTCTGGAGGTATACTGCCCCCATCTGGTATGGAATATGTGGAGTATGAATTTATTTTTTTGGCAGACATTCCACATGGCACCTTTAAACAAATATATATGTATATATACACTCACCGGCCACTTTACTAGGTACCCCATGCTAGTAACGGGTTGGACCCCCTTTTGCCTTCAGAACTGCCTCAATTCTTCGTGGCATAGATTCAACAAGGTGCTGGAAGCATTCCTCAGGGAGTTTGGTCCATATTGACATGATGGCATCACACAGTTGCCGCAGATTTGTCGGCTGCACATCCATGATGCGAATCTCCCGTTCCACCACATCCCAAAGATGCTCTATTGGATTGAGATCTGGTGACTGTGGAGGCCATTTGAGTACAGCGAACTCATTGTCATGTTCAAGAAACCAGTCTGAGATGATTCCAGCTTTATGACATGGCACATTATCCTGCTGAAAGTAGCCATCAGAAGTTGGGTACATTGTGGTCATAAAGGGATGGACATGGTCAGCAACAATACTCAGGTAGGCTGTGGCGTTGCAACGATGCTCAATTGGTACCAAGGGGCCCAAAGAGTGCCAAGAAAATATTCCCCACACCATGACACCACCACCACCAGCCTGAACCGTTGATACAAGGCAGGATGGATCCATGCTTTCATGTTGTAGACGCCAAATTCTGACCCTACCATCCGAATGTCGCAGCAGAAATCGAGACTCATCAGACCAGGCAACGTTTTTCCAATCTTCTGTTGTCCAATTTCAATGAGCTTGTGCAAATTGTAGCCTCAGTTTCCTGTTCTTAGCTGAAAGGAGTGGCACCCGGTGTGGTCTTCTGCTGCTGTAGCCCATCTGCCTCAAAGTTCGACGTACTGTGCGTTCAGAGATGCTCTTCTGCCCACCTTGGTTGTAACGGGTGGTCATTTGAGTCACTGTTGCCCTTCTATCAGCTCGAACCAGTCTGGCCATTCTCCTCTGACCTCTGGCATCAACAAGGCATTTCCGCCCACAGAACTGCCGCTCACTGGATGTTTTTTCTTTTTCGGACCATTCTCTGTAAACCCTAGAGATGGTTGTGCGTGAAAATCCCAGTAGATTAGCAGTTTCTGAAATACTCAGACCAGCCCTTCTGGCACCAACAATCATGCCACGTTCAAAGTCACTCAAATCACCTTTCTTCCCCATACTGATGCTCGGTTTGAACTGCAGGAGATTGTCTTGACCATGTCTACATGCCTAAATGCACTGAGTTGCCGCCATGTGATTGGCTGCTTAGAAATTAAGTGTTAACGAGCAGTTGGACAGGTGTACCTAATAAAGTGGCCGGTGAGTGTATATATATAAAATAACACTAACTTTTATGTTTCACGATTAACCGATTTGACAGCACTCATATATTGTATTATTGTGTGTGTGTGTGTGTGTGTGTTATAGATATTATTACTTAAAGCTCCATTCCATGTTGGCTTTTAATGACATATAACTTAATACACCATTAAGTCCTGCATTGACCTTTGAGCAATAAACTTTTCCTTTAGGTCAATATTCAGAATTGCAGTACTAGCAGGTTTTCTGTTTGCTGCATCTGTCATTTTTCTCGAGATTGTTTTTGCTTTGCATTGCATTGCTTTACATTTACGCTCAGTGAATTTTAGTGTTGTTAGAACAATAATTTATCATTTCCCCAGTCAGACAGGGCAGCCTTTTCATTTGCCAGAATTGTTATCTTCTATCTGATTTTCTCCCAGTGATGGATGGCAAGCCAATGCATACATTTGTTTTTGTATACTGTAGGCTATATTTTTTTCAAATGCTTGAGGAGTTTATATACATATATATTTATAAGCTCATTGATGATGTTGAGAGCTCTATTCAGCTTGGAGGAATTATCTGCTCTTTCTAACAGAGTCAAAAGTTTAGATTGGCTCTGGGTTTCAAGGTTTCAGGGGTTATAAAAAAATACTCCAATTCCTGCTGCGTAACCCAAAATAATGGTCAGAGTTGATCTACACTTTCCTAGGTGCAGGTGAGATTGATGGCATCCTCTAGTTTTGTCTCAGTTTTCAGCCTTGTGTTTCAGTAAGAATTCATTTATACAGGCATGTGAACTTTCTTTGCACCACTGTTGATCAGCATGACTTCAGTCTGATAGGACATACAGTATGTGCAGCACTCTCTGGATGTTAGTGCTCTGCTCTCCACAGGAAACTCAGTGTGAAAGGTGTTATGTAACCTGGCCGCCACAAAGGGTCACATTAGCAGAAGTCTTTGCATGATAGGTCATTTATTGCCACAGAATTAGGCACAACTCTTCTTACAGGATGAAACAGGCACTGGTACTTGTTTTCACTTTCACAAATATATTACAACATTTTATATTGTTAAATAAATATACACTCTGCATACTGTATCTTGTAACTAATCTGTTTAAATTGTTTATGTTCTGAAATATATATGAACCAAAAATTGAGGCCACGGTGCCACAATGCTCAACTTCCCTTTCTGCTTTTAAAACTATTTGTGCAGTTTTTTATTTTAATTTTAACACTGTTTCCACAGTGTGCTGGAGAACTGTGATAAATGCTGTTGAAGTCCTGGAGTTTAATCAGCACTTTAGAACTCCAGGGGCTGATCGGAGTCATCGGACCCCTGTCAGCCTCTTGCACTAGACCCTCTGTTAAAACGCACTCTGCGTTCAAGTGTGGTGTTCTGAGTCAGAAATGACCCATAAAGGTCCTGAAGGATGCCACATATGAGGTCTATGAACCGGACGGTGATGTGACACTGAGGTCCAGGGGATTCACAGTCTGACTGCTTTCTCTTACCCATTGCTGAGTGGGCTACGGTCATGCTATGAGAAAAGGATAAGTGCAGGAGGATTTCTTTTCTGGGTGACTGAGGAGGTAGTTACTTCTTTGGCCTTTTCTTAAACACTGTTTCATTTTCATGGACTCAGCGCTTCTGCCCATCCAGTGTTCTGGCGTGCCACAATCAGCACTTTTCAAGGACAAGATGTACTGGTCTGTTTAGATGACAGGGGTCAAAGACCTCATTTGACAGTATGTTCCAAAGCCTTTTCTGTCTGAAGATGTATGTCAGCCTCTGTATCCTCAACATCACTGTTTTCAATCAAATGTTCCTAGACACTGTCATTGGTCAGGAAAACATACTTACATCCCAAACTCACACTATAGTCATATAGTCATAGTCATATATGTATGTATGTATGCATGTGTGTGTGTGTACAAATATAAGTATATATTTTTATATGTATACATTTGGGGAAAAAACACAACATGTTCAGTTCAAACTAACCAGGTATATATATTGAGAAAAACTCACACCATTGGTTGAGTCAAACTAGCCAGGTATTTTTTAAAGGGTAATTCCACCGGTGGAGACATGAATATGTATTGAAAGTGGGTCATATATGTAGTAGAATAGTAGCATAAATGTATAATTTGGGTCCTTCTTGGCCGATAAAAGGCAGAAAATTACTTTTTAGTGCTTGTGGATTGTAGACAACAATCCCCATAGTGCATTACAATGCTCAGCTCCGCAGGCCACTCCCACTACTCCGCCCATCTATCTAGACTAGAGTTGAGCTCCACTCTACGCTACCGCCTGGAAATCATTTCACACAATTTCTTGTGAAGAGTTACTTTGCAAACTAATTATTGAATTACTCCTCGTTTTTGTTTCGAATTGGTGTGCACTTGCATAGTACCGCCATGTTCAGCCAGCACAAGGAAAACACACAGAGTAAGTTTTCATAGATTACCCAAAGATTTGGACTTGTGCAAAAAGTGGCTACGGGCTATCAATTACCCGAAGTTCGGAGAGGACACAGCCATTGAAGCACTAAAACATCTGACGGTGTGCAGTCTACATTTCAATCCAGAAGATTTCGAACCCAACCCCTTAGGATTGAAGAGACCCGCGCTTGTGAAAACCGCAATTCCGTCGATATTTACCTTGCCAGATGATGACGACGAACAGCCAGGAACGTCTGGAACTAGCAGTGCTAGCAGCGCTAAACGCATTTGCCTGGAGGTAAGGTTCTTTCTGACTCGACTCTAGTCGATTAGCAGCTTGTCGCTATATTGTGGCTCATAAAGGTAGCCACGAACATCCGTTTCTACCATAACTTCTTCAAAATCCCAATCCTCCATAATCCGTCTGCGTATTCAGTACAATTCGTCCATATTTGCAAAAAGTTTCTGCCGGTGAAATCAAACGCACTGGCACTGATCTGTGATAGTTCTGTTAGCGCATTAGGTCCAACCCCCTATGGGCGGGTTTGAAAGGGTGGGAACTAGTGCTTGTAGTCTTTACAGAAATCCCCCCCTCTTACACTTCCTCCGACAATGACGTAAAATTAAGATTTTTGCGTCATTGTGGGAGGAAGTGAAAAAGGTAAATAGCGGATTTCTCTCGTCTCAGGGGAAAATGAGAGAGTGTTGCACGACCATTCAATAGTATGACTGGGTTTCTATGGAAAGCTTAATGCAAATGGGTGGAGTGTCCCTTTAAATTATATTTATACATATAAATACAATTATTTTTATGTTTATAAATGCAAGTAAAGTGTACTTTTTTATGCATTATTTATTTATACATTGTTAAAAAAATTCTTTTTTTTTGCCTTTTTTTTATCAATTTATGGAAGCTTACTGTAAATAGGAAATGATAGGATGGAAGGGACAGGAACGTCACCGATGTGGACCAGATCTGAACCTGTTTCCCCCTGCATAAATACCATTGCTCAGTGTGTCTGGAGCATGTGTGCTAAATACTAGTTTTGAACCGGTATGCATTTTTAAAGGATGAATTACAATAATTGACAAACTGTTTTATAGTTGCACAATTTGAGCTTTTCACAAAGTGAAGCGTTAATCTATTATTTCTGGCAGTCCTCAAACTCTTAATAGCACTTGACATGTGGACCGGCCTGCTCAGACAGCAACAGAGATCGTCCAATTACATAAAACAACGGAAGCTCTAATATAGCTCCTCAATTTGATTGAGTCCAGTTGCCATCTCACGCATAGTAATAGGTTAGGAGGCATTACTCATAGTAGCCGCAAGTCAATAGGTCCAGTGAACTACAGCTTTTGCTGCCTCCCTCCTGGTGTTGAGAATGACAGTGAAGTGTTCTAGCTCATGCTAATCAGTAGTATATTGCCGTGCTTTGCTGTGTGACATGACTGCCCTTGTGTTACCCTTCCCCTCCTCCCTCTCCACACCTCGTCAGTCTCTCCGAGACTCTAGTTGGCAATTGCTCAGTGATTAATGGCAAAAATCTTCATCCACTCAGGGGCGCTTCATCATTTTCCGGCAAGGGTGGGGAAAAAGCAACTAACATGAATAAGTAGATTTCAGTTAGTTAGTCTAATTATTCCATAAAACCTCTGAGGTTTCAGGGATGCGTATTAAAGAGAGACTCTCGGAACTTATTAAAAATTTAAGCTTACTTATCTCAACAGGAGTGACTTGAGCGGAGTGCTTAATTTGCAGACCTTAATGAGGAAATGATTCGACTCTTGTCACTTAAAGTGCCTGTCAGCCTTCTTAATGGCCTTGTTTTCCGGAGGGCTTGAAGAGGACTCAAATTAAACGATGGGACCATCATGGTTCTTTACCTTTTAATGAAATGGTGGCGGGTTGCTTTGCATAGCCAGCTTGCATTCAGGGATTTCTGTTCATGCTAAAAATGTGCGCTTGTTGTATGTAAGTAGTATCACATGAGTAAAAGTGCTAAGTGCTAAGTTTTTAGATAAAATTTGGCTAATTTTGTTGCATGAAAATCTCTTCGAAAATACGCAAAAGCATAATTGTGTCCTCGAGAGAGTCCTTAAAAGAAAGAATACAAGAAGACTAAAAAAAAAAAAAAAAAAGTCCACATACAAAGTCAATCAACTTGTTGTTGAAAACAGTGTTGTTTTGGACCCCATTGACTTTCATTGTATGCACAAAAACAGATGAAATATTCTTCAGAATGTCATATTTTATGTTCCACAGAAAAGAACCATAGGTTTAGAACGGCCATAGGTTTAGAACGACCTGAGGGAAGACACTTTTTTTTTTTTTTTATGTGAACTGTCCCTTTAACTCTACCAAATTCTCCAAGTGTGTATTATGGCTACTAAATCAACCTTTCAGCCTGCTCTGCATGGCCAGGTTTTTCCCTCTGTAAATAACCTTTCAAAACATTCTATCCTTCCTGATTGGTTATTATTAGTCTGGAACTCGTAACATGCCAGCTCCTCTGTAATGAAATATACCAGGCAAACAGAAAAGGATATTAACTTGTATTGAAATTTTTATTTGCGGTCTGGAGTCCCCCCCCCCCTCCAATGCTGCTTCAGATTTGAATGATTGACCTCAACATCTGGAAGCTTTTATAAATATTTTTTTTTCCATTCATTTTTTGTTATTTAGAAATTTACTGAACTGTACAAGTGTAAAAGATGTGGAATATCTGAATCGATGGCATTCTCCAGTGGTTTGTTGTAAAGCTGGTTGCATGTGCAGAATCAAATGCAATATTTTTCGCTGTAGTCTCTTTGCGTCTCAGAGGATATCATAGGATCGGTAGTCTGTGTTTCGGTTTTACTGGCTTCTGCTCTGCAGGCTCTCATATTTATTTTTGGAGTGGATCAGAGGAAAAAACATCTGCGAGTCATTGAGACAAAAACGAGAGAGCCCTTTAAGTCCTTCAGACATTACACACACCATAGCTTCTGCTTTACTGCAGAAGCATGAATTTAAATATAGGCTAGTTCGTCCCAAGCTGATGCTAATGACCCTTACACTTTTTGAAGACTAAAACCATTGTGGCGCTGAAATTATTACTCTATTTTGCACAAATGGTTTCTTTTTTTCCTGAAACCAGAGCCTGTTGACAGGTGCTATTTTAAGGGACGTTTGGAGGAATCTAGAGAAAGTTCATTGACTTGGCATTGGGCTGTGTGGGCCACGTATGCAGTCATTTTCACCCCCAACATTTTAATTGTCATTATTCACTCATCCTTGTGTTGTTTTGAACATGACTGACATTCATTCCTTGGTAAAAACGTGAATTTTGTTAGAATATCCTTGGGGATTATTATTTTATTTTTTTTATAAATGGGGACCAATACTATCAAGCTCCAAACATGGCAAAAAAACAATATAAAAGTATCATCAAAGTCATCAATTTGAGTCATACACTATACTGAAGTCTTCTTAAGCCAGTCAGTAGCTTTAAGTGAAGACATTAATTCTAAAAAACTTTCTATGTGCTGTATGTAGTTCAAATCAAATCAAATCTGACACCAATGGCATTTTGTCACAAGACACACGAAAGCCAAAGATATTAGATGTCGATTGTGTCAAATGGCATCTGTGCATCATGTTTGTTGTCCATACAACTTTAGTTACCAATGTCAGAGCTTCAGAGAGGAAGGTAGTCAATGAATCACATAGAAACTGAATTAATTTCAGGCTGTTTGGTCATGTCAACCACATTTATTGTCCTTTTTTTTGTCATTCAGGAGCCTGATAGACCCAGTCCTCATTTAATTTCATTATACTGAAAAGATAGCTCTAATATAGTCCTCATAAAATCACCTTTTTTTTGTTCCACAAAACAGTAAGTCATTCAGGTTTGGAACGAGTGAGTGAATTGATGTTGGGAATGTGCAGTGTGAGCTTATTTGGTGTTGAATCATGTCTCAGCAAAAATTACTGTCCGACGAGTGACCTTACTAAAGATTTCACGGATATGCTACCAGAGGATAATAGACAACAGGAAATCTAAAGTTTGTGTGGATTGCAAAAACATGGTCTTTTGGGCATCAAGGCACTTTTTATCCGCTATTTTCGCTGAGGGTCATCTGTGCCATTTTGGAGTACAAGTTCCAGCCCCAATGTCCCTTTATAGACTTTTAAATGAGTTTTCTAAAACCTTGACAGCAGCTGTCTTTTTATTTTTTTATTTTTAAACTGCAGCCATAGCAGCCATATCACCCTGTAGCCCAAGACTGGTTGCCCACTGAAGCTAAGCAGGGCTGAGCCTGGTTAGTACATGGATGGAAGACCTCCTGAGAAAACCAGGTTACTGCTGGAAGAGGTGGTAGTGAGGCCCCAGTGTAGTGACGGGGACACTATACTGTCAAAGAGCACCGTCCTTCGGATGAGACGTTAAACCGAGGTCCTGACTCTCTGTGGTCACAAAAAATCCTAGGATGTCCTTCGAAAAAGAGTAGGGGTGTAACCCCGGCATCCTGGCCAATCTTGCCCCTTGGCCTCTGTCCATCATGGCCTCCTAATCATCCCCATTTATTGATTGGCTTCATCACTCTGTCTCCTCTCCACCAGTAAGCTGGTGTGTGGTGGGCGTACTGGCGCAATATGGCTGCCGTCGCATCATCCAGGTGGATGCTGCACATTGGTGTTGGTTGAGGAGATTCCCCCTTCCATGTAAAGCGCTTTGAGGTCCCAGAAAAAGCGCTTTATATAAATGTAACAAACTATTATTGTTATTATTATTAAACTGAAAACTTGTTTTAAAAAGGACCAAACAGACTGAAATTTGCCTCAGAAGAGTAACTGGTTACCAAAAACATAAGTTTCACTCCATTATTTCTCCATTATTTGGTCATCTTCAATACACAACGGTTTTTTTGTTTGTTGCAGAAGCGCTATTAGGACACAGGGCATAAAGCTTTCTCTTTTAGGCTGTTTGTTATCAAATGAAAACCCGGAACACTGTCTGATGGCAATCACAGGCATCCCTGTCTCAACACAAGCAGGATAAAATACCTCAACATCTTTGTTTTATTTTATCTATTTATTTTTATTTTTATTTTTTTGCCACCATGCTCACAATGGCCAATTCATTTCCATAAGTCTTAGTCTCCAACGGATGTCTGACAGTGAAATTTGGACTGTCTGCCTTGGATTTTACCCAAGATCTCACTGGGATCATATCATGCAATCTGTTAAGCAACACTCTTAAAAGGCAGAAAAAAATCACACAGTGTACACACGGCTAAAGTCGGCATGAACTCCCTCCCGTAGGCTAGCAGCAGGGTGTTGTGCATGTTTGATCCATCCCTTTGTAATACAGTCTTCTCCCTTTCTGTTGACATAAATTGCATCAGTGTACACCCATGTTCTTCAACTAAATAAACTTTAGAAGTGCGGTGAGCATGTTCGCTTTCATCCACTGAAGAAACAAACGATTCATTTAGCTTCCTCTAGGATATTCAGCAAATTTAAAACTGCTGTTATTTGTGTTCTCAAGTGATACAGTTCTTGCACATGATTTACAGCACAGAGGTGACATGCTGACCACATGAGGTATTTTAACATTTTGAAGAATGTTGCACTGGTTTTGTCAATACAGTTTAAGTCCAAAACTATAGTTAACCCCAAAGACTTTCATTGTATGGACACTTTTTTTCATCGGAAAAACTAATTTTGTTTTCCAGTCATACAGGTTTGGAACGACTTTCAGTAAATGATGATTTTTGGGTGAACTATTCATTTAAATATGAGCATTAACAGCCTTTAATAATGTAGAATGTCTCTTTAAAAAATATGACGTTTGATTTGACTGTTTTGGGTGCTTGATGTCATGGTGGATAACTTTTTCAAGGATCATTGACCAGATCATATACAATATATATCAATTTCAAAGTGACCAGATCTGTCCATATATGCATAATACAAAGATAAACATTTACTATAACTGGGATATTGAAGTGTGAGAAGGATTTTAACTAAGATAAGTAAGACAGAGTGTGTCCATTAGGCCGCTGGCAGGCTGTTGAATATATTGTTTTGGGTAAGTGACTTGAAGAATTAAATTCATTGGCACAGGCCTGTTTAAAGAACTTCCATTACCCTTATCAGAGAGGAATGATTGCAATGTCTTTTCAAATGATTTAATTGAGTGATTCTTGTTGGACGGCGACAGAGAGATAATGATTAAAAGTTTACGATTATGAATTAAAGAAATCTCTTTAATTAACTTAATCAAAAAGAGGATAGTGTGCCTCTGTAAAGTTTGTCTTCAAACATCCATTAATTTTCACTGTCCAAGGAAATTTTTTGTTAATAAAAGTGCTCATATTTCAGAAGATAATTTATTTTCACTTTGGCATTCATGAACTTTTTATTTTGGCACCCAGAGTTAATTAATTATTGAGATGCTGGAGCACCAGCATGGCACAGTTCGATCAAAAGCACTCTGGACTGAAATAAGAAGAGTACCACCGATATCTTGCTGTTCCTTCCCCCTGTTCATTCACAGAGCTGATTATTAATCGTGATAACTAATTAGCGGCTCTCTCCCGTCACGTTTCTCTGAAATCTGGCATCTTGTGTGGTGTCAGACCTCCAACTGAGGTCGGCTAAAGCAGACGGGCTTGTTTAGCTCTTTATTGACCCACTGATTTAAAAGAACAAGATTATCCACAACAGAGATTTGACTGCGCCGACAGCGGACCTCCACGAAATCCATGCAAAGTTTATTATGGGGAGAGACTGGAGTCAAAAGATCACAGCCTGTTTGTTCTTACAATATGGAGTCAAGAATAAGTGGATGATTAGAAATCATTCTGAGTGCAAAATGTAGCCGTTTTGTACGTTGGACATTGGCACCACTTCAAAACAGCGTCTGATGCAAACAGAGAGGAAGTTTACCCAGTTGGGTGCACGGGTACAGATCGCTTTTGTTGACATCAAAAACATTGTGTTTATTCCAGATATACAGGCCGCATGTTCACAGAGCTCTCATAAAACACTACCTCTGCGGTTTTCATTGTTTGCTGTTTCAATAAACCTTCTGGCATTGTGTGATATGAGCATTGTGGTGTTATATGGCAAAGCAGCTATTCTGTTTATTCCTTGTAGGTTGACTAAAATGGCATTAATGGTAAATTTTATAGTGGTGTAAAACCCTTCCCTTCCTAGCTTTGGAGCCTAGCGGCTTTGAATCATATTTTTTCATCCATTTTCAATGCTACACCTGTGAAGCATTTTTCTTCCTCCCTACTTAGAGTTTTCTGCCAAAATCTCCCATTTTCCGAGGCTCTTTTTCTTAGAGACAAATAATCACCAAGACACCTGAGATGCACAATTTTTCAGACCCCAGTGATAAAGAAGCTATATTGAAACTGTGGTTTGCCAAGCTAGAAAGCTAATCATAATTCACAGGTGCTCTTTTAAAAAAGTAATTTACTACACTCCGAGGGTTCTGAGTGAATGAATAATCTAGGTGACTTATTTAACTTGAACAAATACATTCATAAATACATTTTTAACTTTTTTTTAAATTGAAAACATACTGTATTAGTATGTAGGCCGGTGTAGTGTGTACACAGCAGAGTAACAAAAAAGTCATTTTGACTCTAAAATTTGACTTAATTTTCCATAATTGTATCTTTATATCTCACAATATGACTTCATATCTCATAATAGCAACTTGATTTCTTTTAATTGACCTTTTATTTCTCACAGTACAATCTCATAGTGACTAGTTGACCTCATAATTATGTTTTTTATTATCATTTTTTAGGTGGAAATGAGCCTAAACATGTGTTATAAATCTGAAGTACTGTATGTCTAATTATTATAAAAGATGATGTAGATGACACACAGGAAGTCAAATCAGTGATATTTTTCAGAACACAAAATAAGATATTTATCCTACTATGGATGTCAATGAGGCCTATCAACTGTTTGGTTACGACATTCTTCAAAATATCTTCTTTTGTGCTCTGCAGAAGAGAAAAATTCATACAGGTTTGGAACAACTTGAGGGTGAGTAAATGATGACAGAATTAAAAAAATTTGGTGAACTATCCCTTTAAGGACACTTAATACAAAGTGGGACCACAATCCCTAATCCCAGTTTTCACACTCCAGTTTGGGCTCAACATATGGTGGCCTACTTTAAGAAAAAAGATTCTAGCAGGCATCACGGATGGATACTTGTGGTCCAAGTCACTGCTGTGCAGCTGTCACAAAGAACTATCAAAGTGAAGCACGTCTTGTGTCTCGACCAACGGGGCATCTTCATCCGCTCCATGAGGTCGCACAGAACCTGAGTATGCACACAGAGCTAGGCTTAGAGATGCTTGTGGGTTGCTTTCATCCTGATTCAGTGTCCTCATCTCGCTCTTCTTTTGAATGGAGTTTCTCTTAGCTCTGGTGGGGTCACGCACCTGAATTACAATTGAAATTTCTTAAAGCACTGGGTTTTTTGAAAAGACCCTTTATCTTTATGCAGCAGTTTTTATAATTAAGAAAGATATGAATAACAAAAGCAGAAACTGTTATTTATTTCCAGCGTCCTTTCTGAGTCGATAGTTGAGTTGGTTCTCCATATGTCATGATGACACACGACAGGAAATTCTTCATATCAAGTACAATGTTTAATTGAAGTGCTTTGCCGACTTTTCCACATTCGCAGATTATGTTTCTCCAAACCTCAAAACTCGTTTAAACGTACCAGCACTTTCATTTTCCTGATAAAGTTGTTGTTTCTGTATGCACATTGCTTTCAATATGTTAACAACTAGGGTTGTTAGACTGGTAAAAAAAAATCAGGGAACTCAAAGATTTAAAACGCCAACAATTTTGCACATTTCTGTATCTGAAGGCAATCTGATTTCTATTCCACACACTTCACCAGTTAAGAAATGTTAATTAAGGGCAGCAATGCTTAATTTGAGAATAAAAATGTAATGCTTTGATCAAGGAAAGTATATATTTATTGAATTTATAATATTTCGAATTTATTAATTTAATTTATGTAACTAATATTTAATTAATTGGATGAATATTTTGATCTACTGTGTAATGAATGATTTAATCTAGCATTTCTATTAATAGATGAAATATTTGTGTTACAGAGGCCATCTCAGATTCTTGCATCTGGTGCTGAGCATATGAGACTAAAAAAGATTAAGGAAGCGCTTTTTTGAACTCACTGTCATTATTCAAATTCACATGTCTATTTGAGCAACATATTTTAGTTGTTATTTTCCTGTTAAATTTGTTATGTTTATGTTTTGGAATTTTTGGAGAATTTATTTGTAAAGGCCTTGTGTGATGACTGTATATGACGTTAGATGGTTAGTGATTGTTACTTGTTGATTGAAGTTATCTGTGTACATGATAGATTTTGTGCATATTTCAGTTATTATTTAGGTAAATGTTCCTGTTACAAGTTATGCACAATTATTATGCATATTCGATGGCCAAACTATCATCTGTGTGTATTGAAGTGTTAATTTAGTGTCAGTGCAAGATATCAATGCATTTTTTTATATATAGCCTTCTATAAATGTGTTGTCCGAAACTCTTTCAGAACATGTTTTTCCCTTACAGGCCTCTTTGTGCGAACTTTCTCCCCTGCCCTTTTGCACTGCACATATTCACCAATGCTAGCCTGGTTAAAACCAGACCCTTCTCAGTTTAAACTGAGTAAGGGTCTGGCAAAGCTCCATAGACAAATCATTTTCAAAGGGCGTCACCAACGGACGTCCCTCAAATGCCTCTTGGTGCAATTGGATAGACCTAAAACCAATCAGAGCGATGAAGGAGATGACGTATGCAGAGGGCTCTCGCTAAGACAATCTATGGCTAAGACCCACCCAATCGTTTAGTATTGACCAACGGGGCTCGTTGTTATGGGAAGGAGGAGGCGGAAACCGGCGAACATTCCCACATTTTAATGACAAAATAAAACAAATACAAAGTCCCTCACGGTCGACTGCCGCCACACATAATAAATCAAAACATCAAATAAAATTCAGGCCTGTCCTCTCTCGATCTTCACCGTCGTCGCTCCTCCTTTTATGCTTCCGCTCCTCCGTGAGAGATGCGAGACCGGCCTCACTCACGCCGTTCTCTCACGTCCCTCGGCCTTTATGTATCATTTTTATAATTTTCCATCTTTTTTAGACATGAAGGCTTTAAGTGTTGTTCTTTGCTCGGGTTATAACGAAAAGGAAATTTTTTTATCGCTTAAAACAGACGCGATAGCTGATTCGAACGAGTGATGTTCGACGGCGGCATCCATCTTTGTAATGTAGGCTTCAAAATTCAAGCTCTGTCGTCATCTTGTAAAGCCCGCCCCAACGTTTCTGATTGGTGCCGCGATTTCGGCGGATTGGAAATGCGCTTGAATGAGCTCTTTGCCAGACTAACTTTCAGAGCAAATCTAAATTTGCCGGAAGTTGTCTGGGTTTTCCCAGGCTACACCAATGCTGTACTAATGACAGCTTGTGCACTGGGTCACATGTATGACATTCTCACATGGACCTGTTCACCCCTCACATTTATCATGACCTACTGCTCTGAAAATGTCCCTTGATGGACTAGCTGTGCTTTCTTTCCCCCCTTCTGTTTTCTGCCTGGTTACCCCAATCGCTCCTCCATTCATTCTGACTTCATTAGATGAATGAGGAAGTGTTTTGTGCTGTTGTCGGTTGGAATTCTCTGTGTGGTCCGTGATTGGTTTTGGGGCTCTGGATTGTTGTGGCCTCCTCACCACGTACTTGGCCCCTGTGTTCGATAGTGTGTTTTTTACTCATTCGATTGTTCAGCACACATATTGTTGAAATATGGTAAAATATTAAAAATATTAGACTAGAATATGAGACTTGGAGGGACATTATGGTCACAGCAAAGAACACAAAGAATTGAATCTATTTCTGTGCTCATGGGCCTTATAATTGTATGACCTTTGTGCAGAAAGGTTGAGATGTAAGCTGAGATAGTGATAATCTTTTAAGCCAACACAAATTTAATTACTGACGGGCAAACAGCCTGGTTCATCTCCTGGCAATGTTATGAATGCCTGCTGACAATAAAAGCATAACGATACCCTTGAAACTTTTTTTTTTAAATACCAGTACTTCACTTTTATTTCGTCTGTCATGGTTGATCAGGTCGTCCTTTTCATCAGGATGGCGATGAATGTGATTATATGATTGCTTTTCTTGAAAGCCATGTGTCTTGTTTTCACTTCTGTTCTTGTTGAGAGTGATTTATTGCCAGGGATTATACATGAAAGATATCTCCTTGGGGTACCTCTGAGTGCAAGATCAAGACAACTGTTTAATTTCCTGTAGGCTAAGGTTTTGTCTAGAGTCATTTCTGGTTACATGTGAGGATTAGGGAACATAGCATGTTATTTTCACTGTATAATGTTTCATGTGGCGGCATATCAATTAATGTTTTCGTTCTTTCTTTGTCTCTTTTTCTTTCTCCGGCCTGGCCTCCCCCTGTGAAACACCTCTACGGTGACTTCCCTCTTTTAAGGTAAGGTATTAAAGTTTTCAATAATTGTACAAAAGCTGAATTATCACAATATTTCTGTTGCTACTGGATAAAATTTGTATGTATTAACCTTTAAATGCATCTAAAAAAAATTCTAAATAACAATTTATATTTTGAAGAGGAATACAAAGCCTGTTTTAGGATCAGATTGTTTTTTTGTGTGTTTTGTTTTTTTGCCTTGAGTCATTTAAGAACAGCACATTTTCCCCAGATTCTCATCAGTTGCCTCCAGACTTTAAAAAAAGAAAAGAAAGAAAAACACCATATAATAGAAAGGTTTTTATTTAACTCAGCATAAAGACATTTTGACAAATATGATGATCATGTGTCATCTTTTCAGTTTAAATACTGGCATTAAAATAAAGAGATGGGATTTTTTTTTTTTTGATTGCTATAATGAGAATAAGACTTACTATTATTTGTTTGTTTATTTTTGCATTACACTAATGTGATCTTTTCAAATTTCATTTAGTTTAGGTTTAATATTTTTGTGCATAACAGATTGCAAACCGGGGGAAAATGAGCTTAATTGTCATGAAAAAATATCCAAAAATATGCTGTCAAATTTTATTTGACATTTTGGGATGAAATGTGACCTGGACGAGTGATATTCACTCGTGTGCTGCACTTTTTTTCAGTGCTCATGACATTAGTTATGGATTTTTGATTTAATTATTTTTTTAATGGAACTAACATCACAATGGCCACATTGTGGCATCTCACACACACAAACGAACAGAGACAGACAGATCCGAGTAGAATAAAGTTTACGAACTCCCGGAGTTTTGTTTCTGTCTTAATGCTGCAAATCTGGTTGTGATTAACCAGCTCAGTGAGTATCTTGGATGCTGTCCATTAGCTGCCTGTCTTTCTAAACACAAGCATCTGCAAGTTGCATGGCCAGAGCCCTGCTCCCCTAGAGAACAAGCAGAGGCCCACCTCGCTGTCTGCTGACCGGGGTCAAGGGCAGGCCTGGAAAACAGTGGCAGCTACCTGTCATTCCCCTGATATGTCACATTAGGCAGGAGCTGATGCATTAGAGTGAAGCAAAAGGGCTAATGAGAGAGAAACATGACCTTTAGTACACTCCCTTTACTCTGGAGGTTTAACAGGGGAGTTGGCGTCTTTTTTACAGCGCTGTATGCCTTGAGGGAAATGCTGATTTGCTGTTGAAACCATTTATTTCTTGGTATTATATCTGAAACCTAGTTAAAAAAAAACAAAACACAGAAAGGAGACAAATATGTGAATATATTCCTGTAATCCCGTAAGCTAGTTCCTGTCAGCGATGATAAGGGCATGTTAAGTACAATACTCCAGTAGACATGCACGATTGTACATATTATGACAGTAATTAATGTTCTTTGACAGAGGATTGGTGATTATTTGTAATTTCCAAGCACTCAGGGACTTGTACCCATGCCTATATCTCTTTGCTAATCTATCTATCTATCTATCTATCTATCTATCTATCTATCTATCTATCTATCTATCTATCTATCTATCTATCTATCTATCTATCTATCTATCTATCTATCTATCTATCTATCTATCTATCTATCTATCTCTGTCTTTGTTAACAATCCCTTTCAGACTGTGCTGCTAGATTGCTCTGAAGCATCCTACTCACTGTTAGACAGTAATGGATAGGTTGGACTAGAGCCTTATATGTTGAACTTGTTCCAGAGCTGTAGAGGTGCTTGTTTTCGATAGTGTTTTTTACCACAGGTTGAAGCAAGTGTCAGAGTCGTCCTCAGTGTAAGATGCCACCTGAAAACGGCCGCCAAGATTAGAAACAAACAACTGCACCAACGGCACTGAGCCAGACAAGCGCTGATTTGTCATCAACACACGCCTGTCTACGAGTCGTGCTGCCTGATGCTGGCTCTGCTGTATGTCACATTTGATAAAAATGCATTTTAAGCCGCTTGCCATCAGCTGCCACTTGCAGCTACCATCGAACCTGTGTTTTTTTCCTACTGTATCAGTGTTCATTCAAATGTACCTAAAAAGTATTAGAACATTGAGTGGCCCTTGCAAAAGCTCTATAAGCTGCATGAATTTGTTTAATGATACCTGATGGCAAATCATGGCTGCTAGCTGGTATTAATGTAGGCCAAATTGAGGAAAACTAAATAAGACTACATAGGAAATGCAAAAGTGTTTCTTATCCTATCCTGCACCTCTGAGCATTACGTTTGCTAAAATGAGAGTCATTTGCTAAATGTAAAAAAAAAATACAGACCTAGCATTTGAATTGTGTGCTTTTGTAGACCAAACGCTTAGTGGCATGTGACATATTGATCTCACATTTTCAAAAAGCTCACAGATGCATATCCCTGTGGCAGATGCCTGTGGGTGTCTGGCAGCCATGTTATCAAGCACTTTCAGCAGCGAGAGTTCTCTAATTGCTATAGACATTTTAATTTGGCTTGTGACAGAACGTGAAGGCTATGGCATGGTCATTGGAGTTGTCACTGTTTGTACTGTGGCCTCTGTCAGTGATGCACTTACAAAATGAACACTTGTGTACCATATTAATATCACAAACCAGTGAAGTCTGTAGGCTTATGGGACTATAACAAATGAGGCTGATCAAGGTCATTTGATGGGAGGGTGACTGTTTGAAAGAAAGTGACTCTGCCTATCTGTTTACAATGTACTCACCTCAAGTGTCAGGATATTGTTTATTACAGCTCCAATTGTGTTTGGCTAAAAGAAGAAAGTCCTATACACCTAGAATGGCTTAAGGGTGAGTACATTATGGGATAATTTTCATTTTTGGGTGAAGTAACTCTTTGATAAATGCATTAATTATCAATACATTTACAGTTTTTCTCAGTCGCTTTGGTGCATTTCTCACATCACTATTTACATTTGCACAACAGTTAATGCAGTTCTCAAAACAATTAGTACAAACTGCAAAACCTAGTTGATAACCTGCTAAAGCGTGTCACTTGCTCAAAATGGATAGCTCATTCCTCAAAAGCAAGTATTCATGTCAATGTCATGTCAATGTCATGTCATTTCATGTCAGTGTCAGTGTCATCAAAATGAAAAGTCCTGACACCATTGTTTATGAACAAGATAGTCAAATGGCTTTGTCATGTTTACTCTGTAAATGTTTTCCAATGCAAAAAAGTCAGATCTTGGTGACACTACCTGAAAATGCTCAAGACAGCACTATATACTATTTGCATAGCCATTTTAAACCTACAGTAAAGTTACACATTACTGTATTTAGTGAGGTAACTGAGTACAAGACACTGAATATGTATGTTTCACATCTTTACTGCATATGCTCTTTGCAATTCTAATTTGTTCACAGCATAGTGCAAAAGAAAAAAATACACCCTTATTTACGACAAACATAAACTCCCTTTGGGTAGAGCTGTGCACAACTGTAAACAATATTGCAGTACATATTGGTACTGAACATAGAACATACATAGTACTGTAAATCATTCATGCACATCCAGACGTTCCTCTCTGTCTGGCCACATAAGTTCACCTGAGAGAAATTGTTCAATTTAGTACATTTAATTTTGACTGACATAACATAAGCAAATGATCATGTTATAAAACAGCAGATGAAAGCAATTGATGCATGTCCAAAAGCATTTGCAATTTGTTGGAAGGCATGAGAAACTGCTACTATGATGTGCACAAATGAGTAAATGCTGTGCAAATGTAAATAGTGATGTGAGATATGCACCAAAGCGTCTGAGAAAACCTGTAAGTAAATACACTAATTTACACAACCCCTAAGAATTGTATTCAGCTGGTAACCCAAACCCGTTGGGTTAGTCGACTAGTTCTTCAGGCAAACTAGAAACTAGTTGATTTTACAAATACTGTATGTCGTTTTGCACATCATTGGTCTATTTCTTACACTTTCCACCTTGACAAGGCTCAGAAATGAGAGACCCCTTGGGTGATTGTTGTCTGCCATAGCCTACGTTCTTCTCCACTGATGACAATTATTTCACACTGTGCTCTGTGGAACTTCCAAATTGTCTCACTGAATACAAATAGAGAAATTTTGGAGAGCTCCAAATAGTTGACTTAAGTGTCAGCGCTACCCGGTTCTCTAATTTGCCGTGTCAAAAGGATCGCAATTGGTTGTGTAGAACGTTAGAGAGAGTGAAGGACGAGAATATTTAATAGCTCTGTCTGCTCGCAGAAGGATCCGCAGCACTGACATCCATCTATTTTTACAAGCTGTCCTCCAATTGGCCGCTGGGGGCTCGGTATCGGCTGGTTGGGACTTGTGCTAGTGTGTGCCATATGTCGAGCAATTTTTGAAAGCAGGGTGACCTCTTTATAGCGAGCAGAGCTAATGACTCTTCTCCCTTACGGTGTGACACTTTCAGACATTTATTGCGGCCCTATTCCCGCCCTTTTATACCCTGCCCTGAGATGGAGGTCAGACATATAAAGAGTCTGTAGTGTCCGCAAAACACAGCCTCACTGACATACATAAGCAGAGCTTTGGTTCAAAGACGACCACACTCGTGTTCCCAAAAACAAGAACCATATAGTCCTACCCTCGAAATTACACAACAGCCCACAATTACAACCCTGAGAAAGCTCGAGTTTTAAAAAGAATTATGGGCGGAGTACTGCGTGAGGGAAGGAGTCCAGTAAAATCAGCTTGAGTCACGGATTTCACTAGCCTCGATTTGGCTTTCATCTCCATGCCATTTTTAGATCATGTTATTACTGGGGCAGTTCAGAAGTTACGCTCGCAGAAGACTGGCTTGAAGAAAATTAATATTCACCACAAGGTTTTGTCGCATTTTACTGCACAGGAATAAAAACAGCTTGCGCCTTTTCCGTACGGCTGCCATTGGTGTCTCAGAAATCAAATTAATTATAATAAAGATGTGATTTATCGGACCATTTGATGTTGTGGCATCTATTTCATATTGTGGAACAGGATTCCTAAGTACAGAATGTGATTAAATGGTGGGGGGATAAAATGTAATTGTTTTACACATGGAATATTAATATCTCGGCTTTAGCTCCGCCAGTGTTTTAATCTTCTTGCCGTTATAATATACTTAATGTAAGCCTGCACACTGTACATTAAAGCATAGCTTATGATAGGCCAGCATCCCAGACACCCTTTTTATTTGACATTAGCATATGTTTTTGGATTATAATTGGATAACATTTGATCATATTAGAAGCCAGATGTAAATGCACCCCGACGCATTGTGATTGGCTCACTGAAAGCACATTCGATATAAGGTATAAATACTAAAGCATTGTCAATTATTTGCATACTATAGGCAATATGTAATACAGAGAATGTACTGTGATACAAATAACTATTATCTGGGACGATAATATCAAAACTATCTTTTGATGCAATGGATAGTAAGTTACTTGGACTCAGGTGCTTAAAAAAAAAAAGTTTCCCCTCTTTTTCTGTATGTTTAGTCCATATATATATAGTTCAGTCCATTATATTGACTAAAATTGACTGTGGGGAGTAGAGAGACAATACACCAGTAGAGAGACAATACACAAGTAGAGAGACAATACACCAGATGCATTCCTTCAATACTTTCCTCTATCCTTCTTCTTAAAGAAGGTAGCTGTTCTGTTAATATGCATCGACTTTTATAAAAAATAAATAAAAAAAAGTAAACAAATAGTTTACAATATTGGTGATTGAGCACTTTGTACATGTTTTCCTCCTTTTGATTTTTTTAAAGCCAAGCAAGCAGTCTTTTTTTATTTTTCTGACTTCTTTTTTTAAACATCTATATAGTTATTTTGTATTATTTTGTTTATTATCACCAATAAACTTGATAAATGGGATATTTTACATGCTAGCAGATGCATTTACAGTAAGCAAAATATTATGTTAACGTAGTCTCTATGTACAGTAAGTGTTATTTTTCATGAGTAAATACAATCGAATCTCTATCCTGTTTGAGCCATTTATACCCTGACCAGAAACATTGAATTGTGTCTCTGCCTTTAAATAGCTGCGGTTCAGCCTATTCCCGGTGTGTCTGGAGCTACAAGTTTAAGCCTTTAGCAAGACCTGTTCAACCTGCCTTTATATTGTAGCATCATGTCAAATTATTCTCTCTAAACTCTCCACACTATTAGTTTTATGATACATGGTGTTTTTCTGATATTGTTATTTGTGGGGAATGTTTTCCCTGGTTGCACACATGGATATTTTTCAGTTCTAATAGGTTTTGCCTCTTTAAACACTGACAGCAGACTTGATGACAGCACGGCACTGATGACTGATTTCACTACCGCCGTTTTTTCAGCATAATCATATATGCACATGTTTAATGCGTTTTTAACTAGAGGCCAGCTCGATACGAGAGGTGGAGAGAGTGGTTTCGAACATACGTGCTAGTGCACACCAAAGAGAGTGCAGCTTGGTTTAATTGCATCAAGGCTTTTATCAGACTAATAGAAAGCAGCTGCCTACAGGCTTGACAGGCAGAAAACTGTTTGACATTAACTGCTTGGTTGCCTGACATGGAAAGCTTAGACTGCTATGGGCTAGGTTATTCAGCACCGCGGTTTGTCATTGCTCAGGCAAAGAGCATTACTCCGGAAATATCTCCAGAACAGCATCCAAAGAAAGCTGGAAGTCTTTACTTCTTTATGTGTCGCTGTGTGAAATCTTGCAAAGTTCAAATTTTTTCTCCTATCCCAGTTGGGATTGAAAGGGCTCGAAGGGATTCCGTCATCGTTTATTCACCCTCACGTTGTTTTAAACCTGTGTGACTTTCTTTCTTGTGTGGAAAAGAAAAGAAGATATTTTGTCAAATGTTTCAGTTTTTCTTGTCCATACAATAAAAGTAAGTGTGGTACATGTTGTTTTTGACCCCACTGACTTTCATTGTATTGACAAAAACAGTTCTTCAAAATATCCTATTTGATCATTTTCATTTTTTGAGTTAACTTTTAGGTAAGCAGCTTGTACGTTGATTCCCCTGAAAACTCACTTGAAGAACTTTGGCTTTCCAATGCATTTGCATGAGAATGTATGGTCTGAGCTTGTTTTTCAGCACACTTCTTAGGCAACTGCTAGTCTAGTTGATGGTTCATGTAAACATATGTTTCTTGACTGACACAAAATACGACCTGTCAATAAATGGCTGGATGCTTCAGGAAACACTCAAATAAAGCTACACACATGGGTTAGACTGAAAGAGGAGGAGAAATCGAAGGAGAATGAGGTGGATGCTGGAGGTCCTGAGGGGTCTGCAGCCGTATGGTTTGAGCTAGGTAATGGTAGAGATCAATGTGTTGAAGGAGAGTCTGTTCTGCCATTTTGCACAGTGCTGAGAGGAAGTGGGAGAGACCGCCTCATCCATCACAGCTCTCCCCTCTGCACCTAATCAGATCCCCCCATCCCAATCCTGCTGAAACTCAATTACACTTCTGACAGAGGCTTTTACTGGTTCTCTCACACTCCCCTGCTTTGCTTTTGTCTGCTCCTGAAACACTATCCTTTACCGTAATGTTTATTCATGCATTTATTGTCGATATTTTGATCCATTAAGCCTCAGATCTGCAACTTCACCCCCTCTTTTATGATATTGTTGTCATAAACGGATTTGCCATTAGCACCTTACAGACAGTACACCGAGATAGATAACGTCACACTATGTCCTAACTACTAGATGTGATAAGACAAGATCTTATTTTATTTAAACATGTTGTTTTTGTCCTAACCTGTCCTAATCTGCCAATGCAACATTTTTTGTTTAATTTTAAGTTACATTTTTACATCTAATATTTGGTTTATTTTATTTCAACCTTATTTCAATGAACAAAAACAATTTGTATTATTTGTAGATTTAGTTTTAGGTAACAATAATAACAATGCAGTACACATAGCTGTTTAGCTGTTTTTCTTTCTCAATAAGCCTGGTGAAATGTCTCATTCAATAGACATTTAAGAACCGTTACCAGCTTGTTCTTTACAAATGATGGCCATTTTTGTTCTGTCACAATTTAGCTTGCAATATTGAGCAACATTTATCTTCCTTTCAAAGGGTTTTTTATTGGTTTCAAACCTCAGCAAAGACATTGTTTTGAGGGGACAAAGAAACAGACATGTGGTGACCGTGGAAAGCTACAAATTTTCATTTAAAGGCAAAACAAGATCAAAATGTAGCTTTTCACAGCCTCCCACCAGCAAACCACAACATAAAACTGATGTTTGCAGAATCAGTAAAGTCAAACAATGGAGAATAGGGAGTCAACACAACCGAACACGCAATGTTATAAAAGAAGCGTCAACTCAGGATTCAGGATTCTTACCAAACTATGACTTTTGTTAATGTGCAAGAGGATTTCTAAGTATATTTTGTGGCTAACAGTGCCACTGTATTTCTCAGAGTGAATAACAATGCTTTTATGTGGAAATGTTATTCGATAAACAAGTAAGAACAAGAAAAACTCCCACAAGTAGAAAATCATTCTCACTTTAATTTTCACCCTACATCAAGTTGCCTTATTCTAATAGTCTCAATTAATCTCTCGAAAGGTAATCCACCAACTATTGTCAGCACTCGCTAAACCTGCTTATTCAAGAGGAACGTTTTGCATGACTTCCATTGACTTTGTATCATTAATACTCACAGGGAGCAAATGCATTTTTTAAAACAGCAGTTTATTTATTTCCAGTACGATGAATAGAGCTGGAGCTCAGGGTGGGAAGGTATTTGCATGGAGTAAGATTAGGTTAAGCCACAGAATTGTGTTCATGAAGAAAAACTGAAAGCTGTTCCATTACTGAGTGAGATTTCATTAGCGTGATTCACGCTCGCCACATCACATGCTGAGAATCCAAGAAAATGGAGAACTTTCAGAGGTTCAAAATACAGGTTCTCAAGTGAGATGCCTGCAAACATGTAATTAGACTTTCAGCTTTTAAAAGTACAGAGAATAAAGCAGAAAAATCTGTAACTTAGAGCACCTTCCTTCTTCAGACCTACAAGGAGAAAGCCTACAATAGACGATTACCTCATTCAGCTCCCTATGGTTTCAGTGAGAATTCGCTAATGTGAAATGCAGACGTGCAATAATGAAAGAATGACTATTTGAGGATGTATATTAGACGTTTTTCATATGCTTAGTACATCTCAGGAACACAGTTTTGGCAGGTGCAGTGATTTTAGCTGAAAATCGTGCGTATCGAGCATGTAGATAATTTAAAGCGCAAAACAGTAGAGCATTCCTTCATCCTGAATCATTCTGCTCCTTGGAGAACACATGGATCACTTTCCTGGATGCGGCTCAACAAATACACATCAGCCTATTTTAGCATCGACGTTCCACTTACAGTGGTCATCTGCGTTGTATTTTTTCCAGCTGTGGTCTTGACGGTGGCACTGTGTCAGTTTTCCTACTCTTGTGCACGGTTAAAACATTCTAGTGCTCTTTTTTATCGTCTTTTTGTTGGCTTGGAGAACAAAGCACTGAAATCTCAGATTACGGACCTTAAGGTAACCTAAGCGGCTGCGCCCTCCCTTTTTTTGTGTGTGTCTAAAGAAATTATACAAATACAAAGGCAACCTTTTATTCTGGACAAATGTTAATTCTGTGGTTGACTATGTGCTGCGTGTACTTTTTAATATAAATAACAGATTAATATAACAATAAATATGTAGACAGGCTTCAAAATGAACACATTCTAAGCACCACATGGAAATTAAATTTGCCTTTTTTTAGGAACTGAAGCATAATTTAAATATTCTGACACTTACTGTTTTTTTACATGACATAAGCGAACAAATCAAATGAAGACATGTTAGCACATCTAATATTGATGGAAGTGTTTGTTACTGTACATACAGAGTTCTTCTCTGTTTATTTATTCTGTCATAAGCCCATCATGTAAGTGTCAGAAATTGTTTTCTAAAAGCATTTAACCTACCGCAGAGGAAATTTAACCATCAGAAGTTTATCAAGTGTGATTAACTTTTTTATTGTTGTAAACTAATCACATTAGCAACCAAAATATGTCAAAATTCATGTTTTATGCGAGGTAATGTTTCACATAGATAGAACACGATGATCTAATGTGCAAGAAAAAACAGAACAATTTATGTTTATGTAATGGATTTATAAAAATCTATTTATTCAACTTTTTTTTTTGAAAAATTGTATTTAAAAAAACAAACATTTTGATTCCAATAATTATATTAATTATTTTAAGAATTATCCAGTCTAATTATGCTAAATGTTATTGTTTATTATCATTATATTTAGCTAGTAAAAATTGTCAAATCACCTGCTAAAATTTTTGTGTGTTCATTTATGGCTGCAATCACCTTTTGTAAATTTCATTGGGCCAAGTACAGACACTTGAGCCACTCCATTAATGGAGAGACATTTCCTGCCAGCAGCTTGGAAGATGTTGCCTCAGTTGGATCACTCATCAATGACTTAAAACAGATTGGTGGGGTTTAGTGCAAGACTAATCTAATAAAAAGTCATGTAAGTGCATTATTGACCCCTGACCATTTTACTGATTTCCATTGTCTCTGACCAGAACACCATGGCCAATCTAATTACAGAGGAAGCGTAATGGACTTACATGCAGGGATTACCCTCTTAACACGATCAGCAGTATGGATTACCTTTTCTACATCTGTGCATCCTTGAAATTTTATACTGAATGGAACTGGATCTACCAGCATTTCAATTACCATTGCAGAGCGTCAAGGTGTCCAGTCACTCAAATGTGAGCCATATTTGTGGTAAAAAGGTCAATTCAATACGTCTAAGTGGCTCGCCAGCTGTACAACGGTCCAGTCACTTTTCTGAACACAGCATGGATTGATCTGCTGTTGTGGGCTTCTTTAGAGCAATTGTTTTGCGTTAGTTTGGTTTTAGTAGAGCAATCATTAAGCATGAGTACAACTAGTCTCTTGTCCTCATTTGCTGTCCTCTCAGATGGGTCTTTCATATTTATTAACGTTGGAGGCTGAACTGTAACCCTTAAATGCACAGGCAACACCAATTAATCCCAGCCTCTGGCTGTTTTGCTGCACTATAAAATACAGCCAAAGTCAGAATTACTCTGACTCATGGAGACTATAACCAGTAACCAACAACTCCTATTTTTACTGTACTCTTCTTTTTACCCATACATTTCTAAGCTGAGTGCATCTATAGCGTTCACTTTTCCTCTATTAGCCTCCCGCTCTCTTATTTCCCGCTGTTTTCTTCTGGTGTCTGGACAGCTGAATGCAGCTGGTCTCTTTGTGTTTTTGCTAAGCTCAAAACGTTAGTCTGCAGAGAGTCAGACAGACCATCATATCCGACCAGCTGTCAGACACATTGCTCAAGCTATTGTGGGGGTATGAAGGCAGAATCTGTAGCCTTTGGTGAGTATAGCAGTCTCAGCAGCCTTATGAAGCGGCCTTATGACACTTTGAGTTTTTTGAAAACTGTGCGTGACTGTTCCAAATGTAAAAAAAAACTTCCTCTACTCTTTTTTTTTTTTTTTTTGGGCACAAAGATTTTTTCTCTGTCATTTGATGATCTTCTTTTGAGCTTTTTTTTTACAAAAATAGTACAGATTTCATACTTTATAGCTATGATGATTAAATTCCTCTATTCATGAGTACAAAATGAGTACTTTATATTTGTTAAACTGTCCATTTGGGTTTGATTTATAGATAAATTACAGAATGAAACTGTTATATTGTCAAATTCTGTAAATCTGTTAAATATATTTAATTAAATCTCACACGTCAACACATTATGCTTCACATCACACTGCTTGAGCAGCAACCGAAATTTGCAAAATCATAAAATTTTGTTGTGGTGCTTAGTCCTGGTATAATGTACAACATTTGAGTTGATGGTCGTTTATATATCCTTGTGTTGCAATTGACGGAACTAGGTGCTCCCGAATGTTTGTGTAAAACATTTACGCTCTACGGCATCTAGGCTCTACGGCACCTATTAGGACTTGGCTTAAAACTATTGCCAGTAGTTTGTGTCTCGTGCTGCATGTCTATTCTTTCTCCTTTCCATATTTTTAGAAGCACAAAGACATGTCTTTATTTATGGGTCCGGGTGGGCTGTTTAACTGAGGCAGTGATTGGAAGTCTTACTAGAGAGGGGAGTTAACCATGACTCACTCCCTCTCCCTGGGCAAATGCTGTCTGCTTTCTACAATCTTGAGAGCTGCTGAGTGCCTGGTCAGCTCAGCATAGCAGAGGAAGCAGTCTCAGACATTTTTCCGTCATTTATTTACCCAGAAGATGTCAGATTAGAAGTTATGCCTTTGCATATTTCATGACCTCATGGCTTTTTCTAGGTTAGATTCAAGATTTCCTTCAGTTTATTACCAAAAGAATGTAAAATGACAGAGAAGATATAACATGTAAGACAATCCCAGTGTGCATCTCATTGTCATGGTAATGTCCAACATTGTCCGGCTGTGCCCCCAGTAATTTTGAGGCTTCCTTGGCAACAGGCTGGAATCCAAAAAAAAAAAAAAAAAAACGTTAAGAGAGTATAATTGAAAATGCTGAATATGTATGTTTTTGTCAAATGTGGTAACCTTTAATATTCCAGACAAAGCGTGGATTAGCATAAACTGCTTAACACAGACACAGTACATTATTGAAACCGAATGATCGTTACAGTCTTTGAGTTGATAATGACTGGTTTTAAAGCAGAATATATTTTCTCTCTCCCGCAGTGATTATGTATTTAGAGAAACATTTGAAACATTTGCTGATGCTAATACATTAGTAAACAAAGTGCTTATATTTTTTTCTGAATATAAAATATTTCTTAGAAAAGAAACCATTTACCCAAAATGAAACCCCTTTCCCTCTGCCATAGCTTCTAAATTGTGTTAGCTTTTGCACGTATTGCCACAAAAAAAGACACTTTTCATGTCTGTGATAACTTCAATAAATTGATCCCAACTGATTGTGATGCGCCAGGTTTCAATATGTGGAACCGTGAGTGCTGTTTGACTTTTTATTGAATAATTTTTTAGTCTGTTCCTCACACAAAGTTTGATTCAGAAGAATGTAGTATAGTGGAATATAGTACATAAAGATAACTATTATGATTCTTTTGTTTTGTTTAATAGCCCCCAGCCCATTCTCACCCCAAGGCGTCATTTAATTGAGATTTTTGACCATGCTTCAATAACTGACGCTAAAGGGTGCCTTTAGCGTCAGTTAGATGACGCTCATCCTCGAGCGTCATCTAAATGACGCTTTTGACCATGCGTCTAAATTAGACGCACACGGAACCCTTTAGCGTCAATATGAGACGCGCCTACCTACCCATACCTAAACCTACCCATAACGGAAGCGTCATCCAACTGACGCTAAAGGCACCCTTTAGCGTCAGTTAGTTGACGCATGGTCAAAAGTGTCAATTAAATGACGCCTTGGGGTGAGAATGCGTTGTAGCCCCATATACTGTAGTTGCTATATGATTTCATTGTATATTTTATATATTTTAAAATAATTTATTTTGTGTTCACACAAGAACGTCATGCAGGTTTGGAACAGCATGAGGATGAGTAAATAATTTTCTTTTCTTTTGTCACTTTTGAAATCTTTTTATATATATATATATATATATATATATATATATATATGGAGGACAGCATTATACAGCTCTAAAATATGGCAAGATGTTTTGCAGTGATTCCAACTATTCTCAACTTTTTCCAAATGTGAGAATTTGTTACCTTAGACTTTCCTAGGTTCGACAGCTTCGCAGCCCAGACTCTACTTGGGAATGGGTTTGATTCGATCTGTCTGCCAGCAGCAGACAGAATACTGAGACTGTGTCTATTTGATCTTTGACTGCAAGGATACTGTTGAGTTTTTTTATTTATTTTTTTATGAGTTTCCGCTGTCGTTTCAACTTTACAGCTGCAGATAGTTACCAGTTTCAGCATCACCCAGATGTGGGTTATATTACGGAAGAATCCAACTGGAATAAACGTGTCAGGACTAGAGTAGTATGAGGATTTTAGCAGATGACACATGGTAATAAAATATGTGTCTGCTGCTGTGGTCTGGGAACTTGAAATGAGACGTTCCTAATCATTTCTCCAGCACATGAGCTGAGCGACCAGCGTGGGCTGCTCTGAGTGCTTACCCTACGGGAACCCAGGCATATGAAAGAAGTGGCATAGACTAGGCTGGTATCAAGGACTCAGGAAGTCTTCCGAAGAGACTTGAAAACCCAGAGTCTCTTAACATCTGTCTAGACGGCATTAAAATGCCTGGGTGATAGCCTGATATAAGAGTGTCAACTGAAATACACACAGACATGCTCACTCTTCATCTAATTGGAATTTGGAGGTACTAGATCTAGATATAGGTCATTATAACTGGATAAAATAGAATAGTTCAGTTGAAAATGAAAATGATTTACTCACTCATGATGTTCCAAACCTGTATGACATTATTTTTGTTCAGTGAAATACAAAAGAGAGAAACATTATTTTCCAAGCTCTATTCCATCCAATTACAGTGAATTGGGACTGAAGCTTTCATGCTTCAAAAATGGGGCAAAAGCATCATAAAAGTGGCCCATATGACTCTTCTGAAGTGATATCATAGCTTTATGTGGGGAACACACTGAAATTGAAGTAATTGAATAAAAAATATATATTGTGTCTGCTCTCATTGGCAGAGTACATAGCAAGAAAGTGGCTATGTCTGATTTACAAACAAATCATTCTTTTGAGTCTGATCTTTTCAATTTGTTTATCTGTTTCCCCCCACCAAATCCGATTCGTTCACAAATCAGATTGACTCTTTTGCTTGTGAACTGGGGCTCGAGCATTCAAATATTGTGCAAAAGCTTCATAAAAATTGCCCATATGACTCTTCAGGAACGGGACATAATATCTTTGTGTGAGGAACAGATTCAAATTTAAGTAATTAAGACCCGGTTTTACAGAGGGGGCTTAGACTAAGCCACAGTTAGGCCTTAGTTCAATTAGAGCGTTTAGTTCAATTAGGGTGTTTAAGTAGCTATTATAAACATGCCCTAGAAAAAAAGAAAAAAAACATTACTGGTGTGCATCTTGAGACAAAACAATGGCAGTGACATATTTTAAGATTTTTCAGTACAATAAATCCTTATCTTGAGCAAAATAAGCAAGCTGACATTCAGTATATACAAACATATACAAATGTCATTTACATCTTTTAGTTTGTCAAGAGATTTAAAGCACCTTTTTTTAATAGTGCGCATGCGTGCGTACATACAGTACGTAAGAACGAGCCTACGGTTGAATCTGAAAATAAAGCAAAATAACTGAGAAAAATTAGAATTAGTCATGAGATGCCATGTCCTAAATTATAGCAAAACATCTAGCATTAATTCAGTCTCAAACTGATTCATTAAAAGAAGTTATTACTCCGCCGCCTGCGTGACATCATTTACCAACGTGGATGAACAACATATTTGCAACAATAAGGTTTAGGGAAACAGTCGTGACTAACTAGTTGATTTCTTCAAGGATGCGTCATACTATAGTTAAGCAGTGAGATGTCATTGCACACAAAACACACCCCAGTTCAGTTTTCAGAATGTCCTTTTGTATTTAAAAAAAAAAAAAATTTGATTAAGTAAATGATGAACAAAAGAGAATTTTTGTGTGTACTGTTCTTTTAAAATGGATCCTTTGCCTTGCGTTCCGAACATTCTTTCTCTTGCTGCCTTCTAGTCTAGTCAGCTTGAATTTGGATCACATCTTGTGGCCACTGCATTTGCAGTTTGTGTTTTGTTGCTCTGCAATTTGTCAGCTATGTTTCTTCGATAGTATCACCTGATAATCATTTACAGCATGAAAGCAACGTGTCCTTCCTTTCCACTGAAGGACCCAAAGAGCTTGATCCCTAAACTGCTGAATAATTTACATTTTTGCAACACACCTACAATGTAGCACATCGTTCATTTTCTCAGAAGATAACAGCATAGAGGACTTAGATCGTTACATTCCTCACCCTGAATTTGATGTGTCTCCTTCAGGAGGACTTTATCGTAAGACAACAGATAAAGAGGTCAGACAGATCCCAGAAGCACGCAGCGTACAATTCTTGACCTTCAAGTGTAGCATTTTGCCAGAGCGCTGTGTTAAAATGAAAGTGTATAGGTGAGTGTGTGTGTTTGTACGGCTGTGGGCACTGCTTCTGTTCCTGGACATTTCTTTTGTCTGTGTGATACAGAAAAGGGGAAGGCATCTTCAAAAGCTCTCAGAGAAACCATTAGCTGGGTCATCTAAGGGTCAATAAACCCAGGACGCCCAGGAATAAGGCAGTCATTCTTGAACTAGGAAAAAGGGAGTAGTGATGGTAAAAACATCATGAATTATTTTTGACCTGGCGCGATTCCATTTTCATTTGCTGTTTTCGTTGGCCTTCGCTCTAGCGGTCAGAGTAAACTGTTTTCATTCTCAAGTGGAGATATCATACAACGTTCTTCTTGAATGGGCAATTTGGCATCATGAGCGTCTTTTGATTTTGAACTGCCATGCTTCCCGCAAAGGTTTTTGAAGCATGGCGTGTTCAGATTATATAAACTGAATAAAAAGCCTCATGAATTGTTAGTGCAGTTTGCAGGCAAAGCATCACTGAACACACTGGGACCAAAGTGTTGTTCGACTCTCGTCTTACAATGTCCAGTATGAAAAGCCCAAAGACGGGGTAACTCAAATAGAGACAGCCTAGATTGGAGTAACGCCCCAGAGCATGCTTGACCAATTTGCTACATGTCTGGTTACATATATCCATGAAATCATGGATTCTTCTTTTGCTAATCCACTGGAATGGCCATTTCCTTTATATGGTTGTTAAACACAGAAAATCATTACAGCACATACAGACTGGCACATGTGAATACAGATTCTGTACAGCAGGGCCAGCTGACGAGTGGGCAGCATGTTCAGCCTCAGAGCAGATACGAGACACAAAGTAGGCCAATTCTCTGTGGAAAAGCTCTGTCTCTATCTGAAGCCTTGCTGACCATTTCATCTGCGTTATGCCGACAAGAGTCTTGAAGTGTCCACTGTATTTCCATTAACATGAAGCTAGCCCATCTAATTTCTTCTTGTTATTTCTGTTTTTAAACAGAGTTTAAAACGTTTCATTTTTATTCCATCAAAAGTGAATTGTATTCACACCACTTCAGTAAAAAATTCATTTAGTTTACAAATAAAATTATATTTACATATATTTATATATATATATATATAATTATATTTACTGTGGGCAATTGCAGTCGTTCTCACTACTTTGAGGAAAGATTAAGCATGGAGCAAGATTTGTTTTACCAACGTTTATGTTACATCAGTCATTCACACTAGAGCTCGGCTAAAAAATACACTGTAAATAAGTAAGTGATGAATATGCACTTGTTAATGCTTATGGTGAGGAATTACAGAATTACATCTCATAATGTACCTCAAACTGAGTAGCGTATCACTGAGAAACGTCCTTCTCGAGTCGTCCTTGCGATAACTATATATGAATAACTAGTTCTTCCCGTGTTTCATCATCGGACTCTTGCTCGGATTAATATGGTAAAATTAACGTCATTGTTTTGTTACTGTGTTTAGTTTACAGTGTAGGAAGCCTCAGGACAAGCAGAGCTGACGTTGTTATGGCAACTATATACGTTGTTATATTATTACCTTTTGAAAGGGTACTACCTTATCTACCTAACAAACATTCTGACATCATTTGCTCACTTCACCCTCTTGATGTTCTTGTATGACAAACTTGTAATCTCTGTGGAACACAAAATAACATATTTTGTGATTTTTCTTTTTTTGACTCATTACATTAACAACATTTATTTTCAAAATATCTTCTTTTGTATCCCACAAGAGATTCATACAGGTTTGGAACAACACAAGGGAGATAAAATGATGACACATTTTTTATTATTAGATCAAATATCCCTTTAAATAAACTTTCAATATAAAATAAAAGTTTTTGCTTTCAAACATATTTAAGTCTGGACATTGACCCGGTCAGTTTGTGGTGCATATTTCCATGTGTTCGAGTACACAAATAATTTCTACTAGATATCATCAGCACCTGCCTCAGAGGTTTCCATGGACATTTTAATCAACATGGAAAAATAAATTGTCTCAATAGTCTTACTATGATATATCAGAAACCACAATGGGGAAAAAAGCTGCCCAGAGAAACGATTTTCACAAAGTACAGCTCACAGCTATTGGCTATTTTCCAGGAAAGCTCTGTGTCTTAGTCGGCACGTATCTTGTGGATCTGAGTGTGCTCTATCCTACTCTACTTTTATGTTTCATTATTTCAGAGACTGAACGTTGTGTTTGCCTACCATCACAAAAGTGCAAACAACACTTACGGAGACTTTAGACAGAGGTCGTGACAGTTGTCAGGCTTATGACTTGACATTCTGATCCATGAATTCAGATCAGATCTCAACTGTGCTCACATGGACATTATGCTGATCACAGGGATCCACTTAAAATCCTGCGTAGAATTCAAATAGGAAATGTCATTCGTAATTGGGTATGCCGTGACCTTTTTTATCGGCAAGGTGTGCCATGGTTCTCTCCTTTTGCTGCATCCCTAATTGCCTACTGGGTTATTTTTTTCTTCCTGAACACCCACTCCAGAACAAGACCTGTTGAAGAAGCTGCTCAATGGATTTTCCCAGGCTTCTTGTTATTCATCATATAGTCACCATTCCTAAATTCTACAGGACTAGGGAATGGATGACACTCTGCTTCTTTATAAATTGTAATGTTAGCTGGAGGTATGAAAAATGTTTGACACGAATGCTGTGTTTCAGCACCCTGGTAGTGCATTATGGACTAGCAGTGATGTTGAAAGAGAACTTGAAGACAGATCCATCTTTACTGACAGGTCGGATCTGGATGGGTGAACCGTGATGGAGGCTTTGGGCTTAAGCTCACAGTCCTGTCTGGGTTAGATGTTGGCCAGTTAATACCTTTATATTCAGAGAGTCTTTGAGTGAGATTGAGTCTAAAATCTTGAATTTTCAGTGGTTTATCATCAATTTTTTTAGTGTTGCTTTTATTATTTCCCTCCATTCTTTGTACTGTTTGCCAATTTGCACCTGATGCCACATATTGATTTTTTTTGTAAGAGCATTCAGAAAAAAATAGATGTGTATTAGTGTGCAAATCGTGTGTATGTCAAATACAATATACAATACGAATTCAAATACAATACCTAACATTAACCAATAATATAATTATTGAATCATAAAAAAAAGTATAACAACAGTAACTGTGTATTATCTAAAACATCTGTGTATTGGCAAAGCAGTACCATATCCACGTTATACACACAAAGACTTACAAATCTGGATATGGCAGCATTCGTAAGTTTGACATTTGTGTGGATCCACCACTTTTATTCATCTCAGGCTGCCTAGGGTTCATGATGCCCTTTCTGACATTGCTGAACCAGTGACCTCTGCTGAACCAGTGACCTCCATAAAACCTCATATTCTGCCTTGTTGGATTTCACAATATTTTTGTGTGTCCTCCCTGTTAATTTGAAAGAAATCAATGTTTAGATACTTTAAAATTCGTGCTGTATTCACCATTTATCATGTACTTGGTAAACAAAGTCTGTTTCTGAGTTCAAGGAACCCCTCTCATTTATATTTGAAAGATAAAAAATCACTATTTATGCACATTCCTGAATCTAAAAAAGTCGGAGCCTACAAATTGCCAGATTTAATCAGTAACCCTTGGACAGCCTTTAAAATATCTGAGGTTGGAAACTTGAGCCAAAGAAAGCTTTTTTTTTTTTTTAAATACTAAACATTTTATCTCAGGAATGCATAAAAATAATAATAACTTATTTTCTTAAAATAGTGTAATCACAGTTGGTAATGAGGTGAGTCTGTAATTACGAGACCCCCGTTCTAACTCACTGAATTACAAACAATAGTATTAAATTAGTCTAATTTATTTTGGTTTTCATCCAAACATTATTTGAGGCCTTAATTGCCAAAAGAAAAAGCAAATCTTGAGAAATGCACAATTTCACTTTAGTTCTGCAGATGCTCAAAGGTATCTGCATTTTTGCTAGGTGTGTAGATTGAAACTCCATAAGTAGTTTCATATTATGATTTTGTGAAATGCATTTTATTGTACACTAAGGGACCAACAACACCTCAGTGTCTCTTTAAAGGCTGATAATCTACTTTGAATTAGAGCAGATTGGCCAATCACAGTTTGTGTCATTGTGTCTTGGATGCAATTATCTGTGACAGGTGAGAGGCAGATGTGGCAGCAGTGTCTCTGTCTCTCTGGCTGTGTCTGAAACCTGAAAAATACTGTTTTCTCAGGCTGGAGGATGGATGAGATCAATGCACATCCGAATCCAATGTTTGAGAAACATCCTGTCTCCTGTCATCTGGTTGATTTATGTTTCTGAAATACCTAGAAATAATCCCTTTAGTCATTAAGTATTGGCTTGTTTTTTTTTCTTTTTCTTTTTCTGTTAAAAATTAAATGATTTTCCTTCAGATCATTAGATAGCTGTGATTATATAGTGCCTTGTAAATCAGTTTAAAATAGTTTTTGAGTAAGACCATTAACACTTATTTCTAAACTATAGAAATGCATGAGAAAAAGTCTAGATACATTATTGACTAGCCAGTCAGTCAAAGATTGTGACACCTAAAGCTTTCCTTTCAACACCACTCCCTTTTTATATTGGTAGGAACTGCAGTGTTCTGTATTTCAAATGAGCACCTCACAGTATTATGGCCCTGTCTAATCTTTAAATCAGTAAACAACTGTTCAACTGGCTATGTGTCTATAGATGAGTTTCCTTTCTACATCAAAATTTGAGGTTCTGCATGGCCAGACGTACATCGACATCTCCATTCAGTGCATATCACTTAGAGTGGTGTTTCTTATTCATTTAAGCCAGTCAGTCGAGTATTTGCTCTGTAATAAAACACATGCCAGTGTTAATAAAGGTGCGTGTTGGAGACATGCTGTGGGAAGTTGTTTTGGTTGCTGACTGAGCGCCATGAACAGAGCAGATGGAGTGTATCTGCAAAGCAGATGAATGTGTCATATCGACAGTAGTAGATGTGTCTTCATTACATGTATTAAAACGTTGAAACATCATTAAATCATTTCCCCAAATCAGGTTGAATGAGAGGAGGTGATCATGTCTGTTTCTGGTTGACCATTTCACCAGTCAATTGCAAATATTATGACTAGTTTTTTGTGCTTTTGTGTCCTTTTTAAAGCTTGAAAGTAGGGATGAACCATTATTAAAATTGTCTACCACAATAAATGGCCAGTATTAAATTGTGTAATTTTATGTCTAAATAAAATAATAAAATCACTTGTTTTAAATCCTATAAGCAAATTTAGAAAGAAATTTAAGAAAGAAAGAAAGAAAGAAAGAAAGAAAGAGAAAGACATGAGAGTGACCCTTGTCTGAACATCGGCCTGTTCTGTTTTTGTTACTTTGAGAGGCTGTATTTCAATCCGATCCATTAAAGCAAACAAACAACAGACCAGATAATGAGAAACAGAAGATAGAGACAAACACTCAGGACACATTTGTCTGTCCTTGATAGTGATCATGTCGTTTCGAAAAGTCTGTACCTCTGAGAAAATGGCTGTTGAATTAAAGTGTAACCTGGAGAGCAGGCTGTGACCCTGGGGTCAAAGTAAAGGAAAAACATTAGTAAGGGTCTGTTCTCTTTCACTGTTTCTAAACACAAAACATGTCCTGGGAATTAGTAACCTGATGGTTTGTGTTGACATTTTGACACTTAACTTTTGCGTTTAAGCGTTGTTTGGGGTCTAGCAGTTGCTGCTGAGCTGTGCTGGATGCCCTGCAATTGTACGTTATTAAAGTAATTGAATACGAGGTAAAAGGGCAGCTGGTTTTACCTTAGCAAATATGTGAGTATCCTTCTGGTGGTCTGCAAATGCGCAAATGATTGCAAAGACAAAAAGCCTTTAAAAGATTTTGTGAAGACATTGAATATTACTTAACTCACTCCCTTTTGACTGTTGAGTGGTGAAGGCATCATGCATGAGTGAAGATCCTTACCTGATCAGTTGGATATTGTTTATGTATTTCAATAGGATTTCTTAAAAAAAAAATACTGTCATTTTTCATTTCTCTTTTCTTTGATCATGCACTTGCTGTTAGGGTTGGGTACCGAAACTCGGTTCCAATAGGGAACCGGTTCCGACGTAAACGGTAGTAACCAGACCGAATAAGAACGACAATTTCGGTGCCTGATTTCGGTGCCTGTAAAACATCTCGCGGCACGAATGATCCAATACATATAAATAAAACATCTCTAGTTAACCAGCAGAGCATTCATTTCGTTCGTTTGTTAAATAAGAGGCGATCTAGCACTGAAATGTGTTTTTTAAATCAAGTGATCAAAGTGCTCTTTGCCTCTGCGATCAGTGGCGCGGATGGCTCGCGCACCCAGCATTGTCTTCACTCGGACGCGCGCTTCAATCGAGACTCTCTATTCGTTCCAGTGAACTCACAAAATATAATTCACAAAAACGTGTCCCTGCTTGATATACAACCACTGATGAGCATAATTGGTTTTGATGAGAACAAAAAAAAAAAGAAAAAAACTGTACGAATTACAACTCAGATCCTCTGACACGCTTGACGAAAGTTCAAGTTCAGCAGCTGCCAGTGTCTCTATAGCACGCAGTGTGTTTATCGTGCAATTTATATGCGAAAATTTGATTTTATGTGCATATGATAGGCTACGAGGTTTTCGCGTGCATTTGATGCGCACTTCATTGCGTGTAATACACACGCATCCCACACCACTAATTCTACCCAAAGCCAAATGTATTATACACACGCACCCCACACCACTACTAAACATATAACCAACCCATGCGTATCCTATGCACGTAAAAACTAATTTTCGCGTATAAATTACACGATAAACACTGCGTGCTTGAGACGATCTAGTAGTGCGATCGGGTTGCGACATCACAGACGATGATAACAGCAGCCGTTCCTCTTCAGACAAGTCTATTAGGCCTATTTTAATGCCAACTGCAAACCTTGCATATCAAGTAGGCTAGCAAACACAGTTGCCATTAAACAGCGAGTGTGACAACGTGTGCAAAATGTTTTAACAAAGTTCCAACATGTCTTTATACGAGGCTATAGGCTACTGTGTGTGTTAAATATTTCTGCTCAGTGTCAGATATTTCTCTGCTTGAAGTAGTCATAATATGTGAAGACAAAATGTTGATCTTAACTTAAGTATTTTACATCAGTAGCCTATTAAACGGCGCAATTTTTCATTTAATCAGAAAATCTTTAAATAGCCTATTTAAGTTAATATTGTGTCCAGTTTGGCCCTGTAAATAAAAGGGTATTATTTTTTGACAAAGTGTGTGCGGTTTCGTTTTCTTAAGTATCGGAACAAGAACCGTTTAAGCACCGGAACCGTTTAAAAAATACCGAGTAGGTACTGGTATCGGATAAAACCCAACCGATACCCAACCCTACTTGCTGTCATCTGAACCTTTGTTTGCTTCACACTAAATCTATCTATCTATCTATCTCTATCTATCTATCTATCTATCTATCTATCTATCTATCTATCTATCTATCTATCTATCTATCTATTATCTATCTATCTATCTATCTATCTATCTATCTATCTATCTATCTATCTATCTATCTATCTATCTATCTATCTGTCTGTCTATCTATCTATCTATCTGTCTATCTATCTATCTATCTATCTATCATCTATATATCTGAACTGTAGTTGTTTTTTAAACTCCCAATATGTTTGTGCATTCTTAATTGTATACTATTCAGCTACAGGGTTGAAAAAAACGGCAGTATTAAAGATATTAAACTCTGTCAATGTGAAGGTCTAGAGTTCTTTTGATCATTAGACGAAATATTCCACAGAAATCCCACAGGAGCCTTTGATTTAAAGATCAGGTAGGTGTGAGGTATTGTTTGGGTTGAATTTTTTCTTTTTATTCTTGAGGAAGTGCCAGGTAATGATAGAAGAATTGCTTTCTACAGCTCCCCTGGAGCTTGACAAGCTGGATATTGGGTGGGTGTTTGGTGTTCAAAACATCCATCACACATTATATGGTTCTGGTAATAATCTTCCTCTGTACTCTCTCCTGTGTCAGACACTGTTGTTTCAGTTTATCAGCACCGTAAAATAGACAGAAGAATTTTCTTTCTAGATTGCGTGCATTTGAGTGTGTGCAAATGTATTCGTGTTTGAAATATTTTTGAGAAGCTGATAGAACTGTTTTGTCCAAACATCAACTGACTTGATCGGTTTTAATTGGGCCTGACGTTCATGTCAGGAAAACAATTATAATAACAAATCAGCCTTTAAAAGCTTTCTTAACTGTCTTGTTGTAATAGGATTGCAACAGTTCTGTTTTATGAATTATTTCCAATACAATCAGGATACTGGCTGATGACAACGCATGGTTATTGTTATACCGCAAAACTTCAAATGATAGCCCGGGCTTTTATTTTTCCAAATCGCCGAACTGCACCGGAGTGTATTTGAGACAGGCGTCTATATGAGACAGGCCTTTAATTTAGTGTTGAGATGTTGTTCATTGAGTGTAGGCCTAGAGATAACGATCCAAATAGCAGGCTGATAGACGGAAAGCACGACAGTAGGAGGTTACCACATGTCTAAAGGGGGTCGCACACCAGATGAGAAGCGCAGCGCTGTGCCACGTCTAGGACAACTCGAGGTATCGCACACCGGACACGCACTTTCTCAGTTTATGGCCAGCAATATTGTTACGTTTAAGGACATTATGAAATTAAGATAATCACAATTCGCCATCATGCTCTTCTAAATGTATATGACTTTCTTTAATATTTTAAAGTTTGTTTCCACTGTTTTTGTCCATTCAATTAAAGGGATAGTTCACCCAAAACAATTATCTCGTCATTACTTACTCAACCTCATGTTGTTCCAAACCTGTAAGTTATTTTAAAGAATGTTGGTAAACAGACCCATTGACTTCCATAGTAGGAAAAAAAAAAATGCTGTGGAAGTCAATGGGCGCCATGAAATGTCTGATTACCAACATTCATTAAAATATCTTCCTTTGTGTTCAACAGAAGAAAGAAACTCTTACAGGTTTGGAAAAACATGAGGGTGCGTAAGTGATGACAAAATTTTTATTTTTGGGTGAACTATCACTTTAAAGTGAATAGGGTCTAAAACAACTTCGGACCCCTTTGACTTTCATTGTATGAGCTAAAACATTTCAAAATATCTTATTTTGAGGTCCACAGAAGAAAGGTTATATAGGTTTAGAAAAACTTGAGGACGAGTAAATGATCTGAATTTAAATTTGTGGATGAACAATCCCTTTATCATGAGATATACATGACAGCTATATGGATGGATCTCACGCCCATTCTACACGCTTTAGGCCAAGCCTTAGTAAAGCAACTCACGTCCCGCCGGCCGATAGAGCAGAAAGCCGTTGATGCTTATTTATTTATTTCTGTAGCTTTTTAGTCTTTAAGATTTATGACAGAACATTTGCAACATTACTGAGGCTGTTTACACAGGCCAACACGAGTGCTGAGAAGATGATATTAGTGATGAAAGGCCTGAGGTTTTCTCATTATAGCACCGTGGTACAGGTCCGTGCTCGTGGGAATCTCTATGAGGAGTCTGCCGCCTACGACGTGCCCTTACTGGTGCCTGAGAGAGGGTGGGACTTTGGCTGCTACTGCTCTGTGATTGGCCAGAGCAGATCACCATCTGATGTTCTCGAAGGGTCAGTACGCAATAGTGTGGGTGTGATCACGAGTGTGTGACAAAGCAAATGTTACAAATGCACTCTCAAGGTCGGACAGACAGCATTCAGCGCAGTCATCCCAGACATGCTAATCATTTACTCTAATGCTCACAACACATATCCTTCCACAGGTGCTGAGCGGTTCATAGGGTACATTCACCAAGTCATCATTTGGGATAACTTGGGATATGAAGGGGTGTGACTCTCAAATTGTGATTGGCTTCTTTTGAGTCAAGTAAAAGTCAAGTCCCTTTTCTTTTTCCTGAATAATGATAACTATATACGTAATCACTGGGTGCGTCTCAGTCAGCTCCCTAGTTTCCTAGGTTAAAAAAAAATTGGTAATAAAAAAATCTATCACGCGCCATTATGTGTAATAACTTGGCTGATTAATGTTTTGTGGTTCAGAAGTTCCATAAAGAGAACATAGTGAGCATCGAAGTTCCCAGGTTTTCATGGTGCATTGTGGGACTTTTTAGGGAATGAATGTTTTAGTGCCCTGGTAGGATTTTGCGATTGAGAAAATAGCAGACTATCTGATCAGCAGTGCCCTGAATACTGAACTTGGGAGCTAATTGAGACACATTTTTTGTAATGTAGTTTTTTCATGTGATGGTAAAGAGTTTTTCTAAATTTCAGCACCTTATAAGTCACATGATCCTTCAAAAATCATTCTGATATGCTGATTTGGTGCTCAAGAAACATTTATAATATTAGCATCAGTTTTTTAATTTTCAGCTTTCAATTTTAAGTTATCAATTTTGAAAACAGTTTTGCCTTTTAATATTTTTGTGGAAACAGTGATAACATTTTTCAGGATTCTTTGATAAAGAGAAAGAGCAGCAATAGTTTTAAACAGAAATCTTTTGTAAGATTTAATGTCTTTACTGACTTTTGATACATGTATGTCCCTACTGAATATAAGTAATAATTTAATATGAGCATTAATCTTACTGACATTTTAACACTGTTACAAAAAAACAAACAAACAAAAAAACAACTATACAAAAAACTATACAAAAAAGTGACAATTAAATTATGCGTAATTAGGATACAAAAAATGCTATCTGTGATACATTGAATGTCATTTACACTACAATATGTCTTTTGATATGTAGTGGGTATTTTCAAGACCTATTCACAAAAGTTAGACTTTTCTGTGAGCTAAGCATGTCCACTGTTGGACATTGTTAGTAGACAATGTATTTAAATAGTTGAAGAAATACGAATTTAATGAACTAAGTCAGTTTGTTTATAGATTGGTGTTCATTCTCAGTTATAACTGAATTGTGAGTGAACAGTATTTATCACTCCAAACAGACTGTCTCAGAGTTTTTCTAGATTCCCCAATATAAAACCTTCTATTACTCTAGCAGCTATTGGTCCCCCCTTTTGTACAAGACAATGGGACGCTCAGTGCGTGACACGGCCAGGCTTTGTCTTACTAGAAAAAGTGCTTCCCATGAGCGGTCTCAGTGTATGAAGGCCTCCTGGCGCAGATGTTAGGAGTCTATTGTTGATCGTGATGTAGTGCTTGCTGAAGAGAGGGGTGAAGACCAGTGCCAGCCAGACGTGGAGGACGAGGGTGGGGGGCGTGCTGAGATGATAGAGACAGCATTACCTCATCCCAATGCTGACCTCAGGGCACGAAGACATGGCTGTTCAAGACACATAAAGTAAACCCCCCGCGTCCCGCTGTGCATCATAACACCCCAGGGGGTCTGGGCATGGAAAAATCAATTAGATGATACAATGAGGAGGACTATAATAAAGACATCACTTAATCTAATAATATCAAGTGAAATGGCTTTCCTTGTCTCCTACCTGCACCCTAGCAGCAACACTTCTGTTTAATTTCGTAAACGCGGAGGCTTCTAGCTAGAGTTGTTCCGATTCCGATACTATCGGAAATGCCGCCGATACCAATAAAAATTCTGGCATCGGTATCGGCGAGTACTTCTACCCATGTACCGATCCAATACCATTTTCTTAAACAATACCTAGTTATGCACGCTAGCTTTGCTTAAAGCTGCAAATCGGAGATAAATTCTTCTTCGCTGCTCTAAACAGTGGTTGCTTGTGGCAACACAGGAAGTTGTGCTGTTGCCACAAGCGACCACTGTTTAGATCAGCGAAGAAGAAAATGCGCGCGCTAGCAGTACGTCCACTGTTTGGCAGTATTTCAGACTGGACCAACGAGCCAGTTAAACGGCGACATGTCTCAAATGCCATATGCCCCATTTTTCGAGGGGTGGAACAAGTATTAGCAATTTCAACACGAGTAACTTAAAGCATTTGAAGACGCGTCACCCCGCAGAACATGATGGTTACACAAAGGCAAGGGCAGAGAAGAATGAGCCGCGCCAGAATCAACAATCTCTGGAAGCTTCATTCAAACAAAGAGAAAAGTTTTCAAAAGACAGCCAACGACCGATAAATATAACCGACAAAATTATCGAGTTTATTGTTCTGGATGACCAGCCGCTGTCAAAACTGAAATTCCGTTTATTTAATAAAATTGTTTCTGGACTTTAGGTTATAAAGAGATTATTTTCTTATATCATTCATATATAATTTTTTAGCTTCCTAGATTTATTTGTTGCACTTTTTTTATACAGTTATATTTTAAAACTAAAATACCTTTTTCTGTTTACAGTATTAGATGTGTGGCTGCATTTGAAGTTCTTTTTCACTTAAGAAAAATAAATAATATATTGCTATGAAATGCATGTCAGATAATAAATATAATAAATAGTAAATAATACTCTAGTTCACTGTATGTATTTGTTCATGTTTAATTAAGGGATAAGTCTGAAGCACACCATAAAATAATTCTATCAATTCATACAGGGCTAGTATGAATTGCAGCTGTATAGATACACACACAGGTATTGGATCAGTACTCGGTATCGGAATCGGTATCGGGACGGGAAAAAGGGTATCGGAACATCTCTACTTCTAGCTATGCTTATGTTCTTTTACATTGTGAAATAAGGGTAGAGTCACATTAGCAAAATTTCTGCAGAAATTCATGTGCAAAAAAGACCCATTGTCTGTAGCAATGTACGAAACACAGCTCAGACAGAATTCAATTCCAAACCAAGCAGGTTTCTGTTGGTCAACACAGCAAATTCGCACAACTAAACTCGATATTATTTTGGAATAGATGTAAAAATGCTTACAAATGGTTATAGAACATTAATTACATATTTATTTTTTTATAAAGACAATGCTAAGAACCAAACCAACTTTTGTTTTAAAATCTCAGAATCACTCATTTAAACAGTTTTATAACTTAAACTAAACTAAAAACACTCAGCAACTCAATGACATTATATAAAGGTGACAGCTGTTAATGTATAGAGAATTACAGAAAGCCTGAAGGGGTAAAACATTTTTTAAATACTTAGTTTTGAAGCTGAAACAGTGTTTGAGGCTGAAACAATGGGAACCTTTTAGTTTTGTCTTCAGTTATATTTTAAGATTTTATTCATAAAAATGAAACCTTGCAGATCCATTTCAACATTTATTTTTGAGTACAAAATGTTTCTATATTTAATCAAAGGACAGTGTCGTATCGTATGTATCCACAGAGGTCTGAAAATCTGTGGATCTTAGAACTGTGCCTGACTGCCACAGTAGAAGTGCTTAGGTAATGTGATGGCCTAGCATTCACATCTACGTTTGTGTACTTGTATAGGGCATGTCTCTGGAGTAAACAACATGTGGAACAGGCATATAACTATGTTTAAAGCCCAAATCACATCATCACTGTAATGACGGGGCTGTGTCTTGCCACACAAGTGTTCCCCAGATACTGCTCCCTGGGTAATAACAGCACACCCATCTGAGCCTGTCTTTTAGGGTTGGGCAACAGAAGTACATACTTGATATTCAAAGCGCAAGTGGCTGGTTGCCTGTGATTGTCTTTGACTGAACCGTTTTTACATCTACAACTGTCGATTATCATTACGGGTGGGGTGTCATGGGATGCATCGTAAGCACTGTGTCAAAAATGATTATGTTCATGAAATAAGTTACAAGTCCAGGTGGCCGGGACTTTTTATTAAGTTTATCAATGCGTTAATGGGACTTCCACGTAGAAATATTATTTTATTAATTTAAGGTTAATAGACATAATTAACCTCCAAACCCCTTAAACTGATGTGTGTTTTTAATTAATTAAGGCACCTTTTTTTTAGCATCCCTGGTATATTGAAGGCCTTTAAGCGAGAGTGAAATGTTTTGTGGAGAGTAAAATGGAAAAATTTATCATTTATTTTAGGATGGATGTACTACACAGCAGGGATGGTGTGCTAAGTACAACAGAGAGAGAATGGAGAGAATGGAATATTATGTCAGATGCTCTATCTATCTATGTGTATGTATGTATGTATGTATGTACAGTATGTACTGTATGTATGTACAGTATGTGTCTGTCTGTCTGTCTATCATTCTGTCTGTCTTCTCGTTACAATTGAAGTTATATGAATTTATTAGATTTTCAGTTTACTTTAATGCAAATTGGAACATAAATTGGAATTTAAAGGCATTCTCAATCCAATTCTAAATGCGAACAACTCTAGAAGTTGTTTATTAGCAGGTTCTACGAGTAGGTTCTTGCTCCTGTACCGCAGTCGTATATAAAGAGACTTGCGCCACAGACAGTAGGAGGGCTTCCGGACATGGCTGCCTGTCTCAACAGTCGTCAGTCCTCCATGATAGATCGTCTAGTAGACTCGAGCCTGGAATGTGCCCCAGATTAATGGCCACCTAAGTTTAGCGTGAACAAATGGAGGAGGCTGCACAGTGTGAACTAGAAGTCACTTAGACTTCCTCACCTCCCAGACACAACACCGCCCTGTCATGGCATCCAAATTCACCGCATGGTCCAAATTCTGTCACTCTCTTGTTTGGTGTTGAGCTCTGTGCAGCAGATTAAATTGTAAGCTGAGTGGAATCTTGCAGCATTTGAGTGGCCGCCACAGCCTCTTAATAGCCTGACGGTCTAATCTTTCCTTTAAAGCCGTCTCAGAGGAGACAGGAAGTTCGTTTGTCAGGTCATAAATGAAAACCCAAGCACACTGGATTCATTTCCAGCACCAAGGCCAAGTTCCTTCCCTTCCCCTCCCCCCACCCCTTCCCTCCTGCTGCCTGTGGCCATGGAGAGAAAGAAAGTATTTGTAAAAGTCTCCAAGCAGCTTTGATGGGCACAGTGGCGGCACAGCGGAAAGAGAGAGAGAGAGAGAGAGAGAGAGAGAGAGAGAGAGAGAGATGAGCTGACATGTCTGTCTTTCTCTCGGGAGCTTTCTGGGGAGCTGTTGAGTGGCCACACTGGTCCCATCTCTCATTGCGTAGGAGAGGTTTCAAGAGAAGAAAAAATAGGGTGAAGTAGATTTGTCCTTACTAGTGCTGTCATGTCCTCCCTGGGCCTGACACCTTGAAGTTCTGAGTAGGACGGTGCATAAAAAACAGAACAAGTGCTAGAAAAAAAACAGCTTTGTTGGAGAGTGGCCGATCCTATCAGCCACATGATGTGATTTATTGCTGTCACTGTGAGGACTCATGCAGCTTTGTTTATGCACATTATAAGTTAGATCAAAAGTTTGTTTCAAAGGGATAGTTCTTACAAAAATTCTAATTCTGTCATCATTTACTCGCCCTCATGTTGTTCCAAACCTGTATGTCTTTCTACTGTAGAGCAGAAAATAAGATATTTTGAATATTGTACTGGAGCTTTCAAGCTTCAAGGAGTACTCAAAAAATCTCCAATTTAGATTTAATTTAAATTTAAATCTTAATCTTTAGGTGTACATATTATAATGTCATTATGTTAAACATTAAAAGTACACTTAGAGGTGGGCGATATACCATTAGACATGATTAACTGGTAGAAATTTGTCAAACGGTAGAGATTTTGGATTATCGTCTCTATTGTGGTTACACTCACGTGATGTTGCTGTGCTACACCATCACGAAAGCTTATCGTTTGCATGTGTTTTTAAGTATTGCGGTTTAAAAACGTCTCTGGTTACGTATGTAACCTCAGTTCCCTGAGAGGGAACGAGCGCTGCGTTTTCACGCTATGGGAACACCCCTGTGTGATTGCGTCGTGAAGCACGTGTAATCAGTCCAATGGAAGAGCGAGATCATAACATTACTATAATTAGACGTTTGGGGATTAATACATATACATAGAAACTGGTTTATTCCACGATCTCGACACCTCAGTGTGGAGATATAGGGGAAAAATATATTTTTTTGGGATATATTTCATCTGACAAACTCTTTTTATTTTCACTCTCATAACGTTCAGCTGGGCAGTAAATATTTAACTAGCAACAACACTAAATAAAACCTCCTTTTAAAAGCTCCTCTTTATTCGACAGAGTTATGAGCTGACTAATTTATTTATTGAAAACTCACACATCTGCCTTTTCATTAATATTTTTATTTGCTTTGTTCTCTTTTTCTTAACAAAACACAAACGATACCAATTTCTCGGAACTGGAAATTGCGATTGCACACGGGATCTGACAGGTGAAAGCTGAGATAGGGCGGCGCCCGTCCCAACCCCTGCTGTCAGATCCGTTTTCGAACCCCACGATGCGAGTCGCCGCCGTGCCTCGGCAATAGCGGGACCCGCACGGGGAACGCGAACCGAACCGTCCTCCTCGAAGAACGCCCGGCGGGAGCGGAGCGTCCTCACGGACAGCCTCTAGCAATGCTCACAGTCAGCCCCCTCGAGAAATGACTGTTGGCATGCTCCACTCCCAAACAGCAACAAAAAGCTGATGTGTGTGTCCCCACCCGTGATATAACGTGGACAGGGAACAACACAAAGCTTGCTTGCTCTCTTTTGTCATAATATATATATATATATATATATTGACAGACAGACAACTATAAATATGACAAGGACAGAATACATAGATCGCTTGCTGAAGGCACAGAAGCTGACGCGTTCTGTTCTCAGGGGTGCTTTAAAGTTTCCTGGTCTATGACGTCACCCGCCTATGACGTCTCGCTCTTCCATTGGACTGATTATACACGTGCTTCACGACGCAATCACACAGGGGTGTTCCCATAGCGTGAAAACGCAGCGGGAGTTCCCTTGATAGGGAACAAGTGATTTTAAACCATTGAAGCAGACAACTATTTTTGCTGTATGTGCGTGCTGTCAGAGAGACTGCTTCTCTTTTTACCAGGAAACGGATTCATAAACAGATTTAAAACAACTTGAGGGTAACTAAGTGATGACAGAACTATTCATTTAAGTTACAACCCATTTCTATAGGCATAGCTTCAACTTCCCACGAAAGCTTTTATTTCACTTCTTTACATTATTTTAAAGCCCCATTGAACTTAAAACACTCCCAGTTTTCAACACACCTCAATAACAAGGTAGAAAAATGAAGACTGTCCCTCCCCCCCGGTGATTTGGGAAGGTGTTGAAAGGGCCGACGAATGTATGGGAAAAGTCTTAACCTTGTTAGTGTAAGGATAAAAGAGGCTGGAGTGGGAACTGGCGCTACACTCTTTCACAGGCCTCTCTGTTGATTCTTGACCCGCTGCCTCCTCGCTCAGTTTGGCAGGCACACTAGTCCCGCGCGGCACTCTCTGTGTGAGCGTGAGGGGTAAATCATCTTGTCGACACCGACTCGTCTCCCTATGGTAAGTTCACAGGTTCATATTAAGTGCTGTCATTTCCCTGGGCAAGGCCTGATAATTATGTCTGCTAGCGTTGTTGTTCCTCAAAACAACCAGGTCTCATTCACCAATCATTGCATATGTTTGCGTACTCACAGATTTATCATATTCTTTTCCTGAACCTACTATGAAATAAGACTTATTTGTTATTTATATATATATATATGCATACAATTATATATTCATTATGATATACTGTATTTATCTTTTAAAGTAATAATCTTTGTGAGAACAGGTTTTTTTCGTACACACTTTTCTTACTTTTGAGTCCCCCCCCCCCCTTCATTTTTCCCCAGTTAAAAAAAAAAGCTTTTAAGATGAAAAGCCAGAGAGGTGGTAAAATTAGAATCAATAATTTTAACGAGACCACGTTTGTTATAAGCGGAAAGTGGCCTATGGTTTATTATGGTGATTCTCATCTTGTTCAAACAAGACATATCTGTTGTACCATCGAAGCAGCAGACCAGCAAAACAGAGTCTCATTCTCAGCCTTGTGAAAAATCGTATTAACCTAAGTGCTACCTGTCGGCACATCTCCCTGTGTCTGCCGTGATGTTAAGAACCTCTCAAGCCCAACTCCTCCTAACGTCACAGTCCGACGCGCCTCCATTTGGCCCTGCTCGCAAGATTCATTACAGTGTCGCTCGCATTTACACACTCTGCTTCATTGCTACGTTCAGCAAAAGACAGGAACTGTCACATCATTTTTCTCTGCTGCTGCTAAAAATGCTCAGGATACCGCTACAAGCCATTTGATCACATAACAACATTTGAAACAAGAGAGCAATTTCCTTGTGTGTCTGTTTTTATGTTCTAGAAAATATTTACGCTAGCAGCAGCGGATTTTCTCGTTTCGCTCTGACCTTTTCCAAAGCCCTGCGATTCTGTCAGCGGCCCTAGAGGTTTGCGACGCCTTGTTTCATTTGATCTCTTTTTAATCACTTTAATATAAATTGTGTCAACACGAACACTAGTGCACTAATGTAACACACTAGGGGAGTAAAGGAGATCAGAGAAGGGAACATAAAAACGTCCAAGTTAAGAAACGAGCGCTCTAAACTTTGTCTCAGAAGTCGTATATATCTTTTCCTTTAAGCGCCCATTTAAACTTTGCTGATGATTTGTTAGTCTGTTGAAAAATGGCCGGCTATTTTTTTTTCTTAAGTCAACGGCGGGGCCATTGTTATTCAATACGCGTGTTCCCGGCGCTCTCAGCTGCAGAATATGTTGTCATGACAACCGGTTGGCCTCCTGTTGCTGATGTTGATCAAGACCTATGTGTGTGAGTGAGTGAGGCAGAGTGTGTGTGTGTGTGTATGAGGTGAGAGCAGAGAAGAGCTTTCATTTTGTTAAAGCAAGGCAAAGCCTGTGGGAGGGCCATCCATGCCGATTTTATGGGTGATGATCTGAGACAATTGCCAGTCTCGAATAAAGCTGGATTTGGTTCCATAACAAAAGCGATGACAGAAAGAGAAACAGATTATTAACACTTTAAAGAAACACAGATCTGAGACTCTGAACTTTTACTCTTCAGCTAAAGCAACTTGTCTGAAACTCAGCTTAGAGTATTTTATATCCGTAGTCCGTACCAAAGGTTTTTGTATGTTGCAGCTACAGGGTATGTGTAACACAATATGTTGTTCAGGGAAGAAGGAGGGGGGAACCGGTGAACATTTCACAGACTTTAATAATCATAAAACACCAAAACGAAAGTAAAAGCGGCAGCCCCTCACGGACGAATGTATTTTTGTAATTATTTTTAATATCTCTACCAAACACTTCAAATATTTTGCAGGGCATGATTTATCAGTTTTGCTGCTGCATTTCAACATTCACATTTATTCATTTAGCAGCCACTTTTATCCTCAGCAACTTAGAAACGAGGAAAACTAGGACTAGCAATTAATCATACAGGCGTCAACAGTTTACAAAACTGAATTGAATTTGCTCCTTGTGTGTAATTCAGACCCTGATGTGGTGAATTTAAACAGGATTTACCCAGACAGAGACATTTGCGGAATTAATCTCTGATGTTTGTCCTCATTAACAGTGACAAACAGACTGTCTTCTACAACAAGAGCTAATGTGTGTGATTTATGTCAAGTCAGTGGATTCAGACCAGACCACAGGGCTTAGGAAAGCGTGACTTTCTGTTCCAGGAGGAAACTACTAATAATTCTCTCTCTCTCTCTTAATGCCGAATTGAAATGTTCTAGAAATGATGATGAGTTGCTTCCTGGCCTGGAGTTATAAGTCTGAGCTGCAACATGTTCAAATAATCCAAATCTAATCAACGGCACATTTGCTTTACTGTCAGTGCAGCCAATTAATTATCTCCACTCACTTTTCACACAATATATGCACAAGAATATCGAATGGAAATGAGAGAATTTGATTTGTCTTCCAGCTCACTGATGGTCTCTGCTGTCAGTGAGCTTCAGAATTGAGGAAGAGCTAAAAAAAAAAAAAAAAAAGATGCCAAAAGTTAAATATTGGAGCATATTGAGATTTTAAATAGAAAATAAATGGGTCGGATGTGGATGTACAGGGGCTTTAGGGTATGATCAATATGCAATATGCTAATGGATCAGGGGTGACTTGCTTCTCTTCTTTCATCACTGGTGCTACAGTTGGATGCTTTATTTATTCGTTCTGTCAGAACGATCAATAAGATCTCATTCCACCAAAGGCACAGAAGCAGATCATCTCTCCACTCTATTGTGAGCTCCTCATTTATTTCAGTAAAGAACCAAATCTGATGAGAAACCCACTCAAACTAGCACCAGTGATGAGCAGAATGCTTCTGCCAAAGCTCAAGTTTGTACACCCCTTTCAGGAATTCCTTCTGAATGGGAGGACATGAATTTTGGAACAAAAATTAAAGAAAGAAGAAAGAATTATTTAAATCGGGTATTTTTTATTTATTTGTTTACGTTTTTTTAATCTGGAGTCTCAAACTATGCATACGAAAAGATTAGAAGGGCTCCTCAACGCTGTCCGTTAATCAATTTTCACATTTGGTTTGGCCATTTATGTAGAGAATCCATTATATATTGGTTAACTTATTGGCTTATTTGCTATCAGATGATATTAGATTTTTCTTGTTTCTTAATTTAGTGGTAATATTGGTAGTATTGTCAATATTGGATATACAGTATATATATATATATATATATATATATATATATATATATATATATATGACTGATGACAGTCCTATTGACTGATATATTTGATATGTAATTGTACATCCCAATTTCCCCTATTTTTACATTTTATCATCTTTGTCATCTAAGACTCAGTTAAAGTTTATCTTTAAAAACACATTTTAATAACACTGTTAAACATAACCTTTAGCAAATCTCAAAATGAATTAAAATTTTTCATACTGTACATTATAATGTTGTGATATCTAAATTCATGAGTGGTGTTTAAAATGGCTGATTTTAGTTTATAATGTTTGATTTTTTTAGTTAGTATAGAATTTTAATATCTGCCATTTATCAGATGACTATAGGATACAACACAGTATAAATAAATAAAAATTTACTTAATGGTAACAGACATAATTTAATTGATTTTATTTATCTTGCCCATTTACTTCAGCCAGGAAAAAAATAACATATCACTCTCATAACAAACTCGGACAATGTCGATGCACAACTAAAAGTCTGTTTCAATAAATGTAATAGTTCAAATGCATGGTTGTTAAAACAATTGTAGCCTATTTGTTTACTCCTGATGGAGAGCAACACCTGGCTAGTGGCCTCAATATCATTTGAGACTCTTGATTTAAATACTGTATTTTGCAACAGTGTGGTGTGAAGGTGAGTTAACAGCTCAGAGTATTAATGGACACTTTGTGTTACTTCATAATGGAAGTTACAACACTGTGAGCTTGGCAGGATAATGAGAAGGAGGTATGTTAAAGAGAGACAAAAGTGCAATGACACCAATAACATTGACACTTAACACAGTTGTAGAAACCATGTATTGAACACCTACTCACACGTTATTTCACCAGCCGAAAACCAACACAGAAGAATCAGAACAGAAGTTTTAAAACTGTGCCTAAAGGTCCAACAACTCTGTTCTTTCCATTACTCTGACAATCGCTCAGGGTGGTTTTTATAGCTCTCACTTGAGTGTTTCGTTCACGCTTGTGTGGAAGGTATATAATGTCTTTCCTGTTGAGCTTTTGGCCTTTTTATCGATCTGTCCACTGCTCACGCGTTTAGAGATACTTGTCAGGGAGGCTGTGGCAAACGCACCTCAAGATGAAGGACCAGAGGGCGGTCAGAAAATACACGAGATCCTCTGAGATGTCAGAAGATGAGTTTTTGTGGAGTTCTAGTAAGTCTGCTCAAGGTTAAAGTTTGAAGATTAATGAAAGCAGCTGTTCGTTCTCCGTTTCGTCTCTGGTGTCTTCTCACCACTCGCCCACAGAATGCAGTGGAGCAAAAGTAGAGGAGCCCATGGCAGCTCTTATGGAGCGTGACCGAATGTCCCCGAATCTCTGCAGAGAAACTCACACTGCTTTGAGAAGAGCTTTTTAATCGGTATTGGTTATCTTATAATGGCAAATTCAAGTTCATTATACTATGAAAATACACTGGGGGGAATTTTTCCAGTTCCAGTTCCAGTCCCAGTTCTGTTTGAGCGTCACATTTCTGCATGAATTGGTTTGTGAATCTATCACACTGTAGACAGGCTTTTGCATAGAGGCTGGCTGTTATTGAAGTATATATTTAGTATATATAAAAATCAGAGACCTTAGGAGGGGACAGGAAGTGTACTCTCATTTATTTTATTTGACACAGACAGACCAAACATATAGAGATGAACTCTTGTTACCGTGCTTTACTTCTAATTCTGCCTGGCAAATAGCGCTGACATGTGTGACTAAAGCTCAATTTATAACAAGTTTAATTCACAAAGTTTAATACGCCTACTTAAACTGGATTGCAGGTGCATAATGATATATGATATTTATGATATTTCACGCTGGAATAATATACGCTAAATTGGTGCAACTGTTTAGTTAATTCGCCCCATGGTCTCTTTGAAAAGCTTGAAGGCTGCATGTGCTAAATAAGATCTTCTATAGCGCTTCCTGAGTTTCTTCCTCAGTCTTCTCTTGCTTTTCATCTGTGTTTCTTATCTCTTAATCATATCTCATTACAGTAGAGGAAGAAAAGCTTTGAAGTCTAACATTGTGCCGCATTTTAAGCAGCCATGACACTTACTCCGTAGCGCAGCACATGTGGCCGTGTTAACGTGAATCGACAGTGGTGGTATGTAGTGCTACCACACAGACGGAGTTCAGTGAGCACACTTTCCCTCTCTGCCTGTTTTTCTCACTTCAGACATGGGCCCAGCGGATCAATACTTTCCATTAGCAGCAATGTGATGATTGTGTGGGTTCAGTCCACAAAGGCATCGGCTTTAGCCTCTTTATTAATTACGAAACAGGCCGCTGCTGCCTCAACTGAGCGGTCTCTGCATTGGGTGCCACACTGATGTGTTGTGCACTCCCACAAAGCATTGTAGTGGGTCAATTGGTTTTGTTAGTTAGGGTGGAAAATATAAAGAAAATAAGAGTTTCTTTGCTCTTTTTCCCCCCTTCATGGTGGAAAGTCTTTGCTCTATTACATGCTCTCAGATTGACCTATGGTTAGATAAGCTGGCCATTCCACGGCTGAGATTGTCTATATAAGCTACATGAGTTGTAGAGCTTCCTGCAGAGCAGAAGATGCCTCTGTTCTTATGTGCTTTCTTACTGCACTACATTCCTTTTAGAATTTACAAATCAGTTATATGCCCATTTTACCTTTCTCTAATGCAGAACCGCAGAAGGTGCTCTTTGAAAGTGCATAATGATCTTAATTAAACAACAGTCGCCCAAGGTTATAAAACTGCTGAGCAGCAAATGAACAGGGGAAGCTTGCAATCAGCAAAACCTCCTGCAAAATCACAATGAATTTACGATGTACAGAGAGGGCAGAGTTAGTCTGAAGTGCAATTGTTGGCAATAAATGAATAGTCACACTAGTCGTTTCCCTCCCTTCCATTCATATGCATTTGAACGCAGATAAGTTTTGAGTTCCAGAAAGTTCAAGTTTGGTGAACTCTGACCTGTGATTTCATTTGCTGAGAGACGTGTGAGCAACAGCTAATCTAAATGTCACAGATTGACCTTACACAAAATTCTGAACTGCAGGTTTGTAGTGTTGCAGTAAAAAGTTGTACATTATATTAAAAAAATTTTAAACCCATTATTATTTAGTATTTGTGATTTGTGTGAACCAAAGCTCTAGAGTTTGACTTCATATGTTTGTTTCTGAAGAAATGTGTTTTTGCCTTTATGACTGAAATCACAAAGTCCATTTTAATAAAGGTGGCCAATATGATCAATCACAGTATTCTTACAAATAAGGGTTGCACGCATTTCATGTTTGGAATGCCCATATTTTTCCATTAGATTATGTTTTTCATAACTGCAATAGAAACTAAATTGTATATTGCATATATATTGTTACAGATAATACTGAACAGTATAATGCCCACCCCTACATTTAAAGATTGGTTGCCAGTTGGTCAGAGACTTTCTTAACTTAAATCTCACCCACTAGTCATCAATAAAATAGTGTGCACTCCAGCTGAAATGGAGAGCAAGCAATCCTTTATCTGACATGAAATCTCTGCACAGTGATGAAACAGTTTGGATTAAGGGTGAACAACGATTTTACAAGTTCACTTCAAAATTCACACCTGCCGAATGTGGAAGATGGACTGTAAAGCATAATTTTTTTTCTCCCACATCTCGCGCTTATCCTGACTCTTAATTTAATTACCAGTTACAGATCTGTCAGTACTTTGAGTTTTACTGCCTTGTGTCTGAAGGTTCTGTGTATTTGCTGCTGAATGTATGAGACAGACCAGAAAGTGCTGGTTTGATTACCTAGCATTGCATTTCTTGTTGACTGTACATTGAAAAGTATGTAGTATGTAGGGACTGCTGAAGTCTGCTTGTTTAACTTTGGGGAAAATAGGAAGCGGTTGCACCATGATTCCTGTAGAATTTCAGTAAGAGATGAAAGCTTAGATATGCAGCTTGAAACTTGTTTGTCTGCACAGACCTGAAGTGGGAATATTTTCCAGCTCGCTGTGAAGTATATTGCTTTGATCAGTTGGTCTCTCATCCATGTAGTTCCTCGTGGTTGGGAATAACCTCTTAGGTACATCTGTGAGACCCAAAACTGTAGGGAACTATTTAAAGATCCTCATAGGAATGGAATGAGTTGAATGAACGAGTCCAGAACCCTTTCAGACGCACTCTGCTGATGCAAATGAATTATGACATCTGCTGACAATGGAAAAATCACCTCCTAATGTCGGCAAAATGTGCCGTCCTGGGAAAAGAGAGCAATTTGGAGACAGCCGTGCAAGCGGTGACAGCGACTCCTGCTGAGTAACACATTGTACTATGTCCCCATTAGTTCAGCCACCATCCATTTATTGTCTTTTATTTGTCAACGTTAAATTACATGTTAGATTTCTTATTCAAGAATACAGTTGGTTTGAAACCAGAGACGTACTCTTTTAGTTCTCACATTTCAGTGCCAGTATGCCCAGGTTTGCCGCCACACGGTTAACACCTCCATCTGTTAAAATACAGTTCCCTAACTTATTGTGTTTTCACTGCACTCGTTTGTTGTCATAATTCCCGCTTACAGAAAGCAGATGGGCATAATTAAAAACAAACCAGTGAAACTATTGAGGTATAGAGCACTAATCCAGCAGACATAGAAAACCATAATCCAGAGACAAAGAATGTCTTTTATCGCTTCAGGTAAGCAAGGGATAATAGCTTCTGTTTGTTTACGTTTACTGTCCGTCTTCATCTCCGGCTCCCCACATCCATTTATTTTTCATACTGAGCAGGTTTAACTTTCTTCGGCTCGCAGAGCCACACTGAGCCTGTGGAGTAGACGCTGTTTATTCATAACATCTGGAGACGCAAAATCTTCACAGGCTGCCTTTCTCATTCATCACCCAACGGTCACGTTCCCCTTAGAAATTCCCTCAAAGCCCTGAGTTTTCCAAATATTGATTAAATGATGTTTAGAAGTCGCTCGACAAGGTCTGCTTGCTTGCAGCCCACTGTGATTTGGATGGCTTTCTCGATCTTTAATCAAAAGAAATTGGACTGAAGCAAGATCCTACAGAAGGTGACCACATTAATCTATAGTCAATGAAATTCCTTTAAATGTGAAAATTAAATTATGCTCTGTGCAAAGGTTGGCTTTGAATGGCCTAATTGTAAAACCCCCAATTAAGGGTGTTTGCATTCAGATTACAATCATTTAAAAAGTCAAATCTGAATGAAAATTCTCCATGTAGACACCTCGATCACAATACAAATGCCTAGGTTTGAAAAGGGTGGAATACTCTTTTGAAAACCAAAACTGGAAAGTTTTGCGCATGTGCATTGTGCAGTGACGTAGACACATGGAAGACACATGGAACGAGCTGATGTGTCTGGATATAATAAATGTTGTGTCAATCTAAAATTCTCTTTCCACCCACCGTCTGTGAAGTGGCCCTTATGAAAAGAAAATATATTTCCCATAAATGAATGATCAATATATTAAATGGTTTAACAGTATATTTAAAAAATATACAGAATAATATATTGTGTTAATACATTACAATATATTGAATAATACATAGGGAATTGCCTTTTCATACATTGAAAAATATATGACAATATATTTACATAATATATCTTAATGTGTAATTTTATATTCAGTTATAGGCTTCATAATATATAGATGTATATGTGATCAGATATGGTACTACATGTGTAATATATTGCAGATATATTTACTCATGCATCATTAACACATATAGAGAAATATATAATGTAATATATTTCTTAATTTTTTTTTAAATTATTTAAATTTTAAATGTTTAAAATTTTCAAGCTAGTTAATAAAAGCACAACCACACCTGTATGTACTAAAGTATTTAGCCAAGAGACTATCTCTGTGCTGAGTAGTGCATAGCCATTACTTTTAAAAATGTAGTAATTATAGTCTTAATTGTGTTAGGCCAATCGTCAACCTAACCACAGGCTCTACTCTTCAGCACAATGGTAACCCCTAAAACTCACACATACCAGAAACCCTTTTAAATTTCAAAATAACAGAACATTAAAAATGAACAGATCTCCCCCTATATTAATATTGAGCAAAACACATTAAATAACACTTAATTTTAACTGTGTGTGTGTGTGTGTGTGTGTGTGTGTGTGTGTGTGTGTGTGTGTGTGCGCGTGTGAGATTCATGCACATTAATGCTAGTTCCTAGAGCTAGTTTGTTTGTACTTATTCTGTAATCTGTTGTTTAATAATTTTACTGGGTCCAAACTATTATCATAGTCATGAACATTGAATGTGATTGTCTTCACTATTGGTTCATTTTCGAGTCGGTAGTTACATTTTTAACTTACCTAGACTAAATGCGACATTTTCACTGACCCTGAGGCTGAACAGCAATTCTGCATGCACACATACTGATTTGACAACATAAATGCAGCATTGGCCTGACTTTCCAAGTGACGGTTCCATCCTTAAAAAGTCCCTGTTTCCGCTAGATTTGCCAGACCGGTCATGGACTTCCTCTATGTGGAGTCATTTGTACCTGTGTTGAATGAGGCCTAACATTTTTCACAGAACCGTGTCCTGCTCCAGTTTTATGTTCAGATTCAAAACAGAGTCAAATTACCTATTTCCTCAGGACAGACATTACCCACACCACTAGAGAGTGGAAGGAGACTGTTCCCCAAGCTGCCTCCTCGGTCTCACAGTATGCAGAGAATCACTTTACTGTATTCACATCGGCTCAGTGGCATCAGGATACTTGCACTGCAGTTTTTACACCCTAAAGCTGGGTGTATTTTCCCATCTGTCCTGCACAATTGTTATGTCAGATCAAATGTTGTGTCCCCAGTGCGATCTTGGGTAAATCAACGTCAGATTGAACAAACTCAAGGTAATTTGTATTATATAACCATAGCCGGAAGGAAACGCTAAATAGAAAGACATTGTCACATAATGTATAATCTCACTATGTTTCTATGTTCCTATTGGTTCTTTATTAGACAGTTCAATGCAAGACTGCGATTCTCACACTATCAGAACTTTATAGGATACTAATAATCATTGTTAATTGGCCATTTGTTAGCATGTCACACTAATTGATTCAGGATTTTGCCTTATGGCGAAAGATGTCTTACGATCCTCTAAATTTGTCTCTGAGGGAAAATCATGGCGCACAGTGTGCATCCAGCTTGACTTGATCAATCAACACTGATCTCTGAGAGTAATCTGCTGAAAAACTGTTTGGATTGTACAGTGAGATAAATGACTGTGCCTCTGTTCAGTGATGATACAGGCCGGTACAGTGCCTGCAATCTAATCAGACATGTTTGAGGATGTTTGCTCTTTTCTGACAGCACTTCAGGGCTGTCAAGATGCACACTGTGAGCTGTCTTCTAATTAGTTTTTGCCTTAATTTATTTATAAACATATCTGCAATTTAAATTAGCTTAAAGTATAACCAATAACCAGTGTGTGAGCATGACTTTGAAAAGTCCTTTCTGCTTTGCCAAATTTATCGTATTTCCCAGCCAAGGATGACTAGAAAATTCAGTATGCATTTTCCTGAAGCACTGCTTGTTTGGATGTAACAAAAAAGCTTAATTTTGTTTTTAAATGAAATGCATTGGCTGGGCATCACAGGATCCAAGATAAATATATAGTCAGAGGTATTTAGTCTTATTGCATGTCAACCGAATTCTTACCAAAACAAGTGGCTTTTATTCAAGTGTTTTTTTTGTTTTTTTTTGTGCAATGCTGGTTTTTAGTTTTCTTCTCCCTCAATTTGAATTCCAGGTATTATGGATTTACCTGAAAAAAAAAAAATGTTGAGATGAACGAATGAGAGTTATGTCAGAGATGAAAGTGCCACATGCTTTAACAACTGTTAGTTTGTGCTCTCTTTATAATTATAAAAAACTATAGAGATCTCTCAGGGAATGTGTGGGGAGAGATCAATTAACAACGGAAAGATTTGGCAAAGACTGTAGTGTAATTAGTGCCACGTAATGGCCATTTAATAAGCACCATGCCAACTGAAAGTAAGCTAATGCTAATTGAACTGTGCTTTAAAACACAGTTCGACATCATAGTCTTCACAAAGCTGACTAAACATGTCTATAATCATTTCTCATATAACAACATGAGATAAAACATGAGAAGAGAAGTCAACTGAAACACTGGTTTTAGCAGTTGAAAGGTAACACCATCCACAGTAAAATAGCCACTTTCGGCATTTTTCACAACATATTGTGTGACTGAGCCATTTGTTTTCACAGCATGCATTTAACTTTTCAGTAAATGCCGTTGTGTGATGCCGGTACTGCAGCAGTGTTGGGAACGTTATGGTACTTAGGTAAGGAGAGTGAAGCACACTTCATTTTGTTGAGAAATTTGGATGGCATCCTATATAGCATGCTACTGTATATTAAGTATGTCTACATATGTGTATGCTATCTGTAGAATAACATAATATTCTTAAACATTGTGGTCGATTATGATTTATGTCATGATCCAACGCATTTTTGTTAAACATGATTTGGTGAATAATATTAAATATATGAATATGTGTAATAATATTCACCAAGTCATATTTCATCTAATATGTGATAAATTGTGTAAGTGAGTCAGAAGGTGATTCTGTAAGCATTTTGTCTGAATCAGGGAGTTCATTCAGTGAAGGGTTCTTCAAACTGATTCAAACTAATAACTCCTGAGTTTGTGAGTCGTTTCGATTGATTCATTAAAATAACTGGGTAAGAGTAATTTGTTGTAAATCATTCAATTCAACCTGCAAAAATTCTAAACTGGATGTCATTTGCAATGCAATACAATACAAGTCATATGATAACTATGTAGTATACTACTGTTCAAAACATGTAATGCTTTCTTTTTCACATAATCTTACCTAATAATAGGTTGTATACATATACTGCTCAGTATTCTGTGAGAAGTAAAGTGTTCTATTCATAACACAGCCACAGTTAGATTAGAATATCTGACACACTGTGTGTCATACTGTAAGATGACACACAATATGTAAAAACAACCTCACATTGTCATGAATAGGAGTATATTGAGTAATATTGACGCATATAGTGAGTACTGAACTTCAATTCTTCACTTAATCTGCCTGTTCTGCAATAATCCCCTTGTGAGATTGTGTAGCACTTTAAAAATGTGTGCAAATTTCCAGACATTGCATTTCGCTTGCATATGGGAGGTTGTCCTTGTGAATGCTAGTTCTTCTAACCAGAGGCCATACAAAGATGCTCCACTAAAGAGTCTGGAGCGTTTGTTTAAGCACCCTACCCTGATTTCACAACAATAATTAGCTCTGTTGCCATGGTGCATTGTGGGGCCCTGTCGTTTTGTGACCGAATAAGCACAATGACATCAGCCATCCGTGTCCCAGGGGAGCAGAGGTCCAATGAAAGGCCTTTGTTTTCCCAGTGTTCATTAGTGTGGTGGGCGACACTTGAGGTCCCTGAAGGACTCACTAAATTGCCTCTGACTCATCAGAAACATGGAAAAGCCTTGTCTTTTCTAACCGCCACCTCGTGCCACAGCAAAGAGCGAGTTTTTCTTCGAATGTAGGGGACGAGAGACAGCTGCCTACTTGTTATCTCTAAGATGTTGCAATGTTTTGCTTACGCTTCAAACACAAGATGGTGTGTTGCCCCATATAAATAGCTCCCTGTGATTCGTCACTTCGTGTAGACATCAGACCATCTCCTGCTGATAAATTGCCTCTGCAATAAACAGATTATTTTTAGATGCGCTGCATCCTTCTTTACCCTTGCGTACTGGACTTCACATCTTTTTCTGATGGTTTTTCATCTGCTCTGATGGTTTTGATTCATCTAATCATTACTGACTCAGACAAAAAAATCTAGAAAATCTTTCTGTCAAATTGAATCTTTCCCTGCTGTGAAGCTTGATAAACACTCACCATTCTGGGATTCATTCTGCACCTGTTATGGGGTTTTACTGATAAAACGAGCACTCAAAGAGAATGGGGGGTGAGGGAATGTCACAGCCTTGCTAAGACAAAGGGATGTAAATAATTGTCTGGTGCCCGGCCGAGGAAATAGGGAATACGGATTCGGTAGGCCGGTGCTTGTGCCTAGTATATTGTCCCAAAGGATCACTTCCACAGCAGATGCGAGAGCTTGACACGTGTCATCATGTAATGTGTGTGCACTAGCATGTTTTATTGAGAGTATATGATCAATCATAAAGGCGCATTTATGCTAGAGAAAAAGAGCTTTCTGGACAGGAATGTGGAATGTATGTTTTGAATGTTTAAATATTCTCTAAAATTCAAGGTTGCATGACAGTGTCACGTTTTCTTTACCATTCTATGGAAACCTGTTTAAATCTTAGTTTGTAAGATAAAAGAGGTAAAGTTGCATTGTGATATGTAAAGTCAAAATTGAGAAAAAAAAAGTCACATTGCTAGATATCTCCTGCAACTAAAATAAATAAATTTGCACCCGCAAGATGTAAGGTAACAAAGTTGCATTGTGAGATGTAAAGACAAAATTGAAAATGCATCCCATTGTAAGATATCCCTTGCTACTAAAATAAGGGCTCCATATAGGGAGGTTATCCAATAAGGGGTTTCTCGCAGTTGTGCCATAGAAGAACCCTTTTTGGTTCCCCAAAGAACCATTCAGTGAAGAACATTTTAAACAACCTAAAGAACCTTTTTTCCACTATGAAGAACCTTTTGATCCATAAATGTGAAAGGTTCTTCATGGAAATATATGCCAATAACGAACCTTTATCTTAAAACTGTACGATAAATAAAGTTGCATTTGTGAGATGTAAGGTTACGATAAAGTAACATCACAATGCGAGATCTCTCTCTGTAGCTATGATAAATAAACAGCTTGCAAGTTGTGGTTGTGAGATGTTTATTTATTTATAAATTTTTGTATTTTAAGGTATAAACATCCACATCATCCTTACTCAAATCAATGGATTGGCAGCATTCTGTGATGCAGCGTAAACTGTGTAAAAAGTGCATAAGAGAGAGAGAGAGGCCAGAAAAGCTGATTTGTGTCTTGTTAACATATGAGGTGAATTTATGGGGGAAGGGAGGAAACTGTGTGTGTGTGCTGGTGTTTATGGTGTTTATGGTGTGTGAAAATCCCAACCCTGAAAAATAGTGTCCCGGGTACAGAGAGGCTAATGAGATGCAGATGAGGAAGGCTTTAAACTCAGTGTCTGGGAATAAAGTAATCATATCGGAAACTGTGGAAGCTGCCCAACCACAGACTGACTCCACATACTTCCCTAAGCAGTCATCAAGTGCGCTTTGGTGTACCATATTTCACAATATCAACTTTACTCAAATGCCAATGCAGCCCACATGATTGAAACGTACTGAAGACAAAACCAATCATGTGATCTTAGTCCTGCATTTTTGTCAGTGTAAATTATTCATAAGTTCTTAGTGCAGTGTAGGTTTTTAATTAAAAATCAGATAAACGATCACTGTTTACATACGTTTTCTCGTTTGTTTCTTTTGTTGAGTCAGACTGCCTCGGTCGGTAAGCTATCTTAAGAACAAAGTGACGAAGCTTGTTATTTTTCCATTGATTTGGGCTTATAATCTTATCTTGAATAAAGCTGACTGAGAAGAGGGTTTAGCTTTATTGTGAGGATAATCAGGCCGCTTACTTCAAATCTGCTCTCTTTAACACTGTGGGGTGAAAAAAAGGCCCTCACGTCTGGGTTGCCCAGATTTATACTAAGGGTTTTAGGGCTGTATTAAGCTGCTGTTGAGAGTGTTTCTTCAAGGACAGGCACTTGTAGATCCCAGGGGTTTGTTTTTACCTTTTTTTCAGGCTTTTAAAAAATGCTTTTTGTTTTTTTGTACTTAAGTAAAAAAAAAATATATGTTTTATGTAAATATAATGTAAAAAAAACATTAAAACTTTTTTTCGTTTTTTTTTTTATTTTATTTTTTTACAATGTCTTCTCGATTTATTTTACTACTTTTTGTATAGTTGGATAAAAAATTAAAAAAATATATATATATTATAAGATGTATAATTATAACTGTGTTCTATTCTTTATTTATATAAAAAATAAATAATAATTCCTGTGATGGCAAAGCTGTATTTTCAGCATCATTTCTCCAGTCTTCAGTGTCACAAGATTCTTCAGAAATCATTCTAATATGACGATTTGCTGCTCAAGAAACATTTCTTATTATCGATGTTGAAAAGCGTTTTGCTGTGTAATATTTTTGTTAAACCTTGATCTTTTTTTTTTCAGGATTCTTTAATAAATAGAAATTTCCTAAGTGCAGCATCTATTTGAAATAAACATCTTTTATAAATGTCTTTATATTATACACTCACCGGCCACTTTATTAGGTACCCCATGCTAGTAACGGGTTGGACCCCCTTTTGCCTTCAGAACTGCCTCAATTCTTCGTGGCATAGATTCAACAAGGTGCTGGAAGCATTCCTCAGGGAGTTTGGTCCATATTGACATGATGGCATCACACAGTTGCCGCAGATTTGTCGGCTGCACATCCATGATGCGAATCTCCCGTTCCACCACATCCCAAAGATGCTCTATTGGATTGAGATCTGGTGACTGTGGAGGCCATTTGAGTACAGCGAACTCATTGTCATGTTCAAGAAACCAGTCTGAGATGATTCCAGCTTTATGACATGGCGCATTATCCTGCTGAAAGTAGCCATCAGAAGTTGGGTACATTGTGGTCATAAAGGGATGGACATGGTCAGCAACAATACTCAGGTAGGCTGTGGCGTTGCAACGATGCTCAATTGGTACCAAGGGGCCCAAAGAGTGCCAAGAAAATATTCCCCACACCATGACACCACCACCACCAGCCTGAACCGTTGATACAAGGCAGGATGGATCCATGCTTTCATGTTGTAGACGCCAAATTCTGACCCTACCATCCGAATGTCGCAGCAGAAATCGAGACTCATCAGACCAGGCAACGTTTTTCCAATCTTCTATTGTCCAATTTCGATGAGCTTGTGCAAATTGTAGCCTCAGTTTCCTGTTCTTAGCTGAAAGGAGTGGCACCCGGTGTGGTCTTCTGCTGCTGTAGCCCATCTGCCTCAAAGTTCGACGTACTGTGCGTTCAGAGATGCTCTTCTGCCCACCTTGGTTGTAACGGGTGGTTATTTGAGTCACTGTTACCCTTCTATCAGCTCGAACCAGTCTGGCCATTCTCCTCTGACCTCTGGCATCAACAAGGCATTTCCGCCCACAGAACTGCCGCTCACTGGATGTTTTTTCTTTTTCGGACCATTCTCTGTAAACCCTAGAGATGGTTGTGCATGAAAATCCCAGTAGATTAGCAGTTTCTGAAATACTCAGACCAGCCCTTCTGGCACCAACAATCATGCCACGTTCAAAGTCACTCAAATCACCTTTCTTCCCCATACTGATGCTCGGTTTGAACTGCAGGAGATTGTCTTGACCATGTCTACATGCCTAAATGCACTGAGTTGCCGCCATGTGATTGGCTGCTTAGAAATTAAGTGTTAAGGAGCAGTTGGACAGGTGTACCTAATAAAGTGGCCGGTGAGTGTAAATGTGCTACTTATTCTACTGCAGAATTGCTGGTATAAATGTGAGGTTAAGTAACTACAAAAGCTAGTTGTTTACCTCCAGTACTCACCATCTATAAACTCACAACAGCAAGTTTATGCCACCCTATGTAGAAATGATCTTTTACTAGCAGTGAAACACAAAGGTTGTACCCCTATTTTGGTGGTGTTTTGATGAATTCTATTAGACTTGCTATTGTTACTCACAGTGGGGTTTGTTCCCTCTTCGTGACAATTGACGGAGCGCCAATGGAGAAGAAGAATAGGAATTAGGCATAATGGAAGAGTGGCGCCCAATTCTGCCGCCCATTAAGACGGTTCACGAAGGGCTGAACTCTTCCTAGTGCTGCTGTGTGTGAAGCAGCTGCTGTTGTGTGTCTGTTTTGTTTTCTACTCTACTCAAGCATCCTTCATCCTTCTTGAGGCTTAAGCTTTGCTCACACCACAAGCTCCCAATGCCCCACCCCCAATCATCCCATTCGCTACACCTGCCTCCTCCCTGCTCCATCCTAACATCCCTATTCAGAAAACACAGGACTTGCTAGTACTTGGAAAATGGCAGGATCCGCATTGACCAGATAGATCAGGCGGTAGGCATTATCACATGCAACAATTCCTTTGATGTAGTTATGGGAAGCTATACCTTAAAGCTTGTCTGAGATTATCACTGTCTTCTGTTTTCATAGAGAGAACAGCATGATTAATTTGTTATTCCATGTCCGTTTGAAAACTGCTTTGTTTTCAAAGCAATTTTCAGCATGAAGTTCTTGCTAATTACAATATCAATGACTTGAAATTAATTTGATATGTCATACCTTATTTAGGAGTGTAATCAGACAAGATCTAATTTAATCAAATAAATTATTTGATCTAATTCACTTGCACTGAGGTTTACAATGTATAAAACTTTAGATACTGTAAATCCTAATAAACTTATATCTCTGAAACATGAAATCCCCAAGCAGCACTATAGTTTGAATCTAAACCATCTGGCAGAAATACACAAGGATTCCAGAAATGTGCAAGGAATCAAAAATATTTTTTTTAGAATTACAACATACAGCATAACTGCATAGAAAATGGGGAAAGAGGGGTCTAACAACGGTTCATTTCCAGGTTTAAATAAGATATTTAATCCCATTTTCTGTGTGCGCTCAGTTTTGGACCCCCTGTGTGTGTTAATCATATCCTGCCTTATGCAATTCACACAATTAGAGCTTCCAAATGAAGAGAAATCATTAAAAGCTTTGTCTGTATTTCTTGAAACACATTAGATTGAATAAAGACGACTGGGCTTCTCAATTGCATTTAAAGCAAATGCCACCAAAAGGTGACACCTGAGACCAAATTCTTTAAATGAGACTTTAACCATGGTATGAAAGCTGCACTCCACACAGCTGGTGAGCAGCAGAGATGAGATACTGGATAGATGCAGTAACACAGTAGGAGATGTTATTCAGCGTAAGGGCTTTTCTGAAGTGGAGGTTTGATATACCCGCGGCAAAGCAGCTGCGTCCCAGTACCGCACTGAAATGTCCTCCACCGTTTGCTGTGGTAGTGATGCTCAGAGTGGCAGACTAGTGCATATTTCATTCTGTTGCTGCAATGATGGAATTGTTGAGGATATCAGGTAGCACAATTCTTTCTTAAGCCAGCTGCACCAGATTGGCATGAAGAACTTATACAGCTAATGCAGTCTGTTACCTGCAGTTGATTAAATGGTTCAGGAGACTGAAAATTAATTGCGAGAATGCAAAGTGAACCTGCTGTTTCTAATCTTGCTGATTAATTATTATTTAATTATCGCCCCGAAAGAGGTGCTTAGCGATGGAGGACCAGGAAGCACAGTTTAATAAAAACAAAAAAGCATGGAACAAGCAGTGTCTAATTAACTCCAAGCAAATCTACCATCATCCCCCGGTCAAAAGTACTGGAGCTTTAAAATGCAGACAGGTTATTATATTATCTCCAGATGTATATATGTATAAGAAATAAATAAAAAAATTCTATTTGAAATAATGCTTTTGCTTTGAATTCTCTATTCATCAAAGAATCCTAAAAATGTTTCCAAAAAAAAATGTTTCCAAAATTCAACATTGATAAAAATGTGAAAGCGTGAGCGATGTGAGCAACATATTTTATATACCAGTGTATATATTTTACATTATATTTATAGTTAGAAGGTTCTTTGATTTTGGAGTGACATGGTGGATTGACAATGACAGAATTTTGGAATTAAGAATTTAATTTAAGATCTGCAGTAGGTGTGACTAACTTGGATTAACCGAATTTAGACATGTGAAGGTGTGATTTCTGCTACAGAGTTTAAAGACTTTAGAGACCTTAATTGTCCAACTTAAAGTTGGGGTAAGCGATATTTGAAAAACGCTGTTTGTAAGATAGTCGGACCGACACACGAACAACAACAACAAATGTGTATAGCTAATCAGGGGCGTATGACGGTGGAGGAGACGGAACGAGCTAGAGGGAGATTTGAAGAAAGACTGCAGAAATAGAAATGAGACACAATGCAAAAGAGAAAATCTCAGGAGAAATCACTTGAACATAAAGGGTTATGACTGGGCAAGAGCTTTAGGACCCGCGTTAATATTAGAAAAGCTTTCCAGCACTAGAGAGAGCTAAGCGGGAAGGCCTGAAAACAGACGCAGAGGTTGCTTTGGTTCTGCTACACACATGAGTAACACTGAGTTTGAGTGTCATTGTTTGTCTGGAGCTGCTGTGCTGTTGGCAACTAACAACAAACTCTTGTTTGTAATTACGATTATGTACTTTACCTTATTTTTTTTGTGCTTCCTTGTCATTCGCTCATCATCTGTACTTTATTTTTTGTGAAGCATTTTTTTTTTTGCACTTAGGCTATGATAAACAGACATCCACTCTTTATACCTTAGATTCTCTGCCCGAGCCTGAGCCCGAACTTGACCCACGAGATGGGTCGGACCGATAATTTCCGCCACTACCCTCGTGCCGGGCCGGGCCAGGCCGGTTCGGACCCTTGATCAAGCATTTGTGTTACAAAATGTAACACATCACGTGTCAAGCACAGCGTCTCTTCCACTCGCACACATCACACCGGGCCTGCTGTGCTGTATTGTGTAGCTTAAGTGCAACATGGAGCTTGAAGATGTAAATAAAACAATCAAACCAGCAGAATTACCTTTCAGCAAGTTTGGAGGAAAGTCAGAGGTATGGAACCATTTTAAACAAGTCGTGGGCAGTGACAACATATGTGTTGGCTTGCGAGTGCATTAAGTGCGGCACGCTGCTTGCCTATGACAGCAAAAAAACTAGAACTTCGACGATGAACAGACTCATGAAGCAGGCTTGCCATGACAGAAAGGATGATAGTCAGCCTTCAAAGTTCATTCTTGTTAATTTTCTGTGTTCATCATTGTTCACATGGTTTTTTTTACGTTTCTTTATTCGGATCCATTTGCGATCCATTCCATTCTGAATAAACAAAGAATGCAGTTTACATGCTTATTCCATGTTGCATTATTCATCAAGATAATTATAAACAGATTTCTGTGGTTCAAACAACTTGGAATTGTAGTTGAGAACGTCAGATATAACGGCCCACGTATAAAAAATGGTCGGGTTTAAATTGGGCTCGGGCTCATAATTACAGTTAATGTGTCGGGCTGTAATGTTTTACAGATACAATTCACATGACTTTCAAATGAAAGATCACTATCAAAGAGCACACCAAGGTTCCTAACCGACGATCAAGTGTTAGACAGTATTCTAGGTTATTACGTGAGGAAGTTTTTTGTCCAATAATTAGAATCTCTGTTTTTTCAGAATTAAGTAGTAGGAAATTACTAGTCATCCAATTTTTTATATCAGCTATGCATTCCGTTCATTTTGTGAATTGGTAAGTTTCGTCAGGGCATGAGGAAATATAGAGCTGAGTATCATCAGCATAAAAGTGAAAACTAATGCCATGCTTCCTAATGATATCTCCTAAGGGTAGCATGTACAGAATGAACAGCAACGGTCCTAGTACTGAGCCTTGTGGTACGCCATACTGAACTTGTGATCGATAAGACATCTCTTCATTTACTGCTAAAAACTGATAACGGTCAGATAAGTATGATTTAAACAATGCTAATGCAATTCCACTAATGCCAACATCATTTTCGAGTCTATTTAAAAGAATGTTGTGGTCAATAGTATCAAATGCAGCACTAAGAACAAGTAACACCAATAGCAAGATACAACCACGATCGGATGATAAGAGCAAATCCGGACTGAAAATCCTTGCAGATATCATTTCTTTTTAAAAAGGAACATAGTTGTGAGGATACTGCCTTTTCTAGTATCTTTGACAGAAAAGGTAGAATCGGGATCAGCCTGTAATTGACTAATTCTGTACGATCAAGTTTTTTTTAACAAGTGGTTTAATCATAGCCAGCTTAAAAGTTTTTGGTACGTATACTAGTGACAAAGATGAATGAATGATATTGAGAAGAGGATCTATGACCTCTGGAAGTATCTCTTTCAATAGCTTAGTCGGTATAGGGTCTAACATACATGTTGTCGATTTAGATGATTTAACGAGTTTCGAAAATTCTTCCTCTCCTATAGCAATGAATGAATCAAATTTTTCCTTTGGGACACTACAATGCACTCCCTGATGCGATGCTGTAGTAGACGGTTGCATAGTTATAATTTTCTCCCTGATATTATCAATCTTATAAGTGAAGAAGGTCATAAAGTCATTACTTTTGTGCTGCTTGGAAACTCTACCACTGCTCTACCACTCAAAGATTGCGTGCGTAATGGAGGCCAGCTTGTGAGAGTCGCCTTGGCTATTGTTATTGAATGCTGTGTTTTGGGTCATTTTTAGTGCACTCGCCTCGCATGCAGGGCAAGACCGACTCGGAGCAGGGCGGTTAGGATTGGGGTGTGAGTTTTGGAGGCGGAGCAATGAACAGAGGGGTGTGTTTGTTAGGGTTGATTTCAAATATCAACATTGTCCAACAGCATTTTTTAAATACCGCTTACCCCACCTTTAAGAAGAAATTCATTTAAGATCTGCAGTAGGTTTGACTCACTTGGATTAACTGAATTTAGACATGTCAAGGTATCATCTCTGCTACAGAGTTGTGGATAAAGGATTTAGATACCTTAATAATAAAATATATATTTTTATTTGAAATCCACTGAGTGGCCACACTCAGTATGAATGGCCATAACTCTTCTGGTTCCACATTTAGATGGAGCTGTGTTTTTGCCGGCGCACTGCTGTTCTATGTTGTGTATTTGCTCTTTGCACTCACCTTGTTGCAGAGTCTGCTAGCCATCAACAAAATGACTGATTTGTGTCAGGACTTACAGGCTTCATGCAGGCATCAGTGGCGCACTAACACGGTGGGGTGAAAGCGAGAATAGAGATTAGTAAAAGAATTCATCCACTTCTCTGAGTCAGTGGGGTGAGGATTTTCACAGCAGCCGCTTTTTCAGCCTACAGTTGGAAGCGAATGATGGATGTTTTAGGGCTTGACGAGGCCATTTCCCCCCAGTTATGAGTTATTTCATGAAGAAATTAAATATTTTCTTCTCCTCACATGTGTTGGAAAAACATTCAGTGATCAGGGGCGTAGGATTGATTTGAAAAGTGGAGAGAGACATTTATAAACCGTATCAGCCTGACTCATGAATATTAATTAGCTGATATTGTTCAACCAATAGTGGAATCTACTTTACCACACCAACTATATACGGGTTAACATGCAACCGTTTTTTTTTTACAACCGCAATTTTGTGTCGTCACTTGGTCCTGAAGCAAAATTAGTTGAGAACCACAGAAGTAGTTAACCAAGCCATATCTAGTAGTGATTGATCATTGAAGCATCTGTCATTGAAGCAAATCTCTGGTGTTTATACAGTTGAATAAAATCTTCCTTTTCCTTCCTGGAATGACTCTGACTAAATGAAAATGCCTTTAGATTTCGAGGTGGCTTGAAACCCCTTACACCGAAAGAAACAGGAAACATCAAAGAAGGGCTGGGTAGAGTTAAAAGACCAATCAGCCAGTAAATCTGTGAATTGCAAATTCAATAATTCAGAGGGAAATTACTCCAGCAGAGGGGATGTGAATAATTTAGAATATTATGACTTAAAAGTTCCTCCGTGCGAGTTGTTAGGATGATTAATTCAACATCTGGACTAATAGAGATTCAGTCAGAGCTTGATTTACGCGGCACAGTGCTTCTGCTCTCACATGGCGTCTTTGTGTCATACATCCTTAGTCAGAGCGCCTCACTGTAGGCTATGAGCCACTGTATATGCTTCAGTGGCAGTTTAAAGAAAACAGTGGGTAATCTCCATTCCTCAGCATTCATGCACCATTCAGGGCTTTAACATGCAATACAAGTCACTCTGCTTAGCTTAATGCTGTATGACGGAATGATCTGATCCTATGATAATTATAAGCAGCATATGCTGTCCTGTGGTTGCTGAATGATGGGATGCTATGCTAATTATGTTCCCTAGAATGCCTTTAGATCCTTAAGCTCATTAAGTCTTGGTCTGTAGCGGTGGTTTTGTATCAGAAATCAGATTTTTCATGATTACATTATTACCACATAGTACCAAAAATGTTTATTGTTCAGGTTTAAAAATCACAATGAATAAAATTAACATAGCATTAAATAACATATAATATGCATTGTTATTATTACTATTGTTGTCAGGGTTTTTATGAATTACTGTATATATTTATTTAATATTATTATTATTTAGTTTAACATTGTTAAACTAAACGTGTCCATATATGAATTATTAAATGTAATACTTTTTAATGAATTGTTATATTTAATATTATTATATTTTAGATTTTCATTTAGAATTTAATTAGATAAAATATTCATTAATAGTAATTATTAATAATTATAATACTGTTGTTTATTTATATTTAGTTAATTTTTAATAAACATTCTTAGTATTCTTCATATATATAGTCTAGACCAGGTCATGTTTTAATTTACTTTGCATAATTTTGTTTGTGCATGTTTGCATTTAACCTATCCATGTTGATCTCTGATTATATTTAGTAAATTTTTTTGCATGTAGCATATTCCAATAAAATCATCAAATGTAATAGTGCTGCATTCCCTTGGGTTTTACTTATTACTGAGTTTGAGTAAGTTTACTTTTTTTAAACGTTTTGTCCACTACAGCTTTGAAATGGGCTTTGTTTCTCAATAACAATGATGACCTCAGGCCTACAGTATCATAATAGTGCCAGGTTTTATCCAGTCGTGGCTCTTTCCAACAATATCCTGCAGAAAATATTTCTTGTGTAGAATGTAGGCAAATCATTCAGAGAAATCAAGACATTTTCAGGCAAAACATGTATTGATTCTGCTTCATTTTTAGAGGATATTACAGAGCAACAGTGAAATGAATGAAGGTTACAGTTGGCCAGACACACATTATGGCTCCGATTGATGTGATTTTTTTTCACGACTAGAGAAATCGATGGCTCACTCGTCTCAAAGTGAATGTGCGATCTGTCATGTAGAGAGAATGCAGCAGTGATGTAAGCGCTTTCCCACGCTTTATACGGACCAGTCACCTGACTTATAGAAGTAAATATCATTGTATGACAGAGTTGTCTGCCTGAACTGTACTTTAAAAAGTGAAAATGTGCAGCTTTTACCTGATCTGACCCTTTAAAGTCATACTAAATCCTTACAACAATTACTAAATTGTATATTTTTTTTATAAATAATAAATACACATCACATACACATAACAAGACAGCACATAGAGTGTTGCAGTAATTAAATTTTTTGGCCAACCCAAAAATTTGCATCATCCTGGTTTCCTTTGATAAAAACCCAACAGGATTTTTCCATTGGCTTTTAGATTGCGGAATATAATCTCGATGGGCAACAAAAGTTCCCGATTCTTAGATGTTTTGTTTCATCGTGATAATCGTCACAAATGACTTGATTTTTAATCCTAAATTGAATTGTCTGAAGTAAAAAGCTAAATCTAGGCTATAAACGAACTACACCACAATTGCATGACTGAAGTGTCACCATCACCAAGTGTCCGACAACTCTTTCAGTCTTTACTAAAAAAACATTTGCTTTAGAATAGGCTGTGAGGCTGTGAAAGCAGACTAGTAAATGTACCTGTTTAGTGTGATGACGTTTAATGGCCTGACAACCACAGTAGTCCCATTTTTCCCATTTAGTTGCCTTTTTCAAGACAAGTAAAAGCTTAAATTTGTTTTACTCATTTAACTCATTCAAAACACCCACGGACTTAAAAGATATGTCCAAAAATTTTAAAATGCTGATTTCAGAGGACACATTCCAAAAAAATAAAAAAAGTTGCTGCCTTAAATTTGTAAATGCAATCAACTTAGATGTTTAAGTAATTTCAACTTAAATTACATTAAACTGACTTAAACAAAAAAATTTAATCTTCTGAGATACCTTCATTTGATCGATTAATTTGATACACAATGCTGTGCGTTCAGTTCTGTGACAGTTATACTAAAAAAGAAAGATGGCGACAGAGAGTTGCAGTTTCTGGTCACATTTGTGTTTAACTGCAGTTTTTGACCAACATTTTCTACTTCTGATGTAATTTCTTGCGAGAAATTACTATTGTAGTAATTAAATATTTGCTTAGTTATAACCAAAGCTGTCTCTATTTTCCTGTTGATCATTAAATCATTACACTGCCTTAGAAGTCTGTCCGAAATCAGTTTGTGCGCAAACGCTGCCTGCAAAGCCATTGCCTGATAAGGCAGTGAGGCAACAAGTATGCTGCCTAGGTTTTCGAATGCAGCCATAGTGTCCACTTTGATCCCTATAGATGCCAATTTCACATTACACCATGTTGTGTCGCCCCGGTGTGCAGGGTTAAAAAAGGCAATTTACTGGAAAAGTCTATAGGCTAGACACAGTACCCTAACAGAGACTTTTTAGCTTGATCTGAAAGAAGACACAACAGTTGTTCAGAACATTTCAGAAGTATGCTACTTTCAGGAAATCTCTCTAATGTGTGTGCCGCAACAGCCGCCAGCCCCTTTTAGAGGTGAGTGGGTGTATAGTGCATTGACTGGACCCTGTTAGGGCGCCGACACAAAGAAGCAAGCGCGTGTGGAGCCCGAGGCGTCCGTTCTAAAGTTAACCGGGGCTCTTTCTGTTTCTGGCGTTCAACACAGCACCGGGAGATGTTCCAGATAAGGAAATGAATGAGTTTGTCTTGCCCTGTGTTTCATCAGTATGTTGCCTATTGTTCCTAGTAGATATGTCATCTCGCTATCGTTCCCCCCTGGAGACTTTCTCTTTATTCCTCAGTCTCAGACCAGATTTTCTCTTAGCCGAGGCCGCGTCTTTCAATACGATTGCAGGCCTGTACTGAAGTCAGCAGAGACTGGATGGGACTCTGATAAGTTGATTGTTGCATTTTGTGAAGGATGTTGCTGACTTTTAATTCTCAGCCTTGCTGTGCTCATTGATTACATAAAAATAGATTGGATTATAGGTATTGCTTTTCCATGCCGTGGCTGAATTATTTACAATTGACCTCATTGGTTAGATACAATGCAGCAGGTGTGGGAACTTCACTGTGTGGTTGTATGTGCACTCTTACACCTGATATGAAGAAGTATAGGTGTAATTGCGATTCAAAACAATCACACGTTTTGAAGTTGAAAATACATGTGACCACATTGCATTTGTATTCCAAGCACTAATCTATGCTAATGCATCTCCGGATAGCAATGAAAGACTGCTTACTCATCTGTCAATCAACCATTAGTCAACCACAGCTGCTTGTCGTAAATAACAATGAGCGTTCTGCTTGAAACATCACATTTTGAAGCAACAGCTTTTTTCCCCTTTTTTTCATTTACTTTATTTTGTTTTTATTTTATTTGTTTATTATTTTGTATTTTGTTTTGGTTTAGTCTACTTGTGTTTTGTCTTTTTGTTTTATTTCATTATTTGATCTTATTATTTATTAATTCATTTATTATTTATTGTTTACTTGGGTTTTGTGTTTTTATTTTAGATTTTATTTATTTATTTATTTATTTATTTTTGCTTTGTGTTATTTTTATGTATATATACAGTATATATATACAGGTCCTTCTCAAAAAATTTGCATATTGTGATAAAGTTCATTATTTTCCATAATGTAATGATAAAAATTAAACTTTCATATATTTTAGATTCATTGCACACCAACTGAAATATTTCAGGTCTTTTATTGTTTTAATACTGATGATTTTGGCATACAGCTCATGAAAACCCAAAATTCCTATCTAAAAAAATTAGCATATCATGAAAAGGTTCTCTAAACGAGCTATTGACCTAATCATCTGAATCAACTAATTAACTCTAAACACCTGCAAAAGATTCCTGAGGCTTTTAAAAACTCCCAGCCTGTTTCATTACTCAAAACCGCAATCATGGGTAAGACTGCCAACCTGACTGCTGTCCAGAAGGCCATCATTGACACCCTCAAGCAAGAGGGTAAGACACAGAAAGAAATTTCTGAACAAATAGGCTGTTCCCAGAGTGCTGTATCAAGGCACCTCAGTGGGAAGTCTGTGGGAAGGAAAAAGTGTGGCAAAAAACGCTGCACAACGAGAAGAGGTGACCGGACCCTGAGGAAGATTGTGGAGAAGGACCGATTCCAGACCTTTGGGGACCTGCGGAAGCAGTGGACTGAGTCTGGAGTAGAAACATCCAGAGCCACCGTGCACAGGCGTGTGCAGGAAATGGGCTACAGGTGCCGCATTCCCCAGGTCAAGCCACTTTTGAACCAGAAACAGCGGCAGAAGCACCTGACCTGGGCTACAGAGAAGCAGCACTGGACTGTTGCTCACTGGTCCAAAGTACTTTTTTCGGATGAAAGCAAATTTTGCATGTCATTCGGAAATCAAGGTGCCAGAGTCTGGAGGAAGACTGGGGAGAAGGAAATGTCAAAATGCCTGAAGTCCAGTGTCAAGTACCCACAGTCAGTGATGGTCTGGGGTGCCATGTCAGCTGCTGGTGTTGGTACACTGTGTTTAATCAAGGGCAGGGTCAATGCAGCTAGCTATCAGGAGATTTTGGAGCACTTCATGCTTCCATCTGCTGAAAAGCTTTATGGAGATGAAGACTTCATTTTTCAGCACGACCTGGCACCTGCTCACAGTGCCAAAACCACTGGTAAATGGTTTACTGTACTCAATTGGCCTGCCAACTCTCCTGACCTGAACCCCATAGAGAATCTGTGGGATATTGTGAAGAGAAAGTTGAGAGACGCAAGACCCAACACTCTGGATGAGCTTAAGGCCGCTATCGAAGCATCCTGGGCCTCCATAACACCTCAGCAGTGCCACAGGCTGATTGCCTCCATGCCACACCGCATTGAAGCAGTCATTTCTGCAAAAGGATTCCCGACCAAGTATTGAGTGCATAACTGAACATAATTATTTGAAGGTTGACTTTTTTTGTATTAAAAACACTTCTTTTATTGGTCGGATGAAATATGCAAATTTTTTTAGATTTTTTTTTAGGAATTTTGGGTTTTCATGAGCTGTATGCCAAAATCATCAGTATTAAAACAATAAAACACCTGAAATATTTCAGTTGGTGTGCAATGAATCTAAAATATATGAAAGTTTAATTTTTATCATTACATTATGGAAAATAATTAACTTTATCACAATATGCAAATTTTTGAGAAGGACCTGTATATACATATATATATATATTAGGGCTGTCAGTTAAACGCGTTATTAACGGCGTTAACGCAAACCCATTTTAACGGCGTTAATTTTTTTATCGCGCGATTAACGGTCTTTTTGGCCTAGCAAACTTTGTAGTTTTTTTTCACATGCTTTTGCACCAGGACGCGGCATGCGCGGCGCTGCGCTATGAAACCCATTCATTTCAATGGCTTGCGCCGCGCGAGGACGTTTTGAAAGCGCAAGCGGATCTAGCTAGACCGGAAACAAAACAACAGGCACGCCGCACACACTTGTTTGGCCTTGCGAGCCGGATGCGCAAGTGCGAATCTCTCTGCTCGAGTCGCGCCTCGCGCGCTCTCAGATACACGCTGCTCTTGTAAGAATTTTCTCTGGGCTCGCTCAGAGAATATGCCTGCACTTAAAACGTGTTCAGTCAGTGCAATCGCGAATCTCTCCTCTTCCCCAGCTAACAATTTTAGGTTATAAGAACGTTTTCATAACGTTCCCATTAAGTTATAAAAACGTTATTTCTGAATGTTATAGGAACGTTCAAAACGTCCAGTTTTGAGTGGATGACGAGCGCGAGACGCCGAAATGGATGCCAATAAGATTCTGAATTGAAAGTTTACTTTTAAAAAGTTGCCAAATGGTTCCATTGACAAGACCAAAGTGATCTGTGTGTTTTGTCGTTGTGAACTGAGCTATCATCATCGCAGCACGTCCAGTCTGAAATACCACTTGATGATGGCCAAGCACACACACACACACACACACAGCTGATGCGAATTCTCCGCCCCTTCGTCAATATCAGGACCTCGTCAGTATTTCTTTCACCCTTTTATTGATGGACAGTGTTACATTGTGTGAGAGATTATTTGCTCCAAGTGAGAATGTTTTAGTGTGAAATTGAACAGTATATATGCCAATATTGTTTTCAATAAAAAACATTTGCACAAAGCAAGCCGATCCACTTTTCCATGTTGATAAGAGCATTAAAATGAGAAAAAATAATGGGACAAAAAGAAATCAAGAGACATTTAGAATAGATAAAAATGTGCGATTAAATGCGATTAATCGCGAGTTAACTATGACATTAATGCGATTAATCGCGATTAAATATTTTAATCGTTTGACAGCACTAATATATATATATATAATATATATATATATATATATATATATATATATATATATATATATATATATCAAATTGTTACAAAGTAAATTATTACTTTTTTTTATTCACTTTATGTTAAACATGTTTATACTTGCTCTAACACACTGATGTAGTGACGGACATATGTAGTCGTATAATCAGACTGTCCCCTCGAAATCCGATCACAGGTCACAGGAGGCACATTTGATATGCATGTATTAGGATGATGCATCTCGTCTGGCCACTTATGATCAAATCCCCTGAGATGAATCTAAATACAGGTGCAACAGGACCTTAGGTCAATTATTTGAAGACAACATGAGCTCAGCTGCTCTGTACTGCAGATTCTTGATTCTGCTCACATAGTCGAACAAACAACCAAAAACCTGAACAACATCTGCCGACCACAAGGGAATTCGTTGTTTGGTTATTATTCTTTGAATAAAAGTAAACAATTATTCTTCTGTCTAAGAAATCAGCTTTTTTCTCATAGTATCAATTACAGTATGCAGCCCGAGGGTGCGAAGATGGTGAAATGAACGTGATGGAATTGTAAACCTAAGGTTCCTCGAAGAGTCAAAACAAACATTTTTAAAGCTTAAGTTAATTTTGCAGTCTAATCACTATTCTCAATGTAAAGTCAAGACATTTTTATGTTTGGAAAACACTGTGTTTGTCTGCGTAATTCCTTCTTTTACAGAAATGTTTCCCTTTTAACAAAACCGACCACCCAATTCACTTTTAACTGTATATGCTTGTGTTATAATACTGCTCAAAGTGTGCATAACCTCACTCTTTGATATATTTGATTGTGATTGTCACATTATTATGCCGTGATAAACCATATAATTGACTGTTGTCCAGACAACCGATTTCCTACATACAGTAGCTGTGCTAGTTTCACGTCTCTCATATTACTCTGTGGTCGCTTTCTTCCCAAATAATGAAATAATTTCACTCAAATCAATATTTAATATCTCTGTATGTATTATTTGATAAGTTGCTGGATAATAAGGGGGTAATGCACAGTCAGCAACCATTTTCACACAATAAAACATTTTGGGGTGATAGATGATAGTCTCAATCACTTAAATCCCTTATTTTTTTTGTCATCCTTCAGTTGTATTCTTGTGGGAATAAATATAACAAAAGAAAACAAACCCACTATTGAGTCAAATTTACTGTCACCTTTAGAAACCCCCTTGCAGCGGTGTTTACTATTTTTTCCCCCTTTTCTGTCATTTAAAGCCAGGGTAATATAACATGAAGTGTATCGTTTAAAATGTGCATTATTTTTAAAAAACGGCCAGATTTACAGTTAAAAAGTTCCGTTAGTGGATAGTCGGATTCTTTCTGGAGGTTACACGGTTCTGCCAGTAGGAAATGACAAGTGACTGTATTTATGAGTGAGTCACAGATTCAACCAATTCCTTTAAAACTCGCTGCTCCATTCAGGGGGATGTTGCTCAGAGACCCACAATGTTGTTTGGAAGTTGTATATCAATATCAGCACCACAATATATCGATGTATCAATATCTAAAATCAGCACCACGACTGAATGATCACAGGTGGCACTCGCTCTACAGCATCGTACCTATGTGATTAGTCCACCTCACACTGCTCCAGCGTCACTGGCATGGAAGCGGGCACACTAACAAGGGCGCTAAAGACCAGAGCCTCAAGCATCAGTTGCTAGCGTGCCTCTTGAGGCCAGGGGAGTGAGGTTTACTTGCATAGATATTTGACTACACTCATCCCCTAAGCCTCACTCCCATCTGGGACACGGCACCAATATGACGGATCCTACTCGCACCGCTATGAGCGGTCACCGGCATGGGAAGCCTAGCTAAAACCACACTGAAAAAGGAAATATATAATATAACATCAAAATAGTATTTCTTTTAAAGACCCTTTTCAAGCAAAGGTTTCACAAAAGGACACTTTTATAGTTTCACATTTTATAACTATAAAGTGTAACACATTTTGTAACTGCATGTGCGTAGTTACTCTGCTAGGACAACTGTGTCATCCCACTATACTGTGTATATTTTAAGTTGGAAACAAACCTTAAAAGATGTATGGTGTGGTATTAAATGTAGAGACCGTAAAGTACCTTTTTGAGCTTCAGCTGCTGAGGCTCACTGACCTTGAGTTCATCTCCTGCGATCCACATGGATCACTTACTGTATGCCTTTTCACTCGCCTCTTGTTCTGACGTAGTGAAGAGGGCTGTAATGTTTTTTATGGGGAGGAATCTTATTCTCTACCTTTTCAAAGACCTTTGTTAGAGTGATGTTATGCTCTCATACACTAATTGTTCTCTCTCTCTCTCTTTCTCTCTCTCTCTCCTAATGGATGCTGCACCTAATTTATATCTTCCGCCCTTTGGCTGGTTAAAGGTAAGTCTCAGTTTCACCAATATTTTACTTATGAGAATAAGTGTCATATTCAAATGCTGCACTGATCACACAAGGGAAGGTAAACAAAACGCTGCAGTAGGGGAAATAAATATAAAAGTACATGCTTTAAATGTTTTTTCCTTTTTTTCTGAACATAGTATCAAATACTAATTATTATAATTATTATTTCTAGTTACTTTACATAAAAATGTGCTTTTGTTAATGTGAAGGAATAGCATACTTCACTGCAAAAAAAAAAAAAAAAAATCTTAACTCAGTGTCATATTACTATATAAGTAAAATGGCATAAGATATTATGTCTTGTTTTCAAAAAAAAAAAAAAAAGTGCATCTGCCAATGCAGTATGAAAAATAATCTTGTTTCCTTTTGAATTGTTATTGGATATTCGGTGGCATTCATAAATTTGCCACATACAAAGTCATTAATTCATAAATAACCATCAGTCATCTGCGTTTGCCAAACAGTCCGCTGTTGGCTGTGGACAAGTTGTTTTGCCACAAAAACAACACAACAACTTCATTTTTAGCTCTGGCTCTGTTTGTTCACACGCTTGTCAGGTCTTCTCGTTCTCATCATACAAAAAATAAACAATATTATACTGACACAAAGGCAGGACTCAATTAATTCTGATGCAAGAGAACAGAAAAGATGAGAGGAGAATGTGAGAAGGGAAATATGGCTCACTCTTTGTTCTTTATCTCCCAAATGCTCGCCATATCGGCCCTGTCTCTAATCTCCTCTTTGTTTCTCCCTTTTTGTCCCTCTATTCATTCTCTCTCTTTATCTACATTTTAGGAAAATCTGTACAAAAAGAGAGCACATTGCAACTGTGAAATTTAAACTAAAAAAGCAAACACAAGGTTTTACCCACAGGGATATTCCAGTCTCTACGTATTTTAGCCTATTTCAGGCAACAGCTCACGATGGAGTAGGTGTCTGTTTTTGAAGTCAGGTAAAGAAAAAGCCATAGCCAAAGAAAAGCTCCCATAAGCCTTTTGTTTCTCCATCATGACTTGCGTTGATGAACACTTCGTTCGCCCACAGTCTGTGATGCAGAATGCTTTTGTAGTAACTAAACCACGTCAGCCTTTACTGTACTGGCTGAGAAACCCAAGACATTCTCCAAGCTTTTCACAGTGCAATGCCATAATTCTTGGCATCAGTCAGTGATTTTCCAGCATTAAAGGGATAATTCCCCCAAACATGTACATTTTGTCATAATTTTCTCATCCTCGTGTTGTTTTAGACCTGTATTACTTGCTTTCTTATGTGGAACACAAAAGAAGATATTTTTTTGTCCATACAATCAAAGTTTAGAATTTCAAGGGTAGTAATGTTGGGCATCAGGTCAGTTTTTCTGTTTGGCCAATAAGTGTCATGAAAAAACACACATATTCCATACATGACGGTCCGTCCATGTAAATGATCCAAGCCATGTGAATTGAATGCTGACAGGAGAGTTTGACTTCAAAGTATGCAGGTCTATATCCAGTTTCCTGCTTTTGTCAGTATTGTTCTTATGTATTGTCTCTCACATTCACTGTCTACTATGTATGTATTACTGTTGCCTGGGGCCTCATTTATAAAACTTTGCGTAGGATTTGCGTCAGAAGTGGCGTACGGATGAAACATAGGACGTGCGTACGCACAGAAATATTCGGATTTATAAAACCGTGCGCACGCACGTCCTACGCAGTTTTCCCTTAATAAATCACAATCAATTCTAAATGTAGCGCAGCTTTTGCGGCTTCGTGTCACGCCCATAGTTGCCCATAAATAGTCAGTGAAACGCCCATAGTTGCCCATAAATAGTCTGTGAAACCCCCACAAGTTAATATTCATCGATTGCGAAATCATGGCAAATACAGAGAGGAAAACCAATAAACTTAACTTCACTCAATGTGAAGTAGAAATGATCGTTGGCAAGGTGGAAAAGAGGAGTAAAATGTTGTTTTACATTTTACAGGGCACAGTGTGGGCATTACTAATGCCAAAAAGGCACTTGAGTGGCAAAAGGTTGCAGACACCGTTAATGCTGCAGCCTCACAACCTCGGACCGTGGCCGAAATAAAAAAGAAATGGTCGGACATCAAAGTCGATGCAAAAAAGCGTCTAGCGCTCCATTACGCATTGATGGCATCATGGCATTTTATTACCATCCATTTGATTGCATCTGACAAGCAACAGATGTGTTATGAGGATGAATTGCATAACATGGCAATATTATTGCAGAACATATTTCACTTTTCTTTTTGCAAATATGTGTTAATTTGCATTTCTGTTGAAATCTTCGTTTGATTTTTTTGTTTTACACTGCAGTGCAGATCGATCAAACGGGTGTTCGTGTAGGCTGTTAAATGTAAGACTTGCTTTGTGAAGTCTATTTATGAGAGGCAGTATTGCCATTTCTTTTACACAACGGTCTACAGTTTCACACACTTTCACGTGTTTCTTCCATCCGCCGACGGTGTCGCCATTTCTCATTTCACCCGTTTTTGTGCGTACGCCTGGGTCAGAGCTTGCGTGAAGGACCGCACATTTTCCCGTCAAGTTTGCTTTTTATAAATACCAATTATTGCGTAGAGAGCGGCGTACGCCTTCTTTTGTGCGTACGCAACGTTTATAAATGAGGCCCCTGGTCTTTATTTGAGAGCATATGATTCCCAGTGTGCACAGATACCTGATTATTAAGTGCACTGTTATCTTTAAATTAAATAGTGTGATGATATATGTTGGCCATCGACCTCCCTGCTCCGTAAGATATCAGCATTGACTACTAGTCCAGTTAGTTGTTTTGGACCCCATTTATGTTCATTGTATAGACAAAAGCAGTTTAAACATTCTTCAAATTATCTTTTGTGTTCCACAAGAAGAAAATATTTCTGGGTTTCATTTTTGGATGCCCTGTTCCTTTCAGTGTATATTGGACTACATGAGATTGGGTCCAGCTTTATATCTTCTTAATGACATTCAATTTGTGAGAAAGCAACTTGAATTTGCAGTTTCACATTAAGAGAGCGTTTCTACACCGTAATGACTGCACGAAAGGTGCATTTGTACTAGTCATTTTAAAAACAAGAGACGCTGACGGTGCTCAACTGAATAAGCAGATACGGACCACAGCAGGCAGAGACTGCGGAGCATTTGAAGTTTATTGAATCCCTGGATCGCCTTTGATGTGTAGGCTTTGAACACAATTCCAATCTGTATTACATAAATGGTTATTTGGTGAAAGATATTTCAGGGAGCAGCTGGAACGATAGCAACTCTTGACCCAGACGTGACCCCTGTGGGTGTTAGTATTGCCTTTGTATGGCAGAAATCATCTGATATCATTGAGCAATTCCCTTGTTGTTTTTGCCGAGGGTTTCTTTCCCCGTATTGGTGCCAATTGTTCGCTTTATACCCATAATTTCATAGGATACTTTGTTAGATGATGAAACTGTGGAAAATACTACAATAAAAAAAATGCAATAAATAAATATATATAATTATTTATTTTAATTTTTTTTTAAACACCAGTATTCTCCTCCTCCACATTCCAAGCATTTACATTGCGATGCATGGGAGAATAAATACAAAGCTGTAATGTATTGTAATAATGAGATGCCGAACAGAATATGACATCCCTCAGCTGGTTGCCTTCATCCTCCGCCACGTTAAGCTGTTTTTCCCAAAGCTGTGCTCTCGCATCCTATTCATAGTAGGATTACAGGCGTGCAGGAGGGACAGCTGGTGTTGCCATAGAAACGCTCCGGCAGGGATGGATGGGATGAGGATGGGTGGGGGTCGGTGGGCGTGACCGTCATAGCAGCCACTCTGTCATCGAGCTGACAGCGCGAGGTCCTTTTTTTTTTAAGCTAACCACTGCATGTGGAGCAAAGCTTCTCTTGTTCTACCTTTTCGGCTTTCTCTTGATTCATCCCGACCCCACCTCCTCCCATTCTGGCTCTTAAATTTCAGACGAGGGCAAACCGACCCGAGCCATGAAGAAAATAGAAAATAGGTAGAGATATTAAAAACAGATGGCATGCACATGTGCATGAGGCTGGCTGAGCGACTGCTGCCTGAAACGCTGTGATCGACAGCTCTTCATGCTAGGTCGGGCCATATGTCTATGTGTGTGTATGTGTTTGTGATTTGTCAGGATAATCTGTTTAGTATTGCACAGGCCTCATGTGCCATGTAAGGTGTCTCCTAGATCAGCCTACGCAGAGTATAGGCAATTTCCAAAACTCTATGGAAACAGAGGAATTAGCACTCCTGGAAAATTGGTCTGAGAAAATCAATTAGGATTTTTAGACTCCTGGCAACACTATAAGACGGTTTTGGAGACCAAACAACCCCAGTACTGTTAATGCATCGCCTGCCGTGGCACTGAAATATTTTCTCAAATTGCCAGTCGCTCAATATGCAACAAAAGTTTTAAGTGTGCTCGAGAGTGATTTTGGCAGACATAGCAGCTTCTGTTTTCTACTCATCAGACCATAATCATAAAAAATAAAAGCCGGTGGGTCTGTAGCTCATCACAGAGTAGACAAACTGTTCTCTGCGAGACAGATGAGATGCCTGTTTCGCAATATCAGATAGTATCTCTCCAACTGGTAGGCATACTTTATTTTACGTTCTCTGAGATTGCAAGAAGAGTAAACAGAGCCTAAATGGTTTCCGATATGAGAGCGGATAAAAACTGAATTGGGAATATTTTAACTGTACCTTCTAATCATTAAAAAGGAAATGTTTTGGATGGATAATGCCAGGTATCCCTTGAGTCTTGCCAACCTAATTTATTTTGTCTTTTCATTTTGAGCTTTCAGTTAGAGTACAAATCTATGATTGCACCAGACTTTTGTAAAAATATAAATAAATCAAAATACAGCTTAACTGTTCTGTGTCTTGAGAAGAATGGATTGACAGTTGGAGTCATTGGCTGTCTCATTCATTGACCATTCATTGATCTCATTCATCAAACCAACCCCAGATTTGAGGTTAGAGACAGGGCACCGTAATATTTTAGCTCCCTTCTGCAAATATTAGATATTTTGTTTAGTGTTGACATATATTATAATGCCCCAGTTAACAACCCTATAACTGAAAAAGTTATAGGGTAATTTGTAATGCATTGACTTTTTGTAATCCTATATGCGTTTGACTCTTAACCCTCAGAGACCGACAACAGCAAAATGCTGTTATGGGTCCAGATAAATGTAGCTTTATGAGGCTGATTTTTTTGTTATTCATATAACAAGAATCATATCTTAAATAAACTATTAAAAAATCGACAGCCTAATGAAATGTTATAGAGTGTCAGAGGATTGCTTTTAGGTGAACACACTAAAGTTTCAACTGTCCACCTAATATAAAACATGCATAAACATCATGATTTTTATAACCAGTGACTTCCTATAAACACGTTCAAGGGGGCCAAAATAACACATCAGCAATATCAATGCGTGTGTCTCTGAGGGTAAAGATGTTTTATGTCTCTCACTATTTCAGCTATATGAAAAGCTATACTTTTCATATAGCTCTTTGAGTAAACAGACCCTTCTTCTTTGTGGATCAAAGAGAAGAGCCGCTTGGCGCGAGTGCAAAGTTCTTGGTTTATAGCAAAGAAACTTGAAAACAAATACAAACAAGCAAATCTCTCCTCCACCCCACTTATTTAACAGTGATGGGGAATATTCCATTTTGGAGAACTACTTCTTCATACACTTCTCCCCCCCCATTTTTTAAATATGTTTTTTATTACATGCATATTACGTTGTTTAGGCAGTTAGGTAATTAGACCCAAAGTAATTCCTGACAGGCACAGAGTTGCATAAATGGCTTTGAGAATTAGGGAGTGCTCCACATATCCATGAAAAGGGGTTACATTTAGCTGATATAGGAAGGAGAGAAAGAGAGCAGGCTGTGCAGTATTTCCATGTAAATGGTTCTATAATGAAGACCACAAGGTACTGTATGCTCTTTAAACCGGTTCCTATACAGGTAAACGCTAGCAGAAAGAAGACATACTGTTTATAAAAGATGACCTTTTTACTTCAGCTCGCCTCGAATGGCCTTCCACGGGCGTTTCTGATTCGCAAGGCTCCTTGTATCTCATGGACATTGTAATCTGACACACACATGCACTGCCTGCAGAGAAACTGATGAAGACACTAGAGTCCAGCACTGCTATGAATCCGAGTCTGCTATAGCTATTATGTGAGCTTGTGGTCCGAGGTGAATGATGTAATAGACCATAATCACATCAGCGCCATCTTAGATTTTTTTTAACGGGAATTAAAACGAGGCTGTGAGGAATTAAGTGGGCTGTACTGTTGTTTAATGTGTTTTTTAATTGTTCTGTTGACGAAACACAAAAAAGTCTGCATGAGTCTCTTTCTTTCACGAGTGTAGTCTGACTCACGCCAAATGACTCTTATTGATGGGTTCTTTCTTCAAAGTCACCGCACTGTCAAACATCCTTGCAGGAGTCCACCCGCAAATATCTGATTTAAATATTATGTATATACCCTGGTTGGTGTTTCTTTGTATTCAATTTATAATTATGCATTCTGAAGGCGCTGGTTAAAATGTGAGCCTTGTGCACCCCTGTCAGCATTGCACTTTTCCTGTATGTCATATCATCACAATGCTTTAGTCAGGAAGCGGCATATCATCCAGCCACATAGCAGTCTGCATTTCCATCATCTTTTGTTTATATTGAATAGAAATGGGAAACACATTTTGGACTGCGAAAGCTGTCTGGGGCAGATGAAAGGAAGATGAGAGAGTCTGATCTAGGTGTGTGCAGTTACTCGGTTTTGGACAGATGAGAAAATCAAGTCCCAGAGAGACAGAAGTGTTTGATGAAAGTTTGTAGGATATGTGTGCTTCGTTTCATATGTATATCTATAGGATAGCTGTCCCCCCACTGTTCCCTAGCTTGGAGACGACAGTAGGCAGTAGCTTAAAAACTGCCCCATGGGCTCTTTGTTACCATGACAATGCCGAGGGCAAGGAGAAGTCACAGCAGAAGCCTTTGCCTGTGTCTGCCAGCGAAAAACCTCTTTTCAACACATTTCACTGAAAGCCCTAGATAACCACAAATATCCTGCACAATAAAGGATTTGGAGAAACAGCATGTTTTGGGAACTCACTTCTGATTAGCAACAGATGCTAGATGACAAACTCGCTAACATAAACAAGAGGGAAAAAAGCAAACCTTGTATACAAACTTTCTCCGAACTCTTGAAATGGTTACGTTCTTTTTCAGCACTATTTCGGAGTTTCTGCAGCAATTGAGCCTAATTTATTTTGAGTTGTTTTCTAGTCCTTTTGCTGTTTTTGTTGTTTTTTTCTTTGTTTACTGTCTTGTTTGTATAGATTTACTAGCTTCATTGATGTTAAATGGGCCAGATTTACTAACGTCTTGAACCAGCGCGTTTTGCAGCTGACATTATTGCATATGCAATTGCAGGAGTTTCCCTTTCTGATGCACAATTTATGGGAGGAGAGTATTTAAATTAATCATGAAAGGTGATTTACTAAGGTTTGTGCTAGTCAATTTACTGGTATTTGTGCCAGTATTTAATGGCCAAAAAAGCATGTCTTAAACCAGACGCTAATTTGCACTGCTCTTGGTAGATTACGTTGGTCATTATGGAAATGATCCGGCTGCGTCTGTGTTCTTTAATTTGCGTGTCGTCAGTAGATCACATGCAGAACTTTCCACTCCAATCAGTGTTTTTTATTTTTTTCGGAATTGCACTCACACTATTTTGCCCTGTTTAGTAAATCTGGCCCTAAGTATGTGTCCTGATTTCCTTGCATATTTTTTTAGTGATATTTTTAGAGTTAGTGGGGGGGGGTTTCAGCATTCTGTGCGTATTTAAAATCATCCTTTTTAAAGTGCCACTGTTAAAGCCATCCAGACATCTGTGGCCATTGCATTCTGACTTTTTGAGCAACATATGCCACAAGTAAAACACTTTTGATGTTGTGTAAAGTATGTTTATAGAATCAAGACCCCTCTATTCATTCTCATTTCGTTGTGCTGTTTATCACAGAGTAAAAATTTTAGGGAATGTTACAATTGTGATTATTTAAAGGTGTGTAATAAATAATGAATGACTGAAAAATTCAGGGCTTTTTAAAGACTGATAAATCGAGTCATTCAGCACACCGCCTAGTCCCTATTGGTGACATAACCTGTCTCTTGCATTCAGTTAGGAAAATAAATGGAGAAAATCGTCCTCCTGCCACTTGGAGAACTGTTCAGGCTTTTTCATTTCTTTCTTTTTATTGCACTCAAGCTCTTTGAATGTTAAATCCTCCACGTCTTCATGGAGACTAACTTGTCTCATTTGTCTCTTTTTGAGTGCGGCATTAAAACACTCATTTCAAAGACCAGCACAGAACTGAGCTGAATGCTACCGTCCTGCCTTTTTACTTTCCTCTTTCTCTCCCAATTCCTCTCCCTCTCTTTCTTTTGCATCCACTCCCTCTCGTCTCATCTTTCTCCAGCTCCCCCTATCTGAATTTCCACTTCTATCCAGGGAGGTTAACAGCATGAGGAATTCAACATAGTCAACCCGTATCTCTAAACACATAAATCAGAAGTCTTCACTCTTAAATGGATTACTGAATCCGGGGACAATTTTAGCTTCTGGGCTCTCTTCCTGCTAGATTCAAACCCTGTCCCCTTTGAGGCCGAGACGTTTGACTGACAGACTCAATCTGGACCGGCACATTTCTTCACCTCTGCTCCCAGCCCGTGTTCTTCTGAATAAGCTTTTCACTGGCCCAATTTCCAAAGCTCTCCATTAAAATGCTCCAAGTGCAGATTCTCTATTACTTACCCGGGATGAAATGATAATCATGGCGTCTTGTTTACATGGGTCTCTGCCCTTGGATGACATCCATGACTGCACAGAGACAGCTCAGGGCTTGCCAGGCAATCGGTGAGTTTGTGAGATCCGATGGCCTTTTCTTTCTAAATGACGCCATCTGTTCTTATCATCAGCCTGCTATTGTTTGATAAATTATCCTCCCTTAGGGGCTCCTGTGGTAATGAAGTAATATTGCTAGAGGAGCAAGTGGAGTGGCCAATGTAGAGCAACAATTTTGTTGGGAGGAAGATTTTGTGCTGTCTGAGAAGGTATGATGATGTGTGTGTATCAGAGGTGACATCTTAGTGTTCACACACTGTTTTACAACAGTGAGACGTGCTTTAACACAGGTTGCAGTAACTGAAATCAGGCCAGGAATTGGAATATACAACTTCACAGCTCAGCTCTTTATGTTTAGATATTTCTTACAGGGTCTGAGGATGGAAATAGCTCACATGCAGCCAAATAATAGTCTGTCTCTGGAAAATGGAGGTGGGGTTTAAATCAAATCATGTGACCCTACTCGGAGTGAAAGCCTTATTTCTAAGCTTTTAACTCATTGGAGGTACTGCGGTTTGTGCCTGATATGTCAAATTTTATTATCCCACAGGGGAATTTGATTTGCTGTAAGACATTTTAAACAGGACACCATAGATAAATGCATAAAAATATGTAAATTATGACATTAACTTGATTACAACCACAGATTTGCTACACATTTAAGTAACTGAAACCGAGATAAAGAAATAAACGTGGGTGAAACAAGATCAAAACCACTTTCTGTCTGTCCTCCAGATTCAGAATTGTAATTGCTGTGGGAATCAAAGAGTTGCCTGATCTTTCAGTTCACAGTTCAGTGCTCTAAAACGTCATCCAGAGGGCATCAATTCAAACTTGTAGCCAGGGAAGTAAATTATGCCGTTGGCCTTCCTGAGGATAAGATTCACACTCCGAGATTCACACTCTTTATTGGTTAAAACCAGTTTCATTAAAATGAGTCAGTTGCAAAGACTCAATTGCCACAATACAACAAAAAAAAATTCAGTAAAACTGCCATCAGCCAATTAGTCGATTTCAAAATTGAGAGCCATCACCATAAATGAACACATTACATTTTTCAACTGCCCATTTTTTTTTATTTATTTCAATGTTTCTATGTATTTTGTTTACAATAATGTTATAGAATTCATTTTTATTTAGTTTTATTATCATTGTGGCAAATTAATATATATATATATACCCAGATTAGAGTTTCTTTCATTAGATTACATTTACCAATGCCAGATTAGTTTTTGGAGGCTCTTAAAAGCTTAGCATTGACATTTGAATCTCAGGATCGTTTCTGGTTAAGGATATAAAATTGCATGCGTTCTTGTTATGCCATTATTTAACATCATTACATTTTCGTGTGGAGAAATAGCAGATCTCTCCAGGTATAATAGACCTCCTTAGTCAAACCCTTATGAGTCTGTAAGGCTGATCCACCTGTCAGGCACTATGAAATGCTTTGTATATTAGTACACCCCCTACAGATGTGCAGGGGAACTGTTATTTTCTACAGTATTAATATGTTCTCTGAACTAAGCTCTCAATATGAAACAAAGTACGACTGGTATATTAATACACAGGGTGGCAAAAGGATTAAATGCATTTTAAACTGTAGTATGCTTTTATTGCCCCTTATTTTATTGACAGAAGGCAAACTCAATGCTTTACTCGTGACAAGTCATGGCAGTGTTCTGTGAGATGGGAAATATAAGTTGGCAGTTCATCAGAGATCATGTTCAGTCCGTGGAGCCAGTCTTGGCTATGCCAATTCCCCTGTTGTCCTGCGATTTCAAGGGCATGACACCACGTAAACAGTTTTGTGTGTTCTGCAGCTGTTGTCAGGAAGCCCCTGTGTCTCCTCCTACCTACTGTCCTCTTTCCTTACAGCAAGAAGCCTTCTTATGTCATCCATTATTTAACAATCAAATATCCTGCACCTCGCTAACAAGCAGCTTACTGTTTTCAGAGATTCTCTCATTACGTGTCCCTGCCTGTCATCAACACGGCATCATTAGACACATTTATTTCAACGCAGGGATGGAACATGGATACCCCTAACAAACTTACACGTGTGTATGGAGTTTAGAATGGAAAATGTCTTCTGGGAGGAGATTAGGAAATGTCGGTGAGGATTTTTCGACATCTGCTCGCTGAGCGCTCTGGCACCCTCTCTCCTCCGGTTGTCACGTGACAGTCGTCACTGATGGCATCCTGTTGGTCCCTCCGGTGAGACGCAGGAGTCGGAGTGAATAATACAAACAGAATCCCCACACCTATTCAAACTGAGGGCGTGTGTGTCCCCTCTGATTGAATCTAGCTCCCCCAAGAATGTATATTTCATCAAGTTAAATGATAAAAAGTGACTTTTTTTCTGTTAAACTCAATTCATTTTCATATGTGATGATACGAGATCACTTGCTGTCAAGTTCAATTGCAATTTATTTTGGTGTATTAAAAATAAAATGTTTTAATATTTATTATTATATTATATATTTTTGTTTAAAAATGTAATGTTTTTGTTTAAAATGCGACTTAACATGATTCATATTAATGTAATTTGTTTATTTAATAAATAAACCAAAGTAAAATCCAGCTGCACTTGATATATTAAAAAATAAATAAAATATGTTTTAATCATTTAAAAATACACGTCATGTATTGTGTAGTTTTATATATTGATTACATTTAAACATTTGTTTTTTGTTATATATAATTTTTATTTTAATAATATTTTATGCTGTTTTTTTAATAAAAAATACTAAATGTTCTTTTCCAAGATAGATAGATAGATAGATAGATAGATGGATATGCATCTTTGATAGTGCTAACAGGAGGCATATACTGAATTCATGTGCCTGGATTTTATGGTGCCAGCTTCCCTCCTTGACATGATAAATCAGATCATGATTACACTCCTTCACAAGGAAGGATAAGCTTTTAGATTTAGTTTTTTTTTGCCACAAATAGCTGCAATAAATGCAGATGCGAGAAAATCATAAGGTCATTGCAAATGGCAGATTCGCCCAGTACCCAGTTATTCTGCGGTAATCTGTGAATGCAGATGGTCGGGCACGAACTGGTTGTGATGCTCTGGTTCATACAGGTAACATTTAATGCATTTATATGGAGATTGCTGAGCCAGCCAGAAGAAAAATAGTAAAAAATTATGAATCAAACCAGCACGCAGAACAAACCAAAGGCTCCCTGGCTGCATTCTGTCAAACCTGTTTATGATACAGCATAAAAGACAGTCTGTAGTAGTGTTTTCTATTGATAGTAATGAGACCGGGTGCATTTTACGGCTTGCACATTTTCAATACTTTTGCAGCCTCATTAAGTTTAAGAAAATGACAAATGGTACATCTCAGCTGTCTCAATCCCAATTGGCGCTCTTGTTGGGACTGATGGTGTATTGTTGTCACATAGGGAATTAGGTGGTTTGTTATCAGTTGCGGTGTTTCTCACTTATGGTGAGAAATTCTCAGGACGTAGATTCGCACATTAAAGGGGTGGTTCAGGATTTTGGACATCGGACCTCATTTCCAAGTTAGCCTGTGTGTTATTTATCAGTGGAGACAGTTTTCAATATTTTTCATCCAGTCCTTCCAGTTGCATAGTTCGCCGGTGCTTGGCTAGCGTGAATCAACGGTATCTGCTAGCGTGCCATTAAAACAGTTTTACCCACTCCACAGTACACCAAAAGCAAATAAGTTATAACGCCAGACTATCGATGTAAATGTCTGTTGAGAGCAGACCTTTTCATCGCATTGCAATAGTTATACTTTGTTCCCTGTATTTATTAGCACATCTACAGCAGCGGCGGAGTGATGTTAAGTTACCTAGGCAACCAAGAGAGCCGGTCCACATGACAATCACTCAAGTGTCACGAATCACACACAGAAGAGAGATCCAAATGCAGTTATTTATTATAGGGTAATCCGTACTCACATCCAGTCCAGGCAAAGGTCAAATCCAATAAAGACAATCCAAGAACATAAAACATGAACAAGAACAGGCAGCAAACAGGAACAGAAGTGTGAGGACATAAGACAAGGACTCCGTAACGAACACTAACACAGACAGGGAATATATACACACATCTAACGAGGTGATGGAAGACAGCTGAGTGCAATGAACTGATGAGTGACAGACAGAATGCTGGGAAATGAAGTCAAATGTGAAAGACACCGTGAGAACGAGGACCTCTTGTGACAACCCAGGGAAACACAACCAGACACTGTGACAGTACCCCCTCTCTACGGAGCGGCTACCAGACGCTCCATAACGGACAAAACACAAAAAAAAAACTACACAAGAGTCCAGGCGGGAGGTGGAATGGTGGAGGTTCAGGGGGCGGGACGGGGGACCAGGTCCATGAAGGGGAACAGGGGGAGACAGTCTATCGGGCGGCCAGGGCGGAGACGATCCCTCTGGCGTCCAGGGCGGAGACGATCCCTCTGGCGGCCAGGGCGGAGACGATCCCTCTGGCGGCCAGGGCGGAGACGATCCCTCGGGCGGCCAGGGCGGAGACGATCCCTCGGGCGGCCAGGGCGGAGACGATCCCTCGGGCGGCCAGGGCGGAGACGATCCCTCGGGCGGCCAGGGCGGAGACGATCCCTCGGGCGGCCAGGGCGGAGACGATCCCTCGGGCGGCCAGGGCGGAGCAGGCTGTGCAGACGGCCAGGGTGAAGATGACAGTCCATCAAGCGGCCACGGCGGCGAAGACCCCTCGGGCGGCCAGGGCGGCGAAGACCCCGGCTCCGGCTCTGGAACAGACACTGGCTCCGGCTCTGGAACAGACACTGGCACGGACACTGGCTCCGGCTCTGGGGCAGACTCTGGCACTGGCTCCGGCTCTGGGGCAGACTCTGGCACTGGCTCCGGCTCTGGGGCAGACTCTGGCACTGGCTCCGGCTCTGGGGCAGACTCTGGCACTGGCTCCGGCTCTGGGGCAGACTCTGGCACTGGCTCCGGCTCTGGGGCAGACTCTGGCACTGGCTCCGGCTCTGGGGCAGACTCTGGCACTGGCTCCGGCTCTGGGGCAGACTCTGGCACTGGCTCCGGCTCTGGGGCAGACTCTGGCACTGGCTCCGGCTCTGGGGCAGACTCTGGCACTGGCTCCGGCTCTGGGGCAGACTCTGGCACTGGCTCCGGCTCTGGGGCAGACTCTGGCACTGGCTCCGGCTCTGGGGCAGACTCTGGCACTGGCTCCGGCTCTGGGGCAGACTCTGGCACTGGCTCCGGCTCTGGGGCAGACTCTGGCACTGGCTCCGGCTCTGGGGCAGACTCTGGCACTGGCTCCGGCTCTGGGGCAGACTCTGGCACTGGCTCCGGCTCTGGGGCAGACTCTGGCACTGGCTCCGGCTCTGGGGCAGACTCTGGCACTGGCTCCGGCTCTGGGGCAGACTCTGGCACTGGCTCCGGCTCTGGGGCAGACTCTGGCACTGGCTCCGGCTCTGGGGCAGACTCTGGCACTGGCTCCGGCTCTGGGGCAGACTCTGGCACTGGCTCCGGCTCTGGGGCAGACTCTGGCACTGGCTCCGGCTCTGGGGCAGACTCTGGCACTGGCTCCGGCTCTGGGGCAGACTCTGGCACTGGCTCCGGCTCTGGGGCAGACTCTGGCACTGGCTCCGGCTCTGGGGCAGACTCTGGCACTGGCTCCGGCTCTGGGGCAGACTCTGGCACTGGCTCCGGCTCTGGGGCAGACTCTGGCACTGGCCCCGGCTCTGGGGCAGACTCTGGCACTGGCCCCGGCTCTGGGGCAGACTCTGGCACTGGCCCCGGCTCTGGGGCAGACTCTGGCACTGGCCCCGGCTCTGGGGCAGACTCTGGCACTGGCCCCGGCTCTGGGGCAGACTCTGGCACTGGCCCCGGCTCTGGGGCAGACTCTGGCACTGGCCCCGGCTCTGGGGCAGACTCTGGCACTGGCCCCGGCTCTGGGGCAGACTCTGGCACTGGCTCCGGCTCTGGGACAGCAGGCACTGGCTCCGGCTCTGGGACAGCAGGCACTGGCTCCGGCTCTGGGACAGCAGGCACTGGCTCCGGCTCTGGGACAGCAGGCACTGGCTCCGGCTCTGGGACAGGAACAGACCACAGGAGTGGAGACGGCAGAGCGAGCAGCTCGGCCGGGGCCGGGAGGGCGAGCAGCTCGGGCGGGACTGGCAGATTAGGTTGCTCGGGGACAGCCTCCGGAACGTGAAAAGTCTCCGGATCGGCAGACGTGACGTGAACGGTCTCTGGATCAACAGACGTGACGTGAACAGTCCCTTTTCTCCTCCTCCTACGATGGCGAGACGGTGGCATCGAGCCCACCGCTTCCGAGGGAGTTGCTACCTCTGGCAAGGGCATGGCGGCCATCTCATCATGAGACACAGATGTGACTGGTGTATCCCACTGACTCCGATGATGAAGGTAACTGGTGAATCCCCAAAAGTCCAGGATCTCCAGCCCCTTCATCTCCCACCCAGGCAATGGGTCATTAAGACAGGCATTAAACAAATCTTTCAATGTTGCCTCATTATAGCCCATCCCTCTCGAAAGAGTCCAAAAAGCCTGCGCCAGGCAACCCACCGGCTGGCCCTGCTGGCGTAGTTCTCTCAAATTTTGGACTCGTCCCCTCCTCTCCTTCTCCGTTTTAGGGGGAAGGATACGAACCTCCATAACGCTGGATCTCTATTTATTGACGGAGTCCTTCTGTCACGAATCACACACAGAAGAGAGATCCAAATGCAGTTATTTATTATAGGGTAATCCGTACTCACATCCAGTCCAGGCAAAGGTCAAATCCAATAAAGACAATCCAAGAACATAAAACATGAACAAGAACAGGCAGCAAACAGGAACAGAAGTGTGAGGACATAAGACAAGGACTCCGTAACGAACACTAACACAGACAGGGAATATATACACACATCTAACGAGGTGATGGAAGACAGCTGAGTGCAATGAACTGATGAGTGACAGACAGAATGCTGGGAAATGAAGTCAAATGTGAAAGACACCGTGAGAACGAGGACCTCTTGTGACAACCCAGGGAAACACAACCAGACACTGTGACACAAGTGTATTTACCTGCTTAAAATTATCACTACACATCGCAACTTTAGTAGAGTCTTTGCCGGTGTCTCGTTGTCCAAGCCAGCAGCAGGAAGCCACAGTTGGTTCCTTTCTGGATCTCTCAATGGAAATTTTTGGAAACTTTTTGGTGACCATCTATTTGGTTTATTTTTACAATTTCGAAATGCACACCGACTCATCATGTTGCCAATTCCTTCATTTACAATCGAATGTTTCAATATCGTTGTTCATGGCTACTACTAGCTAGCTAGACGTCCCGAATGTAGTGCGCTTCTGTTCTGTGTTTACTTTTCGAAATGAGACTCGATATCCAAAATCCTAAACCACAAACATGTTGTTTGTCACACATGGTAGCTAAACCAACTGAAGTGATGACTCTATTGTCTTTGGGTTGTTGTCATTTTAATGGCCATGATGGGAAATCAAGCTAAATGAACTTCATAACTGTGAGTGCAATCAACGCAATTATCCATTTTGATTGTCACCAGACACCCTCAAATTAGATTACAAAATATGCAAGTTGCTCACAGTGGTCGCCTGAGTTAATTTGCCAGTAATTTAACAATCTTGCCATTTTAGTGCTCTGATCATTACTGTAACTTAACCGATGCGACCTCTAGCTATACAGAGACACTGGAAAGCCATAGGAATAATCAGGCAGTGTGCAGCCATCGCTCGTGGACTATTAGTCAAATATAATTTGCTCTCCACATTTATTTCACTTACGCTGGTGTGCGTTTTTCCACAGTGGCATTAAATGCTCTCCAAAAGTCCTCGATTTTATCAGTTCTCCAAACCGTTACACAAAGGGCACCGCTCTGTTCAATTTATTTTGAATGGGAGATGAAAAATGTCTTTCTAAGAGATCAGTGACAAGATTAAATATGGAGGGATATCTTCTTGACTTGTTGGCTGACTAGCATATCCATGATAATGCCTCACAGACGGACCATCTATTTCAATTCAACCTAGATAGAACGCTTTCACTCACTGAGCTGTCTGATTTAGGGGTTGAGTGAAAAGCAGTGCGCCCATCTAAATAACTAAGTTAGTGCAGAAGCAAATGAAAACGTACTAGTGTGAAGAAATGCACAGCCTTACAAAGCGTTTGGACCTGAATTTGAAACAAAACAAAATATCAAACAAAGTGATACTGGCAAACCACTGATACTAAAGCTTTTCTCAAAACTAACTTCACTTTCAGAATAAATAGCAATTGAGTATAATAGTTTGGACTCTGTTGTTAATATTCTAGTAATGTAACTGTAAAGTTTCCAGTTGTAGCGCAAGGTCTATAGACCTTATGTAGCCCCGCCCCTTTTCAGCACTGCACTCGTTGTCTTTTGTCTTCCAGTCTGTATTTTCACAGCGATCTTGCGTATTTATGAATGAACGGGTTGTTTTAAAATCTTCCCGGTCGACTGACATTTATTTGTTAAGACATCTGCTTTAAACATTACAATCCTTATGATAACTTTCGTTAACTTTACATTAAGTAAATCCACTTCAAAAGCTAATTACTCCTCGACAGCGATGCCATAGAGATATACAGAGCGACCGCAAAAACGGAAGTTCAAAGACAATATTCTAAAGATGGCGGCGCCCTTGTTTCTCTGGTGCATAAGGTCTATAGCGCAAGCATTTGACAGCATAAGAACAATCAAATCGTACTGGAAACTCTGTATTGCTTTGCTGCAGAAATTTTGAAACGGTGCACTCCTTTAATATTGCTGGACATTTTAATTGACATTTGTATGTTTTAATATGGAGACTGAGGATCAGGGGCGTAGAATTTAGTAGGGACGTGTCTCTACCAACATCCAGTGACACTGATATATCCCTATAGCAATAATTTCGATCAAAACTTAAAATATATTTATTTATTGATGTCCCCATCCCCACCAATTTCAAAATCAAACCTACGCCTCCGCTGAGGATATCATAGTTTGTAAAACCTCTACATTGCGCATGTTTTTGTACCTGTTTTATGGTGGCAGTCTCAAGGCTGTCTGGTACCCGAATCAGTGGAGGTCTACAGGTTTGTGTGTCCTTATCAGCAAGAGAAAAGCTTTGGGACTGCAACTGGCATGTCTGCCGCAAATAAACAGCTCTCAAATCCATTTTACGCAGAACAACAAAAGCCTGTGGCACCTATTTCCTAGTCCAAGAATAAACTGCTCAATGTGTTTGCAGTGAGATAGTAATTAAGCAGCTTCATTCGAAAAAGTCGAACAGAGGAAAAAATGCAAAGGTGACAAGACACATTTGGCTATGTTATTTTTGTTTCTGCCCACACATTCCCATCCTTATGCGTTTAACCTTCAGATAACCATCGATTCGGATAACCACCTCCATTTGTGCATGAAAAATCACCTTGCAAGACTGAAGACATCTTGATTGAAGAGCAGTGAGAGGTTCTGAGATCAATACTGTTAATATTTTCTCATTTCCATGACCAATTTAAGAATATTTTCATTCCGCCATGGCCTTTGGTAATGGTTTTATCTGACGGAGTTTGTTTACAGCAATTCGTTCAGAAATTGCACCACAACAGTCTTGCGCTTAATGAAAAGCAAAGAACCTGCAGGGGCTCATCATCCGCTTAGTAAGCAAAGATTTGTTTTCTTCATTGTGCCATTTTGAAGAACAGTATGCATTTATTTGAGAACTGTAAACAGACTCATATTTCTTTTATTTAGAACGGTTGTGCCTAAATGATTACATTTAAATGCATAGTCCAGTGTTTTGGATTTATTTTGGATAATTGTTTGGATTTAAAAACATTCTTTAAAATATCTATGTGTTCCGCAAAAGAAAATCAGTCATACAGGTTTGGAACAACATGAGGGTGAGCAACTGATGACAGCATTTTCATTTGTTGGTGAACTATCGCTTTAAGCCTACCAAAACACCTACAAAACTTGTGAATGATAGACCCCATTGGACAACAAAGTTAGAACAAGTGGCCGATTCTTTCTCTATTATGATTTGAAACCCATCTGGGAAGCGCCTTAGCGGAGGTGCTTCAGGCCTGAAGAAATGTGGTGGATAAAAAAACAAAAGTTAAAGCGAAAATTTCCTGAGGCCCAAATGTAAACATGGAGCACACCTACAATCACCTTTCACTTGCAGCAGGAGCGCTGCTCTCTTCACCTTTTAATGACATGGACATCTGCCAAAGTACTCACTCTCCACATTCACTGCCGTTGATTGATGACATCTGGGCTAGACTGGCGGAAGCAATCATTCTGAGGAGCGACCCCACAAATCACGGAGTGGAGTGCTGCAGAGGAAGTTCAAGATGCTCCTTATCCCACCACTAACCGAGAGCTCCACAAATCTCAGGCACAAAGGAAAATAGAAAGTGAGGAGGCTGACTTTTTAATGCTTCCCTTAAATGTCAGAGGCAATCCTGGTGCATGAGGGAGGCCGAAGAAATATAATGCTGCTTGAAGATTATATTGCTGCTGTTCTCTGTGGTGTTCTAGACACTCAGTGAGTCAGTCACAACATGTCAGATGTCTGGCCAGGTAAACGTAAGGTTGTGGGTTTGAATCAACGAGGTGTGATCTCTGAGTTATCACCTGTTCTGGACAAAAAAGTGGGTCACTCCATGTCCAAATTCAAGCTGTCTGTGTTTACTCTGGTGTTTTTATTGAATCGGCATCAACAGATCTCATTCTGGATAATCGGTATTGGTGCTTAAATGTTGTAACGGTGCATATCATTGCAGGAATTTTTTATTTACATTTGTATATTTTAATATGGAGACTGAGGATATCATAGTTTGTAAAACCTCTACATTGTGTCTATATGTTTGCCTGTACTGTACCTGCTTTATGGTGGCAGTCTCAAGGCTCTCTGGTTCCTGAATCAGTGGAGGTCTACAGGTTTGTGTGTCCTTATCAGCAAGAGAACGAGTATGAAAGAGTTTCAGAGTAGGACATAGTGTGATGGTGTGAACTATACACTGTGCGACAACAGAAATTATAACTAAATAAAATTAACAAAATACTTAAGACATGACTATGTACAAAATGGATGTAAAAATTTTTTGAAATCTGCTATAGAAAAAAAGTTTTTCAAAACTTATTTTTAATAATAAAAGAAAGACCTCTGGGACTCTGATTTGCTTTAGTCCTTGAAAATCTAAAAGAGCTCAGAAATATAACTAATGGGTCTGAATAGTTTGGTATTATTGTTGAGTTTAGTGCACGTTACAAAGTAACATTAATAATGATTTATTCCATTGTTGGTACTGTGCATGTGCATAGCAACCTGCACTCTTTAAGGGAAAGTGCTCTTCAAAAGTGTTAGAATAACTATCCCTTTAATTTGAACCAAATTTAAACTTTAAAATAAGCGAAAATAATTGGCTGTTGTTGATGCTATAGACTTCATTCATTACAATAATCTTACTTTTATTGTTTATCAAGTCCCAAAAAAGAAAGTAAAAAGAAAATAGGCAAAAATATGTTTTTTGGATTGTTATATGTACTTAAAGGAACACGCCGACTTTTTGAGACTTTAGCTTATTCACCGTACCCCCAGAGTTAGATAAGTCATTCATACCCTTTTCATCTCCGTGCGTGCTGTAACTCTGTCTGACACGCCTAGCTTAGCACAAAGACTGGAGTTAAACCGCTCCAGCTAAGCATACTGCTCCCAATAAGTGACAAAAATAACGCCAACATTTTCCTATTTATATGTTGTGATTTGTATAGTCACAATGTCACAGTGTGTACAAATAACAAGGGCATATGATACACAGGCAATTATAAACTGTATACATACTGGGAACTATATTCTCAGAAGGCAAAGCACTGCTTAGGCAGAGTGATTTGCTCGCAGCACCTGAGAAGCCCCGTGGTGAGGAGCAGAGAGTTCGCTCAGAGTGTTGCACTAATCACTCCGCTCAAGTAGCAGTGCTTCGCCTTCTGAGAATATAGTTCCCAGTATGTATACGGTTAAAAGATGGCTGTGTCTCATATGACCTTGTTATTTGTACACACTGTGACTATACAAATCACAAAATAGGAAAATGTTGGCGTTATTTTGTCACTTATTGGGATCAGCATGCTAGCTGGAGCCATTTACTTCCAGTCTTTGTGCTAAGCTAGGCTAGCGGTGGGTGTGTCAGACAGAGTTACGGCACGCACGGAGATGAAAAGGGTATGTATGGACTTATCTAACTCTGGGGGTACGGTGAATAAGCTAAAGTCCCAAAAATTCTGCGTGTTTCTTTAATTATTTTTAAGTTTTAAGTATAAGTGCTTTTCTTAAATAAGTTCTACATGCTTCTGAGGTATGCCATATACTATCTAAAAATGAGATATATTTACAGCAATATATCAAATATATACTGTTATAAAAGTTTTAGCCATGATTTTAGCCATACCATCCAGCCCTATTTCAAAAGCAAAGTATTTGATTGAAATAATCACATGAATCTTTTCCATTAATGTCAGTGGTAGGTCTGTTTTATTTAACTGGAAGTGTCACTGTTGCGAGACTGTGACACATGGCTGAATCATAATAGACTGTGGAAGGGGAATCAATGATTGGATTTGTATTTGTGACGTTCAGATGAAGTTTGTTTAGACTGGTATTCTGAAGCCCAGCAGCTGTCGAAAGTCACTCGTGCGGTAGCTTCCATTCTCAGCCATTCCAGTTGGATAAGGCCCAACATTTTTCAGTCTTAGAATAGAGCAGAATCTCACTGCCTGCGGTATCCCGGAAAGCCAGGAAAACCCTTGACTGAGAACGACAACGCCCATATGTTCAGCGACGCCAGTAGTCATCCCCCTTCCTCTCATTAGCTGAACAGAAGTCTTTGAAGCTATTAGGAAAAATAGAGGCTTACAGTGGTCAAGAGGTTGTTTTTTTTTCGTCTTTATTGAAAATATTTTTTTGAGGTTTAGGATAGTGGTATTTTACTTCCATACAATTTTAAAGTATTGACAACTTTTATTGAGGGTCTTTCTTCAACTATGGGCACTTTTGGCCTTTTGGTGTGTTCAAAATTGGGAAGTTAGGACGTCGTGTTTAGGACGTCAGGTGCATTCAAGTCACTTTTGCCATAGCAAGATGGTGGTGTACCTTCTCTCAAATAACTACACAAAAATGCAGCAACTTCGTTGACGTTATAACGATATAATAATCGTCACAGATTATATTGTTATATTACAATGCTATATTTTGTGCAGGCAATTAGTTCATTTTGTTGTTATAATAAATCCTGACAATGTCACTGCTAAATACATAGTATTGGGGTATTCCGCCATGTTTCTCTGACTTCAAATGCAATCTTTCCGACTTGACTTGAATGCACCATTTTACACTTTTGGACTTTTGACAAACAGTCTAGTGTTATAATGTTATCTTTGCATTTATGGTGTTTTTTTAAATGAAGCCTTATATTTTAATTGAGCTTGATTTGTTTGTCTATTAGTCATGCAGATTTAGTAGGCTTTTTTGGTTGTTTCTCAATTCCAAGAACGCCAGGATACCTTGAAAGAACAAATTCGAAAATATTTATTTCTTTTTAATCTAGGCATTATTTTAATATAATTTTACATCCTTTTACATTTTAGTTTAGGGTCCAATTCTCACTATTAACTAACTATTAACTGTGACTTTTACCTCAATAAACGCCTAATTACTGCTTATTAATAGTTAATGAGGCAGATGTTAAGTTAAGAATTGGTAGGTGTAAGGGATGTAGAATATGGTCATGCAGAATAAGCATAAACAGCCGTAATATGCATGCTAATAAGTAACTAGTTAATAGAGAGAATTAGACCCTAAACTAAAGTTTTACCCATTTTATTTTGCTGTATGTATTTGTGAAAATGAGTATGTATGTTTAATGTTACCTATGCTTTGTCAGTGTTAAGATTCTTTTTAATATGCCAAAAACAAATACTGCAGGCTTTCGTCAGGTCTTTATTATCTCAAGTCTGCATTCGATGCATCCTCGATATCAAGAACAAACCTAAGTACTTTCATGCGTCCTCTTTACTTGCGTTCTTGACTATTGGAATTGAACTTGGACAGTTGATGATGATGTAGTACGAGAACACATGGGCGCAAGATCGCTTAAAAACACATATTGAGAAATGGCCTTTTTATTTTAGTATGAGTATTGAGAGTAGACCAATCATTTCCTGATTTAATGCTAGATTCCCAGTTCATTAGGGCCCAAATGCATTTTCTGTAAAGCTGCTTTGAATGTTTGTATAGTGGAAAGCACTATACAAATGTGAACTGAATAACCTCAAATTGTCAAATTACTAACAAGCCTACAAAAAATATTTATTTTCACCCACAGTAATGTCGGAGACATAGTGTACTTAACCTATTAGCTGTACATTTGTAATTAGTAGAGGTTCCTGCTCTCTTAGGTGGCCTTTCTTGTAATTCTAGGTCATAATTGTTTGCATGTATTTTTTTGAACACATATCAAAGGGAAATCTTGTTTGTTGGTCTCATCCCCTTCCTCTCTGGGAATAGAGGTCCTCTTTTCATCTCCGCACGGAAGCTTGCGTGCACGGATATGCACATAAACGCACATCTGACTGCAGCTCTTTCGGATGATACAGGTGATTACACATTTGATTGGAATCTAAAGCTTTTTGTATTGTTGAGAGGCACAAGTATTATTTATCTGTCTAATTTAATGATAGACAATTTACTCTTTATGGATTCTTCTTAACCGGTAATCGATTGGTACATTTGGGAAGATTTGGAGAGCTTCCTCTCTTTGGAGCATCCATAAGTTTTTGCTCATGGTTTATGGATGGAGACTGAGCAAAAACAAGGTTTCCCGAGGCTTTGCGCTATCTCGGTTATTCAGAACGGACTGTAAATAATGATATGGCATTATACATTCATTGGGTCTCAGTGGCAGACTATCATTTCTTGTTTGCTCTTTGAAGGAATGTATCCTTAGAGAGCTGGCACGACACGTGATGTATCTGTTCCTGAAACTCACTTGCTCTTCGATATACCCTCACCAACAAAATCCCTGAAGCATATGGGTTTGTTTTACTAAGTGTCACCGTGAAACGTTGAAATAATCTAGTTCTTGCTAATCTACCAACATGGCATTACCATTTGTTTTAGGACGTTACAAAATATATACTGCGCCGGAATAGACTTTACAAACACTTTTCAGACAGGATGGAGTTATCCAGCTTTTACATCTGAGGAAATCACAGGATCCAGCCAAATGATTGGATACAGAATGACGTACTTAAAATGTATCCAGAAAGGATTTACAGTGAAGAGGGAGGCAGTACGGTTACTGTTAAGTGTTCTCGACCGATATGCCGTTGCCTATAGACGAGCACAAGACGACTTTATGTGGCACATTGACTGTAATGACGGAAAACTGTATTCGCGTAATTTTGACTTTATATGCTCAAAATATTTCAACTTAATTCTCGCAATTTTAGAATTTTTTTTTTTTATGTTGCGGTTCAGGGCTTATGTAGTGAACTAATATATATATATATATATATATATATATATATATGGGATATATGGGAGTTTTTGCGAAATTGACATCTTTACATTGGGCAAATTTTAAATTTTAAATTTCAATTTGAAGGGTAATGAAAACGTGGCTATTGTTTGTTCATGTTAATTAATGCATCAACTAACTCATTGTAAAGTGTTGCCACACTCTAAAATGTCAAAATGGCAAGTTTACCAGCTGTAATAATACACAGGCTTTAGCAGAAAAGTTATATAATGTAAAGTTAAATATGTGTGCTTTTATACTATTTTGGTGGGATAGTTCACCTAAAAATGAAAGAAGTCATTGAAAGTATCTTCTGTGTGAGCTGTGCTTCATTAATCGCTACACTATTGACAATAGACAATGGACCTTTTTTTGCCTGCTAATGGGAGCGCAACCAACTGTTTGGTTACCTATATTTTTCAAAATATCTTCTTTTGTGTTCAGCAGTAGAAAAAAAAAATCAAAAATAAATATTTGGAACAACTTGAGGGTGAGCAAATGATGACATCATTTTCATTTTTGGGTGAACTATCCCTTTAAATTGCTGTAAGCTTATCGTATTCTGACTAGCTCAAAAAGTGTAAAGGTGCACTCCATTAGCAGGCAAAAAAGGTCCATTGTCTATTGTCAGTAGTGTAGCGATGAATGAAGCACAGCTCACACAAAAGTCAAGCTGCTTTCTGTTGGTAAGTGAAGTGTGGGTAAATCTTGTGACCAATTTAAAACCTTAAACTGCAAAATTCTCAGTCATGTGGATTCCTATTGAAATGACTGGATTTCGCTGAACAAAGTTAAATGTGAAGGACTTAACACCGTAGCTCATTTGAGTTTGTTTGAGAATCCAGCCTACCCAGACACAGATTCATTCATTGGTTCATTCGATGCTGTGAGATTGTGTTGCTGTTGTTAGCTCCTGATGCTAACCTGAGCGAGCAGCTCCACTCAACTTATGTTTTTCAAGCCGAATAGGAAACAAAAGCCTGCCTTTGCCTCAGGCCGTGGGCTAGTTGGTAGAACAGCTTTCATAACACTGCATCTGCAGAGCATGGAGCATTTATCAAAATGTCAATATGCAAAGTGGGGGCCTTTTGCTGTGGCTAATGAATACAGCAGAGGTGGGTCTGAGTCTCCGTTTCCCTAGATAGAGCCTAGATCTACAATTAAAGACCTATCGGCCTTGTCTCTTCCTCCATCAATACATGCTTTGACTGGACCTGCACACACACGAACCACGGTACTTTATGGCCTGTTGCCAGGCAACGGAAGAGAGGAAATGGGCTCCTAGACCTGATAGGTCACTCTTGAAGTGGAGGGCATCCAAAGCAAGGATCTATCTGCTCGATAATGGACCAATCTCTCCATCCCTGATACCTGAGCCAAGAAAGATAAATTGTGCACAGCTCACATTATTTCTATATAATTATGGTTTTAGATATTATAATTATGGCTGTAGATTAAACACAGTAATTTAGTGAATGTTTTTTTAATATTTATTATTTTGTATTTATTCATTTTTTTGCTATTTATTTTATGCAAATGTTGCAAATGTTTATCTGCATATCATCATCCCTAATTATAATTTTAATTGGTAGGGCCTCTTCCCATATATTCATTTTAAACTCTTTTCTTTTCATTTTTATTTACCAATCACTATTTTGAGTTAAAGGCACAATTTGTAAGATAAAAATATCCAAAAACCATTAGAACAATGTTTTATATATATATCATTTTCATATATATATATATATATATATATATATATATATATATATATATATATATACACACTCACCGGCCACTTTATTAGGTACACCTGTCCAACTGCTCGTTAACACTTAATTTCTAAGCAGCCAATCACATGGCGGCAACTCAGTGCATTTAGGCATGTAGACATGGTCAAGACAATCTCCTGCAGTTCAAACCGAGCATCAGTATGGGGAAGAAAGGTGATTTGAGTGACTTTGAACGTGGCATGATTGTTGGTGCCAGAAGGGCTGGTCTGAGTATTTCAGAAACTGCTAATCTACTGGGATTTTCACGCACAACCATCTCTAGGGTTTACAGAGAATGGTCCGAAAAAGAAAAAACATCCAGTGAGCGGCAGTTCTGTGGGCGGAAATGCCTTGTTGATGCCAGAGGTCAGAGGAGAATGGCCAGACTGGTTCGAGCTGATAGAAGGGCAACAGTGACTCAAATAACCACCCGTTACAACCAAGGTGGGCAGAAGAGCATCTCTGAACGCACAGTACGTCGAACTTTGAGGCAGATGGGCTACAGCAGCAGAAGACCACACCGGGTGCCACTCCTTTCAGCTAAGAACAGGAAACTGAGGCTACAATTTGCACAAGCTCATCGAAATTGGACAATAGAAGATTGGAAAAACGTTGCCTGGTCTGATGAGTCTCGATTTCTGCTGCGACATTCGGATGGTAGGGTCAGAATTTGGCGTCTACAACATGAAAGCATGGATCCATCCTGCCTTGTATCAACGGTTCAGGCTGGTGGTGGTGGTGTCATGGTGTGGGGAATATTTTCTTGGCACTCTTTGGGCCCCTTGGTACCAATTGAGCATCGTTGCAACGCCACAGCCTACCTGAGTATTGTTGCTGACCATGTCCATCCCTTTATGACCACAATGTACCCAACTTCTGATGGCTACTTTCAGCAGGATAATGCGCCATGTCATAAAGCTGGAATCATCTCAGACTGGTTTCTTGAACATGACAATGAGTTCACTGTACTCAAATGGCCTCCACAGTCACCAGATCTCAATCCAATAGAGCATCTTTGGGATGTGGTGGAACGGGAGATTCGCATCATGGATGTGCAGCCGACAAATCTGCGGCAACTGTGTGATGCCATCATGTCAATATGGACCAAACTCCCTGAGGAATGCTTCCAGCACCTTGTTGAATCTATGCCACGAAGAATTGAGGCAGTTCTGAAGGCAAAAGGGGGTCCAACCCGTTACTAGCATGGGGTACCTAATAAAGTGGCCGGTGAGTGTATACACACTTTGTTTTGATTAAATGACCTCTAGTGGCGAAAATTACATAATGTGCCTTTAAAAGTAGTGATGGAACGGACAACAAAAAAACACTATATCTTTATTTTCGAAAAACAGCTGTGGCTGCAGTTTTTTCCCATCAAATCAATATCTCCATGATAAGAAAGACTATTTACCCAATAATTCAGGGCCTTTCCCAGGGTCTTGATCTATCTTAACTTTACCGTTCTGCTCCTGTGATCAGGCACGCCGAGAAAAATGAGTCCGTTCACATTAAAGGAAATAGATGAGGGGAAAAAATGCTTCTGTTGGGCTTAATTGTACTTTTGTACTGTAGCAGTTCAAGTACTCTCAACTGCAGTTAAAACACACTAGATGGTGTTAGCAGTGCTCAGAGAGGTGAGTATTACTGTCAGCAGTGACCTACTCAAACACAAACACATTAATAATAATACACGTTTGCTCTGTCACACACATCTTTTGGCAACAATTAGCATTACTATTAGAGGCCTAGACCATAAAAAGAACAGTGTCTCCAGTGTCTCTTTATCTATTTATCTCTCTGGGAAATATTGAATTTAGTTATGTGTGAGCATACTGTATGAGGTAAGGTCAGGATTATCATTTTTTTACGTTGGACTGTTTTTTTTTTCTTCTTCTTCTTTCTGCATTTGCTGTTGAGATAGGACACAATTGAACCACTTATCTGAGTCAGATTAAGCCAGTAAAACATTATGGTCTGTGCTTACCTGCGTAAAATGATGAAAACCTGCCTTATGCATGCAGATGTTTTTTTGCATGAATCCTTCTCAGTTTAAAATTGATTATGGTTAGGTGTGTTTTGTTGCTTAAATTATGAATCTCCACCAGTAAGCAATAACACAATGAGGGTTGCAGTATGTTGTGATTAAGATGCAGAGCAGAATAAGTTCAGTGCATGCTTTAGATTGCTGCAAGGAAAAGTTAACAGGTTCGGTCACTGGGGACGTTACAGCCAAACACATAAATCTTATCAGACAAGTCCATGACCCAAAAAATGCCACCATTGCTGGAGTTGATCAATGCCAGGCTTTATATCTTGCTCTAAAATGGTTTGACTATTCAGAGAGTATGTGTGTAGTTTCCACTGAAAGGGACTATCTCATGCTAAAAGGGGCAGCTCTTTTTGTGCACTTCATTAGTTAATTAGAATACAGGCACACTGGCTCTATTGTGCTCACCATCCAGAGGGACAGACAGAAAGAGAGGGAAAGAGACAGACCCATGCACTTCTATTCTCATAAATTCACCTCCAAGCTTTGAGAATTCAGTGACCGGAAAGACTAAATCATAAAATTAATTACGCTTAGTCATTCTTGGGTATATTGACCTAAAATGGAACATACTCTACGCAAAAACAGGAATGCAAAAGCTTCTAGCTAAGCTAACTCAATTTTGTGCTGTTGCGATTTGAAATCTGTCAAGCTGCGTTCACACTACAAGCGACTTTGTCACTGCAGGTCGCCAGTGGCTGGCGATGAGGTCGCTAGAGGGCGTTCCCACTACTGGTTGCCTAGTAATGTTTGTGAGTGACATTCACGGATGTTACTCCATGTTGTAGACAACAAATAAGTTTTCTTGCTACAACAAACAAATATTTTGGAAGGAAAAGTCTAAATATAAATGGAATCAGTACATAAAATGCATAATATTAAAGATGAACGAGAAACAGCAAGTGCTCTTTGATATCGCGGCTATTTAATTGCAGCAAACGGGCAAATACCGGTCTATCTGGGCTCACGAAACCGTTCAGCACGGCGGATACCACTGTATGTACACGGAGATATATCATAAATTATAGGACCGTTTCTGACTGCTAAAATTAGCTTCTCGTTCAACTTGCCTCGATCAGACTCAGCACTGAAGAGTGACGTTCACACGCGCTCCACTGACTTCACTCCTATTGGTTGTCGCTCGCGAAAATCGCTCTTCATTTGCATAAAGTAAAAAATTTCTCAACTTTGTCGAGTCGCCAGACACGCCCCATCTGGTCGCCAACGGTCGCGACCGCGCGTGTCGCCGGAAGTCGCCTGAAGTCGCCCGCTCACCATTGAAAATTAATGGTATCGTGTCACTTGGTCGCGTGTAGTGTGAACGCAGCTTCAGACTGCAATTCATGACGCAGCGCAAGTACACATTACATTCTTATCTACACCACAAGGGGTGCTGCAGCAGTTATGCGTGTAAATATCTGTGTTTACTGTCAATTTGTAATTTTTTGTTACCTACCATTTACTACCATTTACAGACAAACAATGAATTTTGAGTGTGTGTGTGTATACACACACAAAAATGCATTGTGCTGAAAAGTAAAGTGTCAAATTACATAATGTAATGTAATCTTTAGCAAACCTCATTTCTCATACTGTGCATTATGTTGCCTAAATTAACACCTTCTAGCATTTAAAATGATCAATTAGATTTTTTTTGTGTTTAATTTTATATTTGTTTAGACAAAATAGTATTGCATTTTAATGTTGGCCATGTATCTAAAGTCGACCGTAAAAAAAAAAAAAACATGAAAGTACATTTCTGTATATATAATTTTATATAAATCTCTGTGTATAAAATTGCTTTTATAAACACATTTATATGCACATCTATTGCCAATTCAAATTGGCCTGAGTAACCCATGTGTTACTTTTTCTGTAAACAAACAAACAAACAAAAAAAAGAGTAAGGCTTTGTCAGGAGAACTCCCTTAATTGTGTTTTTAGAATTCTACCATAATCAATTTTTCAACAATGATGAGATGATTTAAATCTTTAATGGTGCACATTTTCTAGCTCAGCTGATGCCTCAGGCAGATTGTCAGATAGAGAATGATGTTGTTGAAAGCTGGAGTAACTCTGGCAAACATAATGAAAGCCTTTGAAAATGACCCAAGTGCTCTTCACAGATGAAGCCTCTGACAGACTGCTCTGCATGCATGAACCTGGCTGCCGCTCCGCAGCTTGTATCAGATGTGTGTGTGTTTTTTTTTTTACCCAGAGGCAGCCAGAGGTTCTTTACCTGCGTTTTATCTGTTCTGAACCCTTTCAGGCTCTCTAAACACACCGCCTTGCTCAGAGGCTCTGTAAACTCTGTCCTGTAAACCCAGCCTCAGTAAAACCAGCCCTGTGCCTCATTAGTAACCCATTAGAAGGACACTCTCAGGCCAAGGGATTTATGGCCTATTCTCCGTAAGTGAAATTGCAGCCGCGTGCGTCAGCGGTGAGCGCAGACATGGTGGTGGAATGTCTGAGTTCGATCCGCACAGCCTGACAAAGGAGAAGGGCATCAGTATTCCTGGTGTCTGCCCACATCAAAGGGAATTCAGCAGAGCAGGGAGCTGTTTGATTAGCCGGCATCGATACAGCTTAAGATTTTAGGCTGCTTAAGACAGCTGACAGCGAAACAGGATTTCTTGTCTCCTTCTTAGTGTTTTACTAGTCTTCTCATGTCTGAGTTTGTAACGGTTTGTGCCTGCTGAAATTTTTACCGATAGGAAGAGTGCTCCCAATAGTGTGGCACACTTACCTGTTGAGATTGTGAAATAGATTAAACTTTTGTCTTTAGATAGAACCCTGTAAATCCGGCACCTGAAAAAAAAAAAATTAAAGAAAGAATCAAATATCAATTAAAATAGCATTTAAATGAATAAATAACTTTCCAAATCGATTTTTTTTAATTATGTTTTATTGTAGTTGTAAAATAATACATTTATAGGCATACAGTGTTTCCCCTACCATTAAAACTAGCAAATATTAATCTAACAATAAAATGATACAATAATAAAACATTTGAATGCAATTTTTAGATTGCATTTTTAAAAAGCAATTGTGTTTCTTTAAATTCTTAAAAAATGTAAAGTTTGTCGTCTGCTCTAATGTGTTTAGTGGTTAGTTCACCCAAAAATGAAAATTCTGTCATCCTTTACTCACCGTCATCATGTTCCAAACCCATAATGCCCAGTTCAGACTACATGATTTTGGCACAATTCGTTTGACGTAGGGTGTCATGGGAATTCACAAAAATGTATTGTTTTATCTCGTATAGTATGTCATACTGGATGCTTCACGGCGTCGTATTTTTTATTTAATTTTTTTTATCCTGTTTTCCACAACGGGTTCCGTCACAGTGACACCATAAGAGCACAGAAGCTCACAGCTTTCAAACATGCCGAAACGAAAGAGAGACGATAGTATTATTGGTGCAATGGAGGAAAGATTCCTGCTATGGCAGCTACTCCTGCCTTTATAATGTTTTCTCGAGGGACTACCACGACAGAGTGAAAGATAAATGCTGGTGAATGATATCGGAGGCACTTTAGCAACCCAGTGAGTACATTTATTTTTACTACTGGTTAAACCTGTTAACCCTCGCCAGAGCGCCGGCGCACTGAAGCGTTTTTTTTTTTAAATAGTTCAAAGTTACTATCAGATTTAATGTTATTACCTTGACAAACTATACATCATTAAAAAGATATAAGTCTCAAGGTTCAGTATTTGACCACTATTGTATTCTGATAAACTTATAGTGACAGTTATGTCTTAATTTGTGTCTGGAGTTATGTAATCAAAAAATGAGTCGATACCTTTAATATGAATTATGAGCGTCAGCCGCTCTCATTCAGAAAAAAACTCCAGTGAGATCGTCATGACAGAGCTTGACAAAACAACGTCCATCAGGGCTTTTAGCTCAAAAATGTGCAGATTTGGAGAAATATTGATAGATTATCATAGGTTTAGATCAGATTTATAAAGACAGGAATCATATTTATTGAATATATACCCAAATGCGTCGATGTAATCATTATGAGCGCTGGAGACTCTGATGTACTGTGTTATCAATCCATACTGGCAGCCTGAGGGCGCCGGCGCTCTGTGCACAGTATAATAGTCCATATATGGAACACACGAAGAAGTGCCATAATCATGTGACATTCCAGGAACTCCCTAACACAACAAAGCTAACAGAGATCGCTGTAACATGCATATAAAGATGTTTTGAAGACAATAAACATGATTGCAATGATATTTGATTTACCAATGTTCTTCGAGCCATGTCAGGTATTTTCATAATAATAGATTATATTGATAATGTAATGCTAATCGATATAGACTTTTTCATTCATTGTGCAGAATACTATACAATAATATATTTTCTATCTGATTTTTTATCTGAAGCCAAATCAGAGCACAACATGTTATTTAAAACACTCGACTTGTGCTATAAAGTAAGTTTTAGAGCACAAACATGGTTTTAATCTCATAAATTGTCGTGTATTGGTGGTGTGCTAAGCTAATATGCTAGCTAGCTTGGTGCACCTGCTACCTAGCTGTTATTTTTATGAATATTTTTAAATAGGACTGCTTGCTGAAATGTTTCTTTTTTCAAGAAGGTCATTTTATATAGTTTAAAATGTAAGGTGAGAACTTTCCCTAAAAGAGATTAGGGATTGAAAGAGTGTGAATAGCCAGTCGTTAGTAATTATAATGCAGACAAAAGAAAAGCATATTTAGAGCCATAACCAGGCCGGAGAGGTGTGAATGTGTGCAGGGGAGACTGACACTGAATGGAGATCGTTTACACCACATAAATAAGAGACAATAGACTGAATAGATGCTTAGAACATGCCAATAAACATCAGTTTGCATTTTAGAGTCTAATCAAAATAAAGTTGTATGACATGATCTTGAAAAACATTTAACTAAATAAAGAGTTTTAGACTTGTCATCTTAAGATTTTAAATATAACATGGTCAGATATGTGGCTTTAGCTGCAGTGCATTTCTAGATTGATACAATGCCAACTTCAATTTTATTTTCATGAAAATATTTCATAAAAATAAATTTCTAATAACTTGACAAAACTTTGAAGCTATTTATAACTATTTTTTTTCATTATGACAATAATTAATTCTACATTTACAATAAACTGCCAGGTGTCAGCTTTCAAATGAGATCATACTTGTGCTTTTAGAACAAATGGTTTATGAACTGTATCTGTTTCAGTTTGGGTATGCCATTTCTGGGAATTTTTCAAAAGTGGGGTTGCAGCTTAACAGGTTAAAAATTTAAATTAAAAAAACTATATTTTACCGCAAGATCTCTAAGAAGGATTCCAAACTGTCCTCTTCGTGTCAACTGTCAGGTTTTTTTTCTTTTTGGGGCTTTTCTGACGACAAGACATCCAGTGCAAAACACAGTAGCCATTGTTTGTTTACGCTCACAACTACACCTGTCAGTCGATAGTTTGGCCTTCTCGATGTCATCACACACGTCGTTATAAGAATTGGTAGGGAAGCAACGTGTAGTCTTTTGTCCGCAACACGACAAGAATTTAGGAGTCAAAATTGCGTAATCTGACACAGTGACTATCGTAACAGACAAAAATATTGTGTGGTCTAAACCGGGCATAAGACTTTTGTTTATCTAAGAAACACAAATGAAGATATTTTTTTTTATTAAAATCTGAGAGATTTCTGTCTCTGAAAGATTTAATTTAGGGTTTTATACATATAAACATTGATCAATGATCAATTGATCAGTCAAAATTGCGTAATCTGACACAGTGACTATCGTAACAGACAAAAATATTGTGTGGTCTAAACCGGGCATAAGACTTTTGTTTATCTAAGAAACACAAATGAAGATATTTTTTTTTATTAAAATCTGAGAGATTTCTGTCTCTGAAAGATTTAATTTAGGGTTTTATACATATAAACATTGATCAATGAGTATGCATAGAGCACTCAAATTTGGTTGACAGAAGCTCAAGCATGCTTGCTTGATGCGTGAGAACCACTGAGGTTCATTCTTGCATGTCACTTCGCACTTCCGCAAAAACCAATGAGGTTTGTTTTCGCACGTCAAGAAAGAACAGTTTCCATTTACCATATTTGAGTTCTCTATGTATGTTCACTATGTAGAAATCTCTCTGAATTCATTGAATATCTCTTCATTTTGAAGATGAATGAAAGTCTTAAAGGTGCCCTTATAATGGGTTGCCCTTATAATGTTAGTATGTTTTTTAGATCAAAAATAGTCATAATTTAGAAATAAAAGGCATTTTTCCTAGCCTGATTTTAGCCCTGAGCCCAAACGCTCTGTTTGAAGGGGCGTGTCTGCTGTGTGTAACCGGCCTCTGCTGTGATTGGCTGACATGATTGCATATGAAATAGCTAGTATTACATGTGAAACTCTCTCGAATACTTTTACTACAGATATTAAAGCTGCCTTGAAATAAAATCTGTTTTGTAAAAAGCGCTATAAAAAAGGGGACATGACTTGATTGCTAGATGCAATGCTATTGCTATTTGTGTTTAGGCTGTAATGTGTGTGTGTGTGTGTGTATATATATATATATATATGCTAAATAATCATGAACTCAATGACGGGTGAAATGGGCTGTGCATGGGGCACCAGGTAAAATCTTGCCTAGGGCAGCAAATTGGTCATGTCCATGTACTGAACTCTTGTTATTTAACTATGCCAAAATAATTTCAAATTCACATTCTAGGGCACCTTTAAGGAATGACATGAGAATGAGTAATTGATGACAAATTTTATTTTGGGGTGAACTAACCCTTTAACTGTCCTATGGCATTTTTTAACTTGATTGGTAAATGGATAAAGATATGCAGTTGACAAATTAATAAAGCAATTAGGAATTGTTTTAAAGAATACAATGTCAATTTATCCATCAGAGCAATATCCTTGTGCAGTGCTCTGACATCGACTCAAGGTCGAAAAAAATAAACATTAAACATTAAAAGCTAAATTAATTAAATTAAGTTTTAAATATGTATTTATTCATTTAAAAAAAAAAATAATACATTGATTTATTTTAATTTTAAAGTGGCACTCCTACTTCTCCGTAACTGTGAGCATAGGACTTTCATCATTGTTAGGGCAGGAGAAATGTAAAGGCCCCGATATATTTCAGGCAAAATCGAATAATGAACATATTCTGACATCATTTCGAACAAAATCAGACTATCAAAACGGAAAACTTAGTTTCAGCTGGTAAACACCTTTGAACTACCATTGGTCCGTGTAGGTGTGCTCCTGTTCAATCCATGGAGATCAGAAATGACCCGCGAGTGAAAACATGAACACACTGGTGAGCTGCTTTATAGTAGAAAATGAAGTTGTACTTCTGATGAAATCAGACACAGACACTGTTTTTCATGTTTAATACAGCAAAGCTGCTTGATTTTAAGCAATAGTGTATATAAAGTGCTAAATAAATAAATAAACATGATAAACAAATAAATAAACGTGACGTTTACTAAAGTGCAGAGCTCGTGCAAACATATCCAAGTTGCTATGATCAGATGTGTTTCTTATGCTTTATTAAAAAGACGTTCACTTTTTTGTAGTGTGTTTATTTTATTTTTGAGAGGAAAGCGGGCAGCACATATTAACATAATTATCTCTCAGCAATGTGGGCGGCATCAGATGTTATATAACACTATTTTGCTGCTCATGTATTTCAAACTTTGTTTTACCCCTAAACGAAGAACGAAAAAGAACTTCGCAGTGAGTATATCGGGGCCTTAACGCGGGTCTCATAGCCCTCAGAGGAAATCAAACTGGGGCAGGTTTACTGGTACCAGACGTGGATGCCCCCAGACAGCCATGAGAATGAAACTCAACTGGCATTCTCTTCCACTCGCAGCAGCAATCATAAAGAATAAAGCTCAAATGTGTTTTCCCTGGCTCATCATTAAGAGACCTGAGTGGGGTTGAGGACAGAATGGGAGCTAAAAATTCGTAGGTCTAGCGATGCTCTAACTCCAAGCAGAGACCCTCAGGAGGGTTTGGTTTTTTAAAAACAGACATTTCTGTCCAGCCTTTTTTGTGAGATTCTTAATCTGCACGGTTGCTCCATAAGCAAAATGAAGACCGGCAGCTTCATAATTGCTTCCACATTATAATGAGAGTCATTTATTTTTGTATCATCCTTTGCAAAATAAACTGCTGCCTTACCGGAGTATTTCTACCAAAATTGTGCTTTTAGATCCAAATCTAAAGCTGGATCACCCTTATAGGACAGGAAAATCACTTCATAGCATACGCCATCACGCCATACACGCGCATAATACGCCATCTCTAGTTTTGAATGATTGAAAGAATCATTCAAAAAGACTTAAGAGTCAGATACAGATTTCTCTATTCCGATTCTCAAAGTCTTGGTTGTTTGATGAGAATTTTTTTGCGTGATTCTTTAAAAGGCCCTGCTCAAAAGGGTAATGTGTTCATGAATCAGACTCTGCACTCGATGTTGTTGATTAATTAAAAACAACTGACTCAAAATGAAATGAATGAGACTAGTTTATTTAGTAGAAAAGTACAGGCTCAAAAGAGCCATTTGTTTGTGAACATCCCTGAAATGCAGGTCACGATTAATTGGAAAATCAATCATTTTACACAGTCTTTCTATATAAGCGTAGTAGTATGCTTATGGGGGTCAGAGTGGGATAGCAGTGTGCTTACAGTTTTTGGCCGGTTTCCATACACCATGTCTGGTCTGAAAACAGGATGGTAATTAGCCCGAGACAGGCACAGCTAGCAGACTGCAGCGTCAGACACCCCAGCACCCTTCAATCCCCCACCACACGGCTTAGTCAGGATTACCGGACATACCATCACTCTGCCCGGTACTCCTCTGTCTTCATCGGCGCTGAGGGACATGGAGAGACCACGGTCCACAGCGCAAACAAATTACACGCTCAGCTAAATGGCATGCTGGGTATTTATTTGCAGGAGAGACACTCTCAACAGGATTTACTAGGAGTTTAGTTTGGAGGAACCGTTGAATTCTCAATCCAGACAGACGATCGTTTTGTTGGTTAAAGTTGTAGTTAGCTTCTCAAATTGACGTTATGAGACCAGGCATGTGCTGCTGGCTATTGAAGTGGTACTGCAGGTTGGGAATTGGTGTGCATGGGCTGATCTCTGAGGGAGGAGTTTTCTGCCTCAACTGGCTCGATGTGACGAGCTCGCTCAGAACATTGCAATTGTCTTTGTGCAGATCAAAGCCTTTTCAATCTGACAGGAGCATTTTCTAGCTCCTTGGCATCATTCCTTTCCGAATTAAATTTGATATTAAGTAGCAAAGCCTTGCTAATGTGGACTTACTGTACAAGACGAGCAGGTTTGGGAGGGGGATTCATAAGGATGGCTAATCTTCCTCTAGTGCTGCAACAGAGCACCTGTTCTCAGTGACTTTCAACAGTAAGTCAATTAACTCTAATTACAACTTGTGGCTCTAGGCCCCACAGTGAGAGGAAAGACATCAGGACGATCTACAGCCACACACTGAACCCTGGGACATTGTCTTCTTCCCAGCAACCTGCCTCCAACCACCCACCTCATAAACATTATCATCCTCTTCTGTTTAATTAGAACTGCTCCAACTGATATCACACCGCGAGCACACTGCGTCTGGCTTGCTTATTCACAGACAGAAGTGTGATGTACATTTGATACAGTGGAAAAACAAAATACTTCACTATAAACCTGTTCTTTTCTTCTTTATTGAAGCAATAGTTTACAAAGTAAAGTTACAATTTAATTTAAAACAAAATTCTGGCCGATACCAGTGAGCAGTTTATTGCATCAAGCAAAGATCAAGTATAATCTAAATAAATGAAAAATAAAACACAAAAATGTTTTATCTTTAGCAAATTTAGAAATTAATATTTATGTTTTATACAGTACATTATAATATTGTGATGCCAAAATCTATCAAACTTAGCATTTAAAAGGATTTCTTTTTTGTTACTTTGTGTTGTTTTAAATTATTTTTAAACCAAAATCTGTAGAATTGTAATATTGCTAATTTATCAGTTTTCGGCCATAACGTGAAAAGTTCAAATCAAGTTAAAATACTGTGTTCCACTGAATTATTATTATTTATTTATTTTACAACATCAGCATAAAATATCATTATTATTATTATTATTATATAACATTTAATAAAAATAATCACATTTTATTCAATAATAAATATTATTGTTGTTATTATTTCCTCATGTAAATCATATAAATACTCACATAAATAAATAATCAATAAACAAAGAAACAAATTTTATTTATGTAATCTTTCTTTGGGTGAACTCTCCAGAATAAAAAATAATAATTGCCTGCCAGCGGCAGAATTTTTGATCATTTTCGCAAAAAGTTCACGGCCTCCAGAATATTTTGTTGCATGAATATCTGAACATACAACATATTTATAAAAAATAAAAAGAACAGAGCCTCTGCCTTTTTATTCTAGCTTCATGCATTCTTTTTGATCAACACTTGAACGTGGGTAAGTTTCATAAAAAAGCAACATTTTGAACAAAAAGCAGTATTTGTCTAAGTCTACATCCAGATCAGATTCAGAACTGTGATCAAAACATAGATTGTGTCCATCAACACCCCCAAAGCTTCACAGTCCTGTTCCTCATCCTGGGTTGACATTTTATTTGGTAACGTAACGTTAGGCAATGTTGATTTCTTTACTGTAAAATGTTTGATGATCGCGTTATTTTACATGTGCGCTAGAATAATAAATCATTCTATCACTTGTTTCTGCTTCTTCTTCGCTTGTGTTTTGAACCAGAGGTTCTGCACTCTTTCAGAAAATGCGTAATAGCGACCCATACCGTATAACAGTGAAAACAGGGATTGTCAGAAATTTCCAACAGTGACTGGGAAAGAGTTAAAAGAAAAATGGAGAGAGTGAGAGAGATTTCCTCAGCCCTGTAATTAATATGTGTGATCGCCAGTCAGAGAGCGAGTTCTATCTCCCTGATATTTAGTCACCCATATCTGCATTAAATACAATTAGTATCCTGCAGGCAGTGCTCAGTCTCTGTGTGGTGGGAGGTGCCTCTCAAGTTTCAAGCTGACACTGCAGACCGTGGGGCATCTGCGCCATTAAAGGTAATAACATATGTAAATGAAATGAACTTGTTTTTGGCAAGGGATATTCAAGTCATTTGAATTTGTGTTAGTCACACGTCGTGGCAGCCTCTGAGCGAGTGGTCTAATTTATCATCCCGGAGACGTGCCATGCTTTTAAAGAACACATTTCACTTCACAGTTATTAGGATGATGGCAGAGGCTACTTGTTGTAGTTTTCCGATGCTAACTGACAACTGATGCTACTGTAACAAATAAGGCCCTGATGAGGGAGATACATTCCCATTTACACCTGGTGTTTTAATCCATCTCTTTTGTCCACTTTCGAACACTTCTGTTCTGATTTCTTTAAGAGTGCGTAAATGTATAGCCTATAGCCTTTTCCATATATTTTGTTCTAATGGACAAAATAAGCTTTTTATGAATGCTAGTTTGAATTACATATGAACGCGTAAAAACATACGGAGAGCAGCATTCGGTGAGTGTGTGTTACAAATCAGGAATGGTGAGAGAACATTGTGCTTGGTATGTTTTTCGTCTTCAAACCAAACTTAGGAATCTTTTAATAAATTTTGGACGTTCATTCACACGACAACAGCGTTTTGGTGGCCTGAAAATGCAAACATTTAAAAACAGGTTTCAAGTGCAAGTTTTTTAATACAAGACTGTTACCGTCTCCGTGTCAATGACAAAAACTTAAATTTGTGAAAACTATGACGCCATGAACATTTATATTTCGTGTTCAGTCTATAGGTGCGTAGTGTTTATTTACAAAGTGACATCGCCAACATGCTGGCATGGCATGCATAAAACAACATTTTTTATTGTTTTCGCAGATCAGTGTGAACGGGGATTGTTTTGACAATGTTGTCGTGTGTACACAAAAAACAAATTTTTTTCCTGTTTTTAGAACATCGTTGTCGTACCCTTAAACCCTTAGTTCCTTAGCCGACAAAGTTTAAATCCTGTCTGGCTAGCACGCTTCCCATAAAGTTTAAGCATTAGGAGAAGGCGCTATTTTGTGGATGTTCGAACGTATTCGACCACATGAGCATTTACACCAAGAAATCAATTCATCCAAATGCGTTTTCGACTACCTCTGGAAGTGGAGACTGGACAAGCTCAAAATATTTTAGACTCTGTTTACACCTGTATTTAGCATTCGTCCACTTGAAAATCTGTGTAAAGGTATAAACTGTCGAGATGATAATCCACAACATGACCATTGCTGATGGCAGCTGATGTTTTTAGCAGGAAGTTAAGACACACCATGATTTGACATGAATACTATTTAGAACTGACAGTTAAAATGACCTTCTTAAGTTAATTAGCTGGTTTTAGCTGTTAAACTGCTCAGCCAGCTGGTCTCCCAGTCTGACCAGCTGATAAGTGCCTAAAACTCCTTTATAAACATTAAAACAGACCAGCCTAAAGAACTTTGAAAAAACCAGCTAAGCACTTTAAGTAGTTTTAAGAGGTTTAGGGGTTAGCTTTCCGACAGGAAGATACAACAAATTATTATTTTAAAGCTATAGTTCTCAATCAGGGGACCTCAGAAAACTTCCAAGGGGGCCTCAAGAGGACTTGATATAATTTTAAGTAATAACAATGGGACACCATGAATTAAAATAAATTGAGAACCTCTGCTCTAAAGCCAAATGTCATCATTCCCACAATCACAAGCATATAATTCCTTGTAAGTGTCCTGCCTGTTTATCTGTGTAAAGCTTAAAGGTATCAAAGTCGATCTTCAAGTGAGAGCAGCAGGTCAATAGCAGGGGGCCTTATTTTGCTTCGTGGTTCTTGAAATGGACACTTTGCTTTTGTTCTGGAGTCATGCACTTTGGTTGCTGCTTTGCCTCATGCCATCACCTCTGGAAGAGCATGTACAATACCGTACGTACTGTACGACTTCTGAGGCGAAGGTCGACAAAACTACTTATTTTCTAGATCACAGCTGTTTTATTTATGCTGCCCTCTGGTGTAGGAGCGTTTTGATCCTGGGATAAACAGAGAATATCTCCTCAAGAAGACATTTGATATAGCCCTCTTAGACATAAATTAAGCATTTTTTGGTGTGGATTATACATGTCACTTCCTTTGTCAACATGTATAGGCTCATATTTATGTTGGCTTTACACTGTCTGCTTGTGTTTGTGTGTGCATGCCTATAATCCTATTAGCTTTATGGATTTTGGCATTACATATAAGCTTTCTCATCAACACTTGTTGAACTTCTCAAAGTAAAGCACAACATCACAAATAATTAGTTTCATGTGAGAGGCTTTGTTTATTCAATTGTCTGTCTCACACGTCTCTTTGATCACGTTAATGGACATCTGTTGGTTCTCCATAGTGTGGACCTGGAGTGTAATTTCTGTCAACGGTCTCCTTTACGTTCGGGGCTTCTGCTTTGATTCAAGGCTTAATTATTCAGAGATAGTTTGGATGGTGCAAATGTAAGTTGTGGGCGTTTGTAATTGTTTTTGAATGTTGTTGTTGTTGTTCATTGTTTTTGCTCTTAGTAAGTTAGCGCGAGAAAGCCAATGTTTTGTGAAACTTTGAGGGACGGAACTGCCCTAAATATGAGGAAAGTGGGAGGTTACTGCTAGTCACTTAAATCCTGCATTTTTTTCGGATCACAGTGTTAAAATAGAACCTCAGAGCTATTCTCCCATCTGTTCTTACAATATGGTGCCGTGTAACCTTGAGAAAATCGCAAAACAGTTGGCTATGCCTCTTTTCCCTAAGCTATTACTTTTTGTAATTGCCTTCAAGTCAGACTGCTTTAAAATATAAATAAAGTACAAGCTTTTAAGTTAATAGGAGGCTTCACAATTTTTTTCTTTTTTTTTCAGTGTGAACCAGTATAACGACTACAGAGTCATTACCACAGCTTGTTAGTAAGTTTTTTCTTGTCTAAAGACAAAGTTAATGCTGCATCCTCTGCACATCATGCATGCATAGACTGAGACAAATACTGGAACAAAAATAGTCAGCGCAATCGGACCGGATGATCAGAGTGATAATGAGGCCATCCAATAACTTTCTCTCACCCTGAACGCCCTCTGTGTTGGCATCTACTGGAAGAGTTCCACCTAGAGGGTATCCCAGGCCTTCCAGTTTCCATAGTAACTTGTGAAAGGGCCCCACATTGTGGTGCATGAAGTTTTCAAAGTTCAAAGTTGACATGCTACCCTAGAGATACTGGTTTCCTTCAATGGCCGGTTGGGTAAGAAATGAAAGCAGCTGTTCTCCATGGAGTTTCAGTTTTATTTACTGCCAACCTCAAATCAACCAACAAGCCTCACTGTATTAGAAGGAATACATGCTCATAAATGTAGTTTATCACAGAAATCCTCAGACATGGATGAGCACAAGAAGGAAGAGATTGTGAATATAATGTAATATTATATAATTTATTACCGTTCACAATGTCTGAGTCGGAACGATTTTTTTTTTTTTCAAGAAATTAATTATTTTATCCAGCAAAGACACATTAATTTGATCAAATGTGGCAGTAAGGACATTTATATAAAAGTTTTAAAATAGTGTCAAAAATAATAAATGTTCTTTTCTTCAAAGAATACTTTCTATTCAACAAAGAATCCTAAAAAACCTACATCACGCATTGCACAAAAATATTAATCAGCACAACACTGGTTCAACATTTATAATACAAAATGTTTCTTAAGCACGTAGTCAGCATATCTAAAGATTTTTTGAAAGATCATGAAGACTGAAGATTGGACTAATGATTCTGAAAAGTTATCTTTTCTTTACAGGAATAAATTACATTTGAAAATATATTACAATAGGAAACAGTTATATTATATTATAAAAAATGCAGTTCTAAAATAATTTATTGCAAAAAATAAAAACTCTTTCAAATATATATCTGTCATTTGAACAATTTGTAATTCAGTAAGTGCTCTGGCTAATTCAGCGAGTTCATTCAGTGAAATATTTGACAGATCAGACCTGAGTCAAACCAGTCATGCTTGAGTTGTTCGTCATTTTGAACGATTCATTAAAAGAGTCATTCGTTTATGACTGGACTGGACTAGAGTCACATTCTGTTCCAGGTGGCATCTTATGTGATGAGATGGTTCATTTTAATTATGTAGCTGTCATGTTGAGCTGTGTGTTTAACTAAACGTAAACTATGGGATGTGTAGAGGCTAAAACAGACACTTAACAGGTTTATGAAAATTACCAAATCATTAATCACTGACAACCTGAGAACAAACCTGAATGGAGAAGTAGATTCATATTCAGAATCTCAGATGCACCTCACTTGAGGCATGTCATATAAAATCATGTCTTGAAATGTGTTGAGGTTGAATCCATGCTTTGTACCAGGTGTGTGTGTGTGTGTGTGTGTGTGTGTGTGTGTGTGTGTGTGTGTGTGTGTGTGTGTGTGAATGTGTTTGAGTTAGCCTTAAATCTGCTGAGAAGGAATGACATCATAAATCATCGGAGTTTGCCCATCCTCTTTCATCCTCCCTTCATAGCTCGCTTGACGTGGCTTTTCAAAGCACCTTATACGGAATGGTAAAAATAAACTTACTGTCAGGAAAGTTTGTCAGTGGGAGAATCTCTTTAATCTGGCCCACAGAAATTTAAGCTCTCCCCGAGTTGACACCCAACGTCAGGCACACGTCAACGTGCGGGCAGCTCATCTCCTCGAAGTCTTTGTGAAGCCTCTGTGATTAATAGTCGTGTGTTTTGCCAACATCAGTGCCTCTGCCTCCGTTACACAAGAATTAATACACCATGTTTGCTGGCATGTTTCGTGAGTACGGAGATGAATTGCTGCAGCTGTGTATTTGCATGAATATAGTGATTTAATGTAGAGGATGTAGCTTTGTGTCAGACACAAACACATGAATTGGTAACACACCAATGAACTTGGGAAAATGCAGAGCTGTTTTCATTAGCCGTCAAAGACTAATACATACATTTCATAGAAAACTTGACATCTAATAAATGCGGGATTTTACTAGCAGAAAGATGTGATCGTACGTCAAGGGAAAATAGGAGTGGATGTAGATATACAATGTAATATATATTCCTCATTTGGAAGATAGCATTTTAAGAGAGCTATAGCCCATATTCAAGATGTTGCGTTTGATATACAGGCTTTTTGTAGGTACAGTTTGAAAAATAAAGCTCTTTCTTGCTTCTTATTGCTTTATAATGTTGCTCTTTATTTGACCCAGGAAGGTCTATAATACTTGTAGAAAGCTATTTGTTAGCATTTCATTCATCTCAATGGCAGTAGCTTGACAGGGCCATGCTAACCAGCCAAAACCTTTACAGCTTGGTTGGCCAGAGGTAAATACTGACAGTTTAGCATATTAACTTCCTCTCCTCATTTGGTGGCTAGTTCGTTTTCATTTGTGTTGTTATTGTGCTATGAGATGAGATGAGATGATATGCTGATTTGCTAAGTGAGTTATCTATGAAGATTAAGAGTGAAAGTGCACGGAGCATGCTAGAGGATCGCGCTGGCAACACAGCAAGTTACCACCTATAAGGCTGAGCTGTTTCAGATTTATTTTGTAATTAGGCTTATCGATTTGCCGTCCTATTGTGTTTTATGTGTTCATTTGCCTTCCTTTTGCTCCCAACAAGGACACAGCGCTGCACTTTTGCTGAATTGACACTCGCTGCACAAGGAGTCCAAACATTTGGCTTCATTCAATATACAGCCTCAAGACTGCATTTCCAAGTCAAAGAAGAAATAACAATATCATCACTGTACCGGATTTCTCATGGTCTGCGTTTATTTATTTTGTTGAGTTGGTCAAGGCACTCTAGTGTTTTTGAGTGGAAATTTGACTATTTCTTAAGCGGAAATGCTTTCAGTGAACAAACAACTTTAGTCGTAGGCAAATTTAATATGTTGGCCTTTTTCCCTCCTGCACGTTTATTTATTTATTTTTTTATCTGCTTTTGTACTTTTTACTCAATACATGTATAAGGCAGTGTTTTACTCAGATTAAGTACATAGACTTTTAAATCTCAGGGACCAACTAATATAGCTGGGGTACTGCATGCACGCACTTAATACTTGATTTGGTTTTGAAGACATTTTTCCTTTTACAATATGTGCTGAAAGTGTAAGCGCGGTGCCTGGAAATTCATTTTGAGCAAACAAGACAGAACCACTGTTTCCTCCCACAGTACTTTAACGTCAGCGAATATCTCTAGGTGCATTTCATATACAGACACAAACAAATAGGAATGGTCTTTGCTTGACTGCAGATAGACACTAGAGCAAATATTCACACAACCACACATGACACTTTCTATCTTGGAGCATGATGATGAAATACTGGTCTGAAGGTCTGTGTTGTCGAGGTTGGCAGATGTTTGCATTGTCCTTGTTCTACTACTGTTTCATTTAAAGCCTGGCATATTAAATATAAATGTAATGCACATAAACACTTCAAATGTTTAGAGCCAGAAGATTTTTTTAATTGTTTTTGAAAGATGCTCACCAAGGCTGCATTTATTTGATCAAAATACAGTAAAATGGTAATATTTCTAAATTATTTTGATGAATTGAAAGTAATGTTTTCTAATGCTACATTTGTACGTTATTCCTGTGATGGCAAAGTCTTCTGTGTCACATGATCCTTCAGAAATCATTCTGATACGCTGAATTTGTGCTCAAGAAACATGTTGAAAACAGATGCAGTTGTGCTGCTCAATGTTTTTTATGAACATACATTCTCTTGCTTCATTGCATTTAGGATTTTTGAAGCATTTCTATTGATAAAAAAAAACGTACTTTTGAAAGGTTGTGTATATACAATGTTCTTGCTATAAATTAAATTGTATTTATTTTACTTATTATTCATATGAATTTATTATTTATATTTATTAGTAGTCATATTCATAATAAATTATGAATAATAAGTAAAATAATGTAATTATAGAACATTGTTTATAGTGAAACTCAAAGAGATTTTAAAGTGATGATGTATAGGCTGCAGATTAAAAAAAAAAATGTCCCACTCTAAATGTATCAGCATTAGTTAATTAAGTCGTATAGCTCAATGTAAATTCAAAAGTCTTTCTGGCCTCTTAGCAGGGTAGAAGAATCAGATGTAGAGCACTTTGGGTAAAATCTGATTTATTAAATGCAACATTTTTCTAATTACCCGTGATTGCAGTGTGTATAAGCGAGCTCTGTGTTGCAGAATTCCGCTGTTCAGATCGATCTCGTGTGGTTTGGTTCTTGGTCAATTCCTCTCTCTTTGCAAACATCGGGAAACAATACACTCTTGTAATTTCTTGATAGATTATTGTGTTTATGATTGACAGGTTTAACAGCACTGCATGCTTGCAGTGATTCTTCTGACAAGAAACAATCAGATGTTGTTTGTCGGCAGGTACAGTTTCACTTGAGATGAGAGAGCGGTTTGCCTTCATCTCTTTTTCTTGCGACGTGATGGCATCTATCGCTCGTGGAGCTAACGGCTGCTTGCTGCCTGGGCTCATCTCATTCACCGCTGTTGATGCAGGAAGATGAAATGTATCAGCCTCATATCGGGAAACTAATATGCCATAATTTACCGCATTACGGACCCCAACTGCACACGAAAAAGAAATGTCCTGGGAGCTCCATCAAGTGCCTTCCATTAAACTGGAAAATTGAAGCTTAAGGTACCATTATGAAATATCAGTGTAGTTCAGAACCCCCAGGTAATTGTGAGTGGAAAATGAGTTTGCGAGAGACCTATATTTCACCGTATTTCTGATAGTACATAGCCCTAATTGTCATATTTAGTCCAAGCATCAGCCTGCCTAACACTGAGGTTTTTCAAGAAGCGCTTGTGACAGTTCTTGGGGTTACCATGGCTACGGTTTATTGCACATTGCTCTTGTATGCCAACACCACGTGCACCCATTTCTGTACCACGGTAAATACTCCTCTCCGCCTGCCACATTAACAGAGCTGGAAAAGAGCCAGCGCTATTGACGTGTTGTTATCTTCAGGTCCAAAAATGCACGGCCCTGTGCTCCTCGTACACCCACTGTCAACATCCTTCCCAGGAGTGCATTTTAATTGGTTGGCAGGCCCAGTCACTGGGGATGTACAGCATATGCTGCTGCTTTTAGCTTCAAGACAGAAACTGTGATTTTATGTAAACTACCTTAGTAATTAGATAACAAAGAAAAGCTTTCTGCTGAAATTCTTCAGTTAGGATGTGTAGGAGGAACATGTACAAGTGTGTATGGGGTATAATTTAAGAATGCGTCATGATGAGGAATGTTTACCAATTACACTAGGTTTCTTAGACCAAATCATGGGATTTTAATTGAATAGTTCAATTCAATAGTTTAATTCAATAGTTTGGGGCCAGTAAGATTGTATGGTCACACTTTAGTTTAGGGTCCAATTCTCATTAACTAACTTTTCTATGGCCTTTGCTTCAATAAACTTCTAATTACTACTAATTAATAGTTAGTAAGGCAGTTTAGGTATTGGGTAATTATGTATGTAGAACAAGGTCATGCAGAATAAGGCATTTATATGTGCTTAGGATAAAAAGTACTTGGATAAAAAGCTATTATCCTAGTAATATGCTTGCTAATAAGCAACTAAATAGTGAGAATTGAACCCTAAACTAAAGTGTTACCAATTTTATCATTATAGTTTATTATTATTTGAAAGAAATGAGTATGTCTATTCAGCAAGGACACATTACATTGATCAAAAGTGACCATAGAGGCATTAATAATGTTGCAAAATATTTCTATTTCAAATAAATGCTGTTGTCATGGTTTCCACAAAAGTATTGAGAAGCACAAATATTTTCAAAATTGGTAATAATATGAACAATTGTTAATATGTTTCTTGAGCATCAAATCAGCATTTTAGAATGATGGATTCTGATGGATCATGTGACACTGAAGACTGAAGTAAAGGCTGCTAAAATATATATTTTTTACATTAAAGTTTTGCTGTATTTTCAAATAAATGAATAATTTAACATATAATTTATTTTTCGAATAAAAATAATTTGGTGCACATAAGAGACTTCTTTAAAAAAACATAAAAACATACCTACCCCAAACTTTTGAATTGTTGTGTACATTTTTCAAGTTCTGCTTTCAAACTTCCGCTCAAAAATGTATTATACATTTATTGATGTAGTATATCTGCCTACATAATATTATATAATATTTTTGATTAATAATTCAGGCAACCGACTAACTTTGATTTAAAAATAATAATAATTTGCACATCCCTTGTATGATTGGTGTATAGTATAGTGGTTATTTCTGAAATATATATTCTCTCTGTTTCTCCAGCTGCTTTGCAAGTGGATATCATTCCGGCCCAGGGAGAGATCAGCGTGGGAGAGTCCAAATTCTTTTTGTGTGAAGGTAGGAGGATGACCCTCCTGTGATGAAACATATCGGGGGTCACGTCACATTTAACCTTCATGAAGTGCTTTTGATTGCAAACCTGCTGTCACTGCTTTGTTCAATGCATTTAAGCAAGCCCTTTCATTCTGATGGGTGGTGCAAGGTTGACTAAAGCTTTGATGTGCTTATTTACAGCAGATATGTTCATTGACCTGCCTGACTTTTGCAGTGAATCAATTTGTGAATTTTAGTCCTTGATTTGCAGTACAGAGCAAATGTAATGTTAAGGAATGATGGTAGATGAAAAGCTGAAACAACTTCTATTATAAATGAGGAACACCTGAAATATTCAGAGGGTGAAAAAAATGTAACTTATTTACAGCTATATTATTTTTGGTTGTTTTATAAGATCTGTGAAATATTTCACTGCACATTAACCATCTAGAGTGTGTCTTTCAGTAGCACTGGATGATATATCAAACATTGTGAATATATTATAAAAAATTTTTTGTTGAAGATATCAAATTAAGCAAAATCATTCATGTTGACATTTTTAATGTGCTTTTTATTTATAAAGAGCATGATTCATGATTGGGGAGTTTGATTCAAACTGTCAATGAATAGATTCAAAATGAGTGATTCAACTAACTATGTGATTCATTCAATACATTCAAATGTTACGTTCATTGTAAAATCATGTTAAATATATGAAATTTTTAAATATTCAATGTAACAGATATATGAACATGTTGTAGGGTAAGTAGGTACATTTGTTTTAAGAAAGTGTTTTCTTATATTTGTGCATGTTAATGATTAAATATCATTCTAAAACAAAATACATGCAAAATATGGAAATGTAATATAATAACGTGATTTTAGCAATATTGTCTGACTCTGTTCTTGAGTTTTGCATACACTAATGCCACACAGATGAAGATGAATTGAGTAGACAGGCCGTTTAAATGCATTTAAGGCAAAAGTGCAGTTTGCCTCGCAGCTGATGAGCTGACGCACGCGTCTTCTCTCTATCTGTCTGTCTCTGGTTTCAGTTGTTGGAGATGCAAAGGAAATAGACTGGTTTTCACCCAGTGGGGAGAAGCTCGTGCCAGGGAGACCAGACATCAGCGTCAGCAAGAGTGACGAGTCCTCGTCGACACTCACAATCTACAATGCTAACATCGACCATGCAGGCATGTACAAGTGTGTGGCCAAAAGCGGGGACAAGGAGTCTCAGGGCACTGTCATCGTAAAAATTTTCCGTAAGTAAAATGTTTGTGTTTTCATTTCAAGAGGTCACATGGAATCGTGAGAAATAAGGAATCAAATAGTACCGGACTCATCAGCAACCCCCAAAGACAATAAATCATCTGACATTTACAACAATATTTAATAACAAAGCAACAGTACACCAAAAATTAAAGCATAAAGTTGGTGGTATAAAGTGGTATAAAGACGATCAAAACTGAGGATTGTTATTTGCTTTTGCTTGGAAGAGTCTTGACCGATGCTGAAATATGTTTTATATGTTTGAAGCTTCATTAAAATTAGTTAATCCTTCTGTAACCACTGTGTTTTAATCTATATGCTCTTTTTAGCAAATTATCTAATTTAATTACTATAATCAAATGTATATATACATATAATTATGTTTAATTATTAAAAATGACATTTAATTATTAAAAATGCATGTAACAAAATATATAAACATGTATTTATACATATATCTTGTTCTATGTTCTATAAATGATATTTATTGTAAATATTGTTTTTATTTAATTATTGAAGTTTAAAAAAAAACTTATTTCATGAATAGTTCAAAAAATTCTAAATATGTCATAGTATTTTGTCTAGTTTTCCATTAAAATGTGTAAACATACTCAAGAGAATATATTTCAGAGAATTTATCTTTATTAATTAGGTTTATTTTTTAAAACCAGGAATAAACCTTAAAACTAGGAATGCACAGTTTCTTCCTGAAAACAATCTTTATATCCTATGCATCTTTTCTTTTCAAGCTTTTACTAGAAAACAAGACAAAAATAGAGATTAAGAAAAGCATTTTTGTAATAGTGGCTTCAAAGATGATCTATGAAGTGCATTTCAAATGTGTTTTTCAGAGAAACTCACTTTCCAAAACGCACCATCGCCTCAGGAGTTCAATGAGGGGGATGATGCTGACATCATATGTGACGTCATCAGCTCTCCACCCCCATCTATCATCTGGAAGTATAAAAAGACAAGAATCCAGCCTGAGACTGACGGTAAGACATACTGTACCACAAGCAGATCTCTTTCAATCTCTCTTTCATTCCCCTTATGTCACCCTAATATTTCTCTATGTATCTGACGTTTTTAAGGATCTCCCATCCTTACTTTCATATTTCCTGTCAAAAATCATGTGTGAGCTCTCTTAGCACTGTGACAATACAGCGATAATGAATTTTAACTGAGAGACCTCACATACTCAAAGTTTGATGCTGTTTTCATCTGCACTGTTTTGTTTGTCGAGTCAAGGCTCATTTGGATGAAACTATTTTAACCTCTGAGGGCTCCTCCCTCAGAGACCGCTGGAAGAAACGGTGACCGCTGTTCTCTGCTGTGAGACGTGAACTCACAGGCCTCTTTTCACTTTTCACTGCAAAACCACTAATTGTAGCGGAGCTTGAAAACCAAACTGCTCTATGTAAATAACACATTTTCCACATTTCTCTAGTTAACCTCTTCCATGCTCTTCTTTTGTTTGACTGATGTTCCTTGTAGATCGGATGAAGTACAACACAAAACACTCTATCTATATAACACGCTATACTCTTACTATTACTGCAGTATAATATTTAAAAGCAAAAAAGTGGGCATTGTCCACAGTATACTGTGTAGTGTGCACTAAACAGTAAGCAAGTATTCAATTTACAACATATCTGTGCTAGAAAGCTCTGCTTTATCTTGCAGAATTGGTGTTTTTCATCATTTTTAATATATCAGTACTTTTTACTGTCTCCACGGAGTTGAAATATTCTATGCACCTTTACTTTGGGTCTTGAATACAGATAGCACTGCAGAAAAGCCCATAAAAATGATTTTATGTGGGAGAAGATGTGCAGCGAGTCATTTTGCTGCCCAGCATGTAATGAGAGGCTCGTTAACATGGTCTCCTTATCTTACTCAAGAGTAATTACAGTCTCATTTTGCTTCCTCTGTCACTTTTTCCTCTCTCTGTTTCTACCTCACACCTACAGTCCGTTTCAAGGTCTTAAACAACAACCACCTCCAGATCCGCGGCATCAAAAAGACAGATGAGGGTGACTACACCTGCGAGGGCCGCATCATGGCCCGGGGAGAAATCGACCTTAGGGTCATTAAGGTCATTGTCAATGGTGAGGACTCAATATCAGAGCCTACTGCTCTTCATTACCTCACATGGACACGGGAGCAGAGAGTCTATACACATTTACATCAATTGGACGGTTCTGCTTTGGCAGTTGCATTTGAAAGCAGTGCATATTAAATAAATAAATGAAGTGAAAAATGTATGCCTAAAAAAAGAAGAAAACAATACAACATTTTGAAAAATAACCTTTATTCAATATTTTCCATTGATTATAATGTTATTTTGCTTATGCACATTTATTTAATAAGATTTTTTGATTTTTTTTTTCTAGAAAACAATACATAAATGCTACAATAATAATAAAAAATACAGTGTGTAATGGAATATGTTCTCCCAAAAAGAGAACTTCAAGTCGTGCTGAGCCCTGGTGTTTTGTCTCGGGAACATACAAGAAGAATGTTTCAGAAATCTTTAAAGGATTTTTGTTTCTCCATAATAGTACTAGGGGAAAAAAAGCTCCAAAATGGACACAAATCTACTATTAAAGTAGTCAAAATGCACTGTATTCTAAGAGTTCTGAAGCCAACCAATTACTTTACGTGACATACTGAAATTTTACTTTGTTATTTAGTGAAGACTTGCTTCAGAAAACGTTAGAATTTGTTATATATTTATAGTTTATGTACAGTTTATAAAAGCAGAGTACTTTTTGATCCAATGCAACCAAAGAAACAGAGCAATTTGTCAAGGAGCAAACAATATTCATACTATACAATGCCAGGTTTATTTGGATTATTGGATTTATTTTGGATGGAGCTCCACATTAAAGGGAAATGAGCTCCACCAGACAAAAAGAAACATGTTTTTGTCAATTTTAGGTCATCTATATCTTTAAAGTCAGTATTTACCAGAATGTTCTTTTCACCTTTCTCGTTTTCTCCCAGTTCTGCCAAGTATCAGGACCCGCTACACTGAGCTTAATGCCACTGCAGACATCAACCAGGCCGTGACGTTGGCCTGTTACGCAGATGGCTACCCAGAACCCACCGTCACGTGGGCACGGTACGTGTCATTTCTCACCCACTCCTTTTTAGCAGCCCCTTTATCTGTCTGTGCCAAAACAGCACCGAAAAAGTTCAGCCAAATCTCTGTATTGAAAGCTAAGCTTTTCCCTGAATCCAGGGTGGGAGAGGGATCAGAGTTATTGGAGCTTGTAAACTAAAAGTGCTGTGAATGGCAGAGGCACCATTTCATCCTTTCAGCTGCCATTAGCCGTGGCAGCTAAGGCAGCTGGCAGCCTTCAGTATGTCTTCAACTCAAAACTCCAGTGACTTATTTAACCAAGTCGTGACTGGTGCGGGAATGAGAGGACAAGATTGCATCAGGTCTGAGCTTCGCCTGGGGAGAAGGAGGGATAAGAGCGCTCACCACAACCTCATTTATTTCAACTCCTTCACTGACAGTGCTGTCATTCGGGGGCCATTTGAAAATGTCGCTCAATTGCTGCTGTTACAAGCAAAAAGAACAGGTATTTGGATCCAAACTTTGCATGACTGATTTAGTGTCACAGGGAAACATTGCACACAGCATTCTCCCAAAAAAAAAAGCCCATCAACTTGATGTTTATGGCCTTCAGACATTATTTACAGCTTTTATATTGGCTCCGAGACAGGGACGTGTCAAGAAAGCGAAGATGACAGAGCAGATCTGCTTATATTTTTCCAGCTTCTTCCTGGACTATCAGCATCATGAGAAGCTGTGCACTGCAGGATGAAGAATTCATTTCATGGGCAGGCACACTTTCTCTCTGTATTTTCTGGTGAATGTGAAGATGCGGCATCATGTATTCATGACTTTGCTGAGCAAGTAACAGCTCGAAGGCCAAATAGTAAACCTATCATCTCTTTCTTTCTGTCTCTCACTCTCTCTCTGTCCTGCAGAGGTAATATCGTGCTGGAATCCAATGAGAAGTATAGTCTGAATGAAGATGGGTCGGAGTTGACTATCAAAGACGTCAATAAGCTTGATGAAGGAGATTACCAGTGCATCGCTAGAAACAAGGCTGGAGAGAAGAATGACGAAGTCGCACTCAGTGTGTTTGGTAAGTGAAAGAATTCTGCCATTACCGTTGGAGCTGAACTGAAAACAAGTGTTTACGTACGAGTAACCAGGAAAATGTCCTCTTCATTAGGAACGTACAATAAATCAATTTAAAATCAAAATCGTGTTATGGCCTTGTGCGTTTATTGAGCCGTGGAATGTTGCAATATTATTAAATGAATATCTAAACACTGTATGCACTGCGGGTTTCAAATTTGTGTCATCTATAATGTCGTCTACTACACTATGCATGCATTGGGCTCATGGTGTAGAGTTTTCAGCATCGCAGAGCAACTCTACAAGTTACTATGCTAATGAAATGTAATAAAATGACACAGGCATTTTGTAGCATTTCATTAGAGAATAAGCAGCATATTAAAAACTATAGTGAACTTCACACTGAAAGGTCTTGCTTCAGTTTTCTTCCAAAAATAAATGCTATACTTTGTGAAAATTAAATATATTTTCTGTGTATGTTGTATAGTAATTTTTTTGTTGTTGCTGTTATTATTATTATTATAAGTAGTAGTAGTATAGTAGTAATAGTAGTAGTAATAGTAGTAGTTTTCTATAAGAATTAATAATAATAATAATTAGAATTGTATGTAAATAGAAAATTTTAATACAGCAATATATATATATATATATATATATATATATATATATATATATATATATATACATACAGTATATAGTGTATAAATATAAATGTAAATCTTTATATAGGTCTGTATAATAGTTTACTATTTTAACATTATTATTATTATTATTAATCATTTATATAATTATTATTTATACTTATTATAATTATATAAGTGGTTTTCAACCTGTGGGCCATGACGATATTGCAAAGGGGCACCATTTACTACTAATAAAAATAATTATTATTAATATATGCAAAAAAATAATAATTCAATATAAAATTAAATATAAAACAACTAAAAATAATTATTAAACTGTTAAGCTCGCTGATTGGTTGTGTTAAGAATAAACCACCTATTTTGCTGCATACAGTTACTGTAGGCTACAACAGACTTGCTTCCAGACAAACAACAGACAAAATGATTATCAACAGGGTTGCTGAAAAGGACAAAGGCAGATGTTTCTTCATCTAAAAATAAGGATACATTTTCAGCAATGCCTGACATCAATACAGTAGTGACCTAGCTGTAGTCTTCACATGTATGGGAGTGGAGAACTAGCAGCTACCGCTCTGTGTTGCTGAAATGAAGCTTTACATTAATTAGCTTATTTTAGCTTTACTTCACATATTTTAGCTTTGCACATTATTTTACTGTAATAAAATTCACGTCAAGCCTGATCTCCGTTTGCAACTTTCTTCTCTTCCGCCAAAGTGCTTAGTAAATGCTAATCAACCACAAATTTGATTATACGGTCTAATTGTTATATGTCGAGTCTCTTGAGGCTCAGTCAGGTCCAGTTCCACGGGGGTGCACTGGCAAAACAGATTCGGCAAACATTCCAGTGCGTATTTGTGTTTGTGCTCTGGAGAGCGTCAAATATTTCCATTTAAAAAGTGCTTTTGCAGTGCTGTACAATGTAGCCAATCACATACATATCTGTTGATTTCTTGAATGCAATGGCCAATCAGGGGTGTTTAAGTTAGTTAGAATCCGGTGAAAATACAACAGCAATGGACAGGACAACAGTAACAGTTTACAATAAGGTTCATTAGTTAACATTAGTTAATATATTAACTAACATGAACTAACAATGAGCAATGCATTTGTTACTGTATTAGTTTTATTAATGTTAGTTAATAGAAATCCAGCTGTTCATTGTTTGTTTATGTTAGTTAACAGTGCATTAACTAATGTTAACAAATACAACCTTTGATTTTAATAATGTATTACTAAATGTTGAAATTAATATTAACTAAGATTACTAAATGCTGTAGAAGTATTGTTCATTCTCAGTTCATGTTAACTACGGTAGTTAACTTATTGTAAAGTGTTACCACGGAAACTTATGTGTTTGGTTGTGTGGGCCACGAGTTGGAAAAGGTTGGGAACCAATGGTTTATATAAATAATTATTAAATATATAAATAGTATCTTTAAATTGATGCTATATCTTTTCCAAAAACTCTAAATGAAAGTGGACTATAACCCAATCGCAACTGAAAAGGACAATATTTTAGGTTCAGTTACAATGTGAATATAAAGACAACTGAATTATTTTTCACTCGGTTCACTTTCTTATCAACTGAACTGATTTGAGTTTAGTTCTCTTAGAGTGTGAATGCTCTTAAAGCAACACTAAGTAGGATTTTGTACCTTCAAATAATCTTTCCAAAATCGTTTCAGTGCACTCGTGCCGCCGTTTTGCAGACCTTTATCTGGTATATCCACGCTATGTAAGATTGCCAGATCAGGTCGCGTTTCTAGTTCTAATGAGACATACAATGGGAAAATTCTGCTTCCAACCTGTAGGGCGACCGCAGAGAAAAAGTTACTTGGTGTTGCTTTAAAGAGGAACAATCACAGTTGGAAAGAGGACTTATTTTGAGACGAAAAGCCTAACTTCCTAGTTTATAGTTTAAGCACACTGTTGAACCTGAGAGCTGATTTCAAGCCTTCGTATTTTTTCATCGATATCATATTTGCATGAATACAAGTTCTGAAATGTTTATGTCGCAGTTCAAAATGCAATCACAATATTTTTATTCCCCATCGTGTAGACGTTTTCTCCAGCCACCGTGGGCACTGCCTCAGAGCTCTTAGATTAGAGCCAAGGCAAATAAAGTAAATCAAAGTGCTACTCCACTGCATTCATTAAACAAAAGGTCCTCTTTTGAATTATAAAATAAAGCAATGTGTTGATTAAATATTGAAAATGCCCAGCCAGTGCGGCACTCTCGTCTCATCAACTTAAGAGCACTGTTGTGGTATTACGAATATTGTTAAGGCTCAGTAATTGCACAAGAGAAAGATCATTGTTTGTTCTCCTTTAGGAGAGTCTCTGTAGTTTGTTTTGAGTTTTTGTTGTTGTGTGTGTTCAACAGTGCAACCCAAGATCACATTCCTAGAAAACCAGACGGCCTCTGAATTGGAGGAGCAGATCACACTAACTTGCGAGGCCACAGGTGACCCCACTCCCAACATCATCTGGAGCTTCGGTCGTCGAGTCTTCACCGAGAATGAGCAGGTGCTGAGGTTGAGGGATCAGGGGTCAGTGGGCAAAAGGCTTGGTACTAAAGGTCTACGGCTCGAATATACCAGTTGGAACGATATAACGGTAGAAATTTGAATACATTTGACTATTATTTCTATCATGGTTTAGAGTGGTGCTGGAATAATGTCAGAACCCGGGAGTCTAATTTGCCGGTGGCTCCTTTAAGATCTTCCTAAGGGGTTTTATAATGGGGGTTTTCAAGTTATATAAAGTAAAATAAAGCCTGTGATAAACAAAACTTGATGATACTTTGATGTTTTGTTCTTCAATGTACACTGTATACACTCACACCCCAAGCTGTCTTATCCAGGGCCTAAAACTAACTTTTTGCCACACCTGCCAATGGTCAAATTCACCAGCCAAAAATATTTTTTACCAGCCGTGACACAAAGCCATGCAGTTATAAAATTGTAGATACAAGTGAAAATTCACAATCCTCTATTCCAATTTCGATATCACCGCTAAAACTACTAGCTTAACTAATATAAATTAAATAGCCTACATTTTTAAAGACAAGTAAACAGTCAGTAATAAAATAAGAACAAACAATCAAATTACTAGCAATAGCACAAATAAACAAATGAAATAAAGGCAGGTCTAAAAGTTTTCAGATACCAAAATGTAATAAAGTAGGCTAATCAAATAAATAACACAACACTGCATAGTCTTCATATCCTTTTTAAAGTTCAAGAGTAGCGAGTGATTTCTTTCTTTGTCTTTTGTTGTTTGATTAACATTAAAAACGCAGACAGTAGCAGGATTATTATGTTGTCGCTTTAAGACCGAATGCACGCACGGATTATGTTTTGTGTTTGGCATAAAACCGACTATGTTTGATTGGATACTCACCTAGAGGCATTTTTTGACACAATTTTTAGTGAATTTATCCATTTAAGTGCAGGAAGGCATGAGAGAGCCCAACTTTGCACGCTGTCTCACACGGCTTTCAGGGCGCGCACTTTGGATCGGATGTTTAAACTTTACACACAGCGTGTGAGTAACGAATTCCCTTTCGCGTGTTCCAGCACTTATTTACATCGTAAAGGCTGAAACTTTCGTGATGGTGCATCTATGACCCGTCAGCTGTACAGAGCGTTGTTCATGTTCATGTTGTTACAACATTGCATTGTCAGAATTAAAAAAATTGTTACTGGCCAACTGGTGTGAGTGACACAATGACACCGTTTCATATACTCGCCAACGCAGATTTTTACTCGCATTTGGCGTTGGGCGAGTCTCAATTTTAGGCCCTGGTCTTAGGCTATCTAGTTATTTATTAAAAACGTAGGCGTACATTTTCAAAAATTGACATTACCTCTTCAGAATTCGCGTTTGTTCTTTGGGTGTGTGTAATTTACGTTGTAGAACAAAACGTCAAAGTATATTATGTTTACAGGCTTTTATTTTACACATAAATCGAAAAACCCCATTATAAAACCTCATAGTAAAACCACATGTGAATTGGACGTCTGGGTTATGACGTCATACACGTGCCACTCTATTGAGTGGGTGTTTCAGTCTTTTTACAATCATAAAGAGCTTGTTTAAAAAAAAGAGTGATTTTATGGAACCGACTCCTTTTGTTGTTACTGTTGCTTACAGTGAGACTTTCTATCCTGCACCTGTTCTGCTGGTTTCAAACAAGGATAGAGAACCGTTTGATTTACCTCAGTTGTTATTAAGTAACACCTGCATGCAGCAACTGTGCATTTAAATCTATTAATCAAATAGGAATGCCAAAAAGGTTTCTAGTAAGCCATAGAAGCTGTACTGAAATGCCTAATGAAAGGCTTGTTTCAGAATAAAAGCAAAGGTTCATCATATTCAGTTAAACAGAGAGAACTCTTTTTTTTTTTTTTTTGCTTCAATTAAAATGAGTAATTCTGAGCAGCTAAATTATCTGATGAATATCATTTTCAATAATTAGCTGTATTATTGATAAGGTTTCATTAGTTATACAGAGGTCAGTACAGATTATTACAGTGAGATATTAATAGTTTTATTCAGCAAGGACATATTAAGATAATCAAAAGTGACAGTGAAGACATATATAATGTTACAAAAGATGACTTGGTGAGCATAAGAGACTTCTTACAAAAAATGCTGTAAACAAGTTCTGATTTAATCACCCCGATCAAAAGATGCAGCATTTTCTCTATAGAGGTTTCAAAACAATAACATACACATTTTTAGGATTTCTCCTGATTTCTGTAGGCCTGTGTTAGTGAGTAAAAGACTTTTTTTGTCTCAGAAGCAGCAGGCTCACCAGTGCTCGGTCTCTCTGCCACTCCGCTCTGCTGGAGTCTGAATTTCTCTGATTTAGTCAAGCAGGCTATCTAATTAACAGCCTCAAAATACTCCATTTCAGTTCATATTTCATCATAGTACAGCGAGCAGGATTCATCGACAGCTGCTAAAAGCTCTTACTGCTTATCAGCCGGATGGGGAGCCCCCAACCACTTCAAACTTTATTTCCTCTTCCCCTCTCTCAGAAAAAACTATCCTACATATCCAGTCTTAGCTAGGGAAATGTGAGGTCGTTTTTAGTGGGTTTCGGGCCTGGCACAGATCTCAGTAGGCGGGTGTGAAGTCCAGGCATGTTTACAAGTCTCTGAAGCCTCAAATCTTTTTTTGGTAATACTTTACATTAAGTGTAAATAGCCCGCCTTGTTGGCAGAGGCTATTTACACTAATTCCACAGACTGACGTCTGGTTAAGCCACACAAAATTATGGAAGACGCTGCATTGTCAACAGTCGCGTAGGGGAAAGGTGAGTGGCAAAATGTTTTGGTGCAAATCAATCTGAGATTGAATCCACCTTTTGCTCGCTCTCGCTCTACTCCCTTTTCCCATCACATATCAGAACGGAAAGGCATTTATTTTCAATAAAAAATTAAGAAAATATTCGCAAAGTGGAAATATAGTGTCTAGCGTGTGTTTAATAATAAAGTAGGTGTAGGGTGGGCTTTATTGTCCATTTAATAATTTTAATAAATATAATAATTTACACTTTATGTTGTTATTGCATATCGTTTAATGTACAACAACACTGAGGTGCAAATAGTATCTGCCACTATTTACACTTATTGCAATGAAAATACTGCTATTTTTACATATAGTGTAAATAGAATCTATTGCTTCTTGCACTTAGTGTAAATAGAATCTACTGCAATTTAAACTTAGTATAAATATCATATATAAGAAAATATGCTATGTTCACTTAGTGTAAATAGCATCTATTGCTATTTGCACTTTGTGTAAATAGCCACTGCCATACTTTAATGATATGCATCATGGGAATTAATCCTTAAATAAAATCCTTCATATATTATTAGAAAATGCCACTGGTCACCCTTTTTTTTATACCAGCAGTACTTGGGAAGCGACCAGTTTTCTCTCCTTCTGCTGGTGGGCTACGTTGTGTAGGTAGACTATGAAAAAGAACCTTATGTTTACGTGTACATCTGGCTCACTATGAAGATGATTATTCAGTGACAATAGCCCACCAGATTGCATCCTTCTTGTGTTTGCATTGTATTATCTCGGGCTAGTCAACCCAATATTCATAGTTGTCAGAAAAAAAATGAGCAGGAAAATGAAGGCTTTCCTCGTTTATGATCATTTTTATTGTTGGTCCTCCAGATGGATATGCTTTTTAAGGAATGATCATAGTTTTGTAATGCTGCTCTGAATTGATATTTGACTCTTGTGTGACTTCCATACTTCTCAAGAGTGTTTTGCACTTGTAGCAACTTGGTTACATCCATTTGTGAATGTCCACTTAAAGGCCTAAACAACGTTTATGTGATTTAGTTCATTTTGATGTTAGGAAAGGACTTAAACTCTGTTTAAACAACCAAACACACTTAACCTTTTATTTAACATATGATCTGGTATTTGAACCTAAGCAGGCCAGTAGCTGATCCAAGCTTGTCGTCAGTAGGTGGATCAGCAAATATGTTCCAAAAAACAACTTAATCAAGTCGGTAGCTAGTATTTTGCTAGACCAGCCTGACCAGCTCTTTGACTAGCTAATATCCAGCTTAGACCATCTAGAAGCCAGCCGTGTTCAAAATTGCAAACTACATTGACCTGGATTTTCCTGCAGGGTTGGAGCAGTTCATTAGCGCTGATTTTGTTGATATGCACTCGTCTCTCACCTCATCTCGTCACCTCTACCGGATGCAGTGAATGATGCTTTTATTTTCCAGTTCCTCATTTTCCTCCTAACTATGATTCTTCCAGAAGAATAAAGTGTTAACAGTCACAAAATCATTGATCAGGTACTAGCACAACAATTTGCATCAGAAAAGATTGTTTGAGTGTTCACACATATATGGTGTAAACAGGTTCCAAAATTAAAGTTGCCATGAAACGGAAGTTGACGTAGTCTTTTCTTCCCTATTGTGACATATATCAGAGTCAAACACCTTCTTGAACAAGAAAAAATGTAGGGCGGGATTTGATTTTGTCCATCAGGAATTGATTGGATCGTTGTGGTTTGCTATTGTGATGTCATGTGAGTCATCAGAGAATCTCATTGCAGTAAAAATATTTTCAGCAGTAAAAATAAAAAATAAATTATCCATTTGGAGCCTGTGTATGTATGTGTAAGGGATAATATACTGCTAGGTGTGCATTACATGATTTTATAATTTAGCTATTAAGTAGTGAATCTATTGTATTGACAAAAGTTGCGGGGCAACATTGTCAACGAGTTTCATTGCTTCTGTATTTTTCTCTGTGTTCGCTGACTGGAACTACCTGTGCGTTCAACAATTCCAACCAATGAGAATCGAGTATTCAGACAGGCCGTGCTATATGTATATGCTTATATCTTTTGATGGCCGCCCGATGATTGCCTTAAAGTGAAATGTGCAGGCAGTGTGTAATGAGGCATACTTTAAGTCAATGGGTTCTCATCACCGCTGTCAATAAATGAAATGCATGATATTTAATAGTAAGTGTGATCTGTGGTTATGATCACGTAATGCATAGTCCGAACATCTTATATAACAGGAACACCACCAATGTAAAATAATTTCCATTGATTTTTTTTTCTATATCTAAATAGGTCCTCGGGTAGGCAAGAGAGCATTAAGGTTCATCTCAATGTGAACAGCTTGTAATCTGTGAATGTGTCCTCGCTAGTGCTTCAAACTAGAGTGAACGCATCATGTATACGCGCAAAAGATCGATCGGTGTCACTCCAGATTACTCGTCTACATTCATGGTACTAGTAATATGTATATGTAGCTAGTTTTATATTGCAATGCTTAATATTGGAAACAACCCAATCATTTCACTAAACATCTTACTTTTGTGTATTTAAGACAGGTTGGAGGTTATCTTAACTTTGAGACGTTTTTTCCTTTCGGGAATATGAATACTTCTTAAATTGTGCCTTAAGTACATCTTAAGTAAAAAAAAAGATAAGAACATTCTTAAGAAAAGATTTTGGGAATACAAGTTAGAAAATAAGAACAAAATAGCAGTTAAGAAGAATTTTATTTTCAAGAATGTATCTTGAATCTTGCCCCAGGGCCTTTAGTAGGTGAGCTGGTATATTAATACGGATATGATGAGTCAGGAGCATGTCTGCAGTCTATCCTCTCTCTAATATGTGTCCTGTATTCCCAACCACAAATTTCCAGCATCTGAATAAGTCAGAAATGCACAGAAACCTCAGAGAAGTCAGAAAGCTGTGACTACCAAATGAGCAATGTCTGAGTCGGACTGGAACAGATTGGTCTCCCCTGAACTCTACAAGAAACTACATTATGGAAGATTCTCTGTCTGCTTTTTGTTCTGCATGAGAGTTCACAAAGATGGCACGTTCTGAAATAAGAGGCACGTTTTTGATTATTCATGCAGAAGGAAAGGCCATTAAAGGGATAGCTAAATTAAAAAATTAAATTCTGTTATCATTTTCTCACCCTCAAGTTGTTCCAAACCTGTATGCTGTTTGATTTTTCAGCTGAACACGAAATTAGAACTTCGATTCATTTTTCCATACATCGAGATTTCATAGTGACCACATCTGCCAAGCTCCTAAAAAGACCAAATACACAATAAAATAATGACTGAAATTGCTATAAACAGTCATTATGCACTGATAATTTTCATATTTACTGCACCTCGAGAGCAGCTTTTAAATCAAATATGGCACCAACACTGTAAATGTTTCTTGAGCATTAAATCAGGATTTTAGAATGATTTCTGAAGGATCACACAACACTGATGACTGCTGAAAATTCAAGCTTTGCCATCACAGGAAAAGATTACATTTTTCTCGATTATAATATATTTCACAGTATTACTGTTTTTACTGTATTTTGATCAAACATATGCAGCCTTAGTGAGCATAATAGAAGCTTCTTAAACATAATCTTATTTAAAAAAGTCACTATGAACTGCCATTGTGATTAATTCCCCCCAAAAAAATACAAAATTTGACTTTGAACGAACTATCCCTTAAAAATAATAGTTACTCAGTGGTATGTATTGAAAATCACATGAGTCAAGGGACTTAACATTAAATGAAGATGAGGACTTCTGTGGAGTCGCTGTCCCTTGATTTATAATTTAAGCCGCTTTCTCTGAGACCTAGTAAGCTGCAGAGAGCTGCACGGGTCCGATTTTGTAAATCCGCACCCGCCCGTACCCGCAGTGCTTAAAACCGCATCCGACCCGTTTTCCAACAGCAGCACTAATTAAAATCCGCAACCCGACCCGACCCACTTAAAATAGAACCGAGACCCGACCCGCACCCGAAATAAACTCAGTTTAGCCAATCACATTATAGACACACTTTTTTCAAATTTGTATTGCCTTTGGCGGCTTGCCTTAAGACAAGGACAACAGCCGAAGCTGTCAAAAAGACGATAGCCTATATGTCGGGAGACAGAGTGGGCAGACGTTATTGACCACTTCATTAAGTTTCTTATTGTATAAAGCATTTCTTTAAAGTGAATTTCGTTTTGTATTAATTTTATCTTAATTTTAATCAATGTTTTATAACCAATTGTCTGAATTTAATAAATAAGAAGTAATAGCAGGCATCAGGACACGGAGCGGAGGCAACGGCGCATGAACTGGAAATTAACGAAACTCAGCATATAAGCTACATGCATCACAGACCTGATAAATAAATAGAAAGCTTGAAATGTGTACTTTTAAACAAAACAATTCAAAACGAAAGAAAACAGACTGTTCTGTATCCTGGCTATATTTGACATAGGCCTACTCACTATCCATCTAGATTCTAGACGACTCTAGACATCTAGATTCTAGATAGTTCGAGTGGTTGTGATTTTTTAAAAGTGAATGTAACGTTAGGCCTAGAGACTCATGGGAGGGCGTGGGCTCAAATAAACTAAAAACAAATATTTGATCAACTTGAAATACAGGGCAGGCATAGTTTTGTTTTTGTAGCCTAGATGTGTTCCTAAAAATATGCATTTATTTTTACATTTGCACGTGACTGTTTTGAACCCGTGTTTAGACCCGCGTTTCCCCGTGTCCGACCCGACCCGCATCCGTATCCGACACAGTTGGATATTTTTCACCCGTTTGAGCAAAATTTGCGGGTCACCCGTCGGGTACCCGCTGATACCCGAACCCGTGCAGGACTCTGGTAAGCTGTCCTTGACACAGCTACTGTATGCATCATACAATCAAAAGAGTCATTTCAGGGCTGCTAGCTTATTGTGGAGTCCAGTGCCAAGCTGCCCTTTCTCTAGCAGTGGCGATTTCTTTAAGACTGCAAGGGAAGCTCAGCTATAATGTCAAAAAATGAATGGTCAAATGTGTACTATTGTGTTAACATTTGATTAACTAAAAACGCATTAGAACACGTTCATCTCGAAGATGAGTTCGTTCAGAATCAGCAACAGCAGGTCGGCTGGCTCGATTTCCTTCTCTTACTGTACATTCCCGTAGCGTCACAGTGCATTTCCCTGTTGAAGCCGAGCATCCATTGACTTCAATGGGGCTGCTTTGAACTGTTTTTTTCAGTGCTTCGAAACTAGACGGTCATTGGATAAATGCTGCGATTATGTCCCACCTACGGACGCTCAGCGTCTCTGGGGGTGAATGGAGGAGTGGGCTGGCCTGGACTCCGGTCTTCTGCGTGATGATTGGAGGACTGCATCTCCTTTTGATTGACAGCGATTTTGTACAATAAAAAGTCGCTGACGCTGAATCTATTCGAGCTCAGTCCCATCACGGATTTTGCAAATGTACTTGAAAGACAAACTGCTGTAACCTATTTCTTGGTATTTTCTTGGCGAAACTGCTAGCCAATTTTCATCATACATTTCACAGTTTAACCTAATTCACACATTTCCTCCATCGATGTCAGGTGCCTGTTACATGAGCGGGGCGTGGCGTTTGGATCCCGGCACATCGGTCTAGTTTGGTTTTGGTTCTGTGTCGGGATTCAGACATTCATTTTCCGCGTGTTTGTTTTCTGTTGTGAGTGCTCAGTATGAGCTTACGCTCGTTCTTGTGCAGAACGTTCTGTCTCGTCGTGTGAGTGTGCGAGTTCGCCTGGGCTGTACACTCTTCTGTCCAAGTGTGTTGTGTTTTGTGTAGCACACAGTTCGTGTTTTACACTAGCTGTGTGCTTTCATGTTGTCATGTTCTGTGTGAACACATGGCTTATACGTGTTATCATTGTTCTTCATGTCTCGGTTTGTGTGAGCACATGGCTTGTGATTTATTATACTGGCCATGTGCTTGTGTTTTTTGTCATGTTTGGTGTGAGCACATGGCTTGTCATGTGTTTCCTTGTGCCATGTGCTCTCCTGTCGATTGTGTCGACTCACATCTTGTTTCCTGATTAATGGTTAATTTGCCCCACCTGTCATTCCTCATTACCTGCCTTGTTTGCTCCCTATTTATTCTCCTTGTGTTTGCAGTTTTATGCTGGTTTGGCGTTTATATGTTGTATGTACACAGTTTCCCTGCTGTCAAGTCAGTCTTGGTTTCCCCCTCGTGGTAGTTTTTATTTGTATTTTGTTTTATTATTAAAAGAAAGCCCATAAACTCTGCACCTGAATCCTCGCGTCTTTCACCACCCACCTGAAAGTTGAGTTATAAAAAAAATTAGCTTCCCCTCTTTGAAAGACCAGCCGCCACCACTGCTCTAAGGATAGTCTCTTAATGGCACCCCTGCTGATCTGAGGTCAGTACAGTCCATGCTATGCTCTGCTAATGCTTGAAGCAGACTTCCCTGTGTCTATGCATTCAGAACCATTAACACGCACCCTGCTGGGATAACCATGTTGCAAAAGCACCTGCAAAAAAATCCTTTTAAGATTTGTTATTTCTCTAATGTGACTGAAAGTTTATTTTCATGGACAGATAATCTTGCTGCTCTTTACAGATCAGTGTCATCCCGAGGCTGTTTATATGCATGCAGAGAGTAATAAGACAGAGGTTCTGTTTTAAAGGTCAGAAGTAGAGTTTGTGGCAAGGATTGTGTTTTAAGAGAAGAGGGTCGACCTGCCAAGATAGCAGAAAAAGGTGCCAAACACAAGGTTTTAACCCCCTGTAACCTTTTGACAAGCTGTCAGTAGGCAAGTGATTAAATCAATAGAGGAATAGAGGATGTCAAGCCACTGTAAAACAAGAGTGGCCTGTAAATGCAGATGGACTTGTAGGAACTAAGGTTTAGTTGTCTAACAAATGTCATATTTTCAAGTGTCATTTTCCTGTAATTTCAGCCCAGAGTCTGATGACATGCTACTATCTGATGCATATTTGACAAAAAAATGGCTAGCACTTACTCTATCTCGCAATTCTTCTGTTCTTTTTTTTCTTTATAGTTTTCTATGCAAGCCTGTTACCACCTTATAAAAAATATATAAGGTGATAATGAGATACATTTTAAAATAATAAAACTAGTCACAGTTGTGAAATATAGGGGCACATTTACTGCTTGCTCCAGGGCAAACCCTCTTTTGGTGTTAAACTACTGTCAGGATTTACTAAAGACACGCAGTAAACAATTAGCGCTGAAAAGGCGTGGACTGGGTTATTTTTTGCAGCTGACCTTATTGCATATGCATTTATAAGAGTAACATTTATATTCAGACACAAAATGTATGGGAGGAGAGTATTTAAATGAATCATGCAAGGTGATTTACTGAGGTTTGTGCTAGTCAATTTATTGATATGTGTGCTATTATTTACAACCCCAAAAAAGGTGGGCTTCTTGGGAATCATTATGGATCATTATGGAAATGAACTTTCCAATCCCATTGGCACTTTATTTTCTGCGCTTTCATGCTAATTTGCCCTGTTTAGTCAATTTGGCCCAAAAAAAAGACATATTGTGAAAAATAAAGTCACAATTAGAGCACAAATTCTAAGTATGGGACACCATACTTGGCTACACGCCACTTCACTTTCCCTTTAACTTTCAATTAGGAGAAATAGTTAATAAGTAAATCATTACTCTGAGGTGAAAACAGGCTTTCTTTTTCATGCATTTATGCAATTTTTTCCTGTCAACTGTGATCACTTCAGATATCAATCAAACTATTTCATCCTGTCTAAGTGGGCAGTACTTTGTCAGAATAAGCTGCAAAGTTGACCAGACAGATGCAGTTATTCAACGTCTGGCTACATGAGACTATTTTTAACTGTCATCCGACAAACGACTCAATTGATTCACTTAGAGACAAAGACCTAAGTGGTTTAAAAAATGCTGTGCTTTGTTCAAGTGAACATAACGGTTTTAAATATTTAGCTGGAACTCAGCAGACTACAGTAGTTTCTTTAATCACAAATTATGCTGCTTAATCAGTGTCAGATTTCATAATGGATCCTGAAATCCAACTTATCTGCGACAGATTCCCAAACTGTGTGATTAGCGGTCGAAATAATCGTTGCCTTCATGACGAGCAAGCTTTCATGGAATCGTTGTCATTCTGTCATAAGTCAAATGGGTAGGTTGTCTGCTATTCATGTCTGTTTGATTTATCAGTGGTTGCAGTCACGTCCTCAACAGCCTCTATTGTGAGTCATGCAAATTCTCGGCAATGCAATTCCAGATGGCATCGTCATTGATTGATTTCTGGTTAACAAATGAGTGGAAGGTATAAAAACCTTCACTGAAAACTACTCATCACTGTCCCGTTCAAAGAATACAGGGATCTATGTTGTCAAATGGAAGAATGGCTCTCGTTAAGGCTCAAAGCTGCTGCCTGTGACTTATGGGACATAGACGAAATGAATGAGGTGATCACAGTTAGCATCACAGGCAGTAGATCTTGGACATATTGCTTTGGTGTCATGGTGTACATCATTTCAATTGTATTCCTATTGTGTTATTAATTATTGATGGACTGCCATTATTGCTGTGGCATTTTGATGGATTGTGGGGGGATGGGGGATGGGGGGGGGGGGCTGACCTTTCTCACCATTAGCAAGATCATATGCATGTCACCTGGGTGCCTCTCGTCGTGTGTGACACAAGGTTAGTTCAAGGTCATATGGGCGACAAGAAATCCATCGGGGGCAAGAAAAAAATCTGAGTTTTTTGTACATGCATCAGCAAATTATTTGCCGAAACATTTAGCAAACGAGTTTGAGTTTGCTTGTTACTTATTTACCTTCTTGTTTATTTACTCATTTATTTAATAATTTACTTAAAGACCCATGTGTTGAAAATCAAGTTTTTAATGTTTTAATATGCTTTAAAACAAACCATGTGCGAATTCATAAGTCAACACTTGCTAAGTATTTTCTCCTTAAAACTGCAGTGAACCAAAGACAGCCTCAAAATTGCGATGTGAAATCGTTGGTGTTCATTAGTATAAGTATAAGGTAGTGTAATAAGGTTCATTAGTTAACATTAGTTAAGTAACATGACCTAACAATAAGCAATACATTTGTTACAGTTATTAATCTTTGTTAATGTTAGTTAAAAAATCAGCTGTTCATTGATTGTTCATGTTAGTTTTCACTCACAGTGCATTAACTAATGTTAACAACTTTTGATTTTAATAATGTATTAGTAAATATTGAAATTAATATGAACTAAGATTAATAAATGCTGAAGAAGTATTGTTCACTCTTAGTTCATGTTAGCCTTATTGTAAAGTGTTACAAATAATAATAATAATTTTTTAATAAATAATCATGCATGCCCGTCCACTACGCCACTGTGAAGGGCTAAACGGCATCAACGGCACCACCTGGCACGGCATCAAAGCGGTTGACTGTTTTTTTTTTTAATCCAAATCCACATGAATGGCCCGTTCAATGTTCAGTAGCCTACTGCAATCTCCTGTCTCATAGTGTTTCTCATGTGTGTTTTCAGTCGGTGCAAGCAAGAAAAATTTCTTTCACACGATGCAGTGTTCATCGGCACAGTCAGGATTAACATAAAGAGGTTTCCAACGTTTACTAGACAGTAGACTAGCTTTGAACGGGTCATTCATGTGGATTTGGATCTCGCTACGTGCACTGTCTGTGAAGGCCTGACTAGCTGATGGCTCACAGCAGGAAACTCCATGACAATAAATATGTCGCCCATGTATATACTGTATATATTATACACACACAGACACATAAACAAATACAAAATAAAAGTCAGTTTGTTATTTAGAAGTCTATTTCCTGTGGGTATGGTACAATAAAAAACATTTTTTTTTTAAATGTATTTGATTAAAGGTTGTATCAGTGATTTCAGGCCCAAAAATAAATGTCTAATCTTTCCTAACGATCCGCTAGCTCCCCGCCCCATAAGCAGGCTGTCAAAAAACGCGTCTCTGTAGGGAGCCTAGGCTCTGAGATCTGCACACCAAACCAAATGGGTACAACCACCACTCAAAACCAAATTAAAGTGTTCAACCAATCACAGACAGGGGCGGGTGTTGTGAGGTTTTGAGCTCGTGCACGGCTGGACAGAGCAACACCGTTGGTGATTGGTTGGAACACTGTTTATTTTGGTTTTGAGTGGTGGTTGTCCCATTTGTTTTTGTGTGCAGATCTCAGAGCCTAGGCTGCCTACAGAGACGCGTTTTTTGGACGGCATGCTTATGGGGCGGGCAGCTAGTGGATCGTTAGGAAAAATTAGACATTTATTTTTGGGCCTGAAATCACTGATACAACCTTTAAAGTCAAGTTGTCTTTGGAGCTTCACAAGCTGTCTGCTCTGAATAATGTGCATGTGTGATGCCTGTCTAATTGAGCGCCTGCTGATTTTTTTTTTTTAAGGCTTTTTTCTCATTTCTGTCATGTTTTGCTTTACATGTATCTATCCTCTCAGGCTTCATGGACTCGACCTGAGAAACACAAGGTAGGGCTGCTTCAAACGTAGCCAGGATGCTCACTAATCCTAGAGAAGCCTTTTATCACTCTAGAACATCAAGTGTTGGCTCTCTTTTACCCTCGAAATCCTGTAGACACCCACACCCACACACATCACATCTGATGAAATGGCATCCCTCGTCTACAATGATTGTCGTGTCATTTCTTTTCTTTATATGCAGGATATTGCTATTTTTTGGATAGCTTCTGTAAACAGAAATTGTGACAATCCTATTAGGTCTTTCTAAGCTGTGAAGTTTTTATTTCTTCTCATTTCTTAGTAGAATAACTGAGCCCTTTTTTCCCTTTACCAATTCCCCTTGGACAAAGTTTCTCAAGGGACTGAGGAAGAAAATAAAGAGAGGGTGTTAGAGCAAGGGCTTCAAGCCTTGAAACATGCCGGGTATTTCTTTAGAGAATGAGCCAACACTCAGTGTTCTCCCATAGACTCAGACAGTGGAATGTAGCAGCACTAAAGGAGACACTAACATAGCTATAACCAACTCCAGCTTCAGACAACACAAGCTTCTGTTAACATAAATATACTAACCCTCACTTATGCCATACTAAAACTCATACGCCACTTGTCAGAGATGAATACAATAACTTACAAAAGTTAACGTGAAACCCAATTTACTTCTGTAATGGCGCATTTCTGTTAGGGTGTATTTTGCAGACTGTATTTTATCCATTCGTAGTTGGTAAAAGATGCATACCAGACCAAATGTGTTTGCTAAAATGTTGCCTGGTTATTGGTGAACATCGTCCAAAAGCTTGGATGGCCTAAGGGACGCCAGTGGAAAGGGAAAATGCATTATGATTATTAAGAATAATCATCCACAATAGACCAGGAACTTGCATTGAGAAGAAAGTAAATAGGTTCGTTTTGATTTCATGTTGACTTAAGCTGTAGATGCACAGTATGAGCAAGTGATTGCATGCTTGAATCTGAACTGTTACTCTTTTACTTGCTTTATTCATCTGTCAGAGAAAGAATTCATCTGTGTTTTGCACTGCTGATTAAGAATGATTCAGATGCTGTGTGGATTCGGTTTGTGTGGGAAGGACTGTTTATCTGATCTGCTGAGATGAAAGGCCGCAGTTATGGGATTGCCCACACATCACTTCATGTTTTTGATCCTCAGGAGTACAGATAAAAAAACACCATGGTTCTTTAAACATGCGCTTTTCATCTGAGTCAAAGACAAGGAAATTACTGCATCAAGAGTTTGGAATAGTTAAGAGTTTGCAAGTTAAAGACTCAAAATTCAGGAGTACAATATTTTTACATTATAAGCAGTACTGACTCGAGTGTTGTGTGACTGACAGGCGGCTGCCTTTGAATGCTCATTGCTCACACATACTGTGCGCGTGCGCTGTGAAGTGCATTCGTGCCTTCATGGAACGCTTCATGCACGAACGGTCAAATGCACTTCTTGTTCAAAATGCTCATCATGCCGAGGTGTTAATGTAAACAGTGTTTGGATATGTCTTTAGTGAATGCAAACAGGTGGAACAAAAAAAAGTTATGTGTGATGTGCCAGAATATCAAATATAGTATACAAAATATAGTCAAATATCAAATGCCTTGAAATGTAAATGGACCTGCCACACTCTTAATATTTTTCTACTATTAATCAGTCATGAACATTAACTGGAAAAAGAGAAACCCACTGCCTGCTCACAGCTGGATAACTTTAGTAGCTTTAATAAACCCTCTACAATCAAACATGAGCACAAAGTTAAGCCTAAAAAAGAAACTGTGCTGTTCATTTTTATTACAGACCTACTTTTCAGACATACTCAAATGGCAGTGAATCAGTTTTAATGTGTTATATCTAATAATCATGCAAGATTATGCTAATCATTATATATATATATATATATATATATGTATGTGAATCATGAATAATTTCACTTCCATTGATTTCTGCAATTCTGAAATTCTGACAGCCCTTCTAGAAGTTAATATTTAATGTCCTCTCTCTAATAGTAACAATGTCAGTAACCAGTATGTATGTACTACAGTATATGACCTTTTCCAAATGTAATTTTCATTCAATCTTGGAATGTCCATCCTGCTCACTGTCTAGACTTTTACTCCTGCAGACCACCTCGGGGCAACTATTTCTCAACATGTCTTGTATCAATTCAAGCTAGGCCATCTTTATCAAAAGTTCAGATTTATTTTCATCCGCATTTGGACACACTTGTGATCCATCTTGTCTGTGCTAGAGTGCTAGCGTGAAATGTGAAGTGCAGGACACCGTTTGACTCGCTTTCCTCACATACAGTCAGCAACACCTTTTTTAACGTTGTCTCTGTGTCAGTGCAGTCATACAAATATGATTGCCATCACCTACCATTTTCTCCTATGGGAAAATAAAAAAAAATCCCTTTTTTCACACAAAAGATCTTGTATGTGAGCTCTGGTTTTGATCCACCGTTGGTTGTCTGCTCTTTCAGGAGAAACGGATGGGCAGAATGGGGCTTCCTACGTTCTCTATTAGGCGAGATAAGATACGCACTGGCCCGCGATTGCATTTCTGTGCTGAAACGTAAGCCGAAACATTCTCTCTCTCCTCGCTTCTGTTTTCTGCTACATTTGACAACCGACGAGAAGGTAGAGGCACAAAGTGATTTGCCGGAAGCGTTCAAGGTTAACGTTCAAAGAAATCGTGAAGGTTTATATGCGACCAGCCCTACGTACACACATAAAACAGGAGAGACGCTGCGTATGCTGGCTTACTGTCAATTACTATGCAACGGGAGGGGACTCGCTCGACAGACCTGCATGCTAACAGCCCTCTGAACGTGAGGCACAAGCAGGATGGAATTTATGGTCGAGACCCTGGTTGTTACTTAAAGCCCTCAATCCCTCAGATCGTGACTAAGCCATCACACCTTAAATCAAGTTTGGGAATTGATTGGATTTCAGCGCCACGCACACGCCATTTCGCTGGCAGTCAAATTTCTCACTGACCATTGAACAGGCACTTTATAAATGAAGTGCCACTGCCGGTTTCAGAAACGTCTTATTTCCCGGCTGTCTTTTTCATGCTGTCTGGGGACCGCCTGTGGCATTGATGAAAGGTGCACGCTAATGTTCACATTTTGCAGTAACTTCACTTAAAGAAAAATGTGAATGATACGCTGAGCTGTTTGCTGTCAATGCTCAAAGCAGCATTCCATTTTCAATTCAGTACGCATGTACATCCAATAACAACGTCGTAGCGCAGGTAAAACAAAGTACGCTCCGCTAAGCACGAAAAATGTAGAGCGCATCTGGCTCTCGCAGGCTTATTTTATTCATTCTGCTGCATTGAATACTGCTTATGAATGTCAACAATGCTTATTGTTAATATCAAGGTGTGACAGCTATACATTTTTCTCCCTAAATGTCCTTTAGCTAATGAACGGGATTGAGTATCCATGTGATTATCGTGGCTGTTGGCTTCAGCACAGGAGCAACTCATGTTTGTTAACTGAGTAATATGGTGTCAGCTGGCATGACTAATAAATCTATTTAAACGTGTCATGCACTCTCTGATTAACATGGGTCACATTATGCAAGTCAGATGCACTCAGTCAATTCATTTTCTTGTAAATTACATCAGTGTCATTAATCTGTGGATTTCCGTTTGATTTCTTCTTTTGAAGTTTACAACGTGGAACCAATATGTCACTAACATACAGTATGGGTAACATATGGTTAGTTGACGCATAACATGTCCATGGACTTTTTTTCAGTCCCATTCACAAGGTGCTTAACTGTAAATGTGTAGCCAATTAAATCGAGAGCCAAAATAAATATTATATTATAAATATGGAATAATAAATTAAACCATATATTAAAAATATTAAAAAAAATATTGCCTCAAGTTATAAAACTGAGATCTCACAAAATATGAAGGTCCATTTACTTTAAGACACGGTGAACATGATTTCACCAATACAACAATTTCCTGGATCAACATCTTTGTTGATCATGGAACAATGTTCCTATCAACCAACCAGATTTGAGGGACAAGTTTACAGTTTATGTCTAGTTTAGGCTTACAACCAGGGTTAGGTGCTGTGTTATTCATCTATCATTCCCCTTGGATTTTAGGGATAACTTATTGGTTAGGTTAGGTTAGGTTAGAGCTAAATTTTCAGACACCAATGTTTTTTCCAGGATCAACAAAATATGCTGATCCAGGTACATGTCTGTCTTGGCAAAATCATGGTGACCGAAAGACACATTTCTTGATTAAATGAATAATGTTTGTGAGAGCTCCATTTTAACTTTGTGGTGCAAAAGAAGAAACAGACCGACTCCAAATAAAAGACAAAATTTCTCCTTATTTTTCACCTGTCAAGAAGAGGTCATGCTCTTGAGAAAACAACAAGTGTAATGTTCTTAACACTTGTCACTTTTTTTGTCTTCGCTTCATTTTAAATGGTTATGTGGTGTGAAAAATGAAAAGTACAAATATTCCGTGTGGTTCTCAATAAGCATGAGGTCATAAAAGCGGCATGTTTAATAAGTATGAAAGAATTAGCAGGGTAAAGATGTGAATTCGCTCTGTTTGGAAGCTGATCTGAAGGGCCTTTTTAGTTGCTTTTAAAATCTAATGAAACTACCAAGAAAGCTAGAAAGAAAGGCTTTGAAATGCAAACAACACAGAGCCACGATGAAGCGCATGCCGGGTTTTCATTGTAACAGCTGGAACTACTATTGATTGCCGAATTCAAAGTCCCTTCAACCATAGGATCTCAGATCACCATAGTAACCAGAGATGAGCAGCAGAGTAAATGCAGAATGAGCTAAAGAGCATGCGCTCGTGTGCGGGATGGAGCCGAGGAGGAAAACTGTTAGCAGATTGTCCCAGCTGTGCTGTTTAAATGGGCTTTGATGAGAAAAGGCTTTAAAGTGGCCCCTGCTGTGTGGTCCACTTCATTATTGATCCCTGCCTCACTGTCTCCCAAAATACCCCCCTGAGCCTAAAGACAGAGGCTGAAACAAAGAAATACCGTCCCTCTTCCATTCAACTGGCGTCTGTAGTTGTGTGAAGGAATGATATAAAGAATCTGGATAATTTTTCACTGAAGAAATGAAAAAAATTCATAATTTTCTCTCCCTCTTGTCTTTCCAAACCTGTACGACTGACCTAAAGTTGTTATTCACTGAAACACCTCTCCTTGGTTTGATTGACTCATTCTTTTGAGTCGGATCTTTTTAGTGAATCAGTTGAATGATTTCTGCTTCTTTCATTAAGAGGTAAATGTCAAGATTTGATTTGAAATTCTTACATTTTATTGGTTTCTCATCCCAAATAACTTGGAATATATAGAAGTTAAATTAACTACTTTTACAATACTTTTATGGTTCTTTTGTGTCTCTCGTGAAGCCTCAGTATGTCGTCTTTTGTGTTTCATGCTGTATACGAATCTCACAGGTTTGGAACCTACATGAAGGTGAGAAAATGATAACATGAGGGTGAGGAAATTATGAAATTTTTTCATTTTCATTTCATTTTTGGGTGAACTATCACTTTAAAGCCCCCCTTGTGCCTCTAGCACTGCCATTTAACTGCCGTTTAACTTTGACTAAGTTCCTTCTGTTTTACATATCTTTTTCTTACTCTCACTCTTTTCTTTTTTTTTCCCTAGAGTCTGGATGGTAACGTGATTGTACGCAGTGATGCCCGTGTGTCCTCTCTGACTCTAAAGTACGTGCAGTTCACCGATGCCGGCCAGTACCTCTGCACTGCCCGCAACTCCATTGGTCAAGACATCCAGAGCATGTACCTGGAAGTGCGCTGTAAGCTAAACACTTCTTTCTTTGTCCTTTTGTAGGTTATTTGTCTTGTGGTCAGGGCAAATGTGTCAAAGTTAAAAAAGTGGACATATTGTTCCTTTGGTCTTTTTTGGCTACTATCCAGCTGAAAACAACAGCAAAACTGTGTTTTGGATGCTGGTTTTATAGCCTTGTTTAGTCCAAATCCGATTTTTGTGGATATCCAATTGGAATCCGATCATATTTAGCAAGTGTGAACGGCAACAAAAAAAAAACATGAAATGCGCTTTTTACAAATCTGTTTTAAGCTACAGTCATATGTGGTTCGAAATCCTATTCAATTCGCATTTCTGGAAATCCGTTTTAGTCTGACCGCTCTAATCGAAATTTTACAGTAGAAAACAAACAAGGTTGTGTTGCAGTGCTGGTTGAGCAGAAAAATACATTATAATGGAGACTGGCGTAGATGATAGCACGAAATAAAGCGGCCATACCGGCCTGCTACATTTAGCCGCTGCCTCAGAAGACGCAGTAGTCCAGTGCAGTGGCTACACATTGTTATGTTGTAAAAAAGACAACATCTGAATTGAAAACCCCTTCACATTGTTGTTGTTTTTGACTTATACCTACTAAAGCAACGCAATTTCCATAGAAACCAATGCAGAAAACGAAAGAGTGCCACAGGACACACAAATCCGATCTGAACAGTTGAGATACAGTGTGGACAGTGTATCCGATTCTAATGGGATACACAAATGATCAGATCTCGAGTGGACTGACAGTGTGAACATAACCTATGAGGGTCTTAACTAACTTTTAACTTTTTAACCAACAGTAGATCAACCAGCTAAACCCGCCCTAGACCAGCATAAACCAGCTTAAACAGCGTGGAACTGGTATTTTTAGCAGAATATTCAAAGATGCTATTCAGTGATTTTTTATGATATGAAACAATTGGTCTTTTTTTACTTCTTTTTTGAGTTTATAACAAAAGAAACCGATAGCAATAGATGGTTTGAGGGCTTTTTTATGTCTGTTTCAAACTAATTAAAGTCGATTTCCAGGCTTATTTCTTACCGTTACAGCTCTTCATATGAAATGAAATACTGTCATCTTCACATTCTTAAAACTCAATTTTCAGCGCAAACGCTTATTTTTATCAGATTATGTTTACTGCAGTTGGCTGAGTGCACTTTTGTGCCATTTTGCCAGGTAGAGAATTACAGTAAAGCTAGCTTTAAAGTTATTTTCATCTGCTTGTGCATTTTAAAGCATTCCCACAATCTAATTCAGAAAAGTGGGAGGGAGTGAAGCTTGAAGTGCAATGAAAGCCTAATTGGATTAATTTTTCTTGCCCCAAAAATCTTCTCCCGTTCCTGAGATAGCATCACAATGTGCAATTGATAGAAATTGTGTGGAAATGCAGTTTGCCACAGCGCGGTTTGTGAGTAATCAGCTTCTTGGTTGAGTGCATGGAGCGTTTCGCGGTAATTAGCGATAAGAAAAGGTGCTTTGTCTGCTTCAAATGATCCTAGATGAGATTGTTCACTCCCATACTCAGACACTTTCGGTCTGAGCTGGAGTCTCTTGTTCTGTGTTTTATTTCCCACTTTTTACTTCAAGGTTTTATTTTAAAAGAGGCTGTTGTTTTTTTTGCTTGATTTTTTATGTGTTGTTTTATTGAAATAGAGCTCAGCCTCACAGTAAAAATGGAGTCTCGGGGTGGCAGCCAATAGGAAAGACATGCCGATTTCTAGCCATGTCGAACCAGTAAGCATCTTAATGCAAAGGTTTGCCGTTTACTTGTATAGACAATAAAAACGTGTTCCACCAAAATTGCACATGAAATAATTTCAAGCCTTACGTTTCCCAATATTCATTTCAGCCACTGTTGTGGTAAGATTTCATTGCCTGTTTCATCCAAAGAGAGACACTGGGGTGTCCAGATTATATAAGCAGCGTTGTTGCAGCCTGTGGTCCTGAGATAGCGATAAGATTTGAGTGGATATGTTTCTTATCACAACAGCTTTATGGGAAATGTGATTACTCAACTGCATGTATCAATCCTGGAGTGTAAAGTCTAGTTAGCCAAGGTGAGGAACACTCACAACAGACAATAGACTTCATGCTAGAGCTACCGCCTGGTCTATAATCGCAGATATCAGAAATGGCAATTCTGAAAGGTAGTTGAGGGGATGATGGTTAATATATGCCAGCCATCATATTTTTGCCCCAAGGTCTTTCTCTATAACAGTCCTTGAGTTGGTTGCACTTTGCTGACCCCGCTTATAATTACAGATGCTCCAAAGATCCAGGGCACTGTGACGATGTACACCTGGGAGGGTAATCCGGCTAACCTCACCTGCGAGGCCCTCGCTCACCCGGGCGCCTCCATCTCGTGGTTCCGTGACGGCCAGATGCTGCCTAACGCTAATACCACCAATGTCAAGATCTACAACACTCCCACAGTCAGCTTCCTAGAGGTACCGCATCACCACTCAAACCCATCAGCCTTTAAATGCCCCCTCATTAAAGTTTCAACACTAAAGACATGTTTGACACTAATAATTGCTTTCTGAACTTATTTTCAGTATAATACAGCACTCTGTAGCATTTGATATTAAATCATAGCAATAGTGCCTGCCGATACTGCATTGAGCAAACACAATAATTATTGTTTATTTATGTTCTTCATTTATGTACTAAATAGTGCACACCCATATCTGCCCACAAGTGCTGAGAATATAATGACTTGTTTTTATTGTGTGGCAGAATAATTCATGTCATTTCAGTTCTTAATAGCTTCAATTTTTGATTTTGGTTTTGCATTATTGGCCGATAACATTAATTACAATAATTAAGTTAATGACACATTGTGAATGACCAGCCTAATGTTTATAGAGTCTTGAAAAGAACAGATTGTAATATTTAATCTGGTGCATCTAAATACAGAAAATATTACATTTTATGAATTTTTTTTCTGTAGAGACCTTTTTTAGATCCGAGCACAGAATTACGAGCCGTCATTATAATAGTTATTTTTGTAATTTTTATAAGTATAAAAGTTTCGCGCAATTTGCTCCCATTCTCTCTCTCTCTCTCTCTCTCTCTCTCTCTCTCTCTCTCTCTAATTATTACTGCTATTGCCAAGGCAATGAGCTTCCCTTAACCAGCTAATGTCTATGTCATGCTAGCGAAGTCAGCAGAGAGGTGGTGCCTTGACTTCTTTTTTTTCTCTGACAGGTCACTCCGGTGTCCCAGAACGACTTTGGCGATTACAACTGTACGGCTACTAATGTCATCGGCACAGATTCAAAAGACTTCATTTTGATTCAAGCAGGTTTGTGAATGTTTAGAGGATGATGAACAAAATTAGTAACTGTTTTACACTTATGAATCACTATAAAACATTCTTGAGGTTCTAATTAGCTGTTCACAAATCATTTCTCACAAACGGTGTCTTAACACAGGAAAACCACTTCTAAAATCCCCCTTGGTACCCATTCATAATAGACAAGGTATGGGAAAGGTAAATCTCCCCAGACTGAGATGTTTTAGCTTTAGATCAGAGCCTGTGCTCATATTTTTTAGGCTGAGACACTTGGGTAATAAAAACAGCAGGGTATAATTTTCAGGCTGCAGATTTGACGGTTAAATGCGATGCTACCTCTGATATTTTTGGTGCTCTGTAAAGTGGGGCAGATGTGAAATGGTGTGGAAGGCAGTGAGGTGATTATTTAGTCTCAATGCGATGAGGCAGTGCAGGAGTGACGCCTCTTTTCTACCTCACATGTTTTAGAGCCGCCACACTCCCACAGCCATAGGTTTTTATTGTGCGATAGTCACATTTCTCTAAAAGTGTGTTTTACTGAGTAAATGTGCTCTGTGAGGGAAGGAGATTCATTTTAAGAGTCATATATATAGGTTGAGTTATATTGTTAGTAAATCATTTGTTGAGGGAAGAAATTCGGTTTTATGCAGGGCAAAAAAAAAAAAAAAAATTCAAGCAGTTGTTTAGTTCACTCTAAGCAGAATCAGTATTTTACCTTTCTGGTTATGCGTTCTCTCTGTAATATTATCGCTCCGAAAATGGGTTGATTAGAAAAAATACTGGCTAGTAAGGTTTTTTTTTTTTCTTCCTATTTGCCTCGGTGTAAGGGCAGGTTATTTTAATTAAAGATTTTGAGGGCACATACATTTTAGAAAAATAATGATGTGCATGGCTAAATAATTTTACCACTACCACATAAATACCTTTTTACATGATAAATTAATTTGCTGTGGATTTGCTGATGGCATTCAATATAGTTTATAAATGATTTGTCCTTCAAAAACAGCTTCTTTGTAAATCCTGCATTCATTCATTCTGCATAATAAAACAATCTACAAAACGTGACGCTCAAATTGTTAAGATCTTAACGACTTAAATGATCAGGGAACACAAAAAAAGATCAGATTCATGTTTCTAACTTTGGGATTCTTGGGGAGGATATGCAGAGCATCAGACACAGCCAGGGCCAGCTCAAGGTTTGGCAAGCTTCCCCGCGTTTAAAGAGGAGCGTGTCTAATTTCAGCGACTAAGCGGAATTGCAATCGGTTTTGGGCAGTGTTTGAAACTTGTTTGAAAACAGTAGTTTGCCCATTTATGTACCCGTCCGATGTTTCGAAGGTTGCAGAAGTTCAAAACAAGCCTTTTTATAGCTTAGTTTTTTTCTGAAAGTTACAGTACAGTTTTCATAGTACATCAAACTCTTCAGAAGTTCGAATAAAATTTGATTCCTCGTGATATGATCACTTTAAACAATATTTTGGTTTGTCTGAAAGATATTTTACTCGTGCTTCAGGGGAAAACTGTACTGGCCACTGCAATAACAGTTCCCTTGGTGAACCGTTCCCCAAGCCCATAACAATTTTTCATTGTTTCAGTTTGTCTATTGCCTCACTCACATTTTTGTGGTGCCCTGCTTGTGTGTGCTTATAAGTGTGTATGTGTGTGTGTTCTCTAGATGTGCCTTCGGCCCCCTCTATCGAGCGCTTGGAGCCTTATTCCAGCACAGCAATGGTGGAGTTTGATGAGCCTAAATCCGATGGAGGAGTGCCTATCCTTAAGTACAAGGCTGAATGGAGGATAGCAGGCCAAGACTGGACAGACAGAGAGTATGAGGTTGAGGATGGTGAGTATCCAACACACACACATGCACTATAATAACATTTAACCAGAACTGGAGGCAATGAAGAGAGAAAAACAAGATAAATGAGGCTTTTGGGAGGCTTATAAAAGCTTTTCCTCATTTGTATGAAGGCCAAGCTCTTGATTCTATAGCATTGTTTTGTACCGAAATGACCACAGATTCTCAGATGATTGTATTAAGACAGGGATTTTAACTGGGTTACATTGTTTTTAAAAACGTTGTCCTAAAGCAGACGTGATGTGGCACGATTTAAGCGACAAGCAACTTTTCAGTCTGTGCTGAAAGCAGAAATGCTGTGAAATAAAACCACAGCCAGTCAGAACAATGTGTGTTTGCACACTATCTCACACTCCGTAATGTACTCCTGATGGCTCTTTTGTGCTTTTCCTTGAGCAATTTGTACCGAAGTTTGATTCCGCCATAATAAAATGGGAAATTGTGAGATTTAAAATAAGAAATTTTAGAAATAAGTACAATTTCCGAGATATAAAGTCACATTGCTAAATACAGTCACAAGTATGATTAATAAAAGTTGCAATCGTGAGATTCCACAAAAAATCACTTTATGAGATATAGTCACAATTATGAGCAACAAATTCGCAAAGCGTGACAAAAACACTGTGAAATACAAAATCACAGTTATAAGTAACAAAGTCACAATTTCGAAATAAATTCACATTGCAAAATACAAATATTGTTGTGACATTGTAAGACGTAAGAAATTAAGGAACAATCGCAATAAAGTTGCATTTACATTGAGGTCCTCGAATAAGACAAATTAAGACGCATTTGTGAGATGTGTGGTTGCAAATTAACTTGACTCTCAGATGGAAATGGGCTTTCATAGATTTGTCGAATGATATCTGATGTTTCTTAGGGGCTGTAAAAATGTAAACCTTTTAATGCGTTTTGGCCATTCATTTACACAACAAAGGCATTTTGGATGGCTGTAAGTGCAAACTTTTGAAAACGGGTTTCAAAGTGCAGGTTTTTTGAAAACGGTCTCCGTGTAAACAACAAAAACGCGAATCTCTGAAACCACATTACGTGTTCAATCTGTAATGTTTCAGCGCCATCTAACGGCCTGGCAGCAGAATACAGCGTTTTTAGTCATTTTTTCGTGGATCCGTGTGAATGGGGATCGTTTTGACAATGGTGTCGTCTGTACATGGAAAAATCAAAGTAAAAACTTCTCCGTATATCATATCGTTGTCGTTTATACGTACCCTTAAATGACTCAATCAACCTCTCCCTGTTTGTTCATGTTTGAGGTTTAACATTCATGAGGAGCTGGATTTTTGTCAAGTGAGGTTTCATTGTGAACAACTGACAAAATGCAGCTAGTTAGGACAGAAATTTGGATTAACAAGGAAGAGCTTTTACTGCTTGTCAATTTGTCGCTTCGTGCCCAGTTAAGATGCTGTGTTACACTTAGAAAAGAAAACAGCGGTTCCGATGACGCACAAACAGCCACCCTCCTTCAATATAATAACTAAACACTTTCCACAGCTGCTAGCCATTTCAAATTGTGGCAAAATAACCTTCCCCACTGCCATAAAAAAAAACCTTTCATTGGCGATATTGCTTGGCAAGCATGAAACGCAATGCAGAGTTGAGCAAAAATAGAATGCGCAAATGTGAGAAAGGGACAGGGTTCACTTGAATGCTAAATAAGAGTGCTCAGAGCAGTTGTCACAGCCTGACATGTGCTCTGTTTGTCTGTGGGTAGTGTCTGTCTCTCGGGGTGGCGGGTGGAGAGATGTCAGTTTGCTCACTGCTGACAGCCTGCTCACTCTGCCAGACCTCCTTGGGACATGCGTCAGAAACAAGCCTCACACACACAAACGAATCAGTCTACAAGCCACCTACACACACACAAACCCCTGCTCAGCCAATGTCTTTTTGATCACTCAACCTTTTGTCAGTCAGTCTCTAATGCATTAGACTGGCATATGATACAGGCGTGAAACGGTCTCAAACACGAACTACCAGATTGAATGAGTTAAAAGAAAATTTCTGGTCATTATTGATGAATGATTGATAAAAAATTCTTTAGAAAATTTTATTTTTAGTGATTTAATCACTCAAATGGAGAACTTTTGAAGTTAAATTGTGGGTGATGTTATGGAAAACTATAAACCACATTTCATATTTTATAGCATAACTAAAAACATAGTGATGAACAGTGAATATGACAAGAAAGTTTCTTCATTTCCCATGTTTCTTTAAACAGTGTGGTCATTAAAAACTTTGGGGTCAGTAAAAAAAGTGTTGGGAATAATTATTCAAACTTTGGTTCTACAAGGATTCAATCTTGAATTGATTGAAAGTGACAGTAAAGACATTTAAAATGTTTTCAAAGATTCAAATAAATGCTGTTCTTTTGAGCTTTGTTCAAAGAATCCTGAGAAATATTTATCATGGTTTCCACAAAAATATAAGCAGTACAACTGTTTTTAACTGTGATAAAAATTTGTATTCTTATAATAATCATGTGACATTGAAGACTGGAGAAATGGATAATAAAAATATGGATAATTCAGCTTTGCCATCACAGGAATAAATTACATTTATATTCAAATATAACATTTCTTTTCAATTGTGATTATATTACACAGTATTGCCATTTTACTGACTTTTTGATCAAATAAATGCAGCGTTTGTGAGCATAAGATTTTTTTTTTTTTACCCCAAACTTTTGAATGTTAATATAAGTTAATATCTGGATATGTATATTTTAGACAAAATGTGGCCAGTTATTTCGTTTACTTTTGTTCCAATAAGGGTTGTCCAATCTAATTAGAGGACAAGAACTAATGATTGTATTTTACCAAAATAAAATGTAAGATCCTGCACAGGAACCTCTGAAAAACCTCTGAGTAATGACTCTAATTGAAGAATTAAGTTGTTTTTTGTTTTTGTTTTTTTAGATCAAACTGAAATATATTTTAGAACAAAGGTGAAACTCAAAATGCTTTGCAGGGTCTTCTGGGAAAATTATGGGAAAGTGATGACTTTCACTCATTATTCATTAAGTTTCACTCACCACTAGCCCTATGTGTATTTCTTTAGTCCATATTTACGCTTATCGGTTATACTTTTTTATCACTGCATGTATCTAAACGCATTCTGCCCGTTTTCCCGTAAAATCAGGATTTTTAAAATGTATTTAGACTGTTCATTGCGACAAACTATTCAAATGAATCAGTTCTCTATAATGCTACAAGTCATGTGCTGGGATAATATGTGCCCTTTAATAAGGCAAATTGGTATTTCATATAGGTTTGGGATATGCTTTGTTAAAACTAGACATATTTAATCATCTTATTCTATGTTTTTATGTCCTATATTTCATTGGAGCTCTAAATCTGTCCAAATCAGGTCTCAACTTGATCACTATTGTTGGGCTGAAGCCAGAGACCATATACGAGGTCAAGTTATCAGCCATCAACGGCAAGGGTGAAGGAGAGAGCAGCGCCCTGGAAATCTTCAAAACCCAACCTGTCCGTAAGTGCCTCTGTCTTTCTCTCTCTCAGTCCCTCTTTATCATAAGACCCTAGCACCCTCTTTACCCATCAACCCCCCCACCCCTCTCAGTGCAGCAGCAGACCTCACTACCCACAATGCATCCCTGCCCTGGACCCTGCTGGATCTCACTCCCAGGAGATGCATTGCTTGTCCTGCGTGTACTTCTGTATTTATGTGTGGATGTGCGTGTTCATTTTAGTGTGTCCGTATGTTTGAACTATTTCCTGAAGACCATTGTGTCACTGCAGCTTCTCACCTCAGCAGTGTTTCCCTGTGATGTTCCCAGCTCTTCTGCCGGCTGCCAGCATGTGCCGGGCAACAGCTGTGTCTCGTGTCTGTTGAGAGCTGTGTGCTCTGTTAAGTGTCGTCCATGTTGATTGGGCACTCTTCTGTAGAGCAGATAATGAAACCCTCTTTAACCTCATATCCACGATCAGATCAGGATCAGACTCTCAGGGATTCTATTATCGATGATAAGATCTAATCTCAAAGAATCTACGATATTTTGCATTTGTACAGCAGTATGCTGTGATAAGTAACAGTTGAAAATAATTCCAGATGGTATTTCTCATGTTTCACTAGGTTTAACGGTTCTGCTCAAAATATTCACTAGATGTGCTATGAATCTAAGCCTGTTTCTGCCTCAGACAAAAACAAAGTAATTTATTTTAATGACTCTATTTCTAACATTTGTGATTCTATCATAACTTTAGATCTCATAATTGTGACTACATCTCATAATTACAACATTTTACTCTCATAATTGCAACTTTATCTCATAATTGTGACTATTTTTCATAATGTACCCTTGTAACAAACAATTCAGACTATTAGCTCACAATTACAAATATTTCAATTGCAACTTTATTCCCTGGATTCACAGATCACAGACATTAACAGGCACGGTTTAAGATGCATGTTTGAGCTGTCTTACCACAAAGGAACTTGCAGTGACATATTTTAAAAAATGTCAGTGCTATTGTTTGTCTCAATAAACCTAAAATGTTTTTTTCTAAGGCACATTAAAAAAAAACTACTTAAATGCCCTAATTGAACTAAGGGCTAACCCTGGCTTAATCTAAGTCCTGTCTGTGAAAGCTGTGAATGTCTATATGTCACAATGTCACTTTTTTATTATTTTAAACGTTATCTCACAATTACCTGTTTAAGGTGGAAACAGTCTTCTATAGCTATATAAAAATGAATTGAGGTGAAATTTGACGTTGGTTTTCAGAGCTTGATTGTAGAGCTCTCCACATCAATGAAACATCATTCTTATTTAGATTATGCAATGAAGTTTTCAAAATTCCTACAAATCTACTGGTTTAATTACTGCATGTCGCACAGAGCCGTTGGATCACAATGTTCCACTCAGAAGCAGATTAGAAAGTCAGTTTGCAAGAAATGTGGGATGAGCAGAAACACAGTTCTACTTTGATTATTCAATTTCCTCTTGCACTCGCAGGGATTAAGTGACTAAAGTTTAAATTGCAGAAATAGTTTTTTTTTCCTTGTCGCTTTATTAATCCAATTTATTGATCCAATTCAGTTGATCCATCTAAAAAGCACTTTGTATAACATTACAAAAAAGGATTCCTGCAGCAATAAGCTTGATTTCCATTTCAATACCCAGAAGCTTTGGAGGGTGTAACAGGGTTTGTAGTTCAGGGAAGAAGGAGACGGGAACCGGCGAACGTTTAACAAATTTTAATGAAAATAAAATACAAATAAAAGAACCGCCAGCAGCCCCTCGCGGACGACTGCTGGCTACCAAAACAAAACAGAAATAAAACACACATAACAACCGCCAGCAGCCCCTCGCCGGACGACTGCTGGCTTACCAAATAAAACACAAACAAGACACAGGCCTGTTCCTCTCTCGATCATCAACGTCGTCGCTCCTCCTTTATGCCTCCGCTCCTCCGTGAGCGATGCGAGACCGGTGCGTCTCACAGGTGTCGCTCATTAACACTCGCACCACCGGCCTCGCGCCGTTCTCTCACGTCCCTCGGCCTCGTCCTGTTCGCCACAGAGGAAATCTTACAAAAATGGATAAAAAGTTAAAATAACATAAAACAAGACTTGTTTATTCTTCTATTGCGAGTACAAGCATATGGCAGGAGTGAATTGCTCCTTTGATGTAAGTCAGAGACAGGCTGACATGAATTCTTATCTTATTTTTCTTATCATATTTCATCTTTTCTTCGACACCCCCTGTTTTCACAGTCCCCACATTCACTCTAGTGCCTGCTCTCATTTCACAACAGCTAATTGGGTCACCCAGTTTTGCCATTTTGGGACTTAGCAAGCATAGTTCACATAGTTTAGGCTGACGAAATGTGAGTCAGCAAGGTGATTTTCTCACTGCTTTATAAGATGAACCTAAAATGGCAAATTGGATTTGGCCTCCTCTCCATCTTATACATTCCTGTTCTCATGTTCATGATTTTTTTATGGTTCTCATCATGTTTTCCATCTTGTTTTGTTCCACTGGACATCAGGCTTCCCTTTCAAAAGTAAGTGTTCCATCTCTCTGCTCTCTTTCTTTCATATTTCTGTTTGTTTTTCCCATTTGCCTCCATTTCATCCATTGCAACACTCCTGCCAAATCTACTAAGTCTTTAAAGATGGTAGAAAAAGCTTGATAGAACGTTTAGCGTACTCCATGAAATGTGTTATAGATTGCAGTCGTCTTTTCTGCTTTTGAAGGAAGGTTTGTATATGAAAGGGCTCATCTCTTTTTAAATAGCTAATAGGCTGTTACTTTGTCATGAACCTTGATTTGACCTTTAGTCAAATGGTAATTTTAATTTACTAAGAGGGGACATTCTCCTTCTAGAAAGCATTTGATTGGACAAAAAACTGTAAGTCGTTGGATGGCTCAGTCATATTTTTGGTGTGTATCTGCTAAAAGTCAATTTGATCAACTTTAGGATTCAGCTATGGACATGGACTAGACGATTCATGAATTTCATGGGTTTTTTAAGAATGTATTGAGAATTAAATTAGTCTATTTGCTTAAAGTGGACTTTCATGTCTCTGTGCAAATTAAGTTAAACTTTCTGAGGGGTTTTCACTGAATTTAAAGAACTTTTTAATAGGTTTTGAATATAGTCTGTGCTTTAGAGAACTATGACAGCTCACTTTATATCTGTTGTTGTACTTTCCAGACGGAATTCCATTCTATTACTCAATCAAGGATAAAGGTTTGCTATGAGGTCATTTATACCAGCCCTTCCAGTCCTTAAGGCTAAATTGAGAAAATTGCCTTTTTTCCCCAAAACATACAGTAAATATGCACCTAGTTCAACTCCATTATGCTACATGGAGGAATTAACATTTGATTAATTGAATCAGGTGTGTTAGGTCATGCCTTGAAACTAAATTTGTATGGGCTCCCTCGGGTCTGTTGATTAAAATCCTTACATTCTAGCACATTAGTGTAAAAAATTGCTGTTGGTATGTAGATTTCCCTCTAGTCAAAGTCTGTTTCCAGTTATCTCTCCATTTCCCTTCGTAGTACTTCCCATAAATCCCACAGAAGTCTCAAAACAAGCTATTTATTTCACACTCGTAGGATAGGCGTGACCTTGTTGTCTAATGTTGGTGTTTATTTGGTCTTTAATAAATGGCTTTGGATTTTTGGGGATAATAACTCAACACATAGTTTGTGTGAGGGTGATTGTTTTGCAAGAGGCAATTGTAAAACATTCAAACTGTAGAATGACTATCGTTTGTTTATGCAACCAAAAGCAAAAAAACATAGTGATGAAGCTGTTGCTAATTTAATTGACAGTATTTTCTTGTTGTGGCTCTCTATTGTTCTCATTATTTGACTGTGGAATCATTATTATGATCATTACACAGTGGAATAAGAAAAAGAGTCGATGGGCGAGTCAGAGACCGTATCTCGTAATGGTAGTGGGATGTGGTCGTGTTCAGATGAGATTGATGGCGTTGTCCGCTCTTTCTCCGGAACTATACCTGCGTGAATTTAAGAGGTGATTGGCGGCACAATGATCCAGGCACTCCAAACACTTACTAATCATTTATCAATTTGTACATGACAAACCGAGACCGCCAGCAGCATCGACACTTGTCAAATTATGACTACACACATCTGGTGACAGTCCAGATTGGGTTTATTTGTCACGAGTTTCCAAACCAAAGCGAAAATCACTTCTGAAGCAAATCTTCTGAAGAAATCCTAACAATAGCAGAATGTTTTGGCTAGCTTTCTTTTTCCTCTTTGAATATGAACAATAATAATCAAGTTGTTTATCTTGGAAACAATGAGTCTTGCTATATCTATAGGGGAGACAATGACTTCCTGAAGCAATAATTCACCCTAAAATTCTATCATTTACTCGTCCGCATGTCTTTCCAAACATCTATGCTGTTATTTTCTGAATGTCCCTGCTTAAAAAAAAGCAAAGAAAAAGCTTTCACCAGTCTAAGTTTGTTTTATGGTCTTAGATGGTCACACAGTTTTGCTCGGTTGGTTTCTTGGCTAGTTTTAGAGAGGTTCTGGGTACTTTTCAACAACTAAGGCCAGGCTGGGAGACCAACATAGACTGGTTTAAGCTGGCGTTTTTTAGGATTTGCAAATATTTTTCTCTATACAATGACAGTTTATAGTAACTACTTGCCTAAAAAGTGGCATAAACATAATTCTGAATGACTTCTGAAATGTAGCTTTGTTTTTATAAACAGATCAACATGTAAGTTATTCACTCTTAAGTTGGCCATTTAACTGACATTGCGAACAGCAAGTTTGAAATAATTTAGAATAGCTTGTTCCACAGACAACAACAAAAATGCAGGTTTGGAGCAACACGAAGGTGAGTAAATAATGACCAAATTTAAATTATTTGGGTGAACTATTGCTTTAATAGTTAGGGAAGTATGACAGATTGACTCTATCCATTATAAAGCAGCAGCATGTCTGCAGAGAGTGGCATAACTTGACGTAGATGGAGCTTCAAGTAAGATGTACGGTAGCGCTCGCAGGTGCTTGTCAGAGATTTATCACCAGTGGCCATCCTGCAGTCTCAGCCAATAGACTGCCCAGAGCGCTGAAGGAAGAGGGGGACAACACAAAAGACTATTTTCCCAGTAGCGTGAGTGAGTCTTTCTCTCCTCCAGAGCAAAGATCCATGCCTCTTGCCTCCACAACCTGTAGAAATTGTAAAAGAGCACTATAAAATTCACATTACTGCGGTATGTGCTGTAGGGACTTGCGATTCAAAGCTCTCCATTTTATGTGCTATGAGCGTGAATGAAGAGGCTGGAATTGTGTATGGAGATGGAGTGATGACAAAGCTAGCTAGGCCTGTCACGTAAGCGATAGAGGCAGGAGTGATGGACACCTCTGGGAGTTTTCTGATGGATAATGCCACCTCCACAGCTCACTGCAGTAGGGTCATCTTGGGTGACAGCTGAAATATTCACAGAGACAAATAGGGACTCTTTCCATGACTGTGTGCCAGGCTTTCTGATTGCTAGCCTGTGTGCGGGTGACCCCGCTCCCAGAGGGCAGGTAGACTCCACTGAGCCGTATTTGATATGAATGTGATCGCCACAGATCGCAAAGGATCAGAGAGCACCGTAGCAGGGACTGCACCTTTGGAGACCTAGAGTGGAAATTGCCTCTGATAAGAAAATAGTAGATTATACAAAGTTAAAAGGAGGTCAGCTCAAAACCCAATGATAAATTCAAAGGCAAATTTAGGCATTTAAACTGCTGTGTAAAAAAAGAAAGAAAAGTGTCCCGCTGTGATAACTGGTTTGACAGTCTTTTTTCTGCATTCAGTATACAAGACTTAAATTTCTTCTAAGTTATGAAATGTTAAAATAATTGATTACAAGGCTCTGTGGAATACTGATGGCATCATCCTGAAAACAGATAAAACAGGCTCATACAGGTTACTGAACTCAGCAGCGCTATACACTTGCTAGGGAAAAAAATTCGGTAACACTTTATTTGAAGGGGTGTGCATAAGACTGACATGACACTGTCATAAACATGACATAACACCTGTCATGAACATGAAGGAGTCTTTATGAATGTTTATGACTGTTGTCATTAAGTGTCATTCGGTAAATTATGACACTTTTAATACAAAGTTGACATTGTTTAAAATGTCTTTGTTATGACAACTTGACATTAACAAAGACAAAAATGTCTTGATTATGACAACTTGACATTAACAAAGACAGTAATGTCTTTGACAACTTGACATTAACCAAGAAATCATAACCTGTCAACCTGTCACAAATATGTCATAACAGGTCTAATTATCAAACTTAAAGCATTTTACAGTGTAATAACCCTTAATGACATCTTTATAACTAGTACAATGTGTTCCACTTTACTTGAGGACAAGTAAAATATTCATGACACAGTTATAATGGTGTCATGACGGCCAAAGTTGTGACAGGTTGACAGGTTATGATTTCTTGGTTAATGTCAAGTTGTCATAACAAAGACATTTCTGTCTTTGTTAATGTCAAGTTGTCATAATCAAGACATTTTTGTCTTGGGTAATGTCAAGTTGTCATAACAAAGACATTTCTGTCTTTGTTAATGTCAAGTTGTCATAATCAAGACATTTTTGTCTTGGGTAATGTCAAGTTGTCATAACAAAGACATTTTAAACAATGTCAACTTTGCATTAAAAGTGTCATAATTTACCGAATGACACTTAATGACAACAGTCATAAACATTTATAAAGACTCCTTCATGTTCATGACAGGTGTTATGTCATGTTTATGACAGTGTCATGTCAGTCTTATGCACACCCCTTCAAATAAAGTGTTACCAAAAATTCTTCGTGGAAGTTTAGCGTGTGGTGAGCTAATAAAATATTAAAATCAGTCAAATCAATATTTTGTGTACAGTTATATAATTATTCCATCTGCTATCGAGTACTCGCTCTCTCCTATTTCATACAAACGCAGCTGCTGCCATTTTGCGACTATTGTTTTGTACACTGTTGGATTATAAGATACAAACTCTCAAATCAATATCTCTTAATTATTTATGTGGTAAAATGCTGTTTAATAAGTGGTATGACTGTACAGTATCTCTTAAATGTCCTTCTAGTTTGAATTGTCGCGCTAGCAACTCAACAGATCAATATTTCGTGTCTAATTATTTACTTATGTGGCAAGTAGCTGTGTAACAAGCAGGATAATGTACATCCAGCCAGTTGTTATCTCAAAATAAACCCCTTCAGGCTCATGCAAGACCTGATCACCCTGTCGGTGTTTATTCTGAGATAACAACCGGCTGGATGTACATTATCCCTTACTTTGTACTGTATCAGTTCTGTCTCAAATACAATCCAACTTGTAGCACCAAACCTCTTTAATAACACTTAATGCAATGAGAAAGTAGACGGTAAAACAGTTTACGTGGCACTTCATCAGATTGTGCTCAGTAATTTAGTACCCCTGAGAAATGCATTACATTAGGTCTATTGCCGAGCACATCTGGTGGTTCTCAGTAGTTTCTCTGCATCAGTGCCGGTGAATACAGCTCTCACAGATAGAGACACAGGCCAGCGACCTAGCAGATGGTCCACGTCCTCAGGTGAAGTTCTGGAGTGCTTTTATTGTGATCACCACTGCAACGGCATTAACACCCCCTTCCTCCCCCTTGACATGAAACACTTACGATATGATAATCCTTATTATTCTGCAGAGCAATTTTCTTCTCTGTCTGAGACTCTCTGCGTGCTTTGAACCTCGCCCTCTGCTCTGTGATATCTACAAAGCATTACACAATGTTACTGCCCCTCAGCGTTTCATCAGACCACAGCAGATAATACAGTCCCATTTTAGCATGTATTTTCTCATCTTGAGAGCTGTAGACCAAACTGAAGAACAGAGTAGTGTTTTGTGAGATCAATAAGGCTGCAGTAATTAGTTTTGTGCAATTCAAAACACTGGAAATCAGGGAGAAGAAAGAGTTGAGCTCCAAAGTATTGTCTTGAAGCTAAAACAAATTCCGTTTATTTTTTTATCGATGTGGCAGTAAATACATAGTTCACCACAAAAATAAAAATTCTGTAATAATTTACTCTCCCTCATGTTGTTCCAAAAATGTATGTACCTTTATTTGTTCTGCGTAAATGGGGTAATAAAAAATAAAATAAAATAATAATAATAATAATGATCAGTCATTTCAGTGCAATTACAATGATTGTGACATTAACTTTTTTTGCTCACCAGCCACTGTGGCTAGTGTGTTCAAAAGTTAATAGCCACACAGCATTTTCACTGGCCATAATTTTGACATCGATACCAGGCAAAAACTGCCATATAGATATTTTTAATTTTATCTCATAATTTGGCAGCAGTTATATTAGGCTGCTGTCACTTTAAGACCTGACGCATGGATCCATTATACTGTTACACATGCGTTTTCTTTCTCAACTGTTTACATTCACTAAAAACATGAATACATGAATACTCGCCAAGACCATCATTTTGACATTATTTTGTGTGTATTTGACTGTTTAATAAGCAGCGAAGCGAAAGCAGCGAAAAAGAACTCAATTTAGTACTGAGAGGCGGCTTTATGTGCGCGCACTTTGGATGTGAGCACAAAATCTGTGGGAATAAGTACAATTATGCCCAATACGCACAATCCCACGCCGAAATTCAAGCCGTGTAACACCAACAATATTCATCTGGAGCAAATGAAAGGAGTGAGTGAGGAGAGGCGGGTTTGTGTGTCAACACGCTGTCAGAGAGATCATGAGAGGGCGGGAAAGCGCAGCTGGTGTGTCTTCGTATCATGTGTCTATTCTGCGGAAAATTAGTATTGGAAGCGTTTCAGATATTTCAGTATCGATATGTATCAAAACATCGATATTTTTGACAACACTACATTGCACTTAGTTTATTATTTCAGATGCTTTTTTAAAAGACTAGAAAAACGTATAAATTATATATAAAATTCAGCTAGTGGGAGTGATTGCGTTACACACCACTGCTGAAATACACCCGCATTTGGCGGATTGGCGGGTGTTAATGTCAAGCCATGCACAAGTCATATCGACTTTTTCTGAGGCTTTTATGGTGTTTTTACGTAATTTTGGCAACTCTGAAGCTCCAGTTCCAATCTGAAAAGAGCAGTCAGTATTTTATTAAAATTTCTCCTTTTGTGTTCCAATTTGAGTTTTGCGAATCAACAGTAGGGCAAGTAAAGTAAATGACACAAATTTTCATATTCGAGTGAACTGATCCTTTAATCCTACAAGGACTAACTCATGATGCTGTTAGCACTTCAGATTTGTCACAAGTTCCTTTCACAGAAAGAAAGAGATTAAAAGACAGAAGCTCTGCACTCTTTAGTCAAACAGTCTTTGAAACTCTAACATAGTCTGTCATCTGTCAGACACTCAGCTTACAAACAGGCTGTACCACTACCTAATTGCGTTAAGCTTTAAAGAGGAAACAGGGGATCTTTCACCCCCATCATATCATTACCTTCCACTCAAAGTACTTATCGTTTAACTCCAAGGCTCTGAGGTTCAGCTCAATGAAAGCCAACCTTTTCTCTCAGATTAGATGGATGAGAGTATATTGAAGGTGATGATGTCTGAGTCACTGGCACTAATGGACTTTCAGAAAAATATCGCACTTTGAATCGAGCTGTGTCTGCGGCTTGAGACGGCTGTACTGTCATGGCTCAGATTGGCCATGACATTTAAATTCAGGTTGTTATGTGCGTCTCGATCCCGGTGGTATGTGGAATACTAGTACTGACTAGCCCGACAGACACTCACCATCGGCTTAGTGTGTCACGGCCCTTCAGTGTCACATGATCATTCAAATCCTTCTTATTAATATAAATGTTAAAAACAGATGTGTTTTTTTTTAAACAGTTATAATATTTTTTCTAGATAATTTGATGACTATAAAGTTTGAAAAAAATTTGTAACAACTGTCTTTACTCTCATTCTTGCTGAATAAAAGTATACATTTCTTTACAAAAAAAAATATATTTCTGACTGTAAACTTATAAATGGTAGTGTACGTGGGACTTATACCAACAGAGAATTATTTTAGAGTTATTTATATTTTATAATTATATTTCAAATGTTGTATTTAATTCATTTTAAAAGTAATGACATATTACAGTATGTGTTTCAGCATTGTGATGCCTGTGTTTTGTACAATTAAAATGACAATCTATTTGGCATATTCATTTTTATTAATTATTTACATTAGACGTTAGTTGCCCACCTCACATATCCAACTGGACAACTACAGTTTAATCAGATTAAATCATTTTAAATAAAATTGTACCATGCACATACATTTTGTCATTGCTGTGATCCAGGTGGCATCCCAGTAAAGCCACTGGTGTTCCATTTACACATAATTTTGGCCATATAGTTGTGTCTCTATACTGATGCACTTTAATTTGAGTCACATGCACTTCTGCCTGGACTGGTTGAATGTTGCTACGCTGTGATGTACACTAGTTAGTGGCTGTTGCAACAGTGGCTCTACTATCAGTGTGGCAAATGAAAGCACGTCTCACAATGTTCTCACCATCTTCCAGTGTCTTCAGAGGCTCCGACTTCTGTTCCTCCAACCACTGCCGACCTTAGTGAGTATGCCGACTGTGTGCAGTGTCGTTTGCCACTTTTTATCCGCCTGCTACACGTTTGTTCGCCTCACCTACTGTAGACCATTGTTCCTGAAGTCAACACCGCTGATGTCCGCAGTAGATCGACAACGCACGTCTGTGATATAGAAGAGAGACTGTATAGATGTTAGTTGAGGGCGGGGGAAGTGAGACACTGAGATTGTGCTCATGATCCTCAAGCCTTTGTAGAGAACCATCACTAACTTCCGCTTGTAGACCAGCTCACCTGTCTAACATGTCACTGCATGGTATACAGAAGTATGACATGATCCAACATGCTTTTTTGTGCTGATGGTTATTGGTTTATAAACTTAATGATGTGTGCTGAGTTTTTATGATATTGGATGTGCAGAAAGTTGCATAAACAGCATGAAACATGCAGTTCTCTTATTGAGTCTCTGAGATATTAATTAGATGTGTTGCATACTTCTTGAATGTGGAAACTAATGGAGCTGTCTTCCCAACATTAATCAAAATGGTCAACATTAGCATTCTTAGGAGTACACATCTTCCCTCAGCGATGCAAGAACACCGTAATTTAGCAAATGCGTTTATCTGAAGAGACTTGCGGGACAGGAACTATCATCTTTGAACAACCTGTGTTTGAGTGCCCAATCGTGATGGCTTATGGATCACATTGGACTGGGTTCAAATATACAGACTTGTACAATCAGCAAATTAACAACAGACATCTCACTGTATTTATACAGTATACTGCACTGTCTGTTTCTATACAAGCAAATTTTGATCCTAAACACTAAAACATGCTCTCTCTCACTTCCCAATATCCTGTGAGAGATGCTAAGTGTTTGTCTGAAAATAGAGTTACCATGACAGCACGGATCACACCTGACCTCTCAACAAACAGACCGCAAATTGAGAGGGTCTGAAAAGGGTTTTCTGGGAGACAGCTATTCCGTCTCATTCAGCACCGAGAAATGACAAGGTCTTTATCTTAGGAGTAGGCAGTTGTTTAACTATTGTCTGCTTAGTTGGCATTGAGTGGCAGGTTTAAGATAACTTACTTTAACTAAAACTTTCCTTGGATGTCAAAGAAATAAAAATATAATAGTGTTTTTAGGGTTGTATGAGTAGATCACCATACAAAAGATCTGTTCTTTTGTATGATAATGAGTCATAATCAGCATGAAAATTTCAGACTTTTTAAATCGCTTGACAGCTACAGTATGTAAGGAACCCTGGTGGTTTACAGATACTCGTTTCAGATGGCTTCAAACTGAGTGTGTGGGGCTTTTTCTGATTCTTGGTGCGTATGTTTATGTGTAATGTGGCAATTTGTTCTTTTTAATTGGTATAGTTATCTGTCTCAGATTGCAAACTTAAACACATCTGAATTAGCCAAAGTCTTACATTTAATTTCCAATTCCCAAATATGATCACTACCTTCCTAAAATATAAGATATATATTATATGTATATATGTTATTTGTATAAAGAAAATGTGCAAAATTAGGATTAGCTTTTATTTGTTCCAAACACAAAAAATTGATTAGTTAAATTTGATCTTTTCTCCTCATTTTCAATTAAATGTAAGTATAGAATTTGTGTAACACTTTATAACAGGTATAATTCCAAAGTGTTATTGAGTTAGCAAAAGGCAGTAGTGGTGAGAGGAATTCTTTAGAAAGCTATACCACGTATATAACTATTCTTGAAGATATGTGCATTGCGAGAAAGATGAAAATTTATTTATTTATTTTTCTTTTAACATATGCTTAAAGTTTTCTAGGATATTTGCAGTATTTCTCTCTCTCTCTCTCTCTCTCTCTCTCTCTCTCTCTCTCTCTCTCTCTCTCTCTCTTTCTCTCAAATATTCTGTAAGGAGAACCTATTTTAGCAGATGCTCTTCCATGAGACTTCCATTCATGCATTTTTACGTGCAACTTAAGTGTCTGAACTTGGTGTACATTCAGCCTCATATCTAGTTTAGTTTAGTTTTTCCTCTGCCCGTCCTCTGAGCTGCAGTCCTGAGCTCATGCAAACTTCTCAGGCTAAAAGTGCTGATCTAGGATCAGTTTTTGTGTTTTTATATCGTTATGACTAATCCTAGATCAACATTTTATAGTATTGTCTGGGACAATACACACGGGCAGTCTCTTCCTCATCTAATGTCCATTAGATGATGCAGGTTTCTCTCTGTGCCGTCTACATCACAGAGATTCCTCTGCCTTTGGCTGGCCTGCTCTGTTTCAGCTGGTTTTTACAGTACCATTGATGCCATTCAATCTGCACAAGCATTTATAGTTCGATGTACACTGCAAGAGAGCTGTATTTGAATCCTCTTATCGAAAGTACCTCTCGCAGTCAGAAGAAAAACTGCTCCTGCTGAAGTGGATTCATAAAGCAATTTGGACCCTGTTCTTACCCTGAATAATTTCAATGGGATTCAAGAGAGATGATATTTTTAAGTACTTTGATTTGAATTTGTTTTGCAAAAAATCACTGTCCGGGAATTGTTTTATGGATCCACAGACACTGTATCTAATGTTATAGAGAAGTATTTATGTTTATAATTTGTTTTCTTTTTGTTGTTTGTGTTCCTGTTTGTACTTTTTGGTCTTAACACGTTCCATGTTTGTATAATTTTTTTCAATGTTTTGTATTTTCCATGTGACCCCTCCCCCTTCCACTTTCCCCTCCACCAATCATGTGCGTGCGTATCATGTGACTTTGTCATATGACTCTTGCATGGTGCTGATGATGTCGTCTTCGCTGGTGAACAGAAGGTAATTTTTTGTTGATTTATGTTTTTTGTTGTTGTTGTTTTTTTTTGTTTTTTTTTGTTTTTTTGGTCCGATTCCCATTAACAGTGAGAATATAAAGTTAATGACGGAAAGATAAAGAAAACACCCAGTACCATCAGGATTTATGAGCCATTTCATTTTTGAGTCATTCATCCTTCAGAAACCTCACACCACCTACTTTATTTTATTTGGCTTTTTGAAACCCATCATCCTCTCAGCCTAGACAGTAATACCAGAGCTTAGTCTCCTACACATGCTGCTAAGTGTTCAGCATTTTAAACTTTTTATTGATTTTCAATTTATATTTTACTCTATTGGCTGTCATTTTTACCCTCCCTCTCTTTTTTTTTTAAATGTATTTTTTATTAAACCGAATAACTTGTGACTGAAAGAATGTTAAAAATATATGTTTTTTTTGGACATCTCACAAACTCATTTATTAAAAAAGACACCTTTTTTCCTTGTACAAATTAGCATAAAGAACATCAGTCATCGTCCTCTCTTTCATCTGCACATCATGTGCTTCATATGATAAATTTGTGCTGTAGTTGCAGTGTGCGCCTTAAATGTGCATACCACAGACTAACAGAAGCACTGACGTTCTGCTATTGCATGAATACATTCACACGCACTTCTGTTCTCTGTCTCTCGTCTGTATACTTAAAGCCTCTCATGCATGTCCTAATTGTACGTCTTTGTCTCATGAATGTACTTGCTCACTGTCCCTGTCTGCTGTTCTTGGCAATGCAAAAGAGGAACAGCTTCACTTCCTTGTATTTGAAGACAATAATTCTACTCTTCATTTTCTCACCTAAACATTTTTAACGACACACTTGATTTGAAATGAGATGCTATCTCTGTCATTTCTCTGTATATTTCAGTTTCTATTCATGAAATGTGTCCAGCTAAGATAGCAGTTGTTATTATTAGTCATGATCGAGTGGCACAATAATCCATGACCCTTGAAATTAAACTAATCCACTTTCAGCATGGTAGAGCATGTTTGCCTTCTTTCTCCCTGTAACCCTAATCTATCCCTCTTTGTCCTCTTAGCATCTGGAAATCCTTCAGCTAACTGGAAATGATGACTGGATCTCAGCTAACTTGTTTAAATGCGATCACTCCTGCACTGCTTGTCTTAAATTAACTTGTCTTCATTTAAATTGCAGCATCCAATTACAAACTTTAATCAAGCTTCAATTCATCATGAAGGAAACACCTTAGGCCTCTACTTTCATGCATGCTTAACTAACTGCCCGATGGTCTGAAATTTTCAAAAATGCCTCTACCCTAAATTAAACTTAATTACAGAAGACTACAAAGAGATTTTTCATCATATGAGGCCATAACAAACGACTACATAGAGGTTTCAAGTTTACATACTTCACATAACTCTTGGCAGAATCTATTTTTGTATTTAGTACTGTACTGCATACATGTTTACATATATTCTACAACATAAAATGGTAACTTAATTTACACAAATTATCCGGTTTACAGGTTCTTTATGTCATGTATTGCCTTCATGAGCCATATGAGTGTTTGAAGTTTTTTGTGATAGTTTGGTATTGGTCCTAAGTGGTAAAACTGAATCTCAACATCATGAAGCCACTGTGAAGAAGAACTCAAATATGCAGAGCATGCTGGGAAAGCAAAGAACTTGCATGACCTGGAGAACAGTGGGCAGCTTCACTTCACAAACCCGAGACTTAAACCCTGCTATCACAAAAGACTACAAAAATCACTGATGCTCGAGACATACAATAGTAGAAACCAAGAAAATGAACTGTGCAGGATCAACTGTGTAAATTCATGTTGTCTTGTGGATTATATTATATTATATTATATTATATTATATTATATTATATTATATTATATTATATTAATTATATTAATTATATTATATTATATTATATTATATTATATTATATTACATTATTACTGTTCAAAGCTTTGGAGTCGGTAAGATTTTTTAAATATTTTTGAAAGATGTTTCTAAGTTCACCAAGGCTACATTTATTTGATCTAAAATACAGTAAAATGGTAAAATTGTAAAATATGATCACAATAAAATAATTTTAATATGCTGATTTGGTTCACAAGAAACATTTCTTATTATTGCCAGTGTTGACAGCATGAATTTTCAGTCAGAGAAATTCAAAAGAACTATAGAGGTGAAACTCGAAAAATTTGAATATCGTGTTATATCAAAAGTTATAATTTTGATGATTATGGCTTACAGTTTATGAAAACCCCACATTCAAAATCTCAGAAAATTTGAATATTAGCTACATGAAATCAATAAAAAAGGGATTTTAAATACAAATATGTCGGCCCTCTGGAAAGTATAATCATGCATATGTATATAGTTATATATTCTAAAAATATTAGTACCTTTTCATTTGAATTACTGAAATATACAAATTTTTGCACGATATTCAAATTTTTCGAGTTTCACCTGTGTATATATATATAATTAATTAGAATTGCATTGTTTTACTGTCACTTTTGATCAGTATTTTGCATCTTTGCGGTTTAAAATATATAAAAAATATTTATTATTAAAAAAAACACTTGCTGGTCCCATTATTTGAAAAAAAGTAAAACATTCATTTTTATGATCCATGTTATTTTGCACAATAAAATAATAAACATCTTGCAGATTCTGCCAGGAGAATGTAAACTTATAAACAGAACTGATTTCAAACCATCAAATTTAACTTATGGAGATATCTTATTGCCTTGACCTAAAAAATCATCTCATTTGTCATGTTTGTATATTTGGTGGTGTATATACACAGTCACGTCAGTTCCTAATAGGGACTCTTGTCTAGCAGCTATTTATGATGATTAATGGGAGCAGAGCACTGTGTCCTCCTCCCAGGCTCCTCTAGTGACACAGGTAGACAGCTAACATTCCAAACAAGCACCCACACATGCGCATTTCCCTCTCCCATCGGCCCGCTGATATTATTAAATCTAATGGCTGAGATTCTCCAATCAAAGCATGGAGGATAATTAAGGGAGTTCGGTCATTAAGTAGTGGGCAAGTGGAGATAACAAGCTCCTCCAGAGACTGCATTACAGCAGCGCTCTCTCTCTCCATCACTGCCACCAACACAGGTCCAGCTCTCATTACAGCCCTCCACATGCCCAAGTGACTCAGCTCCACGTTTAAAAGAGCCAAGCACTTTCATTAATGTTCCACATTTGGAAGGATAGGAGGCAGAAGTCATCATTATACTGCCAAAAAAGCGTCTACGATGAGATGTCTCTACAGTTTAGCCAAAAATGAGAACAGAGGAATTGAGACTTTTATAAGGGACTCAACTATAAAGTCTTACATCCCACCCTTTGATCTTTAATTTGATCTTTTTTGTGCATAGTTTAGACCATGCAAAATCATATAACAACCTTTTAAATTCTCATAGCTGGGTCAACACTTTACATTAATTGTAAGCTAAAATTATCCATGAGTTTAATTAGCTAACCTATATCTGCAATTCATATTCAGAGATAAAGAATACCTTGTGGATTACAAAGTCAGCTGTTAATGGATAAGAGGATGTTCTCCTGTGGAAATGCACCTGGGTAAAGGGCACATTTTGAATTTGTGGTGGGGTTTTCTAACATTTTTTTTTTTTTTTCTTCTTCTGGCCATTTTCTCCTCAGGGGAACCTAATCCTCCTAAACTGGAGGCTAAGCCACTGTCCACAGGCAACGAGATGAAGGTCTACTGGATCAAGCAGGATGATGGGGGCTCTCCTATCAAACACTATTTAGTGCGCTACAGAGCTGTGAGTATGATTGGACATGAGGGAACATATTTGACTTGTCCAGTCATCTGAATTATTTATACTGGCATTGCAACAGTGACTTGCCTTTAGGTTGGTAGCAAAGTTCACTGGGCGGTGATGTATAAGAGTGTCCACAATAAAGAAAAGGGGGGGAGGAAGGGAGGTATCTTGTGGTGGTATCTTAGCAAGATGGTAAACATCTTGTTTAAAACGTATACAAAGTTCTTAATGGCCTATTTGTATTCATGTTGGTCTCATATGGTTTTGAAAAATGTTTATACCATTTTCAAGATGGTCATGTGGCATAACCAAAAAAGTTTTTAAATTTTTTTTTCAAGCCAAATTTAGATTTGGGGGAAAATCACACAACAACATAATATTTTATAACCTGAGCTAATCTTGCCTTTTATGTGAAATTATGTGATATTTTAAGTAATTTTTAGATTCCAAAGGAAGAAAGTGTTTACAAAAATGTACACCAAGGAATAAAAGGGAATTTTATAATGATTAATTTTCTGAAATTAGACATCCTCGATGACATATGTCGCACAATTTCTGAAAAGTAACCATATGACAAATGCGACCTCAAGCTGCAGCCTCTGAAATGAGATCTGCAGAGTTCCTCTCTATGATATCATTTCCTTTTTGTTTTTGTTTTTTTGCATGTTAGTGGCACCATAATACTTTAATTTGGCAGAAATTTTCAAATATTATTAAGGGGTGTTGTTAATATTTTCATTATTTATATTATTTTCAATTTTCAATTATTATATTTATTTAAACATTTATACATATCATATTTATAAATAATTATTTTAATGAGGCTTTTTTTCTTTATGAAATCAGGAGAATTATATTACCTTGTCAGTTCCCTCCAAAAATATTACATAAATTTTTACACATTAATCGGTGTATTTTAAATCAATGCAAGTATTGTTGTGGCAAAAACAATTATCAAACAAAAAGCATCACAGGGTAAAAGACATAAGGATTCGAATTATACTTCAAAAGATGTTTATTCTTTTAAAGGAGGCTTATTCACAAAAATACCATGACAGCTACCTCGTGATAGGAAAAAAGACCTGCATCACAGAGAAACAGACAGCCCTTTTATACTATCCTCCAAAGTCTCTTCTTTCTGTAAAATTTCACTCACCCCCGTAAACCAGTCCTAACCCCCTTTGGTTTTTACTGTCTTCACAACCGTGAGGTCAAAAGGTCTTTATTTATGGTTAAATAACCCCCCTGTCTTTCCTGAATGCAAATTACTCATATCAAAGACTCTTTCAGACCATTTGTTTCACTGTGTGTTGTCTCCGTTCCTGTCACGTGCAAACCTACACTCCAGGAGAGAAATACATGATTGAATTGAAATAAGTTTGTTTAACACCACGCCATGTTTAAGAAAGTAAATAAAAGAAAAGTAAAATATTAATTTTCCTACAACATTATGAATTTTGCCATTGACCCTTATGTACCATCCGTGTTTAAAATATGTCCACATTTGTGTTTGTAGAAACATCGGCAGGATTGGAAGCCAGAGATCCGCCTGCCCAACAGCAGCGAGTACATGGTGCTGCGGGGTCTGGAGTGGAACACGGAGTACGAGGTCTACGTTGTGGCCGAAAACCAGCGAGGACGTTCTGATCCCGGCATCCTCTCCTTCAGGACCTTGCCAGAACCCACCGCCATCCCAGGTACGGCCCACCCCCCTAACCCTGAAGCACAGCCACTGCCAGCCAGAGCAACAGCCCGACCGCCTCACCCCAACCCCAGTTAACCCCCATCCTACTAGCATGTCTTGTTGTGGATGACTCAGGCCACCCTTGTGTCAATTCAGGTTGTGGCCTTGCCTCTAGAGAGTGATTTGACACAATCAAAGAGTAATAAGAGGGCAGAGGGATAAATGTCTGCGAGAGGTGAAGCCTGGAGACCTTTAGCTCCTCTCCAGAGCCCTGACTCCATCTGGCGACCTCCCCCTAACTCTTGCAGCCAGCGTTATTGCTCGTCTCAGAACGATTGCAGATGATATCAGTGGAGATGAGATTTTCTATTTGGCACTCGGGAGGCGAAAAAGCCACAGCAGGTCCGTTAAAACCATCCACCCCCTCCAACCGGGCTCGTTTGGTCTGCGCTCCAATGGCAGTGCTGTGTTTTTGTTTTCTTGTGAGCTGCTTCCCCACTGATAAAAATTGGGCCTTAGATCATCCCTCTCTCTCTTTCTCTCTCTGTTCCTCCGTCTCTTTTTCTCTGGGCTGAACTGAGGCTCAGTTCAGGCTCATTGCGGCAGACCGACTGAATTGGGCTGTCTATCTGCCCGCTCTCAGTGGGGATGCATCCTCTGGTTTTGCATGATGACGCCTCAACAGGATTAATGGTTTAATGCTTTACTGAGGACCTAACAGGCATCTGCCGGTGCATGGCCAAGAGACCTGCTTTTTCTCATCCGCTTAGTGGGAAGCAGCCATATAGCAGTGGGAGCTTTGGATATCGGAGCACTTGTGCAAGACAGGTTCAGATGGATAGAAAAGCTTTCCTTTGTCCTCTTTCCCATCTCGCCACACTTACACATTGCAGAGTTGTTAACCTCAATGTGTAACACGTGGGAGTTTAAAAAGGGGCTTTATTTTTAGCCTAACATCTGCATTACCTCAGATGGAGCAGCTGCCGTTAGAAAAGCTGGTCCAAAAACAGCTGCTTCTCTAGATTCATGCTTCTCTATCGTCTTATATTCGGACCAGTGTGCGTGAGGCAGGTTAGAAGCACGTGGAACAATCTGGGACGCTGTTATTATCACATGAGTTTGTCAGGAATTAAAATAGGGAGGCAGTGGATTTTGGTGCATGATACAGGGAGCGGGTTGAGCTCAACCCTGGCCGCTAGACAAATGCTGAATCTCTACTTCCTGTGATCCAAATCTCCCCAGCTACAGTTGACATGGAGTAAAAGCTGTTCTAATACAATGCCCGTTAGCGTTTGTGCATTTTAAGTAACATCAAGAAAACTCATTCAGTCATCCAGAACAGTATTACACTGTATTGCATCATAACCTGTTTGTTTCACCTTGTTTTCTGACTGGGCAACATTTCCCTGGTGTTTGTAACTCAAAAAGATGAAAGCCTGTTTGTTTCCTAATTTCATTTGATTTGAATTATAATTCATTTAAATGTAATTTTCTGGAAGCACTTGTTTAAAGTTGAAGTGTGTATTTCTTATTTAAAAACATTATTAAAATTCTTCTCTATCACTGCTCAATATGCAGAGACAACTATGAATAAGCCATTAGTAGATGAATTTTCCCCAAAAAGGGTAAACATAATCTCTATGGCATTTTCAAAACATCGCTTCAACATTTACCAATGCCGACTGACCAATTGCAGTTGACGGAGCTTGCAATTCAGTTTTGGTGACGCTAGGAGCTCAGAAATGAGACACTTCACCTTTAAAGAAAGATTTACCAAAATTTGTGGTAAAATTTATATGCAATGTCAAATACCAGGAAGGTTGTCTGATCCGTGTTTCTTGATTGTATGTGTCTTCGTGTCCCTTATCATTCCATATTTCCCATCATCTGGCTATCGTTGTCCTTTCATTCTCGTCTTTGCTGTCATTTGCTGTGCTTTTAACATGCTACGGCCTTCTTACTTTGTTTTTTTTACTAACTTGCTTGAACTTTCCTTTGATATTCTTTTCTAATCTTGATTAACCTTTCAAACTTATTTTTCTGTATTTGACCTATTCTCTGTCTCTCTCTCTTTTTTCTCTCTCCCGATTTCTTTCCCTGTTTTTTCCTTCCCTCCCTCTTTCCCCTTTTCTGTCTCCATGTGTAAAATCGGACATCACCGGACCATCGCATTTTCAAATATTTTTGTTTCGTTTCCATTTTGGCCTCTGTTTTATTTGTGTCTTTTCCTGTGCACTGTCCCTGGTGTCTTTTTTTGGTGGTGTGGGATGTGTGGTCTCAGCAACCCTTGGCTGCTCCTCTGTGACGTACGCTCTCGTCACTCTCATGTTCTCCATGCTGACTGTGCTAGTGCTCTCATAAAGTGTGGCTCGCCAGAGGAGAGGAGCCCCGTCCACTCTTCAGCTGCACCCTTCAGTTTTCTACGCCTTCTGATCCTCTCGCAGGCTAAACAAACAAACAAAAAAGAATATCAGTTACATGTTATCGGAATTAAGCAGAGTTGTTCGGTGCTTGTATCATTCTGTTTTCTTTTTTGTTTCTTGTCATTTTCAGTTTCTTGTTAGTTTTATGTTTAAGCAAGGCAACGTTGGTGGGTTTGAAAATGTGTTTTTCAGACCATGGACTTTTGGGAATGTTGTAGAAAATCTTTCCCTATCAAGAAGATTGATGTTAATCTCTATATAATTATTCTAGGGCCCATTTAGGAGAGGTCCTTTCTGATCACCCTCATTAATTTTAAGTTTCTTATTTTTTTTTTATTTTTTTTTGTTATTCTTCTTTTTATTATTAAGATATTAACTCATTTTGGAAGGGTGTTTTAAGGAATAGGCACCAACTGTGTGTGTTGACATGAAAAACGTGTATTTTGTGACAAAATGTACATAATTTTAGATGATTCAGAAAATATATACTTTCTGTAATGGACTTTTATTTACATTTTCTTCTCTGCTTCTTACTTGAAAAGACCATTCAAAACTAATGCTACTGCTGTTAAACTCATTCACGTCAATAAGTGTCATTTTCAACAGTGTAATTTAATTATGTTCTGTAATACATTTTTTGTATACACATACCAGTATGGTGTCATGCAGTAATCATTGTAGGTTTTAAGAAAATACGGTAAGCTAGATGGATTGTTTCTAACAAACACAACATGGTTTTGAAATCTGGAAATCTTGCGGCAGCGGGTTGCATGGGACCGTTTCATGTGTTTGTCCCATGATGACATGGTGCTCAATGTCAGTTCAGAGGGACCCACAGAGCCTTTTACTTTTAAAGGGCAGGAGTGTTCTTCAGTACTTCTGATTGACCATCTCTTCTCTGAAATGCTAAATTCCTTAAGGCTGTTTGTTCTTGCTTAGACGGGATTTAACATAAACGACCCCCAGACTGAATTTTAATGCGAAACCCACAAGCGTTCTTGTGTGCATGGCACCTCCTCCGTTATAACCGTATAAATCAGTTTTGAACATTAGCGATGGACGAATACAGGCATGGATGCCGATTGACCTCCAACCGACAGTCCGTATTAAAGAAGGTGGTGGTCAGTTTACATGTCAAAGGCTGCCGTATGCCATCGAGAGCTGAGATATGAGTGCCATTATTATGCAAGACCTATGCAGGCATTTCCTGGGATGGTGTCGAGTAAAGTGCAACTAATGTAATTAAGTGTCTTACATTAAAAAAAGCTCATATATAAGGCAGGGCTATGAAAATAAATGGGGGTTGTTTGTTCAATAAAATGGAGTAGCATTTGTTTCCCATTTTGGAATGGATTCTCATGGTAATAAAGTGATGCGCCCCGGAGTTTTGACTCCTGGAAACGCATGTGCCAATCAGTTTGTCGGGCTCATCATTCATATCCAGGTGCGTTTCTGTCCTTAATCATTGTGTGTTGGTGCTAGGTGACATTTCATCAGAAAAGCAGCACCCCGTTTGGCCCGTCTGGAATGTTTAATGCCACCCTGGATGGATCATCAGCTTCATTCAGAACAGAACCAGAGGCAAAATGAGTTGAGAATCCAAACTTGGCACAGGCAGAAGTGCTGCTTGTTCGCACTTATCACTGAGAGTGACTGGAGATGAAGGCAAGTGTCAAGTCTGGAGGTGAATAACCTGAGAGTCCTCGGAACAGACTGAACATTTGTAATGACCGTACCGCGAAGGTTAAAACGGGCTGCTAGCGATAAGTCACATTCAGCAGATGCCTCTGGAGCATTGAAACCGTATTTAGTGATCTGTTGTAGATTTTCACAAATTGTTAAAGCTGCACATTTCGATTTTTTATTTATTTAACTCATTTATATGTAATATTTAATCTAGGAGGGGTTAAAGTTTGGCAAATTAGCATGAGCTAGCATCTAGCCCCTGCTGGTACGTGCCATAGCTACACAATTCAGAGGACAAAGGCCTATTTTTCAATCTATGGCCATTCAAAAGTTGCCACAAACTTTCATATATTAAATATAATTAAGTTGTATTACATTATATTTTTCCTGTTTTCCATCAGCCAATCAGCATTGTCAATACATCATTTTCCTGTGGTTCTAGTGTGATTCTAGTCCCATGACATTTACAATACAGCTCAGGTGATTGGCTTAAACAATGTCTCCAGAATTGAGTGCCTGTGATGAAGGTTGAATGCTAACAAATAACTTTGCCCGAGCTCTTTGATTCAAATGCTCAACTGTAACATGCACTTTTTTTGTTCAGGAACACACCAATTTTCAGTTTTCAGAATGGGATAAGGTTTGGAATATGTGGAAACGGCTGGAGCATCCAGAAGACCTTTTATGCACAGTGCTGAGTCAGCAGAGCAGGGTGTTTTTGGCCGGTGTGGGAGCTCAGTGTGCCTTTGTGCTCAGATGTGTGTCCCGTGATTTATCGCACTTGTTAAAATGCAGGCTGAATCTCAGGAAAACAACTGCGGCCCACTCCGCGCCCCAAGCTAGGAGAAGTGTTTTTGGCCCTCTCCTGGCTGGCCGGTAGATTAAATCTGTCAGCTCCTCCCGTTGCCCAGCCTCCGATACGCTTCCACAGAGTGTGTGACTGCTGCCATGGCTAGATTTCATCACAACGTCTACAGATTACCTATCATGCATGTTTCTTGGTTAAAGTTCACATTACATTTTGGTTTATTGTTATGGGGCAGATTTTTCTGAGAGCAGTACATCATGTTTTGGTTTTGTTTTTTTGTCGCCGCAGGTTGTGATGAGGTGTTTTTTTCTTTCTTCTTAGAACAGTTTTGTCTAATGTATTTTTCCTCCAGGTCTCTGATAAGTGCATCCATAATTCATGATCTCCTTGATACATGTAGATGTGTTTTAGGTCTTTTGGGTGTTTTATGTTTCCATCAATGATTTAGAAGGACATCTCATTAGAGACAATTCATACGAAGTTGCCTAGAACTCGATATATGCCTAATTGCAAATACACTCAGTTTGTTCATCTTAATTCATGGTATAATCTATGGCTGTATAGTATACTCATGAGAAGACTTGAATAAAGTGCCAAATGGAGTGTTAGGCTAACAATACACTAAGTTAGCTAAATTTTTGCAGCCCGAATATTATATCATCAAAGATGTGTGTATATAAATTACTGCTTTTTTAAAAGTAGATTTTTGTGTTTTATCTCTGTTGTTTATATACACATTTGATTTGATTTTACTATTATAATCTGTCAAAAAAAAAATTACGTTTTGTATTAGCCTCTTGAAAAATCGTCATCTTCATAACATCAAAGTTCTCTTCCCACATCTAAATCAAATATTTCAACAGAATGATTTAATAGAGCATAGTGAAAGCATAGAAGAAGACTGGATCAATATGAATTACCACAGGTGTACCGATGTAGCATAAAGATCAATACAGTCGATGTTTATTAAACCGTTTTTATTGTGCGTTTTGTTTACTGATACAGACCATATGTGTCCGTTCTAGTAGATCCTGTTTTTATGTTGCATTTTCATGGTGTAGCTTGTCATTCATGTAAGTCTGTGTTTTCATGGTCTGAAAACACAGTTCTGCTTGTATTTGTTTCTCATCTGATCCTTGTTCCTTTAACATGGTGTTTTCTTTATTTTCATCAGTTTGACTGTGTTTGTATATGTTTACGCAGGAGTTACCCCGTAAGTGAAGGCTCTGAATATTAAGATTATCTTCAGCATTCCATGCCAGTGCAATTTCTCTGTTGAAATATGTGCATGAATATGAACTGAACAAGCATTGCAGTTAATGTTCTGAACAAGACTGCTGAAGTTCTGAACAAAGAGACTTATGTCTCTGAATAAGCATGCTGGGTTCATTTCCATGTGAGTAATGAATGCCCTGCTTCAGAATGACACTGTATGTGATGTTATGTTGTATACGGTGTTTGGATAAAATATGGAATGCATCCCGTTTTGACAATCTGTCACAACCTAAACATCATGGGGGGAATTCACTAAGAATGAACTGATAGTGCTGGTTATTTGCACACGCTTCTTGTTTTAGTGATTCTGATTCTGTGAAGGAATTATGCAAATCAGGTAACGGTGCAAACATGCCCACATAATCTGTGCTATTTGCATTGCGCAGTTCCTGATCTTACTAGGTTGTGAAGGACGTATCAGACAACCCTGATCTGGCATTCTTTTCTGGAACTCTACAGCATGGTTTTACCACAGTGATCCAAGCACCTCTTTAAAATGTGAAATGGACTCATTTACATGCATTTGGACATACGCCCGGTGATATTGCTCTTCTGCATCACTTGATTATTTGATGAATTACTGCTGCTTTGATTAATAGAATATGTACACAAACAAATAAAAATTATGTTTATCACTCATGGAAGGCGTGACATTACCTTTTGTGAGGTTCAAATCTAAAATAATTCCTAATTTACATAGAAAGGAGGGCGTGTTTGCACTAAAAACAATGACTTGAAGGGAAGGTTTGCACAAAAATGAATATTCTATTATCATTTACTCACCCTCGTGTCATTTCAAACCTGTATGCATTTCTTTTTTCAAAAAAATGTCTCCTTTTTACCACATAATGAATGTCAGTGGGGTCCATTGATTTTCATTGTATGGAGATGAACAGTTGAAACATTCCTTAATCCAAACGTTCTTTAATCTTCCTCAGAATAACATGAGGGTGAGTAAATGATGATGACAGAATATTCATTTTTTGGTGAATTATCCCTTTAATTTAAATACAAAGCAGCACATTTAGTACCTGGTTAACTGGATTGCTGGTGGTTAGTGAAAAAAAAAGGCAGGTTTTAAGCTTGTCAAATTAGTGAATTCGCCCTTGTGTGGTTTGTATTGGTGTGTGCTGGCTTTACTCTTAACTGCCTTCAACAAACCAATCTCTACAACTCACTTTAAAGTAGTACAACCTATGTACAAAATAGATTGTATATAAATGTAATGTTTTTCGAGATTGCGTAGATCACTATGGCACTGTGGAAACTCACAATTTAAAGCCTGGCATGCAAATGACATCATTTCGATTTGAATTTCTCCTCTTCCTCCTTCCCAAAGAAACCAGCTCAGGTTTGGGCACCGGGGCTATCGTGGGCATCCTCATTGTGGTCTTCATCCTGCTCCTCTTCGGCGTGGATGTCACATGCTACTTCCTCAACAAGTGTGGCCTCCTCATGTGCATTGCTGTCAACTTCTGTGGCAAGTCTGGGCCCTCTGCCAAGGGCAAGGATATCGAGGAGGGAAAAGCCGCTTTCACGTGAGCCTGTCTTTTCCTTCCCCTCTCATCTGTGTGTGTTCCTTTGTCCAATAACGCCATCCATAACCACTCTCCCATCATTATCGGCCCCATCAGCTCTACAGGAGGGCTTGAGGCAGGGCTGATTGTGACATATCTGACTCCATGAATGAGAATGATGTGAATATTGGCTCATGGCAGCAGTGCTAAGATAAGAGGAGATGAGGAGAGGTGCATGCTGGTTAGGAATGAGAAGATGTCTCTGGTTGCCTCTGTTTTATAGCCATTGAAAATTCTGTTTCAAGAGAACCTAGTCCACACTTTCATGTAATTTTATTGCACTAAAGGGCTCACCCATATAATATTTATAACACTATGTTTTATGTGTCAAATATAACAGTGTAGTCTAAGTATATTTATATTTTAATTGAATGTTTTTACTTGCCCTGCCAGCAGTTTTATAAAAAAGCCATTTTTAGCATATTTTTTTTTTTCTGTTAGAAAATAATATATTTAAATTTTGTTAATTGTTGTTGTTGTTAAATGATGATTATCACAAATATGATACATAAATATAAAACATATGATGCTAAAAGTAGCTATTATCATGTGTCAGAGTAAATTAATTTGTATTCTTTAAAATTTAATTATTCTTTATTTGCACTTAAAAAAATTATACATTTTAAGTAAAAATTACAATAGCCTTTTTAACACCATATTCAATAAAACATATTTTTTTATTAAATAATATTTTTTCTTTACTTGAACTGGCAACAGTTTCACAAACATGATATAAATGCATATAAAAACATGGTTCTAAAACCGCTGTTTATTATTATGTCCAAATAAAACAAATAAAAAAATTTAAAAATGACATTGGCCGTCATTTGTGAGAAAACGCTTCCCCGATATTTACAGAATTTTCCGGCTTTCATTGTTTTCACTGTTATACTGTAGGGTGTACTTTTAGGTATCTTCTGAAAGAGTACAGAATCTCCAGATCAAAAGAAGAAACAAGCGATAGCATATGTAGGTGGATGAATATGTAGAATAATGCAATCATTAACATAAAAAAAGCATATAAATCAAAACTTCCTAATGTTACCAAATGAATTGTTGACCCAGGCGAGCTATAGTACTCTGGAAGCTTTGGGGGTGTTGATGGACTTGATCTACTCCATCAATGTTTTTAATCGTCATTTTGAATCCGATTCAGACATAGTCTTTGACAAAAACATATTGCTTTTTGATAAAACTTCTTATTTTTTTATTATTTCAATTATTGATAAAAACAGAATGCAATAAGATTGAAATATGCTTTGATATATTGCATGTTAAGATATTCATATAACAAAATATTCTGGGGTCCACAAAACGTTTGTGAAAATGATTTAAAAAAAATGCTGATGCTGGCTTTCAAATAATTTTTTTTTTTTTTAAATGCTGGCAGGGAAAGAGTTAGCTCTATGACAGCTATAAATTAAAATACATACACTTTTTCCAGAAAATAATGCCATGTGCTGCGAGACATACTGATTTGTTTATAATTGGCTAACTGCTAATTTGAACAAATCCTGTTCTGCTATATGTTAGCCAACAATGTTCAGTGCATGTTTGTGAGCCATAAACCCTCTGCTAACCCTGCTGTGTCATATTTTACAGTAAGGACGAGTCTAAGGAGCCCATTGTGGAGGTAAGGACCGAGGAAGAGCACACACCAAACCATGAAGGAGGAGGCCCCACTGAACCCAATGAGACCACCCCTCTGACGGACCCCGAGTGAGTCCCTAAAAACACACACTCAATCCATGTCTGATCTTTTCTTTCATTATTAACATCCCTTTCAATGTTCTCTATGTCGTAGTTTAATTCTTTAGATACTACACACTAGGGCTGCACAATTAATCGCAATGAATCTGCACGTGATTTGGCAAAGGCTGCGATTATTTTATGCGCAGCTTGTCAGTGCACAGTGGCTAATCATGTAGTAAATGCTGCTCCATATGAACGTCAAGAGGGCGCTCTCGTGCAGACGCCCCGCCGCAGAAGAACTATAACGCACATCATTCCAGGAAATCCATATCCGACATCATACTGTCACTGTAGCTGAATAAACAGAAGATTGAAACGCTTTGATTGATTAAACATGACTTATAAACACATGACTGCCTTATTCTGTGTAAGAAGCCACATGATCTCAAGAAGGATGCTCAACTGTCGTTATGAAGTGAGTTTGGAGTAAAAGCATGTTATTGAATGTTGTCTTTTGTTGGACAAGAGGTTCATAAATGCTCCTCATGTTTGGAAAGATGTTTGACGTGGTTTGTTATTTTTTCAAATGCACGTTTACAGAGCCGCAAGCCTAATCGCAGCCTTTGCAATTTCAAAATCACAATAAGCCAAATCGGTTTAAGTGCGATTACATGGAAATTGCAATTAATCGTGCAGCCCTACTACACACCCCTCACTTTTTTGCGATAACCTAACATGGTATGTTTTATTTTGATATGCATGTTGGACTTACTCATGTATGTGTATTTTGCCTTGGCTTTCCTTCCCTCCCTCCTCTACCCCACCTTTTTCTTTGTGTGGATCTCTTTTTCCCCCGTCTCTCCTCTCTCTCTTTCCGTTGTCCTCACAGGCACGCTGCTGACACCACAGCAACAGTAGTGGACTTGCTTCCCTCTGTAACCACTAACTCAGACCCTGGCACTGACAGTCCTGCTAGCGATAGCACCACCCTTACCTCGAGCACCGCACCTGTGGCCGACTCTAAAGCGGCCCCTAAACCTACTCCCCAATCCAGCACCCCCAAACCTAGCGTCACCTCTCCCACCTCCCCGCAAGCTGCTCCTGCAGCCGTGGCCCCTCTGGTGGACCTGAGCGAAACGCCCTCCGGTCAAACCTCAAAGTCCTTAGAAGCCCCCCAGCCGTCTGAAGCTGAAGGCCAGAGCCCGGCTGAGTTGGCCAATCCCCCCCAAAGTAAGGACTCTAAGGTACAGGGAGGAGCCCACCAGACCACAGATAGTGACCTTGCCAAGGATGCGCTGGTCAAGCCCTCCAGCGACTCCTCCAGCACACCGTCCGCACCCAACCAGGACGAGTATGGCCACCTCTAGATGTTTAGTTGTGTTTGTGTCCCTGTCCTTAACCATCTCCAACTTCCTCATCTGTTTTCTTTGTCACCCCCCCCCCCCCCCCCCCTCCTCCTCCTTCTCGTATAACTCACTCCGTTTCTTCTCACTTCTTATTGTCCTATCAGAAATTCATCAGGTTCCTCTTGCATCTTCAATCTTGCCGGATTCCCTTTGGTATTCAAATGAGAGGCGACTTGGTACGCTGAGACAGTTTGCGCGGGTTTATTTTGCACCTCAGTAAAAAAAAAAAAAAAAAAGTTCAGGGACGGCGCTTCAAACCACACCGGCATTATGAATGTGTAAAATCGTTCTTTTGGTTGTGTTTTTTAGAGCGAGCTAATTGATTCCTCCATTATCGCTGGCAGAGCCTCACAATGAGCCACGCAATCGCAAATGGCACAATTCCACAGCTGATGATTTTAAATGATGGCTTTCAAAGCTGAAAAGGACAGTGAGAAATAAATTAGCAGCATTAATGGTGCTATTGAAAAAAAGAGCGTCTCAGAGAAGGCTAATGTATGATCATGGTAATTACATTAACACAGCAGACGAGGTGCAGTGTCATTTGTAGCTCTGTGGGTGAAATGGCCAACTTCAAATGGCCAGCTGATGTACAAATCTAGTCATCAAAGTTAGTTTTGGTAACAAACACTGAGGGGGGGAAAACAGCAGTGAAAAGTATTTTTATTAAAGTTGCACTGTATGGAGCTAAAATAACACTGTTACAAAACTACTGTACCTATTTTAAGAACAGAAGTTTGTAAAGAACAAAAAAAAACTACAATGTGATGTTTAATTATAGAGAAAATTACTATTACTTCATTTTTAGATTTTATATTCCCAGATGATCAGATTTAATAACAATCTCCAAATTGGTTTATTCTGTCCAAAATAATCACAGAGTTGGACAGAAAAGGTGTGTCTGATTGTTGTGTAAAGATCAATCACAGTTCAGTTTACTTTTTCCATGTGATATTTAAAAGTTTGGGGTAAGATCTTGTTTCACAGTTTCACAAAATTATTAAGAATATTAAAATTGTTTCTTAAGCAGCAAATCAGCATATTAGAATGATTTCTGAAGGATCACGTGACACTGAAGACTGTTGTAATGATGCTGAAAATTCAGCTTTGCCACCACAGGAATATTATTATATAATAATATATATATATATATATATATATATATATTTTTTTTTTTTTTTTATCAAATAAATGCAGCCTTTGTGAGCACAAGAGACTTCTTTCAAAAACGTTCTTACACACCCTAAACCTTTGATTTAGCAGTGTAAATGTGCAATCGCCTGCACCACAATAATAAACCAGCATTCTTTTGTTACTGAAAACGATGTCTTTGTGAAACATTGTGAAGACAACCCAAATGAAATTAGAGTACTTGTTTTGTTGATCCAAACAGCCTCAAACAAATCTCTTGAATATATTCCAAAGATTCTCTGCCATGAACTTTGGCACATCCCACCTGGACTTGTTCTCCATCTGACACAACATCTGTGTGGATTTGGTGCATGAATCTAAATGCGCCAGAAACGCCAGAGTGAAAATACTTACAATTCACCACAAAATGTAGCAACATTTGCATCATATTAGTCCCTCTAAATAGCAGTGGTTTCATTCTTTCATTGGTACGTATTAAAAAACTAAACGAACATTTCACATCTGACAGATTCAGTCCTGCTAGCTTTGTGGAAGTGCCTAATGGAGCCAGAAGTAGCGGCGTCTCCAGACTCGCGCGAATCAGCCTCCTCAGAAGCAGAACGAGGAGCAAAACTCTCTCGCTCGGTTGCGAAGTACAGAGAAAATTGGCTGTTAAACAGTCAGCCAAGACTTCCAGCAGGGAATTAACGGGAGCATGGCGTTTGTTAAATATTTACCAGAGACTATGTTTTCCCCTCTTCCATTTGTGCTCTGTAGTTTGCACGTTCTATGTATGGCCCAGCCGTCCCAGTCAGCACGTCAGGCTTGTTCTCTCTCTCTCTCAGCTCGGCTCACTTGTCTAATTTGAGCTGGAACACTCCAGGGAAGCTTCCTCTCATTGGCTGCCACCTGGGCTTATTGGCTCCATCTGTAGATATTCAACTACCTGAGCTCTGCCCTGGTTTTCACGAAACCTGCAGAATATCAATGGAACTCTCAAGATGTTGAGAGAGTTTCCCCCCTTTCAAGAATGAGAGTTTGCACTTCTTAAAGATGTTTCGCAGTGGGTGCAAACTGACAAATGACAGATCGCGCTTGTCCCGTTCTTCTAAGGTTTGCTTGAAACGCCAGCCCACTCAGAAGGAATGATGATGATTGTGTGTCTGCCACAGTCGTTCGGCGGGACTCTTCACACTTGGCCGCTCTTCATAAGAGCCCAGAATATGATCAGATAGCTTTATTGTGATGAGCGTAATGACATGCGGCCGGGGGGACAAACAGCGCAGACCTCGGACGTGGTCAAAGCAGCCTGCTCTTGTGTCGTACCACCAAAGATCATGTAGATTGTAACGCGAGACACCCTCACTCCACTACGCCCATTCTCTTTTTCACAAAGCCTCTCTGTGACTTTGCCGTATCCGAGAGAGCTCAAAACCGCCAGCGTTGGTCCCACGCCACTGCGAGAAAGAAGCTGCCGGCTGTCCGGGCATGTTTGTCGAATATAATGAACAGTCATTCACAGCTGATATCAGCCCTACAGCAGGGCAGGTGTATTTAAATAGGACTGAAGGGAACGTGTTTGAAATGCGACAGGGACTGTCCCTCACGTTTCCCTGCCAGCAAAGCTCATCTTTAATTTTCGTGGTTCATTATCCATTTATGAATGATTTGGCACACCAGTACAGTCAATTCCATTACAGGAATTATCAGCCCTCGGAAAGAATCAGCCTACTGCGAAATAATTTAAGTAAACTTCCTTTTTTTCCAAGACCCAGTATGTGCTCTGTCAGCTCCCTTGAGAACAAATGTCTATGTGCCTGTAAAATATTCAGTAATAGGCTGTTTGCGGCTGATGATTTTCATTTATTTATGATTTATTATTTATTATTATGCGTTTTGCTCCAGCCCGACCCCAAGAGACAAGCGCTCTGTGTATCAACACACTATTAGCGCAGAGGGAGAGGTTAACATGTCGTTTATGAGGATTGTCTCTGCAGCAGAAGGGCAGCTCTGCACCAATGTCCTTCTGTTACTGTCCCAGCCCGCTTTATCTTACTCAATATTGTGAATCATACCTGCATGCAATGTTCCTCTGTCTTCATACATGCTCATGAATAATATTTGATGTTAGCATAAGATTACCAAGCAGATCCTGTGAGCTGTGAAATCGATTGGCTACACTGAAGTCTTTTCCCTCAAATCTTAAAGGGACAGCTCACCCGAAAATGAACATTTGTTATCATTTATTTACCCTCATGAAAATGCAGCTTTGGAGAGCATAGGAGACTTCTTTCAAAAACATTACAACAGTTTAATTAATTCAACTGATTTATCAGCAAGATTGGACTCATACCTTCACAAATCAAGACATTGCTTCATTTATCATGAACGTACCAAGGAAACCTAGGGCTAATGTCATGATTTTCATCACACAATGTTACCATGTAACATGTACAAAGAAACACAAGTCATGTGGACCACTTTTATGATGCTTTTATGGTGTGGAACATGAAAGCTCCAGTCTTTCATTATATTGTATAGAAGGCCATCTTTTGTGCTCCATTGAAGAAAGAAAGAAACTCATTCAGGTTTGGAAGAACACGAGGGTGAATAAATCATGACAGAACAGTCATTTTTGGCTGAGCCGATCCTTGGAAATAGTATAAAGAGAGGGAGCAGCCGAACAGAGGACTGAAAGACACTGCTGATGAACCTCTCTTTTCTGTTTCCCCCCCAGTGGAAAAATCATTGTAGATGACAAAAGCAAAGCGCCGGAGACAGAGGTAAAGAAAACTCCGGCGGAGGTGAAGACAGTCCCCAATGAAGCCCCTCAGTCGAACGGCAACGAGAGCAAAGCGTGATCCGGACAGTCGCAGACAGACAGAACCACACCACCATCACCATCACCACGTCTCAAATACAAGGGTTTCTTGCTTCAGTGTCTTCTTTGAGTTCACAGAACAAAACACGTCTGTAGATGTATAGAGCGCCTAAAGAGTTTGCGCACATGCCTTTTATTTTTTACTTTTCCTTTGTTATTAGTATTGAAACGTGTCTTTCATAGACGCAAGAAGGAAAGATTCTTCAGCTCTAGTCTCAGTCTCCTCGGCCTCAGTGTCTTTCAAAGATGTTCAGTATGAGAAGTTAATCAGAGGAACCGTAGATTTTGCCTTCGCACATTCAAACCACAGTGCTGTTTCAGTTATGTTTCGTCTTATTACATGCAGTATTGCTATCGTTATTGTCTGCCACATAATACTATTTTTTTGGGAACATATTTGATGTTTTACTTGTGGTTAAGTAATGTACAAAAGCTACTGCCATTTTATTTTATTTTATTTTTCACATTGTTTTTTTTTTTTTTTTTTTTTTGAGTTAGCGATAGATTTTTAGCATGCTTGCTTTGCCGAATTATTTTTCTATATGTCCTTTTTTTGTTTGTTTTATTCCACCCCTGAGTGTTTACAGCATTTTACTCTGATATCCCGCATTAACACGCCGTTTGCTTCTCTAGCAAAGCCGACACAGAAGATTACACAGTGTAGAGGTCTGAACTAGCGGCTAGGGTTTTACAATTCGCCATACTCTTTCCTTATGCGTTCTTTCATATTACAACGCATCCCATTTCCCCTGAACCTTAGTGTTTCTTCCATTTACTTCAGGTCTTTAAAGCAAGATTTGAGAGTCAAAGAGGACTCCCGCAGTGATCCTCGCTTAAAAATGTCACACAAAGTCCTTTAAAAAAACATTAGAAACAACCCGGAGCTCTTAGATATGGATCGAACGGCTCCTTTAGAGAATTCAGTAGCATTGCTGCTGCGTTAAATGCAGATACAGCTGTTGCACTCATGGCCTAACCAAAACATCAGGCGCACTGCCGTGCGTAACACCCACGGGACGTCCCGTAAGATGTCTGCCTGTTGCTCCTCTGGCATTTGCCCAAATAATTGATAAACGTTGCATTAAAATGAAGCCGTGCCCCTTAAAAAAATGTAAATGTTTGTTTTGGTTTTTATTTTATTTTTGTCATGTCTTAAATAGCCAAATTCTTGTTTTTATTTTTTATTTAAGCCATAGTACTCCGGTGTGGATCGTAGCATAAAGAATATTCAGCCTGACTTTTTTTGTACAGTGTTTCTCATTCTTTAGGCTGCAAGCTTGTGCACTGTGAATGTGTGAAAATCCTAGTGTGAATACAGTGTGTTCTTTGTAATAGAATTAAAATAAAAAAAACGTTTCCATAGGTTGTGAAAGCCGTAGCTGTTAGTTCAAATGATGTTCATCATGATAAGAATAAAAATAAAAAAAAGATGTAAAAAAAAAAACAACAACAACAAAAAACACAATGGCAGCAGAAGTGAAATACGGACACAAAAGGAGTTGGTGCCTTCAATATAAACATCCTCTCGTATGCAGGCCTGCGGTCTCTGTGACAACATACCCCGACGCTGTCAGATGGTCCAGATCTGTAAACTGTGAAAAAAATTTTTTTTTTTTTTTTTTTTTGCTCAAATGTGTCGTCACTTGGTCTTCTGGGTCTGAGGGTGTAAATGGATCGTGGTTTCTCAAATTCTCAACAACTTGCCTCTATCTAACTGATGCAAATCAAGACGTATATATATATATATATATATATATATATATACATTTATAAATATAAATATATTCACATAGAAAACTGTCTCGCTGCGTTTTGTCTCATAGGCGCCCGAGGGTTTGCCTGCTCACCCGCCATTTAATTACAAAATCAGTTGTTCATCCCATTCGGTCAAATGCCTGTTTTTAAACCTGACATAAGCATGCAGTGTATTCTGAACTGGATGTCATTGGTGTTAAGGTTACTGATTGAATTGCTAAGTAACTGAAAATGTCAAAGCAATTTTTGTTGTACATTTTTCTGAATGTCAGTGAACTCGTCATTCGTACGTTCACTGTTGTCACTTTTGCTTTAACATGAAGTGCTTTCATGCCGTTGGACGGTAACACGTTTTAATACTTTCATTATTAAGTCGTTTAACATTATGTATCAAATCGGTAAGTTCGTGAACAGATATAAATAAGCGTTTCATGACATTTCAAACTCTTTGAATGTACGTTTGTGTTCTGTTAAGCATTGTAATGTAGTGTAATTATTAATAATGAAAGTTGTTCGAACGTGTTTCCAGCAGGATTCCAGTTTAATAAGCATCTGAGAGGCTTGTAGAAACTGTACCGGGAGGCATGTAAGCTCTTCCTTGTGATCTCTCAAAAAAAAAAAAAAAAGCTTTTGATTCATACTGCCATTTAACATGGGACCAATTTTTGTTGTACGTTTACACAGTTTACCGCCGCAATCATGCCACTTTAAAGACAAAAGTCTGTTCAAACGATTGTTTCCGAAAGCATTTAAAGCTCATCATCTGAGCAAATTACACCTGTTTCTCTCATCATCTCGCTCTCATCTCAGACCTTTATAAGACATCCATCCCTTCATACACCGAGAGGCCCTTCTCACAGCTGTATACAGATTTTTACAAATCAAATGTCACTTCCACCCCAACCACCCCCCCGCCACTGCTGTAAATACTAACCGACAACTATAGCTGACTTCATTCTGTCAAAGAATTCTTGTGTTCAATAAAATGAGAAAAATATTTGTCTGTTTCCACTGTTTTCTTGCACATGCACATCTGTTCTGGGCAGGATACTGGCCATTGAAACTTTAGGACATAATGAGACTATTAACTCTGTTTTCATAAGCGTGTTTCATAAATGCATGTTAATAGTTTCCTAACTTGGTAGAAGTGTTATTTTAGCATTGATACTAAAGGATTTATTCATAATTTGCAGTAGCGTTAATTTTTTTATATTTCAGCTTTTAATGTTATAGTTTTAGTAATCTTATGTGCTTTTGTCACTTTTATGTATATTTATTTTTAGCTTTATTTCTGTTTTAGTAATAATATAAGTATTTTAGTTAGTTTCAAGTTTTTCATCTAAAATATCCCTTTTATTTTATTTCAGTTAATGAATGTTTTTTTTATATATAATTTTAAGATCACTTTATATAAATTTGCTGACTCTTTTGATATAAAGATTAGTAATAAGTTTATTTTAAAAATGGTTTATTATGTAGGCTATTTGTTGTGCTGTTTAGAATTTGGCTGAAAATCCTAAAATAGGCTGTTTATTGTCAGTTTTATTGTGACTACTTATCCCCTATTCATTGTGTGACCTTGGGGCACATTGTCATAAAGGTCAATGTGTTTAATAAACTATGTCTGACCTGGGCAATTACAGAGGAAATGTTATTTTTCACATTTCTGGATTTCTCAGAAGCGGGTTAACTTCTATAACGGTGAATGAGAGAATCCATTAAATATATTTTTGTGATCCCATTTGCTCAAATAGCAAAAGAAAAACTACACAATAGTGTTTTCAATGTTCACAAATAGGGTGGAAAAATAGAGAGAGACTGATAATGGCAGTCAGAAGAGAGAAAGATGTCAATTATGTTATGTTGTTGTTTTTTGTAATTTGATGCAAAGGTAGGCTAATATACAAAGTATAGTGTTATACATGTAGCCTACATACATTTAAAATAAAAATATAAAAAATTTTAAACCATTTTGACCATTAAAACCGAGTCATCACAGTCTGTGAAAGGGTTAATTATTATTATTTGTATCCAAGACTACGTGATATGATATAGTCCTACAGAAACTGACTTTAAAAAATAAACCCACACTGAGAAATATTCACTGGAGTAAAAAGTGTGACAACCAGCCCATTCGTCTCTTTTACATAATGACCACCTTGGCCTTTGAAAAAGAAGGTGAAATATTAGTGCTATAATATTCTGGGTAACCAGATAGGCTATAAGTAATGAGTATTTTAAATGCTGTTTAGGATTCTTTTTTTCTCAGAGTAAAGCATCATCGCCATCAGATGGCGCACAAGACCACGTTACTTGACTTTCAACCTTTTTTTACAGTCTATGCTTTCAACACATTTAAAACTCGATCTGAATTCGTGATCTGACAACAGTCAGCTGTAGTAGGATACCTGCGAATAAACTGCCGTAAAAGTAGTTCATGACATGCAATTTGCGTCTCGAAAGCCACATTTCTCAGTCAATGTACAATCAGTGGTGTATTGTGTGGTTCTCTGATAATCTGGTAATTTAAAAAAACATGAAGTACATTGCTTTTTATGTGGATTTAATTGCGAAATCGCTGTAATCTCCGTCAAGAGTCCACATTTGTACTGTTGAGCGTATACGATAATATCCTGCATTGAGCATTTGCACTTGCACTTTGTTGTCCACTGGGTGGCACTAAAGCATCGCGTTAAATCATGTGTCGCAGACAGCCTTTGACTCACAACAGGCCCATTTTCTTAAAAACATAAAAGCAGTGTTTTGACACATATTTTGTGTATGTTTGCCATATTCGAACAGCAGGTCTGTTTCACCTCGGATCCAGTGAAAATGTGACGGTAAAATAGGAACTGGATGTAACATCACTTTCCTCTGTGGTTAGTCCAGAAATCTGCTTCTAATTCATAATGGCTTTGAATAGTTGTCTGTTTATGTAACATAAACAAAGTTAAAGGCTAGAGTCCAAGATCCAAAAGAGTTCGATAGGCTACAAAGTTTTATCAAATATCATGCTGTTCTAAACAATGGAACATCATCGCTATATGTCATTAGAATTAACTTTCACTGCTTGGTTTTTCATTACAGTACTTTGTTGTTTTTTTTGCAGCTAAATTTAGCACATGCATCATCACAGTGCTCACAAGTGGAGCTCCTCTGTGACTCCGGAGTTTCTGAGGTCCTGAAGGCCTGGTCATCATGCTGGGAGGTATTCCAGAAAACAGGTTATGTGACACACCCGTATATTTAAGATTAAGCAAGCAGATAACCTAGGCTTTTGGTCTAAAAAAAACCAAAGTAACTGTAAGTAGCCATAGCAACTTATTCTCTGAACATACCCTGCTCTGGATCAGGTTCTGTTCCAGGATTAGTTTACTTCAGAGCACATGCGTCACCTATGGGAACTCCAGCAGACATATACTGTACTGCCCTGGAGAAGATGTTGAGAATAGTGTAGGTTTGATCAACGCCTCAAATGAGTTGTGACAAAATGATCCTCTTACTTTTCAGTGATTTGAAATATACAAAAAAGGCATCATTATACATTTTGTTTTATTATACATTTTCATTTTATTCAACGGTTTGACTCTAGTGTTCATTGTAATACATTTGTGTGTTTATCTGGATTTGTCATTTATTTGACATTTATTTTATTGAAGAGAAATAACCCCTTGAGATGAACCATCTCGTTTCCGAGGGGGAAGTGGCTTTAAGTACTATGTACTTACATCGAAAAATAAGTACAATGTACTTATTGTGTTCATGTTGTATTGTCAAACACTTTTGCTGCTATTGAGATGTGATACTGGTAAGGTTAGGGACAGGTGTGGTGGTATGGGTCGGTATAAGGGTGGGTTAAGGTGTAAGGGAAGGGTCAACTGTGTAATTATACATGTAATTACATAAATTTATTATTTTTAAAATATATAAGTACAATGTAAAAACATGTATGTACACAATAAGTCCAGTGTATCAAATAATTAATTTCAATGTAAGTAGGCTACATAATTAAAGACACTTAATATAAAGCGGGACCAAATTTTTTTATTAGGTAGCCTACACCTGTTCAGTTCACAAATATCTAACCAGCCAATCACATGGCAGCAACTCGATCTGCTGAAGTTCAAACTGAGCATCAGAATGGGGAAGAAAGGTGTTGGTGTATTTTAGAAAGCGATCTACTGGCTTTTCACACAATATAGGGTTTACAGAGAACGGTCAGAAAAAGTGAAAATATCCAATGAGCAGCAGTTCTGTGGGTGAAATGCCTTGTTGATGCCAGAGGTCAGAGCGCTCAACATGCTGAACCTTGAAGATTTTTTATCATGTTAATTTAAAAATATATATTGTATAATATGACTTGTTGTTTATATTTGTTTTGTTTTTATTGTATTTATATGATATTTGTATTTTTGTAAGTGAATTCTTGCCATGAAAATAGCTTTGAATGCTGACATGGCATGAAATAAAATAATCTGAATCTGAATCTGCTGAACCTTGAAGCAGACGGCCTACAGCAGCAGAAGACACAGGTGCCATAGAACAGCAAACTGAGGATTCAGGATTCTGATGGTAGGATCAGAATTTGCCGTATAATAAAAACATGAAAGCATGGATCCATCCTGCTTTATTTCAACGGTTTAGGCTGGTGGTGTAATGGTGTGGGGGATATTTTCTTGGCAGCGTTTAAATGCCACAGCCTACCTGAGTTGACCATGTCCGTCCATTTATGACCACAATGTACCCATCTTCTGATGAATACTTCCAGGATAACCCGTCATGTCACAAAGCTCAAATCATCTCAAACTGGTTTCTTGATTCATTATATCAGATCTCAATCCAATAGAGCAACATGTGGTGGACCAGGAACCTCACATCATGGATGTACAGCTAAAAAATCTGCAGTGATGCGAACATGTCAATATGGACCGAAATTTCTGAGGAATGTTTTCAGCTCCTTGTTGAATCTTTGCCACGAAGAATTCAGGCAGTTTTTGGAGGCCGAAGGGGCTCCACTAGCAAGGTGTCCCTAATAATTTGGCCAGTGAGTATATTTTGAGAATGACCCATATCTAATTTCTGAGTTGGATTCTTATTCACCACTTAAAAGGCTTAAAGCCAGGTTAAGTCCATTAACTTATGTAAATGATCCTGGCAGGTTCCACTGAATGCTGTAATATAGAAACAGACTCAACGGGGGACCAGAGACCCCCATCGATCTGCGTACATGGAACCTGTGTAAGTTGTCATTATCTAAAGTGCCATTGAGTATTTGGGTATTTGCAATGAGTTTTTAAATCTGAGACCTGTTCATATCCAGTGGACAGAGGAGGCAGATGAAACTTTCTTAGGCATCACAGATTATCTGTGTAAGAGTTCAGTTTTATTTGATTAGTATTCACATTTTGTAAATCAAAGTAAGTAAGATTGCGCTGGTTGTAGGAACATCCCGTTCTGGAAGAACTTCCTTGACATTGTTTAAAGGAGCAATATGAGGCAGGCTTGTGTTACAGCAGCTCGTCTTTGCAGTAACAACCAAATTTGAAGAAATAGATTTCAATTAGGAGTATAGATTCTTCTTATTTTGACACAAATTAAATTTCCAATAGTCGTGTATATTTTGCATATGATATTACATTGCCCTAACATTGATAAAAAAAGCTCTAAAATATGCACACAGGCTCTTCGTCAGACGTACGGCTCGAAATGTAACTCATGTGTGAGTCTAATATTATTTAATTTTTTTGCATATTTTGGAGCTTTGGTGTGCCGACTTTTTTCTGTTTTTAACGAGCACCCAACCCTGAGAATATTTTTGCCGGTGATGTGCATGCGTGCTTTTGTCTTGTTTTTTCCTAACATTGGTTAACAAATTGATTTGACAAATTATAAATGATTTAACAAAGATTTACTAATGATCGCAGAAAAAAAAACTATAAATGTGCTTTCCTGTATGCCAGCTGAAACCCCTGAGCTGCTCATAAATCAATGTACCAGCTTGTTGTTTTTTTTTGCCATCCTATACATAAGCATGTACAGTACAAACATTTCAACATTTATCCATCATATAAACAACTCAATCTCTGCTTTCCACAATACGTGTGCCACTGTCGTTGCTAAATCAAGCACATCTTAGTTTATTTGTGGTTTAAGGATTTCTATTTCATCATTGAAAGCCACTCCTTTATTCTAATCTCGAATGGTCTCAAATGAATTCTGTTACTGTCATTTTTATTCTGAGTTCTGTTCAATGTGTCTTTGGTTATCATTGATATTGTAAAGTGTAACCAGATGTAGTGTATTTTGTGTATTTTTTTTATTATTATTGTTATTTTAGTATTATATCATCTTCAGTGTATTGCTTTATTTGAATTATTTCACCATGACTTTCCTGTTAGACCCATGCCATATTGGGAAATAAACTCCTACATCTAGCACTGCTCCTCCTCCTTCTTCTACCTGGCCCATACAAGTTCTTCTTGTTCTCACAGAAGAATGCTGTTGTCCCATCAGATTAAGCATGAGCCGCGGTCGTGGCCAGTCCCGTCCCTCTCTGGCAGTCGGCAGACAACATTATGTAATGCTGGTCCCTTAAATGGTTTGGCTATTGCCAAACACATGACATATGGTCTATCAAAAGGCTGATTTTAATATTTCCTGTTTAGATGCGCTCACTCTAAACTCCTCAAGATGTTGACGCAATGAAAAAAAGTGGCTTTCGAACATTTATTTTGGTTGAATCCACTGCCATATGGTTTAACGTGGCTTTCTTCTGGACCGGAGCCATACGCGAAAACATTGGCATCACTTTTATCTCACTCTCTCTCTCTTTCTTCTTCAATAACAGCCAACACATACCAGCAGATTAGAGGCCCCTATAGTCCTCCCAACCCCCGGTACTTAACAATGGTGTTAGCTGGAGCCATACAGCTGGTCCGGTCCTGGGTGGATCTCACACACAGCCTCAATCTGAGCAACATGCTTCCTGTTACTGGAATTATACTGTAAACACTTGCTGTTTATGGCTGGAAAGGATAAATCTGACGTTTGATCAAATCAACACTTGGACGGTTACCACTCATTTACATAACACAGTAAAAAAATAGAGCGGCCTTGTTTAAACGGATTAGACCGGATTGAATAACACTTTTAAATGACATATTTTAGTGGGACCTGTGTGTTGGAAGTAACTCTGCTTTCTGCTTGGAGTTCTCTGTTTGGTTTTGACTGCCTGCCCAGGCCCACGCTGTGAAAGCCAATGTGCATTCCAGCTGAGAACATTCTGCTTCGTATCCTCCTCCTTCTCTTTAAATCATTCTCCTGTCATAGCGTTCGGAATTATTTGCTTCTATTTTTCATTCCAGTTCATCCACGTCAATGGACCTCATAGTCATCCTTGCTGCTCTAGCTCTCAGAGGGATCTGAGAACGGCCGTCACCTTTTAACCCGAAGAACTGAAGAGGATCTAGATGGAAAATACATGTCGATCTCTTGTAATTCAGAGTTTTAAAGTCCAGTTTGACAAAGCAGCTATTATAAATCAGCGTGGTATACATGCGGTCAATCATTACAGCTTGCGATTCATTGACAGCGATGCAGAAGTCGTAACTCAAACAGAAACGAGAGACAGTCCAGTACTTTGATATATAGCATCTCCATTAAATGGTTGTTCAACATCTGTTAGAAGACCAGCTGGTACTCAGGGAAAATAGCAAGCAGGGGTTTCTATTAAATTAGCCTCTGTTCTCTATAAATGGGATTTGTTAGTCCCTTTTATCTCTCTCCAAGTGTAACTTTAAAATAACATTTAAAAAAAAAAAAAAATCTAAGTGTTTTATTGTTATTATTATTATTTGCATCAAATTTTCTATTTCAAAGTTCTGGGGAAGAGTATTTGTGGAACTGTAAGTGTTAACTGTTCACCATAACTTAACTAGCAATATCGCAGAGCAAGTAAGGTCCTTTATCACGATTTTGGCCGACAGTAGTCACGGCTTTGCTGCACGATTCAGACCAACAGCATGCAATCATATATACAACATATACAACAGTTCACTAAGCAAGATGTTAATATTCAAAAAAATATACACAATATGGTAACACTTTAGTTTAGGGTCCATTTCTCACTATTAACTTGTTGCTTATTGGCATGTTACTAGGATTTTATTGTTAAATAAATGGCTATTAAATGGCTGTTTATTACTGATAAAGCACATATTAAGGCCTTATGAACTTATTCTACATCCCTTAATCCTACCCAATACTCAAATTTAACAACTGTCTTACTTACTACTTACAAGCAATTAGGAGTTTATTGAGGCAAAAGTCGTAGTTAGAGTTAGTTATTTTAATTGTGAAAATTGGACCCTAAACTAAAGTGTGACCCACAATATTGCCAGTTACCTTTTCTGTTTTTGCCATGCCAAAGAAAATAGTTTTAAATGAATTACTGTTGAACATCTCTGAGCAACTCTCAGTGGTGCTGCTTGGTTCCTGAACGAATCACGAAATCGGTTGAACGAATTATTCAAATGTTCCACTTTTAAGAACCGTCACTTCTTTGGTCTGTTTATGAAAGCGAAAACACAGGATTTAGCAAGTAACACATTTACAGAGTTATTTTTTTTAAATAAGTAACACAAGTTACTTTGTTTTTCCTTTTATTGACTGGCTTTACTGATCTCTTCAGTCCCCGTGTTGAGAAAATATTTTCTCGTCTTACTTGTCTCACAAAAACAGATTCAGTATTCCTCAAAATGAATAAAAACAGTAAAATGCAAAGCTCAGAATATTATTAAAAAAAAACTGCAATAATTAAATAGGTTAACCTGTCCCCCTGTGGTGAAAATCAAGTTTTTAATGTTGTTTATGTGTCTGTGTGGTGTTTTTAATATGCTTTAAGACAAGCATGTGCAAATTCGTAAGCCAACACCATTGCTGCTTTGAAATTGAAATAAATAAAGGTGACTTGGCTTGACTTGTTGAATTTTCTTCTCCAGCATCCTATTCGTCTGCAATCCAGAATGTCAGCACAGCTGAAAGGTGTGTATGAGCTGCGCCCTCTACTGTACAGGTGTACATTTGTATTTTCTTCAGCTTGAGGCTTATTCATTTAGCTTTTGGTGTGGTACCAAAAGATCAGGTAAGATAAAGTAATGCAAAAGTAGTAAAAGTAAAAGTAATTAACTTTGGAATATGGAAATATGGAATATGTTATATATATTATTAAAATATGGAAAGCGAATTATTTTACCATAAAATGTAACGCAATTGGTTATTTTTTTAGCGAGTAACACTAATTTATTTTCTTTCTTTCTTTCTTTCTTTCTTTCTTTCTTTCTTTCTTTCTTTCTTTCTTTCTTTCTTTCTTTCTTTCTTTCTTTCTTTCTTTCTTTCTGTTGTCTAGTTAGAAATGTAACATTTTGTACCAGGTCAATTTTGTTTGTTAATTTTCCACTGTTCAACAAAGTTCTAACAAAAAAATAAAATAAAACATCCATTCCTGATTGAATCAGTGATTTTGAACAAATCGGTTGAATGAATGATTTGAAAGCAGGGAAGGTGATTTGTACAAGAAATATTTTTTGTTATGCTGGTTGAAAGTCTCTACACATTCTGATAGCAGTCACCACATGTAAGTTAAGAGGTTTATATGTGGAGGGCGTAGGATCATAAAATGTTCGTCCAATCATTGCATACAATGTCCTAAACCTGCCTGTCAACGTATGTATTTCCATACCTTCGCACACCCTGTGCGTTTCATGCTATGCAGAGTTGGAAAGACTTTTACAGTTCCTCCTAAACCAAAACAACCACCTTATGCTGCATTCATGCCATACTTTAATTTGTAAGAGATGAAAACCCGTCATATTATACTCGAAGCGATTCGTAACTCGAATTTATGCGTTTCATTGGTAACACTTGAACACTATCAACGGCTAAATGAATCAGCAGCAGTCAGGTGGTGCAGGTCAGTGCTTTTTTAGTTTGTTTATGTTCATTATTATTGTAATAGTATGTGCTTTGGGACATGAGGTACTGTAGTTTAACGTCGTCTCTTGTGACGCTTTTGTTTGCTCCCTGCTGAATTGAGTTGAGTGAATGATTCAAATGACTCACTTATAAGAAGTCACTCACTTATCAGTGTTTTTGAACAAATCTTTCTATCAAAATCTTTTTGATAAAAAAAATTACCGTAAAATTAAAATGGACAATTCTTATTTTTTTATGGAATATTGCTGTATTTATTATAAATGATTTATCTGTACACATCATTAGATTTTTTAATTCATGTGCCCTTGTAATCTTGAATCAAAAAAACGTTCCCCTCGGTTTTGCAAGACGTTTCTTACATATATTTACTTCTCTGATGATGTGTTTACTGGCATGAGGGCGGGACAACCTGTCACATCACAACAATTGCAAACCACAACGATCCATTTCATTCCTAATGGACAAAATTAAGTCCCACCCTACATTTTTCCTGTTTGAGAAGCCACAAGGGGAGAAAAGACTATCGCAACTTACTTTTCATGCCAAGTTTAATCAAAATAACTTCCCCTCTTGCAACAACATCTCATCTGCTCTCTGATTATGTGTTTATTGACAACCTGTCAATCGCAGTCCACTTAGTGTTATATTGATGTAACCTGCATAAAGAGTCACTGAAAAATCCCCACCACTAATAAAGATACTAACAGTCTTTCTGAAACAGGAAAACACAAACAGTCGAAGTGATTCAAACAGTTTTTTGGGGGGGGGGGGGGGGGGGGGGGGGGGGGTTGTGATCCAAACAGTAGAAAGTCCCAGGAACGACATTCAGCCAATCAAATTCCTACTGGAACTAGCTGTTGCATAAGAAGATTTACAGTTTTTATTTTTTAGCTGAGCAGGTAATGATTTTCTTTGCAGACCTGCAGTGTAAATTAAAGTGAATGCTAATAATGTTAATTCTAAATCATGTTCAAATGCTCCCATGGGCTGCAGCAGAATTACTGTACAGTGAGAAATGTTTATAGTGCATCTATTTGCATTATTGATGGGAATGAGGCTCATTTGAATATCACTGGACACAGACCCAGCCTAGTAAATCTACAAGACTCCGCTGACTAATATGTTTAATTAGAGGTGATATATTACAGCTTATTAATTATTTACAGAAACAGCAATCATGTCTGCAGTCATAGGGACAAAGAAAATGAGGATCAGAATAAAGAAGGTGAGGTAATGAAGGTACCAAAATAAAATGGAACAAATGAGAAACGAAGAGCTGGTGTGCAATGCCGAGTATATTCCGCTCTCTGTCCTTTCTGCCGTGACGTTTCCCGGTATGTGCCGTAGATCTGAAGGGAATGCAGGAGGAGAGACGTGAATCCGATATCCTTGAGCGGTTAAAGGCCTGTGTGCCTCCGAAACCGCTGTGAAAGGTGGACTCGGCACTGGAGAAGAAAAGCAGCGGCCTCGCAGGGATTAGCCACAGGAGATTCCCTGTGGATAGCTGTCCCTTTTTTCCCAGGGACACTGTAATATGATTACTCTGTTGTTTGCGCCCGGTCCAGTGGTTAAGCACTATGGAGAGGAGGGTTCGGCCACCTCCAGGATGGACAATGAGAGAATTTTTTGGAGGGAAAGTTGGAATTCTGCTTGACTGAGGACAGCTGGGGTCTTACACTTAGAGAGGAGAGATGAGAAAAAAGTGCCCTTTTCTTTAGCTGAATGAAAGGCAGCTGTATGGTTGCTCTGTACCACTGCGATCAGCAGAGGTGCACCAGGCAGGGTCAGCAGGGCTCTTTGGATCTCTACAGAGGCCCCGGGCTCCCCTCCTGCACCCCTACTGTTACACAGAGGAAAGGCATTCTCCGACAGACGTCATCGCAAATGTTTATCTGTACAAATAACAAACAGTTTTCCTTGTTGCCCTTTTGAAAAGCTCCGGGACATGTTGTTTGCGAAAAATAAATACTGTCGAATTTCGTCACATGTGTTTCATTTCTTTCCAATTAGTGAGTGTAAGCACACTCAATCCAAGGCTGCAACCAAATGTAATAGTTTAAGAATCGGGGCCCTGATCGAAGCTGGTTAGAGGTCTATCATGCTACTATATATTTAAGGCCTTGAATGATGGAGTGTGTGTGATTTTTAATTTTCTTCAGGCACAAGATTTCTGAGCGCAAGCCTTGGTCAGCACGGTTTGTTTGACAGGCCTGTCATTAATCATCATTGGCATTGTTTAAACTGTATTGAGTGTCCAGGTCTTGTTCAACAGGAGGACAATAGTTTCTCTAAGCTGCTTCAGACCTGAAAGAAAGTTTATAAAAATGTCCACCCAATTGAAACTGCAGGGAAGCTCCTTTTAAAAGGGGTTAGTATTCATTAGAACACTCTGGTTAAGGGCCCGGGCCGCTCCAATAAAAGGAAGCAAACCACCCACAACCCTGATGGAAAAGTACACCTATGATGGACAGCACATTCTCATCACTTCGGATAATTTTGAAGCAGCACAAATGTGCTTTCTTTCCATTCATTTAAGTGATGATGTCCTGCCAAGTGCTAAATTTAATCAGAGTTTTACTACCAATTTTTAAAAGACAGTAATCAAGAGACGTTTTTTTCTATTTAAAGCTTGTGATTAATGACGACACAGTGTATGAAATATTGAGATGACCCTCTCAGTACCTCTTCAGATCATTTGGTATTATCAGTCATTAGGATCAGATGAGCCCGTTATGGGGAAGAAAAGAAGATTGAAGATTAGGTGTATGGGACAGAGGTCAGAAATGGAGAGACGTAGAGTACAAGTGAATCGACATATGATGTGAAAGAATGACTGTATCTGTAACTCAGTTATTCATAAAATGTTTGAATTTATGTCAATGAAATGTATGACATAATCATGTCAGATACATTTAAACTACAACATGAAGCCTGGCGTATACGATTCATGGTCTATAACTGTGATGTGATATTTGTTTAATAAATTATTTTATATTTTTTCTGTTATGTAGGCTAAATTTACATAATTTATATGTTCATGTTAAATGGATAACAGCATCAGGGAACTACAACAGCCGTTTAAAATCATCTCTTAATATGAATAGTTATGACAAGCGGTCCTCTGTATATTTTTCATGTATTAAAATATGTTACATTCATGCAGACAGGATTCATGTTGACAGGAACAACACAAAGCATACATAACTTTTGAATGAGCAAAATTATTTGTATATTATTTTAATAACTGTAAATAAAACTGAAAACCTCAAACTTACACAAAGAAATGTGTGTGTGTGTGTGTGTGTGTGTGTGTGTGTGTGTGTGTGTGTGTGTGTGTGTGTGCGTGTGTGTGTGTGTGTGTGTGTGTAGTGTAATTTTACCATACCTTTTTTTTAAGTAAAAAATAGCAAATCATCTTATAATTTAAAGTGAAAAGTCAGTCGTAAAGTGACATTCCGAAAATTCCCTGTTTGACACTTCAACATTTGATGCTTTTTAATTGTATTTATTGTTTCTTCTTAATTTTTTGTTATGTACATTAGGGTTTTATTTTAAAATCGTATGTTGTTAAATTAATATGTATTGCATTAAGTGTCATGATGTATAACCATGATGGTGTTTTGGCAACATGGCCGTGTTAGTTCAGCAGAAAAGGTAATGTTTGATAATGTTTTTTTGTTTGTTTATCAGAGTTTTAACTACACTGGTTGTTCTGTAATATGTTTACATTTCCCTATATTTTTACGTAAGTATTCTGGCAACCACATGGGGGGGGGTTTCTGTAAAAATTACAGATTTTCTTTTTTTCCGGGTACTGATGTTACATTTATTGAGTGTTACAATTATACCTGCTCTCCTCCAAGTCTGCATCCCATCTTGCAAATACAAAAGAGTAATCAGTGGCTGGAATGTGTCTGTCCAAATATATAGAGCAGTCAGAGATTGTGAGATCTGTGACCTCTGAGAATGAGATTCTTGTCCCTTGAAACCAGTAAAGGGTTACCAGCACAGTTCCATTGTTCGGCCTGCTGATACCACATCAGTATTGATCAAGGGATCACCTTGTCATTTAACCAAACAGGTATGAGGCTGGAGGGAGAGTGGTGGCAAATATGCACTCAGCAGAGTAAACGGCTCTGTCAACGTGACTATTTCAATCCATTAACAAAGAGAATGCCACCCATTCTTCTTAATGAAAAGAACACTTAATGCTGTAAAAAGTGTGATTAAGTGCTGTTCCTAAACCAAAAATGTAAGAATAAATAAATAAATCAATAAAAATAAAATCAATTGCTCCGTCCCACACACTATATGGGTCAAATCATAATGAACCTATGCAATTTGGAAAATGTCTTAAATGTAAGCCCAACTCTAAACATGCAGTTGGCTCAGATATGTTAGCCTTTATGCATGATAGCATACTTACGGGATGAAAGGTCTCAGAAGGAATTTGTAGCCATGCACAGGGAGGGGCATTTTGTACAGGAGAAAATCCAGCCAAGGTCAGAGGTAGAGGTCAGAGGTCATGGTGGCAGGCCCCCCAAACCATAAGACACCCCCAGGATTAAACAAGTGTAAAAAGAGCCTATTCAGTCAAAGCCTTGAGTGAGATTCACAAAGATCCACTGTTAGCTAATATATCTTTCATGAGCAAAACCTTTAGGGCATGTCAGTACCACACCCCAGTACTTCACTAATGATGATTTATATATGCGAATATGAACTATGTGGATATATAGGCAGCAAACATCTACTCTTAGTGCATTCAGAACCATTTCAATTGTGTTATGCATCGTAGTATGTGTAATTACATTAAAATATAAGTGTCAGCAACTGTATGCTGCAAAGCACTCCTGCAGAGCCAAGGCCAATGAATTGCACATATATGCAATTCTTTCAGAAAAGAACAAGAGACTAAAGAGTTAGATTTCTAAATATGAATGATTTTAACGTGTGCTACATATAAACATATATGCGATTCATACATTCTTGGAATTACTTTACAGATTTCACTATTTTCAAACCTGTGTTGGCTTGTGCTTTCCACTTTTGATTATAAAAATGTTAGTGTATAATTTCAGTCTTATCCAGTAAAATGTGGATTAGATGGAGATTAGGGCAGTGTCTTTGTATTTATCCCTAAGTAAGCCAGCACAGCAGGCAGCTCAAAGGTGATGGCACTCTATGATCTCCCATCTCTCGTGCAGATTCTCCACTGTTTCCCTCCATTCCCTGTCTGCAGGCTGTCATGCTCTGCAGACAGGGTGGGAGAAATTGCACTGAAAATATGATTGACAATCACTGATGGCAGTTGGAAATGAATGAGAACATTCAGTTTGCCATATTTTACTGAAAGGTAGTCTGCATGGTTTATTTTGCCTAATACTATAATTTAGTCTATTTTTTAATATATTCTACCAAGAAATGTTGTTTGACTATAAAAACGTTTAATTAAACTTTTTTTTAAATACATAAGATATTAAAGAATATTATATTAAAAATACGTAAGATTCATGTAAGATTCAAATACGTAAGATACGAATCATTTCTCTAAAGATCAATTTCTTTTCTCAAAGAGGATAAAATACTTTTAAATAAAAAAGAGCTTGTCTTTAAGTAATTTCACAAAAAGGAACTGAGTTAACTAGCTCATGGCTGTCATCATAAATACTGTTGGATATATAATACTATGGATATTTGTTTTATTATTATTATTATGTTCTTATTGGTAACACTTTACAATAAGGTTTAGTTACCATTAGTTTACTACTTTAACATGAACTAAGAATTAACAATACAGCATTTATTATCTTAGTTAATGTTCATTTCAACATTTACCACATTATTGAAATCAAACATTGTATTTGTTAACATTAGTTATGCACTGTGAACTAACATGAACAAACAATGAACATCTGGACTTTTATTAACTAACATTAAAACAAAGTTAAGAAATACCGCACTTAAAAAAATATTTTTGTGATTTGTTATCACATAATATTTTCTTTTAACAAATCAATTTACATGTTTCAGATAACAATATTTTAGGTTTCTGTTGATTAAACTAATATCATTGCATTAACTAAATTTTTTTATTTCAATTAACATTTTTTTAAGGCAGCCAGGTTACTTAATTTTTTAAGTTACACCAACAATAACTTTATACCGTGTGTAATGTGTTGCTCATTGTTAGTTCATGTTAGTTAATGCATTGATCAATGTTACTAATATAAGACCTTATTTTAATTATTTGTATTATTAGTAGTATTATTATTTGTAGTATTTAGTAGTAGTAGTATTTATTTAGGTCGAGCAGATTTAGAATCAAGTGTTTTATTGGCTCAAGCACACAAGAAGAAATTTGGCATGGCAACAAAAGCTTCTGGTAGCCTAAAATCTTATGAATAAAAGTTTTATTGCCATATATGGCTCCATGAAGAACACCCTTTTGGAACCTTTATTTTTAAAAGAGTAGCCATATAACAGCTAAACGAGAATTACAGTAGGCTACAAAAAAAAAACATTTACGTTTACTAACATAATTATACAAAACGTTGCTTGCAAGAATGTGTAAAAATAGTGGATATTGCACTTATTGGTTTGCTATAGTCTAAATATAAATTTACATATCGCACAGAACTTTAATATTTCAGTCGGCGCAGAGCTCATTGAGAAGTTAGTCGGCTGTAGAAGTAGTAGCAAAGGTGATGATGCTTGAAGGTTAATGATTAAAGCCCAAACGCTGTGATAGATAGTGTCCCAGACACGCTGGCCTATATTCGACAGCCCCCTAGGTGTCTCACTTTAGCAGTGTTTGTCAGGACTCCGGCGAGGATGTGCGCTGACGTCACCGCAGTGTTGATTTGCTAAGCGGCGAGCAGAGAGGAGTTAGTGCGCGCGCGAGAGAGAGAGCGGGTACTGTGAACTGCGTTACTATGCTACAGTCCTAATAACTGCACGCTCGGAAGCCAAACGTGCAACACAGGTGAGGTGAGTACAGGCGCGCACCTTTAAAACACCCACAGGTCCTGACATACCCCTCTGTCTGTGTGTTTTCACTTTAGGGAAATGTTCACATTAAGAGATAATCCGCGTTGTGTTGATCAGATGTGTTTGCGCGCAGCATCACATCAAGTTACAGTGTTTCTACTGTTGCTTCAAGTGAAGGTGAATTATGAGAGTGCACCGAAAAGTAAAAGTGTGACTGTCAGCGTTGTGCAGGCTCAGGGCAGCTGATGGTTATGGCTGTTTATGTTCATCTTTACACATGTGGAGGAGATGTTATGTTGACGTAAGCGTGTGTTTTAGTATTCGGGGGACGTGAGGTCTGCTCGCGCACCAGACAGTGACGTGCTTCCATGTGCTTTATTCTCAGCGTGACCGCTTCAAATTGAACGCTTAGACAGTTTAAATATGCCATAACTGAAGAAGTTTGCCGTTGGTCAAACAGTTATCGGGTTTTTGATTATTATTTTGGTTGTCAGTAGGTCTGATTTTTAAATCAGCGCCACCGTGGTGCGTGTCACTGTCTTTCAAAATGAACTGAATTGTATTGGTTGTGTTTTTGTTTTTGTTTTGTTTTTAAGTGAAATTACTTTTTTGTTTTTCCTATGCTTGTTTTATTCCAATATTGAAATCGATTAGTTAAACCCAAACGCTATTTTGCTTGGCCTCCCGATGTATCTATGAAATAACAGGCGGGTCCTTTAACTTAACGTTCAATTGATTCACGTGTGAATAGCCTAGTCGAATAATCATGAATTGATCAGTCAAATGAGCTCTGCCTGGACTTTTCATTGATCTTTTTATCGTATATGAGGTAGATAGCTGTAATCACAGCAGTAGTTGAATAAAAGGAATATGTATTGGTCGTTTCTTGACTGTTTGAGTTGTACAGTTCGCGTGCGTGAACTGGCCTCATTATAGGATAGCATCTCATCAGTTAACTGCACTTCAAAGAAACTGTATTCAGTTCTCACTTATTACTCGTCTTCCTGTATTCTCAGGTCATTTAAATGGCGTGAACCCCATGGAATATATTTCTCTCCTCTCGTCCTTTATCATAACTTTCCCTTGTTTGCTTTCAAAGACGGTAGCCTACATTTACAATGAAAAAGCCGGTCTTTTACCGCTAAGATAGTCAACACAAGGACTATTAGATTGCAGTTCTTTGGTGAGGCTTTTTGTTGATATGAATTCATATATTTTATTTTAATGTATGTGATAATGTCATTAAAGAAATGACTTCCTCTCCGCTCTTACCAAATGTTACCGGTGGATCTTCCTCGGATTATGTTCACCCAAAAGTGATCTTATTCAAATGCCACGGAAATGTTTTTGTTATAATAGTGTTAGGTTGTTGAACAAAGTACATTTTAAACGTCAAATTATAGCTAGGGTGTATTTTTATTAGGCTAATAAATTGTAAATGTAATGATAAATGGCCAACCATGAGCTTTTTTGTTTGACAAATTGACAGTTTTAGTTTTTTTTATCATTTTTTATATTGTATGTGCTTTATCTTTAAAATATTATATAGCATATCTCAGAAAAATGACACATCTGTATATAATTTACATATGGCACATGGACGTGTATTTAAAATAAAAATGGCATTTTGATGTGTTTTAGGAGCTCTGAGCTGTTTTGTGTCATCCTCTGTTCCAACTATTCCTGGCAACAGCTTGCCTCACTCTCCATGCTCCGCTCAGTATCCCTGTCTGTGATGAGAATACTGAATAAGATGCCATTTCATTTCAGGAGGCTGTTGATGGGCTTTGTGAGGCGAGCTCTAACACATAGAAACAAAGGCTTGATTACTGTCAGCATTTATTGCACTAAAGCCAAGTTTCCCCGTTTCTCATGTAGGCCACTTGTCGTTTTGGTTTATTTTGTGCGATTCGACAGACTTGTGGTCGGATTTTGCACTTGTTTCTTAGGAATCTGTTGCTGAAATATTCTTGCCTATTAAACGATGATTTATTTTTAACAGTACAGAGTGCACCGTAAATATAATTATGGCATTTTTTTTTATAATGGAAAATTTTGAATGATCAGTGTTAATTTAGAAACAAAGAATAAACATTGAGACTTTGTTGCATTTAACTGTGGGCCTCTTTCATCTCTTTCTAGATTGACCTTATCTTGTTTACAAAGATAACTGAACAGACTGCTACGTGGAAAGAAAGACTCATGAGTTGGCCGTGTGGATTTCAGAGACGTTATGGATTTGACTAAAATGGGTATGATCCAGCTCCAGAACCCCAATCACCCCAATGCCCTGCTGCACAAGGCTAATCAAATGCGCCTGGCCGGCACACTGTGTGACGTGGTCATCATGGTGGACAGCCAGGAGTTCCACGCTCACCGGACCGTGCTGGCCTGCACCAGTAAGATGTTTGAGATCCTATTTCACCGCAACAGCCAACATTACACTCTGGACTTTCTCTCACCAAAGACCTTCCAGCAGATTCTGGAGTATGCCTACACTGCCACGCTCCAAGCTAAAGTGGAGGATCTGGATGACCTGCTGTACGCAGCAGAGATCTTAGAAATAGAGTACTTGGAGGAGCAATGCCTGAAGATACTGGAGACCATCCAGTCCTCAGATGAAAACGACACAGAGGTCAACATGAATGATGGTGGCACAGAAGACGACGAGGAACGCAAGGGACGGCACGGCAGGAACCTGGCGGGTTCGAAAAAGCATTCCGTGGAGGAAGGCGCCTACGTGTCGGCTGCCCAGCAAGCACTTGGGCTGCCAGGAATGGTGGATCAGAGTCCCTCTGTCTCCACTTCCTTCGGCCTCTCCACCATGAGCCCAACCAAAGCAGCCGTGGACAGTCTAATGAGCATCGGCCAGTCTCTCCTGCAGAGCACCATGCACCCCGGCGTGGGTGCCGAACATCCCCTGCATGGCAACTCCCACCCCATGATGGGAGAGATCAAGACGGAGATGATGCAAGTAGATGACAGCAGAGAGCATGAGAGCTCTAAAGCCATGGAGTCCAGCGCCTCCAGCAACGGCGAGCGCAGCGGAGAGTCCGACAAGAACCGAGATGGGCCCGGCACCCCTACCAGGAGCAGCGTGATCACCAGTGCCCGTGAGCTGCACTATGTCAGGGAGGAAGGTGTGGGCGACCAGCAGGCTGAGGTCAGCCAAATGGGCTTGGAGGCCATGGCGGGGATGACCGAAAAACACTTGGCGTCACTCTACGGCATTCCTCCCAACCACAAGAATGAAGCGATGCTCTCTATGCCCGCTTCCATGGCCTCATCCTTGCACATGTCCCCAGCTCTGGCCATGTCCATGGACTTCAGTGCCTACGGGGGCTTGTTGCCTCAGAGCTTCATCCAGAGGGAGTTCTTCAATAAGCTTGGCGAGTTAGCTGCCGGGATGAAGCCTGATGGCCGTGTCCCGAACGAGCGCTGCAACGTGTGTGGTGCCGAACTGCCTGACAATGAGGCCGTGGAGCAGCACAGGTAAGCTACCGTTTTCATTTTGTACATCTAGTTGGTGTGCGTAAAAGCATGTTGTAGTTTTTGTCTCCACTGGCAAAGGCAGGGTCCCTAATTCAATTAGTTTACTGCGCTCTGTGAAACAAAGGACCACAAGGTGCCCATTTTTAGAAATGCTTTTGATTAAAGAACTTGGTTGCAGAGAAATGTTAGTGGAAGATGAGTCATGATGGTTAACTGTTGATTGCTTATCATCTTTCATGCTGGAGGTCAATTTGCTTAACACTCTGCCTGCGGTGGATATGAGAGAGAGTGATTGCAGAGCTGATTTACGCACGTATATGTTTTCCTCTCGCTTTGCCCTTATCAAGAAAAATCGCTCTTCAGCTAAAATAACATTTGAAAGGAGTGAGGGAAAAATTGTTTCAATCAAGTTGCAATATAACTATTTGAAACCATTTAAAATGTTGCATGAAGAATCACTCATACAGTTAATTCATCTTGAAAATGAATGTATTCTATAAACAGAAAATACAGTATAAATTAGGTGCCAATTTGCCAGTAGTAATGTTGACAATTTATAATAAAAGAAAAATTCTTTTTTATGACTGTAAGAAATTGGTTTAAAAAAAAAAATAATTATAGGCTTTTGGCATGCTCAGTAGTGTATATTCTTCATCTTTACTGTAAGTTGTCATTTTCAGATATATTGCCATAACTGCACACACAAGACAAGGCATTCCCAGTGTAGTGAAGAAAAATAATTATTTTTAACTTGGTTCCTTTAAGTGGGCTGTCTGTTTGTCACGGCTCCCAGGCGTTGGGTGCTGATCACTTCCAGGCCTGTGTTGGTGGCTGCCTTAGTGGTCCTGGAGAGGCTCTGGCTGAGCCCATTAGCTGCACCTGGAGAGGGGACAGGCTAATGGGAAGCAGCCTCCCCACCTACCCCTTGACCCCCATGGTGTGGCCAGTGATGAGTAGGCCAGCCTGGGCCCCAGCCACCCGGGACAAGGAGGGCCTTATTAGCTTTATGAGTAGAGCAGACTGTCCAGCCCAGGAAATGAGGAACTGTGTGTAGGACCCGGGCCGACCTCCCCAGTGTAACCTTTTGGCCACTTGACTGGCCTCTGGTTTTTGTCAGTGTGACTTGTGGGGGTGTTGCAAGGAGCTGACATGAGGTGAGGAAATCCACGGCAGACGTTATCAGCTTTTGAAGGCCGTAGCCGCACCCTTGTTGCACAGAGTGTTGCTGTCGACTAGACGAGGCTTGAAGGATTCATATTCAATATTTTAGAAGTGGACAAAACATTTACATTTATTCAATTTGTCCTAATAGCCTATCCAACAATATTCATAGTATAAAAAGCTATGATTCTTGTTACTGGACTAAGAAATAGCTTATGACTCGAATGAGGAGCTGAATGCGTTTATTCTGTCATGAAGGAGGCTGTTCAGTTGCTGTCTAGCGGAGAGAATTTTGATGGGATAAAAGATAAAGTTAAAGTGAGCCAGTCATGCACATCTTGGAGTCAATTGCAGTGAGGTGCAATAAGATTATAAAGCAGCGACTGTATGAAAAGGCATTGAGGGAAAACACCACACATGTGTCTATTCAAAGAGATATTGATTATGTAGGTCCTGCTGTAGTCTGTACAAACCATAGTACGTTATTTTGATAATTGTGTGAGTTTTAGTGCCGCTTGTTAAAAGGATTTCAGTAGATCCGCAATACTGCGGGTTTCTTAATGACAGGCCCAGGATTGAGAAAAAAATGGTTTGAGCGTTCGTCCTTAATCTGTTGGAATGCACAACGGTGAAAGTTCATCTGAGGATTCAGTTTCAGTCCAAATATTCATGCGTCTTTGGAAGTGCTCAAGATGGCATTAATAAATCCCTCTTAATTACCTTCATTATTCCCTGAGTGAAAAATGTTCATTCAACCTTATGAACTTTAAGGTTGGTGTTTATCTTTCAACAGAATAATTGACAAGCCGTGTTAATTTAAAAGTTCTCTGTGCTTGTGTGAATCATCGAAATAAGCGCGTTGGCATGTCAGATGTTCCGAATTTGACTAAAAAGGATGCCGCAGTTTCCAAAACAGTCAGCCAGTGACATGTAATTGAAGTAGTTTAAGCAGCACTGTGTTGAGATTGAGATCCATATAGTTATTTGATTTGGTACATTAAAGGTTCTTAAGATGGTCATGTTTCAGTTTAAATTTACATCATATCTTCACAGGACTAATTCATTGCTTCCAAAAAAAAAATCTAAATGACGCATGACAGTGATAATAGATTTGAATGTCAAATCATAAAAATTCTGATTATATTAGATCCTTCCCAATTCTTATTTTATGCCAGAGATATCTGTTAGATGTACTTATCTACTTTACACTTTTTGAAGTTGCAATGATCTTCCTATTTTTAATAAAAGGAATGTGTCAGATTTGCCATGTTGAGGTTTCCTTTTTAGAGGTTTTTTTTCATCACAGTTCTTGACGGCTTGGAGCAGACGGGGCGGCAGCTCTTGTGACTAATTACAGATTATTTTGCAACATCTTGTGCCAGGGTTCCAGCCATCTCTAGCTCTCTACTTGAAAAATATTTCTATTTGAGAGTTCGTTTAGGGCAAACAGGTCAAGCTAACGTCCGTAATTGTTTCCAGATTAGGCAACAATCTGTGTGTGTGTGCGCTCGCATTTGGGAGCGAATGCATCAGTAAGTGCTTGTTTCCTGTATAAATTTAGCTTTCTGCATTCATTCCCCATTGCCCTGGGTTATGTCATAATTCATAAAGTTCTGAATGATGTGCATCGCTTCCAAAACCATGCGAGTGTCAAGACTATCCTATTAACTAGACCACTGGAGTAATCTTGTAATATCTGGAGTAGATGAATGTCTGAGGGTTGCCTAAATGAACATGTTTATTTGTATTTCAACCACCCAGAGTTCCCTACAGGAGCTAAATCGAAGCGCGGTAGTAGATTTTTTTATATATTTTTTTATTATATTTTCATTTTTATTTTTTTACATTTTGCAAAGGAAAACCGTTTGTGGTCCTTTGACGCATGGAAACTTATTACAGAAATATTTCAGCAACCTGCCAAAAAGAAAATAATCAACATGCACAGCATCGAAATAATTCAGAAAGAAAGAGGGGAAAAAATACTGCATTTTATCCACATTCTTTGGGCCGTTTGGACTGCCGTCTATGTGAAAGAGATTGACGTAGATCATTTTTGAAAGTGATCTTGAAAGATGAACACCTTGTTCATGGCAGACAGGTGTGAGACGGTTGAATGTAGTCAAGCTAGCATAGGTAGTGCCTAACTGTGGACCTAGCTACGGTGTTTAAACAGGAGGCAGGGTCTTATCTGTGCATATCAGAGACAGTGATAACCCTGTGCTCTCCTTTCCACTATACCAAGAGCAGATGGGGATGATAAGTCCTCATGGTGCTGCAGAACGAGATAACACCAGGCTGCAGTGAGGTGAGAGGCACCTCACAACTTTCCTTGCATGCTCACAAGTGCAGCTGAATCTCACCACATAGCTGTAACTCTCCTGCCACGGCTGTTCCATGGATATCTGACAGCATGAACTTGATGTTGCGTTTGTGTTCTGCTGCTGTAGCGTTAAGCAGTGAGCCGCTATAATAATATGGTGTATTTTGTTGTCCGCCCCATGAAATTCTGCAAATAATTTTGATGTTACCAAGTTTCTTTTAAGGGGATAGTTCACTCAAAAATTAAAAATTCTGACTGTCGTCATTCATTTACTCTCATGTTGTTTCAAACCTACTTAACTTTTTTTTTTTTTTTTTTTTTGTGGAAAAGAAAAGTATATAAAGCCAGCCAAAACGGTTTGGTTACAAACAAAATATCTTGTGTTCTCTAGAGGAAAGCAAGTCCAGTGTTTCCCACTGGATTTTGTGAAACTGTTGTGGGTGGACCTCGGTCCCTCTATGGGTTAAATAAAAAAATCTGGTGCACTTTGAGAGTTTAAAATGAAGAGCTCCAAACCATGTTCAGTGTGTCTGAAAAAGTCTGTGCTTTGACTTGTACCTGAATTTTAAAGGGGACTATTTTTAGTTGTGGTATAGTGTCTTAGTCATTACACTACATACTAATACTACTACTAATAATAACGTTCTAATATTATTCCTATGACAGTAACAGCCGTATATTGTAAAACAAATATGCTGAAAAATAAACAACTTTCATAATTAGTTTTGTCCTAAATCTTATCAATGCAAGAGATAAACCCGTGAGATTTTATTTAGACGGAAACTGCAGTCGAGCTTTTATTTTGGCGGAAAACAAGTGTACAAATGCTATGGGCAACTATGCAAATGTGTAAATAATGTGTAACAGTGTTCCCAAATGCACACTAAATTCAGCACATGCACAGTTCACTGCATTCATTCACTGTGAACTGATATGCGGAGCTGAACATGCGAGCGAAGTGCGCACTTCTCATTGCCCAGCGCAAACAGACAGTCTTTTGATAAGGACACAAAGACTTATCGCGCTTTCGATTTTAGTTTGTTTGACAGCAGTGGCACAAAACATGACATTAAAGAGCTTTTATGTTATTATGAGAAGTTTAAATATATTTTCGGGCAGCTACAGTCTAGTTAATGGATGGGAAACACTGAAATCTTTTTGTGGCGGTCAATGTTGATATTGTGTTGGGTCGCCACAAATAAATAAATGTAGGGGAAACACTGAAGTTATTCAGGTTTGGAACGTCATGAGGGTGAACTCATTTTTAGATGAACTCTCCCTTTAAGACAAGACCATTTACCACGGCCATCTTGGTAACCCCTCTGGCCAGTGGCCAGATAATCGTTTTGTTTTTCCCTTAATGTATTAAATTATTATAATTATTAACAGGCTGGAATTATCATCAAATTAATATTCATAACTAACTTCATGACAACATCACCACATACTGGCAACACCGACACGTGCATATGAGGATATGAAAATGTTTTTAAAACGGACTACAAAACTGCATCCCACATTGAAATCTATTCACAAGTTGTCAAGATTGATGCTTTTTTTTATAACAGGCATTCTTATACAATTGTTGTTTAAGCCAAGGCGAGCCGAAAACGTCATTGTTTTGATTCCATAGCACATTAAAGGGATAGTTCACTCAAAAATGAAAATATAGGATCTACACATAGGATGACTTCAGGGTGAGTAAATCATGGGCTAATTTTCATTTTTGGGTGACCTATCCAATTAACAAAACATTTTAATGACACTACTACTACTACTAATAATGATTATCACATGAATATCACTTTCGGTGAATAATTGACTGTGGTTTAAGACTCCTTCACCGGCCGGCATAAGTTTGCAAATTGCATGTGTGAAATCCACTGCGACGTGACTTTTTTTCTTCATCATCAACTTTGCTTGCAAAATGATAGAAAAATATTCTCATTTTGCGAGATAATAAAATGCAGTTTTATTCATTTTAAAACATTTTAACCCCCCCACACCAGCGATTAAAATCATGTTCTGGCGATCTCACAGGCTAACAATAGGTCTAGGAAAATATGACTATGGGAGCACATTGTCCAACACTAATGTACAGGCATTATAAAGATCCTGGAAAGACAAAACCCTGCAAGATATTTTTGAACTTGTACAATTTATCCATGCAGCTTGCCTTAAAACTGTGAAACGTCCTCCATGCCAGCTAATTTGATAGTGTGGTGTTTAACTCTGGAGCTGTATGGTAATTAAGAATGATTGCAATTAAGCCAAAGAGACTTCAAACAAGTGGACCCTTCACTTTGTCAAGTTAGCCAATTAAGTTTCTAAAACTCCTCATGGCTGCTCTGAAAATGGGAATAATGCCCTCCAAAAATTTTGACATTTTCATACATTTCTGTAACAAGAAAATTTGTCTTGTGAAAATTGATTCTCATATCTAAAAAATTTGAAACGCTCATTTCATGTTTGAGATGAGTTTTTTGATGTTTTAAGGATGAAACTGTGAGAGTCATTGCCTAATTAAAGCTACTCTCTTTCTCATACTCTATCATAAAGAAGACAGCTAAGATAGAGGGAATCATATTATACGTAATGTGAATTCACAGGGTTTTTTTTTTTTACTGTTGGTAACTTTATTTTACAATTGCATATTAATATATCATCACAAACTTTTATAGTTTTAGTTAGCGATGAGTGAACTATATATATTTAAAGGGATAGTGTATGAAATATGAAAATTCGGTCATCAATTACTCACCCTGAAGTTGTACAAACAAAACCTGTATGAATTTCTTCTGCTGAACACAAAATATGATATTTTGAAGAATGTTTTTTTTTTTTTTCTATACTATGGAAGTCAATGGGCACCACAACTGTTTGGTTCGTGACATTCTTCAAAATATCTTCTTTTGTCTTCAGCAGAAGAAAGAAAATCATACAGGTTTGTAACAATTTCACAGTGAGTAAATTATAACAGAATATACATTTTTGTGTGAAATATCCCTTTAATGTCTTTAAGAAGTCTGTGTATCTGTATTTTTCAATGCTTTTTGTTTCAGATGCTAGTATTTGTCTATGCAGCCCACATACGGCCGCAGCTGGCAGGCGCCCAATTATGGACAGGCTTTAAAAGCCCCGCTTGAACTGTAAAGATTTACACCGCCACCCCTCTGATCTGGAATCTGCCTTCTGTCCTCACTGTCAAGACAAGAGATGTATCGATTAAAGACTTAACACTAGGTTGCATCATGTGTATTGGACTTGCGCACCTTGACTACAGCTCTGTATCTTCAGAGCCTTGCTGACGTAAAGAAGTTTGTTGATTCTTGTATCAGAGCAGTCCATCAGGTGAATTTCGCCACCAAACTCTTATTTGATTCACTTCTGTCCGCTCGTATCTGAGGCGCATCACCTACACTGGGCTCGGTACTCATGTGTAGAAAATAAAGAGACTTTTTCACTCGCACATGAATAAGGAATAAAAGTAAACAGACAGGCTGACAGCTCTGCCCCATATTATTAAAGCGATAGGCATCTGGCATGCCCAGTAAAAAGACATGACAGTTGCGCACAGGGCTTTTTTCACTGAGGTGCTTTTCACTGGCCACTTTCTTATCTGTTTTCTACAACTGGAGATGGAAGGATTACAGACAGAGCAGGGCGCTGCAAGCCCACTGTGGTGCCAGGTGCCACACTAGCCGTCTGTGAATATATCTGAAGCCATTCTGCTCCACCACACATGTAGATGTGCGTATACATCCACCGAAATCAGATTTAAACAGTAACCGTGGAGATGTAGATGAAACGAAAGCAGGCTGGTTGAGATAAGGTGCTGGTGTCTCATAGAAGGGGCCTTGTCTTGTTGGCCCTATTCTAGTCCTTTCTCACTTGTGTAATTGGTCAGAAGTCAGATTCACTGCTGGTCCGACTCTTTGTTCATTGGGCTGGATTTGATAGAGAAAAAAGCGATTGTTGCTGTACTGCCACTTGTTTTTCTTAACGCTCCCAAAAGTATTTTAAACAAAAATACATTACACTTGTATCGTCAAAGAAAATCAGCCGCGTTTTATCACAGGTCCCTCTTTTCAGTAAGTACAGTGTTTTAATCCCATCAATATCCCATTAGCATCTGGTTTCTGGCTCCCGCAACATGAAAGAAGACGTGTCGGTTCCCCCTCGCTAGTTCTAAGGCGCTGCCGAGCTCCGTATACAATGAAGGTCTGGAGCAAAGGGCCAAGCCAAGCGTGCACGAGGGCTGTGTGAATGCACTGCTGGGGCTCCGGAATCCCCTGGAAGTATCAAATCAGAACCTTCCTCAGGCTTCCACCGAGAGGGGCTCTAATTAGCTTCTTTGTTGCCTGTTGAATGGGGTGCCAGAGATTGGCAAGGGGCCCCCGATAGAGTGATACAAGTGTGCTATGGAGGGGGTCATAAAATACCCATCACATTAGATCTGTGTGATGTCGAACCAGGTAGGAAGTGGCCAAGCTGCACGTTACAGGATTTGTGACTTATTTTCTTACTTATTATTGTTACTTGATTTAACTTAATTAGCATGTCAATTTGTGCATTTAGCATCTTTAGTGAATAAAGGTGAGGAAAAGGTCCATTGTTTATCAAGTTTAGTGATGCTTCTGTTTAGACGTAAACAATTGGAAGCTAGTTTGAGAAGGGGAAATCTTCTGAATTCCTGATCGTGTGGATTCCTAATGAAATAACTGGATTTTCAAGTTAAAAAAACCACAGTAAATGTGACCGCACCTAAAGACACATATTATTATTAATTTTTTTTTACTGCAGCTGCAGTTCACTGCTTAAAAGTGCTATTATTTAGTGAATTTATTTATTATTTACTGCATGTCTCTCTGCCCAATCTCTTTTCTTACACTCTCTAACTTTCTCTCTTTCTTCCTCTTTTTGGAAAGGGTGGAAATTAAGTTAGCGGACACATGGCCTAAAGAAGCATCCCTCTCTCTCTCCTCTATTATCTCCTGCTGGAGGCATTTGAGAGATATGGGATGGCAACTCTCAGCGAACGCAGAAAGCCAACCGGCACGTTTTAAGCCATGTTGTAATCCAGGGGGATCAGTTGGATAAATGGTAGAATAAAGCTCAAACCATAATTGATTTATGTATTTGCTGACTGAAGACGCCTGCAGTGATCACTAGCAGGACAGGATGAATGATTAATGGCTTGGCCTTAAGAGAGCTTGTTTGAGTGAGAGGCCATGCCCTGCACTTACATTACCAAATACATCTGAGCTGTAATTCAATAGAAGAGAGATTATTTCACTAAGCACACTACCTTCATTTAGCTCCAGATTGAGCGATGCCCATCAGTAAATCGGCATTGTTTGGCATACGTTGTGACCGTCGTCTGGCTTTCTGCGAGACTAAAAGCATTTTAGAAAACTAAAATGTCCCTGTAACGTTTTAATTACCTCAATGTCTGTTTCTCATGCTACGAACAGCCAATATTCTCTGTGACACGCACTTTATTTCTCTCCCCGCCTGCTAGAGACAGACATGAAACTGAAATGTTGTTTGTTTTTTGCCGATGAATTGATATAGTTTTCTACTCTGTGTCTCTCAGACTATTTTTGACCCGTCACCAAAATTGCACTTGAGTTTTATTGGCACGTTACACAGAGAGCTTTCTCTCCCTTTAGTTCAGGCTGAAGTGTTTTTGTGTTCCCTCACTGTCTGGGAGTCCAAAAGCCATTCCATTTACTGGACTGATCACCAGGGCTGCCCACTGTGACACGTCATGACTCACACGGCATCATTTCTGCTGTTTGTGTCCGTGGCAGAAGGAAACTGATGATGCTGTCAGGACATGCTGTACACCATTAAGCGTGGAGCAGAGCGGCGGCTCTCTGCTTCTTCCCTACATGAGCCACCACTGTCTCGCCTAGCAATTTTACACCCTGTGCTCTTGGTTTGACCTTCTCATGAAAGAAAACTCACATTGATCCTGTCTTTGGGGGTTGGTGTCGTCTTTTAAAGAGCCAAAAATGCATTTTGGCTGGGATTTCACATGTTGTTCAAGAAAAGCTATTGTGTCAGCCTGACTGTCTAATGCATGTTGGCTCGCTTTACACAACCTGGTCACTTTACATGTAATTCAGTTGGTCTCTTCCTGTCTAAGTGGGAGTTCTCGGCCAGAATAATCTATAATGGCGACCATAATGAGGAGACAGTTTCCTGCGAGACTTAAGAAGAGTTGGAGTCCTCAACAGGTGTTGGTGTCCTTATCAGCACATCAAACCTTATCTCAGAGGCTCAGCTTCCTGCATCCTCACGCATGCATCAGAATAACTTAGCCTCTGACCTTATTCCACACCTGCATCTTGTTCCTCACCAAGTCTGAGCTGGATTTCACCATCAATGGTAGGGTCACCTATCTGTGTTTCTACTCTTCCAAATAAGACTATTGCGGTGCAGGTTCTCAAGATGTGGATTTTTTGTTACGTTGTGGGAAAGAAGCATTCGTTGCGCTTGTATCATTAAGTACACATTTAGAGAATGAAGAAATGGAGGTTCGTTGTGGGTTGGCGAGATAAAAGGCTGTCTTGTAGAGGGTAGAGAGCTTGGTCGTAAGGTCTGACTGTGCTATTTTAAATCCTGACTTGGGTGTAGTGCTGAGAGGTTTGGGGTCTTAGAACCATGAGAGCTTCCATTGTGAAAGGTTAGTCTGTTACAGTAGAGTGGATGCAGGGGTCTTGCCACAGACAAAGGCGGGGTCAAACAGGCCCCCATTATTTACAGTAGTCCCTTTCATTGCCCAAGTGAAACTGGAGCCTCCAGGGGCCTCATGGGAAAAGCAGTGTTTTTGCTCAGTCAGGCCTTCAAAAAGGTCAAAGAGCATCGTGGGTGGGGTGAGCTGACTTCCAGGCCTTCATAGAGGGTCTTTTATTGATCAGCAAAGAATCTGTCAAACAGGCAAAGTTTAGAATAACAACAACGGCAATAACACATTTCCATGGTGGGACCAACATGTTCTTTAAGAGGAGGAGAAATATCAGTGTCTGATTTACATTGGTTGACTGACTTCTCCCAACTATTTATTTATTTAAATCGGTGTTTATGTACGTTTAAATAAACACAAATGAAATTAAAATAATTGTTGATGTTGTTCTTCATTTATTTTTTACATTTTAAATTTAAAAAATGTATTCATTTATTTATCATGGTTCTTTTGGCTTTGTGTGATTGGCAGTTCCTCAGGGAAATTAATCGCAATTGGACCACAGTGTCTGCAACAGTGCAGCTCCACATATGGTTTTATATTGTTTTAGTCATGCTCTTTGGAAAAAAAGACATGTTTTGTAATATTAGATGCCATCTTGTTGGACTCAATACCCAACGCGTTCTGAAACCAATAGTATTTGTTTTCTTTCATTAAGTAAGGGAAAGTAGCCCAGCCAGCGCCTGGCTCCACTCAGCTTTATGAAGGAAAAAAAGCACCATCTGCCAGTAGAATCCCACATAATCTTGGCGTAATCTTGATTTAAATGTTAAGGATGAGAGCAAGAGTGTTCAAAGAGGGAGCCCTACATACAATACGCATAACAGAACAGTCTGCCGGAACAGATTTTATTATTTTTAGGCACACAATACAGATCGGGTCAGAGTTCATGGGGCAGAGGTCTGCGTGCGGGAGGTAGGAATGGGAGGGTCTCAGGGGTCCAGTGTTGACCCCAACCTTTCAGGCCATTGTCCTGAGAAGCACAAAGGATGGTCATCCTCCAGTTTGGCATACCTCAAGCTGAGTTTGACAGAGGCTTTGAATTTGGTTGACACAACAGTGAACAATCAAAATGGTGAAAGAGCTTTTTGTACAAACTCAGAAAAATATGCTAATAAAAAAATGGCCAAACCTTTTATTTTGCGTATGCCTAGAAATCTAAGCAATATCACGCCTATGAGATTATTTAAATTAGATGTTGTATGAAATGGTATACTTTTTATGATACCTTTCCCATGATTTCCCCACAAACACATAATACACCTGTTCCTCTTTTATGGCTGGCTGTCTCTCTCTCTCTCTCTCTCTGACTTGTTTTCTTAGAATTTTTTTTGTAGTGTTCTTCAGACTACACTAGAGAACCAATCACCTGCATTAGGCACACATCACTCTCCATCCACCTTACAGAGTTTGCTTCAGTTTGGTGGGCTGAAATAGAGTTGTGCTGTGGAAATACTGATGTGAGAGTGTGAAGTGGCCACAACTCCTCTCCCCCTCTTTCCTTTGTCTCTTGGTTTCTTGCTCTCCCACTATTGTGATGAAGTAATGGGTCCCTCATTCTGCCCCTGTCAGTTGCTTTCTGTTGTCTAATGTGTGCAATGGTTAAAAATAAACCTTTGTAAACTAGTTAGTTGGGGGAAAAGAAAAAAGAGAGGGCCAAATTTAAATCCTCTGAGTGAGCTATTAACGTCTGCTAGCAGGGAAGTCCATATGCTTCCTATAGATGTGTGAGAAAGGCAAAGATGGGAAACCCTGAACATAAACTGTACTAGCATGCCATGTATGGGTGTCATGACTCCAGACTGCAGTGAGAACTATCGGTGTGATTACTTTGATTATTATTAATAGTGATATAATTATTAGCATTGCTAAAATGTTCCTATATTGCCTTTGTAAAGGCTTATTGAAATTTAAACACATTGTTTGTATGTGTTAAACTATGTATCTGTTAAATTGTTACATACATTTCTAGTGGTAATGGATGCTTGAAAATCTCTGTAAGATGAAAATCTTCAAAATGTCAAAATGTTCTTTGGAAAGCAAAGAGAAGCATTTGGGGGTTGCTAAAATTAGGTAACCTTGTCCATTTTCCAGGCCAGCTGGATTGGTACCGTTCCCTGAATTGATTCTGTTACCAAAAATGTATTTTTTATTAAAAAACTTATTTTTTTATGTAGGTTTATCCTTCAAAGTCTGTGAGTCATAGTTACAGCAAAGTCAGCAAAGCTTTTTATGGTCTTGCTGATAAAAAAGAAAAAGTATCATCAAAAATGTTTGCGTCGCTTTGAGTGGTATCACCATTTAAATGTTTTTACTTTCTCATTGACATTGCTGTGTGGAAGAGCAAACATAGTCAGGGCTGATCCTCTCAAAGCTGTTGTGCTCTGGCTGCTGTAGTTATGTGGGTTGGAGAGTGTCACATTTTCTTTCTAGATATAGAAAGCCACAATCCACTGCAGTAGTTGTTGTAGTGGAACTGCAAAATCACCCAAAGCCAAGAGTAGATAGGCAAGGGTCAGAACCATGAACCATGAAAAAGTTTGCTTTTCGTCAATGAGAGGCCAGGATTCTCAGCCTTGTTAAGATATTAATAGTGACAATGGAACTGATTTAATGCATATTACATCACCAGCTGTGGGTTTGTTAAAATCTTTTGCAAGAGAGAAGCATTTTTTTTTTATTTCCTTTCAAATGAAATAATCAAATCATTTTGGACATTGAGTTCATTACACTGTGTCATAACCGGATTAGGGATAAAAGCGGTTTCTGCCATTTTAAATCAGTGTATGCAAAGTGTTTATGACTTTCCAGGTGAAATTAACCTTTCACATATGCAGAAATGTCCAGGTATATGGTGCAGTGGTGTAACGTTGGACAGCTGTTGATCACTTATTTTTCCCCTTCCCTTTGATTTCCACCCCGTCTCCGTTTAAATTATTGCAAAGGGTGATAGAGCTTTTACGATTTTATTGGAGCAATGTGACATGCCTTCAGAGGAGTATCTTGTCTCTCACCTCCAGTCTCAGCCTTATTTGTTGACTTTTTGTGAGCTTGTTTGTTTTGTAATCTCTGTCTTTAGCACTATTCAGATTGGATTCATCTTTTAATTGATCTTTGAGTTATAGTTATTAACATAGGATGTCTATTTCATTCACATTTCAGTAGGTATTCACAAGTTGCGAGTGTCTTTTGTGTGGATGTGGGCATTAAAAACGGCAATGGGCTATGGTCTAAATTCATAATGATGATTTAATGGGCAACACGAGAAGGATTTTTAGTGGTGTTTGTTAACTATTTATTCTGAAGCAATATTTTCTGCATATTTTTTATGTACCCCAGGGTTTTATAAAGGGTGTATGAATGCATCTTCTTTCATGTCAAATTCTTATATTTGATCAATTAATTTTAATGACACTATAAGGCTGTTACCAATCAAACTAAATAATTTACACTGCAGAATTACAACTGCAATGAATAATGTTATGAGATTATTGTTTTAAATACATTTTTGAAAATACAAATAAGAAATGTTGGAAAATCACTTAATGAGGGAGTCAGTGTCATTTATTTAAAAAATTTGTTTAAAACGCTAAATCGTTCGTTCAGTAACAAAACACAGCTGAGTGTTACTTTGACAATGTGCAACAGTTCTGCTTTGATTTTTGTTTGGAACTATTTTCGTTGGTGAAATAGACCAAGAACAGTCAATATTTGCAGTCGTGATAATATTCATCAAAACCGCTCTCTTGGTCATGTTATGTTACTTAACTATATCATATGTTATAAATGAATAAAACAACTCAACATTTTACATTTTTACCTGAATATGTTTCTTCTGTGAGTTTCTTGTGTGTGCAGTTACGCTTATTTGTTTTGATCTCTTCAACGAAAGTCTCTCACAAAGAGATGGGTAGCGCGAGCCTCAACAGCGTGACCTTGGTACCAGAAGTACACTATCCATTATCAGTCACTGTTTACACCCAATGTAACAAAATCAGAATCATTCTTAAATTTCGATGCTTGCCTAGTTATTTTTTTGTCACTAAAGTTTTAATCAGGCTAATTGTCCGGGTGGGAAAGTAAAATTCTCTTTCACTTGCCCCTTCAAAAAATGATACTTTACTTTATAAAATCATTTACTTGTCTCGGACAAGCGTTAATGTTGAGCCCTGTATATAAAATATATTTTTACCTGAGGTGGGTGAACAGATTGGTGGTATGTATTGCCCTAGTCTTGCGTAGCTAGACCTTCAGATTGATGACAGAAGGTCTGGACTCCATCACTACACAGATTTCATTGGTTATTAGGACCACCCAAGAGGACGTTTGACTGACATGTCACAGAACCAATCACAGTTCGTTTTGTTCCGCGTCATATCTAGGGGCATGAAAATGTAAAAGTCTATGTCCCTACCATAACAAACCGGCGTGCATCTAATAAATTATTCATTCAAGAACGTTATGCAAGTTTATTGCAACAACGGGGCCGCAAACTTCACATACTTTTGAAAATCCAGCGTTTAGTTGATCCTGATAAGCGCTTATTGTCACAGTTGTAAACACAAAGGTGTTTTTCTTCCACGAGGGGGTTTGGCGTCATGACGGCTTTATTTCCAGGCGAACCGTTTAAAGAACGCAACACATACTACATCTGGACATTCTGAAGAATTCAACCAATCAGATGCCGACTTGGAAATTCCTGAAGTGTTTCAGTTAAGTCTGCCATATGTATCAGACGTTCAACCAACGGTCTGTGGGCGAGACTATATTTCCCCCTTTGGCACCCACTGTTGATCCTGCAGACTGGGGTGATTAACAAGTCATCCGGAATCCAAAAACTTCCACACTGGCGAGCTAACTTTCTTGGAGTGCGGGTAGAGTGGCTCGTCTCTCATATTTGACGACATGCTTTTACGCGGCAGTAGCAGTTGCATCCTGTCTGCTAATTTTATGACAGGTGGCAACCAGCGTTAAGATGCAATACCGCCACCTACTGTATGTTGGGATGTCATTATTTACATTAATTTAAGATATTATGGTTATTGCCAATACCAGTATATTGTGACACCCCTAATCAACATAATTTTTTATCACTGTTTGCACAATTTTAAGCAGCACAACTACTTTCAATATTGATAATAGACCTTTTGGGTGTTTGCAAACAGCAGTGATGCTTTTTTTGTGGGCGGAGCTTATCTGGTGGCCAAAAATTACAGTTCTGCAGTAGCAGTAAGCAAGCATAAAATAATAAATTCTGATTCTGACATCCAAAGGAGCAAAAAGACATTTTGCCCGTTTTCCTCCACTTGTTACCACTGTTTTTCTGCCACCACAATTCACACTAAGCTCATCTGCTTATGCCCCCAGTGATGTTTGGGGTATGGTTAGGGGTTGAACTTCATGCTTAATTATTTTTCTAATTATTGTATGCATTTACACTGTTTCATATCAGGCAAATTCATATGAAATCAACATCTCATAGTTGTGTTTTCCTGTGAGATCAGGTTGGAATAATTAACATTTTGAAGTATATTAAATAGTTAAAAGTTCCTTTAAATTGTAATATATTCACAATATTACTGTTTGCACACATTTTTTCAAATCTTTCAAAATAAAACACACACACAGGATTAAATGTGTCTGGATAACAAATTTAACAAATGTACCCAACCTTCTCAGGGAAAAATGAGTCCTGTCAGATTAGGCCTTTTGTGCTTTAGTGTTTTGTTTGTCTTTTCTTTTTTTTTTATTTACATTCAATGCATGTTTGACCAACATATGTTTGACAAAATGGAGTGAACAGATGTGACAAAATATTTTTAGCCCTGGACAGTTGGGTTTTGTCACTGAAACGAAATCAGCAGCTTTCTTCAGTGGTGTCAACACGTGCAGGGGAAACATTGCTTTTTCTGTCAGCATCACTGATCCTGGTGTGAGGACACTGCTCTGTGCTTCACGTGCCCACAGGGCCAAATTAAAAATTTGCAGTAGGTAGACGGAGCCCACGAAGAGAAGGAGGGTCAATATTAGATTTATCACCTCTCGAAACATTTGGAGAAACTAACCAGAGGGCTTTCTGCTTGTCGGCTGCACTAAAAATAAACGCCACATGTGGACCGCTCTTTCTCTCCCTGAAGGGCCACTCCTGGAACTGTCTGTGGCTGTGGCACTCAGCAGACCAAAAGATAAAGGAGGGAGGGACAGGAAAGGTACTAAACCCATGGAAAAAAGTCACCTCTTAGACTTGCATTTTGCACTGTTGCTGTGGATTTCTTTTTATATCCAACATCTAAGATATGGGTATGTTTTACACCAAAGCCAGCTGTCCATCATATCAGGCAGACCAATAGTCATGCAATAAAAGAACAGCCTTTTCAGATTTGGCTTGATTTTATACGGATCCTGATAATGCAGTAATAACCAATTCTCAGCATTGTGTGTATCCTGTTTTCTTTAAATGGCTTATGAATTAAAACCAAATGAGGTTCAATTTCCTGTACGAACAAGGAGCACATACCGAACTGTTGATATCAACTGAATTAATTTTTTTGTTTTTTGTTTTGGGGTGGATCATTTCAACTTGAGCAATCACTGGTGCTTAAATCGCTCACACATCCTTCATAAAACTAAATAACTCTTAATGGAAAGCCCAGTAAGACTTTTATATGACTTTTGTTATCCAAAAATACTTATTTTATAGGCCTGTAATTAATTCTGAATGCTATTTACTACACCAATTAGGCACACAAGAAAAACAGCCGTTTACTTACTCGAGCTATGAATTTTGCATGACGGGGAGCAGAATCCATCTCGAGTAATATGCGAGTCTGAACTCTGAGATAAGCGGCGTCCCATCCTGCTACAGACCGAGCTGTACTGTGCCCTGTATCGTCGCATCTTTCTTGCGGGGTTAGACTGTGCCAGTTCTGAACTGGCACACACTGGGGGAAATTGATAGCACCTGGGCATGAATGCCGTAGCATAGTGGGTCGTCTTATCTCGGGCCAATTTCTCCTACCTCACTCTCCAGATGAGAGCGGCTGTGTTTTTCTAGGTCAGTCTCTCTGTGCCCAGAGAATAGGGCTGTGTTTTACCCATTACTCCTAATACGATCACTAATATTTTTACTTCTGCCCAGCCCTGAGGTAAGGGTGGCCTGAATAGTAAGAAGATCTAGATCAGTGGCTGTTGTTTCATTGGAAATGTTTAAAATTATATTTGATTGAAGTTTTATATACATTATTTTTTATATATATAAAAAATAATAATTATAATAATTATTATTATTATATATAATAATAAATAAATAAAAAATAATAATAAAAAAATATATATATATAAGCAGCACAACTGTTTCCAACAATGATATCAGCATAATAAAATTATTCTATTTCCAAACTTTTGACCGGTACTGTATGCATGTATATGGAAACAGTTGTGCTGCTTAATACTTTTTCCAGGATTCTTTGATGAATGAAAAGTTTTTTTATTTATTTAAAATGGATATCTTTTGCAACAATATTCAAAAGTTTTCTTTTGCATCTTTTACATTTTCTTTCTTTTATTCAGCAATTAGGCCTATGGTGTTAAATTGATTAAAAATCATATTTATATTGTTAGAAAAGATTTCCATTTTGAAAAAATTTTTCAAAAAAAAAAAAAGAAGATAATTTTTTGCTGTGTGCTGTCTGGGAGAGGAAGGCTATATTTATACATATATTATATATATATGTATGTGTGTGTGTACGTGCATATTTTTTATATATACAGTATATAAAATGTGTGTGCGTGCGTGCATATTTTTTATATATATAAAATGTGTGTACGTGCGTGCGTGCATATTTTTTATATATACACACACACACACACACACACACACACACACACACACACACACACACACACACATATATATATATAAAACATTTATACACACACATATATATATATATATATATATATATATATATATATATATATATATATATATATATATATATATATATATATATATATATATACACTCACCGGCCACTTTATTAGGTACACCTGTCCAACTGCTCCTTAACACTTAATTTCTAAGCAGCCAATCACATGGCGGCAACTCAGTGCATTTAGGCATGTAGACATGGTCAAGACAATCTCCTGCAGTTCAAACCGAGCATCAGTATGGGGAAGAAAGGTGATTTGAGTGACTTTGAACGTGGCATGATTGTTGATGCCAGAAGGGCTGGTCTGAGTATTTCAGAAACTGCTAATCTACTGGGATTTTCACGCACAACCATCTCTAGGGTTTACAGAGAATGGTCCGAAAAAGAAAAAACATCCAGTGAGCGGCAGTTCTGTGGGCGGAAATGCCTTGTTGATGCCAGAGGTCAGAGGAGAATGGCCAGACTGGTTCGAGCTGATAGAAGGGCAACAGTGACTCAAATAACCACCCGTTACAACCAAGGTGGGCAGAAGAGCATCTCTGAACGCACAGTACGTCGAACTTTGAGGCAGATGGGCTACAGCAGCAGAAGACCACACCGGGTGCCACTCCTTTCAGCTAAGAACAGGAAACTGAGGCTACAATTTGCACAAGCTCATCGAAATTGGACAATAGAAGATTGGAAAAACGCTGCCTGGTCTGATGAGTCTCGATTTCTGCTGCGACATTCGGATGGTAGGGTCAGAATTTGGCGTCTACAACATGAAAGCATGGATCCATCCTGCCTTGTATCAACGGTTCAGGCTGGTGGTGGTGGTGTCATGGTGTGGGGAATATTTTCTTGGCACTCTTTGGGCCCCTTGGTACCAATTGAGCATCGTTGCAACGCCACAGCCTACCTGAGTATTGTTGCTGACCATGTCCATCCCTTTATGACCACAATGTACCCAACTTCTGATGGCTACTTTCAGCAGGATAATGCGCCATGTCATAAAGCTGGAATCATCTCAGACTGGTTTCTTGAACATGACAATGAGTTCGCTGTACTCAAATGGCCTCCAAAGTCACCAGATCTCAATCCAATAGAGCATCTTTGGGATGTGGTGGAACGGGAGATTCGCATCATGGATGTGCAGCCGACAAATCTGCGGCAACTGTGTGATGCCATCATGTCAATATGGACCAAACTCCCTGAGGAATGCTTCCAGCACCTTGTTGAATCTATGCCACGAAGAATTGAGGCAGTTCTGAAGGCAAAAGGGGGTCCAACCCGTTACTAGCATGGGGTACCTAATAAAGTGGCCGGTGAGTGTATATATATATATATATATAAATATGTGTGCGTGTGTGTGTTATGTATGTGTATATACATTTCACATACACGTATATACATATACACACACATACATACATACATATATATATATATATATATATATATATATATATATATATATATTATTATTATTATTATTTTTTTTTTTACACTGTGTGTGTATAAAATAGATGTTATATATATTTTACTTATACATATGATTCAGTCATGTCCCTACATTGATCTGAGAGTAGTTCAAGCCTGTACACTCTGAGCATTCTTCCAGTCACAAAGGAGATGGCATGTTTCCTTTAATGGCTAGCATGTGTAAATTTGAGTCACTTTCTTTCCACTCGCCCCTCACACTGACGAAGGTGATAGACAGGACATTCCTGACTTTCACACGTCTCTCACAAGCTCTCAGCTTTCCACAACAATATCCACTCCCCCTCCCAAAGCTGCATTTTCTCTCTTTTTATTTGGACACAGACACAGAGAAAAGAACCAAGTCTAGAGAAATTAAAACAGGCAGGTGTTGTGAACCTGGGAGCAATTTGAATGTGTTAGCCTTGGTTGTCCTTGTTTAGATGCAGTCACACTAGACTGTGTGTTACATTAACTCATTCACTTGTGCAGAAATCTTGTCTTTCAGTGTGTTCCAAGTTTAATGACCTCTAACTTAATTTGATTCACGATATCAAAAATACACGATATCATGTTTGACCACTTGACTAGGGGATACCACAAGTTGACGTTTTGCCTCAATACAAAGGACAAACTTCAAAGACAATGGTTTGCAGCTGTGTGGTTTTTGAGTTTACTTAATGTTTAATTTATTAAAAACAGAGTCTCTAGTATGTCGCATCATAACCTGTTGCCCATTTTCACAGAGTCTGAAGTAATTTAGCAGCCTGAAGTCTAGTGTGACCGCACCGTTACTGAGCGCAGTGTTCAGGAAGTGAGGTAAGGCTTTTAGAGCCACATGGATGGAGAGATGTTCAGATTTCACTTGGTTGAAAACCACAATGTCACCCTACAGAACATCACGTACACTATCCGTCAAGTGCCTAGACACACTTTACTAAATGTGTTTCTTAAAAAGAAACTCCTTTCAGGTGCTTTTATTGGCTTGGAGTGTTGCTTATTCAAGTTTAAGTTTATGTCAGACTCGAGCTCTTCATTGATAATATAGTATGGTGTTTATTTGCAAAAAGGATCATCTTTTTGGCAAGATTCAAAATGAACATTTCTCCTGTTAGTTAATTACAGTTCTAAATCACATCCTTAATGTAAACAAGAAAGATATTCTGTGTTTACCCTTAGTAGTGTGCTGGTATTTCTTTCAGACTCGTAGGTAAACCCCAGCATGCACCACTGTGAGCTCTGATTTCTTTTCACATTCAAGCAGAGCGCCGTCACTTTTTAATTAAGGTGACATTTTGCTCTGCTGCTGGGATCAATGCAGGCAGATCATTCCTAATGAGCAATGACCCTGTCTTTCATTTAGTACTAACAGTGCTTCCTCATAAAGAAATGTTATGATTGTTTGTCCACAGACGGTTTGAAATGAGGCGCGACTCGCTGATTTGGTCAGGAGGTTTTTGTGTGCGTAAAATTAGTCTGGGAACATGGCTAAAGAATAATTTGTGGCAATTATTTCATCAGTTTGACAGGTTTCTTTAGTTCGACGTGCGCTGGGATATTGCTACCATTTTCCGGCCTCTCTCAGAATAAGGCTTATTAAATTTCGCCATTGTCTTAATGTTAAAATACCAGCCACAATTATGCCCACGGATGCCTTTGTTTGCCATCCAACATGGTGCCAACAGGACACACGCCAACAGTCTTGAAAGAATCCCATTTTCAAGTGCTAAAGATGTCTGAATAATTATGCTGCCTTTGTTATTAAAACAAGAGGTTATTGATGCCAAATCAGAACGTTTCGGACCACAATTCTTTCCTGCTGTTTAAGAAATTCATGAGTTGAAAATATGTGCATACTCAATTCCACAGTACGTCGAGACAGATGATCACTATTTATAGCTCTCTCTCTCACCTACGCTGGCTACTTGCAACAAATTTCATAAGAAGGCTTGTAAAAATAACCACCTTTTTACTGTTTGCATGTGTACACACGTGTTCTGTGTACATATGTCAGTGTGTGCAACCACTTCCTCTGTTAGTACAGCAGCGCCGGGTTTACTGACAGACTTGTGTCATGAAAACAAAAAAAGGAAGGGCCACTAAATAAAAGGAAGACCTTTTTTTTTTCTTTTTTTTTTTTGCATTCTTAAAAATTGCCACAATGTTTGCACGCTCACATGAGCTTTCAACGCATTCTGAGGGTTTTAGGAAACAGCTCGTCGTTTCTGCCTTAAGGAAAGGGATAAGGTCTATCTAGAAGGACAGATGATACACAGACGGAGTGATCTTGCGTTAGTCGCTTGATTTTCCAGTCAGGTTCTCCTTTCCGTCTCGTACTGTTCCGTCTGATCTAGATTAGAACAAGAAGCTCACTCTACGGAATACCAATTTCTTTTATCCACTTGATGTAATTTTGTGTTTAGGCCTGCAACACCTAATTAAACGAGGCAGTATTTTTTACGTTACATCAGATAGGAGACTGCAGTGAACTGGCTTGTCCGCACCTCAGACTGCTGAAAAAATGCAGTCTTCGCCCTCGTCGTCTTTATGCTAGATAATCACGGGGTTGATGCACAAATAGACGCTTCGCGGCAAGCGTCGAGTTGCTGGACGACCCTCTGACCGCTTTTTGAGATTCAATTGACATTTCTGCAATTGACGTTCGTCGCATTGCTCAGGTGTTGTGTAGTGACAAAGGTCATTTATTCAGACAATTGAAAAGCCTTTAAGCGTTAAGCTTGACGAATGAGCCTCCAACAGCAAATGACTGTCATAGTCCGGTTTTACTCGTCTGGTTGCAGGATCCCGCTCTGTTGGCCTTTACAGTATCTGTTTGGCCAGAGGCTGGTATCAGCCACACACAGGATGCTTTCAGCGCTTATCTGGCCTTTTAGGCTGACTGTTGAGTGCTAGGGCTGACCTTTGACCCCAACCTTCCCCTCCATAAATTCCTTCCTCTTAACTAAAGCAGTGGAAAGTTTTTTTTCTGGGTTGGTTTTAACAATAGGTTGTTTGCACAAACATCATGCATCATTCTTAAGTCTTCTGGCTGTCCGTGAGAAGAGCTTCATCATGTGCACATGCTTATGTCAAACTGAGAATGCCTGGTATTCTCTTTCAAATATTTATTCAAGATTATTTTTAATGCAAATGTATAGATTTTGAAAGATGTATTAGTTTGTGCTGAGGATAGCCCCCTCTGCAGGTGAGCTCTCTTTCTTCTCTTTTTCTTTAACACATTGGCTTCCTGTCGGGCGGTGGGGGTTGGGGGTTGGGGGGGGGGGCAGCTTATTTTCAGCCTAGAGGGCACTACTGCCTTCAACATGGCCCACATCCTTGATTTTTCTTTTTTCTTTTTCTTTTCCTTCCCCAAAACCTGCTGATTTTCCCCCGCAGCTTTCACTGTCATCACCAGCTCTGATGGCTTTATACACCCATGCGTAGCTCAGACCGCAGACGCTGAAGTTCTTGTTTCCAAACTGCACAAAACTATGTCACGATCAGCATGTGATGATGATTTTCATCACACTTTATGAATAGAGCGACTCAACCAAATTAGATTCCCCGCCATTCTTCACAATCCGTCGTTGCATTAAGAGTGTCTGGAGTGCAGTTGTTTTTTTGTTTGGATCATTTGCAGTCTCCCACCGCTCTGGGAAACAGGACCCCATGAACACATTCTGTTTGCTTAGGGTTTTCTTCCCTCCTCCTCTCTCCTCCACCCTAATAACCTTATTGTAAATAATGCGTGTTGCCATAAATATTAGATATTTGTATGTTTGCAGTAGGGAAAGATGCCTTGCTTGTGTATTTAAAATAAAAAAAAACTCTATCTATGAAAGGCTATCATTTATTTCCGGTTTTCGACTGCTGTGCCTAAGCAGGAACAGTTCATGTTAAATACCCCAAACAGACGAGAGAATAGAGGCAGTTTGTCTGAGGTTAACCTTTAATCTCCCAAATTAAAAAGAAAACACCCCGGCTCCCCTGCTGATTTATAGTGATGCTCTTTTTTGGGCAACAGTGTATTTCTTAAGTTTATGTTGTAAAATGACACTGTAAAAAAATACTATTTCAGTCTTTCAAAGTGAAAATTTTATATTTTATTTAATGTTACTTTCTGTGTAATTATGTGTGAAATTTACTAGCAGTTTCTGAGTAAATCCTACACCATTTTTTCAGTGCACTTGTCAGTTTAAAGTCTACGGTGTTAAAAATGTGGTGTTTCTAATATGCTTTAAGACAAACCATGTGCAAATTCACAAGTCAACACCATTGCGGAGTATTTTCTCTTTAAAACTGCAGTGAACCAAAGACAGTCTCAAAAACGCGGTTTGAAATCACTGGGGATTCTTACATCACAAACTTCCTTGTAACCAATCAGGTCAACGTGTGATCATCAATAAGTGGATCTCTGAGCTGGTGTGAGTGAGTGGAGCCGGGGCTAATTTGCATATTCATGGAACTGTGGCGTATACTAAATGAGGCAAGGGTGTAGTTACATTCTGGCTATTTTAAGGCATGAAGAATTTTTTTTTTCACAAGAAAAAAATGTAATGTCATTTTGTTGATCAAAGATGATTGACTACAGGGGTTTAAGTTTGGTTTTATTCATTTCTTGCACTGTAATTGTAATTTCTTTTCAGGTTGCCTAAAGAAGGGCTAAATGATTGTCTGTTTTAAATAGAGCAAAAAGCCCATGTGCAAGGAAACTGCACTTGAATGCTCTTGACAATGCTGTCGTTAAAATGCACATTGATTAATTAATTAGAATCCGTTATTTGCAAATTGACTGTCTGAGCTGATTATCAAATCCAGCTTCTTTATTAGTGGCGGCGCAATTCCCCTGTGAGTGCATGTGAGGTCCTGAGTGTGCGTGCGTGTGTATTGATGCTCAAACTGGAGAGCGGTCTCTAGAGGACCGATGGGGCTCCAGGTGGAGGAACGGCTTCTGTAGCCCTCTCCAGTCTACCTTAGTCAGACCGCCGCCCCCTCCGGCATCTCCACAGCGCTCTGTAGCAGCTGCCCGGCAACGGGAGGAGAGGAAACCGATAAACTTTGCGTTGAGATTTGTGGTGCATACTGATATTTGAGGAGCTCGGAGGGGGCAGAGATGCATCGCTTTAAATTCAGCTCACATTATGAGATGGAATAAACATCGGCTAGTGCATTTTCACTCGCGTGGCATTTTCCTAATGATCACGTTATTGATAATGAATCCGATTGAGCTGTAATGTGACATTTAAACTTCGCTTCCTCCAGTGTACTGCCTTCAATTATGTCTGGTTATGCACCACTCATACACTGAATTATTTAGATTGCAACTCCTTATACCTGCTCTGAATGAGTGCAGCCAATCACAATTGATAAGTTTGAAATGATGGTTGACCCTTCTGGAGCAGATGGATATCAAGGTCCTGGCCAGTGAATGAAGGGCTTCTTTGGGTTGGGTGTGTAGGGCCATTGTGGCCAGTGGCTTTGTCCAGATGGTTCACATACCTTTAGTCATGCTTTGGGTGAGGAATGCACTCCCTTGGGAGAGCTCACAGCCTAGAAACGAGGCGAGCATAAACATCCTTTCTTCCATCCATAATCCCGTCTTTGGCACAAGGGGGGTTGGGAACTGAGAAAAACACTTTTTTTGGAGGGGGCAAATGTTTGTTGTGCTTGTTTTGAAGGTCGGTTTTTCTATATCTCCCTTCCTCTGCCCATCTTGAACCGTTTTGGATGACGTGTTATAAAAAAGGCTTATAAAGCAAGCGCTCGGAGGAAAAGCCCTTGATCGTGATGCAGTCATCTCAGGATACTAATCAACTCGTAAAAACATGTTCTGCCTTGAAATGTAATAATGCAATTGCTCAATAAACGTGCAAAACAAAAAGCAGCCAATCGACCTGCGGTGATTTTTAGATTCCTTCGTTTTTTGTTTATTTTCAAATATATTTCAAACTATTACCCGATGTAAAAGCGTGTTTTGGAATGGAAGGACGTTCGTGACTAGATGTCAGACATTTTGTATAAAGACAATTGTCTATTTAAAGTTCTCCCCAGGCATTGGAACAGAGTTTGGCCTGTCAGCAGCTCAACAGAGTGTTCTTGCTTCCCAAACTTTGCATTGTTGGGCATTTATAAAACCGGGTAAACAAAAACCTTTCCAGCATGTTTTGAAGAGGACGTGTTTGCTTGAGCACAGTGTTTTGTTTTCGGTTTTTTGTTGAGGTTTTCAGATTCAAGCCAGGAGTTCTAAATAAAAGACAGAAGAAATGTATTTAGACAAAACAAGAATTAAATTACTTGGTTTACAGGAAAAGGAGTCTGTTGTTGATGAAAGCTTAAAAGAAAAGCAATCCTGTAATATCTGCCTCAATTATGGTTGAACTTGTCACATTTGTCTCCTATTTAAATTAAATTCAATGGATTTATTTGATTGTACATTTTAGACTTAAAGTGATCATACTTAAGATGCTTAAAATGATCGTTCCCTGTGACTGCTCTGGCAGTTAATGTAATTTCTCATCAAAAGAACCGTTTGCTAACGGCTCCCCTTCTGTCCACGGGACGTTTCTGCACCGTATAGTCGCTTTCCCATCTCAAACCGCTGAACCCCCTCCTGTGCTTTATGAGGAGTATGTCCAAACCAGTCCTCTCCTCCAGGTCCAGCCGTGTTCCTGCATCTGTCGCCACGTATCCCCGCTTCAATCGCTCTTTCAGTAGGAAGGCTCTCTAACAGCTCAGTATCACACTTTCATTAATCAAAGACACTTCCAGTGTCCTATTACAGAAACACAACTACTCGCCCTGTCTGGAACCGACAGCTCACCAATTCATCTTCCGGGGGAAAAGAGCCGCCCAGTGCCTACCTGTTCAACTGAGCTGTTAAACCCACAGGAAGACCCTTTGAAATTGTTTTCTCTAGGTCAAGCAAACAACAAAAAAGGCAAATTGCTTGTCTCGAGTAACACAAGAGGGATTTCTTTTAGTGAGGGATGGTGGGGACGTTTGTTAAAATGCTGATTTAAATGCGTCGGTCGGTGGACTTTAAAACAACATCACTTGCGTGAAAAGCGCCATTTGACCCTCGAGCCCCTAGAGAGTGCATTGGAGGGCTGAATAACATCAGTACTAACCTGTTGAGCATCTCAATGGAGAATAGCACATAGCTCTTATCATGTGCGTTTTCAAATAGAAATTTCAAAGCAACCTTAAAACGAGACATTTTTTGATGAGAGACTTCATAAATCTCAAACATTGAGTGCATTTACATGCATGTTCTTAACCCGATTATGCTTAATAACACAACAATGCATGTGATCTTGTGAACACTTTAACCCGTTTTCCTTTATCGGAGTAAGGTAAAAAACAAAGGGCTTAAGCATGAACTGATCGTCACAGCTAGGTTTTTGCCCCTTAGACTGAAACGCATTAACCTGATTTCTGTCTGCTTATTGAAGTGCGCATGTGTGATATGTGACAGGAACACGTCCTTACTGCAAAACTCTGTCTTTCTCATCTCGTGCAGCAGAAGAAGTGGTAGTCAAAATGCTGCATCTGTAACTGCATGAAAGGATAATATATGAGCCATATATATAGCCATTTCCCGCTGACAGGTTACAATTCCCGTTTTTAATGCTTTATTTAACATCACAACCGACATAAGGGAGTCAGATACGCAAATTATTACGTTTTGACATCACTACCTGGAAATAACCTGATTTATTAACAATGTCTTGTAAAAGCGGTTTACTTACGTTGTCGGGTTATTGGTTTGCATGTAAACCCAGACAACAGGTTATTTCAATAAGCTGATTTTTGTGTTATCAGCGGACTGGCGTGCATGTATACGTGCTCACTGTGTAACATTTTAAAATTATTTATTTTTTTCAGAAGGGTAAGAAAAAAAACTTAATTCAAGAAAATTATTTGGAAAAGGTTTTCTTACTATAGTTTTAAGTTTTAAAGATATCCAATTAAAGGTGTCCGATTATATTTTAGGATAATTTATTAGTTTTGTTCAAAATAACTGCCTTGAAGGTTGTTGTCCTAATAGAGTTTTGATACTTTATTTTGCATAATTTTTCATCAATGGTTTCAAATTTATATATTCATGAACATTAATTTCATACCAATAATTCTGCTATTGTAATTCCTGTATAAATGCATTTATGGCTGCTTTGTTTTTAATTAAACCGTCTGTGTAAATCCACATTTTCATGGTGTATATGCTCCTTAAGATGCATCTTCTGTACTGTGCACAGAAATGGCAACAGACTTCTGTCATATTCTTGGGAATTGGAATTTTATTCCATGATTTTCCCATTTTCAGAAATGGATGTTTTTAGCTCAAGGCATACATTTTAAAACCGGATAATAATGCATATGTGGTGTCATACAGTTGATGAGATGATAGATGCAGCAATATATTTAGGAAAGCTTACAAGATCCCTCCAAAATCTCATTTTGTATGTCATGTTGGAGATATATCATGGCATACATATCCAGGGGAACCGCTCATTTTGAGATTTTGCCTCTGGGGATCAATTGAACATTTCAGATGATATAGCCTGGTTTAGAGTAATGGGTCTTCAGTTCTTTTATATCATATCAAAGACAAAAAAGTTTCTGAAACATAATTTTTACGTGCCCCAGCTATCCCTAGTCCTACTTTCATTTCAGATCCATTTAATATCCAATTATTACACATCTCTTTTTTTTCTTTTTTCTTTTTTTTTTTTTAAAGGCGCACCCTGTAATTCCTTTATCTAGACTTGTGTCTGCTGGTCTATGCTTAAAAAGAGGTTCTTCTCCATTCTGAGGACCTTTAATACACAGACAGTATGACTTGTTTATTCTATACATTATGACAATGGAGTGTGTTAGTGGGGCGTGAATCAGAATGAGCTCGTGAGTTCTCCCGCAGAGACTGGCTGCTGTTGATGGGCATAATGAGGAGAAACATGGCCCGCAGAAAGCTCAATCCCGCCGCATACTGGATGGCAAATGAAGACATATTGAGGCATGGGGGATTCTAACACTCGCCGCTGGGCTATTAATTACTCTTTTGTTGCATGCATCTGTTGAAAGACATGACACCTTACTGAGGACGGAGTGTTTGATGAAGCCGAGCAGCCACTACAGCGCTCACCACTCCTCGATGTATTATTCATGGTCTTCAGATGCGTGGAACAGATGATGCTGCTGCTTTTTTTCCTATTTACTTGTTTATTTTCTTCAGTTAAACAAGATGCATTTATTTGAAGCAATATTATATAATACTTATATTATACTATTTTTTTTAAAATTTTTGTAAACCTTACTCAATTTGAATACTTGCTGTTTACCAAAGAGATAAGAAAAATAAACTAAAATAGTCTTGCTTGTAATAAGATCTCTGGGTAAGATGCAGGATATTCAGTGAGAAAAACAAACGTGATTTTGTATTGTTCTGTTTTGTTTTTATATATCTTTAATGTCTTCTGAAAAACAAGACTCTATACTGATTAGGAAACCTATATTCACTGTGTTGTTTTATGCTCTGAGTTGGCAGGTGGAGGTGCACGTTAAAAGGCCTTAGAAAGACTTGTGTATTTTCTGTGTACCTGCATCTAGAGTGTGAAATAGAGAGAAAGACAGGGCAGGCTGATGTGTCTAGCTGGACCTCTCTCGCGCTCTCTCTCTCTCTCTCTCTCTCACCAAGCACCCAGCTCAGGAGTGACAAGTCCTCCCAGGCATTCATGCTGCTGATAGTTATTAGTTTTGTACAGAAGTCTGTTTTGATTTCCCCTCACAATGAGAGGCAGCGCGCGACTGGGTCATGGGAGCCGTATTGATTTCTCCTTACGCTCTCATTCCAGAGCTAAGGCTCCTTCACCCTGCTTTCTTCGTTTGCAGACAACAGGCTGTCAGTAATGAGGCCTGGGTTGGACCTGAATCACACAGCCATTGCTTTCTCCATCTCCTTCAGTCCCACCCTATGCCTTCTCCTGCTCCCAGCACTGTAAATAAGCATCAATGGAGGTGTTTGGCCCTTGGCACTGATCCGAGACACATCTGATAGCTTATCTGGCAGTGGTTAAGGTTTACATTTCAGTCAGGATGGAAACTGTTCAGCTTAAAATATATAGCTTTACTCCAAGAGCTGAATAGACTTCATTGAGGATGTGCAGCAAAACGCTTTCCATCAGTTTAAGTGATGATATCTCTAAATACTCTGTGGTATTCTTAAAGAGAAGGCTTAAATTAATTAGTTGCTTGAGTTACTAGCTAATATCATTTTTACTTAATGCTCCAAACCATTTTTAAAAATAAAGAGTCACATCATTTGGTCTAGAAAGGTAATTAGGACCTGACAAACATTTTATTCTACCTGACATTCCTTGGTGCACAATAAACAAGACTTTTCTTATTAATTCTTCTTCTCCTCCTCCTCCTAAGTCTTTGGGATGTACTGGAGTAGACTTTGAGTGCTCGACTATTGCATTGCCAATACAAGGTCTTGACCAAAAATGTATGCACCACATTTATTTCCATCAAGAGGTGCATCAATATTTGCACTACACACAGTTTGCTATTATAACAGTTTGCTATTATAATAATCATATAGCAATAATGATCCAGTCATAGACTTACTAACATTAGTCAACTCCAAACTCATATTTGGAGTACTCAAGTGTTAATAAATTGGTTCTTGCTATGCTGGGCAAAATATGCCTCACATTTTTCTAATGCAGTTTGCTGGGCACCATGCGCTTCATAACTGTGCTCAGCTGAGCTTCGCACACTGGTCTATTTAGTAAAAAAATAACAACAATTGTGCAGAGGCGACACAAACCACCAGACGGGGTGACACGAAATCTCTATGAGCGCCGTTATCAATGTCCTGCTTGCGGCAGAAATCTAATACGGCACACATTCTTGACATTGCCATGTTTTGTGTGCTTCCATTCTATTCTCCCTGACCCCTTCTCAGCGTCTCTCTTTCAATATCTCAGTGTGTCTTCACGCCTTTATTTCCTCCCCTCCTCTTCTTCTTCTGTCTTCCTCTGCATGCTAGCTGTTGATGGCACTTTCTCGGTAAGAGGCTGGTTTGTGGGTGAGTAACAGGGACGGTGACTCTGCACGTAGCAGGGCTCGGATGCCGCTCGGCCGTGCCAGACGGGAGGCTTGTTTACCGCAGGCAGAGGGATGCTACATCCTGGCTATTTCAGAACACTGCTGTTCTCGAGCAGGACGGAGGGTGGGGACATGACTGTGCAGATACCTCATCTTGGCAGGGTACATGCATGTGTACACCTGAAACCCCCCTGTGGCCCGGGCGACGTACAGGGCGGTATCACGACACAGAAGGGCGGAGGTGTTTACACAGTCTGGTGTTTCTGGGGTAAAGTTCAGCCAAACCACGCAATCGACCAAATAAAAGCATAAATCAAACCAAATCGAAAGCTAAAAATCCATGGACCACCAGCGAGCCCCCACCTGTCACTGTTTACGGATCGTATTCCGCCTCGAGTCGTTGCGTAACGCTCTGAAAGCAACAGCCAGAGCTATCGTCGACCGTCCTGCACAAGCCTTTAATGTCCTTTTTTGTGCCTGTGCCCAGACAACCTAACCCGTCTGTTTACAAAGAGTGTCATAGCAGGTGGTGATAATGATGATATGAGTTGAGGTTAAGACTTTTTTTTTCTTTATGGTGACGATAATACATCTGTGCTCTGCTTCACAGGCTGTTCCTCTTAAATTTTAGCATCTTGTTTTTGCACATTCCACCTTGTACAAGTTGTTATTTAGTTTCATCTTTATTAATGTAACAGGTGCCAGCTTGTTAGAACAGGAAGAAATGTATTTCTCCTGGAGCATGGCAGATATAAACTGGAACACACAAGAGGGTACAAGTATTTGATGTAATCTGAACAGGGAATAAATTATACAAGACACACTGGAATGTTTCTTGCCTGCTTCTGTCTTCTTTTTCAAAAAGAGAAGACCTAAAGTTAGACATCCTTGAGGTTTCTGCCACTTGATTGAAGGTGATGCCCATGAATAATGCATGGCGGAGGGAACTCTCGTCTGGGGCTTTTTATAGAGCTTGTGTGCGCTAGCCTCACAGATCTGAAGATCAACAAATGGCAACGGAGGAAAACAAGAACATAACAGACTGCTAAGGAATGTTGAGAAATGAAAGAATTGCTATATTCAGAGATAGAAAGAGGCTGGCGTTGTGATAAAAGGAGAAGAAAAAGAGGATTTGGGAGCTTGCGCTGCCATTTAACCTCACACTCTGCCAGGCTTAAAGATGTCAGTTAACCCAGCGCTTTTCTTGTTCTCTCTCTCTGTCTGTCTCTCTCTCTCTCTCTCTCTCTCTGTCTGTCTCTCTCTCTCTCTCTCTCTCTCTCTCTCTCTCTCTCTCTCTCTCTCTCTCTCTCTCTCTCTCTCTCTCTCTCTCTCTCTCTCTCTCTCTCTCTCTCTCTCTCTCTCTCTCTCTTTCTTTCTTTTACCAAGAAGCGCAAACCCTTGATTAGCCGGCACAGCTATTATTGTAAGTGTCACAGGCTTTCAAATCACAGAGCTAATCACTGAACACAGACCTGATATATTTGCAAACATGAGTGTCCTCAAAAAAAAAAAGAAAAAAAAACTCCTCCTTCTGACGCCATCAATAACCTTAAACGTCACGGTATCCCTTTTATTGGCAAATGCGCCGGTCATAGCGCTCTAGTTTGTGTCATTAGGTTAATGACAGAGGCTGTCTTGTAATGGCTGCCAGTGAATGAGGCATTAGGTGTGAATCCTTTCCCCTGAGCTGCTGTTGAGGGTGCAGGTATAAATTGTGGATTAGAACAGGGGGAATGTGTCTCTTTTTCCCAGGTAGCGCAATTAGGAGCGGCGGCTTAAGCCCGCTTCCTGACAGAGCTCTTGTGTGCCGCTAATGCGCCACAGTTCTGCCTGTTGACTCCACAGAAAAGAGGCTTCGAAAGGATAATGAAAGGAGTGCTGTGTCGTTCCCCCGGACAACATAATTGAGCTTTGTTCAACGCCCCAGTCTCCCAATACACCTTCGCTGTCTTGTTTTTGAAGAGACCCCCCTCCCTTCTCATAGAAGAGTCTGGACTACATGCTGCTTATTTAACCTAGTCTCCATGGTGTGGTTCAGCCACCCAGCGTGGGATGTTCACCGAAAAACAAGATTGATCCACAAAACAAGGCAGGGATTTATTGATGACATAGGGTGTAAAAAAAAATGCTTAGGGCATCTTTGGTAATTTCTTGCAACAGGGCTATGATTTTTAGCCTAGTGAGCTGCCTTGCTAGCTTCAGCCTACTTAGCTACCTTCTTAGTATGCATTAGTTCTCCTGATTTGGAACGATAAGCTAATGGTTCTCTAACAAGCATAAAAAGACATAGAACACAAACAAATAGTGTGTAAAATATTCCACATTCAGTTAGACTGAACTGTGTATGTGTGTGTAGGTATTATTATTATTATTATTATTATTATTATTTTTGGTCCCACTTTATATTAAGTGGCTTTAAGTACTATGTACTTACATAGAAAAATAAGTACAATGTACTTATTGTGTTCAGGTTGTAATGTAAAACACTTTTGCTGCTATTGAGATGTGATACTGGTAAGGTTAGGGACAGGTGTGGTGGTATGGGTCGATTTAAGGGTAGGTTAATTTGTAAGGGAAGGGTCAACTGTGTAATTACAAATGTAATTACATCAATTAATTACAGTTGTAATTACATACAGGTATTTTCAAAATAGAAGTACAATGTAAAAACATGTATGTACACAATAAGTCCATTGTATCAAAGTAGTAACTTCAATGTAAGTACATAGTACTTAAAGCCACTTAATATAAAGTGGGACCTTATTTTTTTTTTTATTTACTTAGAATTGTATAAATAATAATCATGACTATTGTTCGATTAATTTATTTCGCTTTGTTTGCAGTGTTGGTTTGCTGTGTGTAGGTAAGATTTATTTGTGTTTTATTTTATTATTTTATTTAGTTATTGAGTTATAGCTGAGTTGAGTTGAGCTTTGCCATGGTTTTTTGAGATTGGTGCAGTGTATTATGGGATTTCTGTTCTCTCTCTTCATTCTGCCATAAGTCCAAAAATTAAAAACCGCAGTTAAGAAAGCATCTAAACATCGCGATGTGGATATGTTTGCACCGGCTCTGCAGTACAGCACTCCAGTCAAGACACGTCACATTTATTTAGATTGCTTTTTAACACTTACACTTCAATTTCTACTATAAAGCGGTCTAGTGTTTTTCACTTCAAAGAGGGTGGTGCCCCAGAGTGCTTCTACCTATTACCTAATCGCTGCGGTCCAATGGTAGTTTGAAGATGTTTACCAGCCGGAGCAAATTTTTCCAGAAAGTTCTCTTAGGCAAGCTGTTTCGAACTCCTGAAATGAACAAAACCTACAATGTTTTGGCCTGATTTTGTTCGAAATGTCACACCAGTTTGTTCTTTGATTTAGTTTGAAATTATATCGGCTCCTTTATATTATATCCGGCCACATCTATCGTTGTTTCAATAGGAATCCACGATTTTTGTGCAGTGGTCAAAGATTTTGCAACTGCTTCAAGTCGATCATGGTAATTCGCTGTGTTGACCAACAGAAAGCTGCTTGGTTTGAAAGTGACTTCTATGTTTTCAGCACACTAGGTTTCGAAACAGAAATGATCAGCTAATTCTTGGCTGTTATTTGGAAATGGCCCGTTAAATGTTTTGATTGCCTGCCATTTTCCTCTCATTCACACAATATGTTGTAAATGTTGTCTATTCTTATCTGTCGAGCTGTAGGTGAAATCTGTTAGTGTCTGTTGGTGTGTGTGTGTGTAGTGGGAATCGTAATAAAGGAAGCCATCCTCGTCTCTCTCTTCCTCTCACACTGTCTCTCTTTCTCTCCCTGTATCTCTCTTCAACCGCTACTCATCTATGCTTAGCACGAGTCTGCAGTATGTGCGAGTGTGGCTGGAATTCATATGAATGTCTCGCCGCAGGGAGAGAAGGCCGAGTCATTGATATGTACAGGAGGACTCCTGATAAACAGCCCGCGCCGCTGAGAATTACCCAGCCATTTGATACATTCCGATCATGAAAAAAAAAAAGTCTGAGAAAATAAGATCTTGAAACAAAGGATAGACATAAAGACAGGGTTGGTAAACAGTGAGAGAGACTGGCAGTACTATGTAATTTTCTGTCAGTCAAAATAATATATTCAAGCACAATTGTATCTTATAGAGCGTAACCACATTGTGTGTGAGAGAAAGAGATAAAGAGAGCGAGGGAGAAGTGGCGCACGGCTCATAAACGCAGTAATGGCTTTTCATGGATGCAGTTGCAGGGGTTAAGGGTGGGCTTATCTCGAACAGCTGAAATTTGGTTGGTTTTTGTTGTTGATGCTGTTGTTTTGTTTTTTTGTTTTTTCGCCATCTGATTCGCCATTGTCTGGCTCATTCATTCTTAATGGACTGGAAAAGACTGGGGAAAAGACATGCTGGTAGTCTCACTGAAAATTACTAAAATAAAGCAGATATACCGCAAACAGTCAGTTTAGCGATGTCTCATCCCTCAGAAGCGAGACAAAACTGGTTTTGCGTCTTTTTTTCATATTTTTCTCAAGTATTCATTTTTTTAATTTCATATGCAATGAAGTTCAAAAATAGGGTTTTATTTTAATCATAACATAGCATAACAATTTGAATGAATTAAAATAAACAATAAAATTTGTATGTGTATTTATATGCATATATCATTATATTTTATTATAGTATCTATTAATATATACACTATTGTTCCAACATTTGAGTTCGGTAAGATTTTTAAAATGTTTTTGAAAGAAGTCTTATGCTCACCAATGCTGCATTTATTATTACAGTAATAGTAATATAGTGAAATAATATTACCTTTTAAATTTTAATATATATGTAATTTATTCTTGTAGTGGTACAGCTGAATTTTTAGCAGCTGGTTTTCTTTATAAATGTTATGCATCCAAAACAAATTTACTGACCCCAAACTTTTGAACCGTACATTTGATATGTTGCTTGAATCATACTTTTTCAATATGTAAAACTTTAAATTGAAATAAACTATTTATTTACAGTTTTAAATTAGATTATCAATGTGTTCTTGTACTTTTGGGCTTGCTTTGCTGTCCCTGTTGAACACAAGACATTGTTTTTCTATTGACATTTGAACATTGTAATAAAGCATTTTATAGCCGAGGTCAGTCAACTGTTCTTTACTAAAGAGGGTCTTTTGAAAAGTCAATTAACATTAATCATCATTATGTTAATGTTGTGGCAGCATGCTGTCAACACCTCACTGAAATCTCTATTAAGCTCAAGTGCAGCAGTGGATTGACAGATTGGCCCCCCATCCCACTTTCTCTTTCCCTCTCTTGTGCATTGTTGGCCCCCTTTGACAAATACCTTAATCTGAGTGTGCACATGGGCCGGCATGCCTTTTAGGGATTGAGTGGGACCTTCTAAAAGCAGATGAATGAGAGGGGCATGGTTGACTGCACGGGCCAGCTTCTCTGTTCCCAGGAACAGCCTTCCACTCTCCCATGATTTTCTTTGCATTATCATTTCTTTGGCCTAGTGCAAGTAGCCTCTCGCATGCCCCTCCACCACAGTTTTTTCTCCTGAGCCTAGTGGTGCTCCTGAGCCTAGTGGTGCTCCAGCCAGTTTCATCAGGGCAGAGCCAGACAGATGAAATACCCTAGGATAAAAAGTATAAGGTAGAGGACAGTGGACAGTAGAGCGTACTTTATTGTTGTGAGAGGTGTGAGCATTCAGCATCGAATCAGCTCCTTCAAATTGCCAACTACTCCAACTGGTTCAAATTGTTTTGTTTTTCTTATCTTAATTAAATTGTTTTATATATATAATCATTATATGATTAGCATGGCCAAAATAATTAGCAATAGCGATATTATTTTGACACCAAGAAGTTTTGGAAAAAAGGAAGGCAGGAAGGACAAGAGTTTGTAACTACAACTGTTCAAAAATGCATAAAAAGAATTTACTGTTTATTTGCTCTTCCTGCAGATTGGGGTGTCTTAACAACCCCCTTCTTTTTTACGGAATCCAAAAAATTTACTTTCTATCTTTTCTCACTTTAGTCTGTCATCTCTACATAGTCTGTAACCTCTATATTTTGATATTTTAGCAGCAGTTCTTTAATTAGTTTGCTGACAACACAATGCACTTTTAGCTGTTTATATGGTTACCAAAGGCTTTAGATAAACTAAGACAGTGCACTCATATTACTTATGAATGGCATAAACTGCAATGCACAATATGGTGGATTAAGTCCTGCCTTCTAAATAAAAGAGCCAATTGTTGATTGATAAAGTCATCGCGTCACTAAAGCTGCCATTAAAAGCTCCAGTTGCCATAGAAACCTGAGACTTGCGCTTGCAGATGCACAATGTCTGGTCTGAAAAATAAGCTTTTTATCGCTATTTGAGCAGAAGAAATAACATTTATGCAACACTTTATGTCAGACTTTGTTGCTGATTTGAAATGTATTATTTAATTTTAAGTTCGGCAAGCAGTTCCCCCATTCAAGTAGATTTGACTTGGTCTTGGATGCCCGAAATCGAGGCGTTGCAAATGTAGACATGGAGTGAACAGACTTTTCTTGAAAAGGACTTTGTTTAATCCCTTTCAGAAAAGTATTTCATTCCATTCAAAAATACATCCCCTTTAAGCATCACCGCTACAGCCATACACATTCAGATGAGGGTCTTTAGGAGTTGTGGTGCATCTCATGCTGATTTTGAATGTCCCACCATGAGTGTTGCATTAAGACATTGTGTGTCTTGAGACCCATTTCATTATGTTGCACTCTACTTAGCTAGTCTTATTAGACAGGTACTGTTCACACTCAAACATGGGTTGAAATAACCAATCATTTTTAAAGTCAAATATGGACAATATTGTTTGGTTTTAATTTTTTAATTAAATATTTAAACCTAACTGTGGGGTTTACCCATATTTGACCCAAACATGGGTTGAAACAACCCAGCATTTTTTTTTTTTAGTTTGCACTAGGCGTGTAACGATACCCTCATGTCACAATTCGATACATATCACGATACTGAACTCACGATACAATATTATTGCGATACTCCAAGACTGAAATGTTAAAATGTTAACAAAAAATGTAAATGAATAGGCTTGGACTCTGTGCTTTTAACCCAAGGACAATAGAGACACCAGAATAACAATATTCATGATTCTGAAGCTGAAAATACAGAATTATTTTAGACGAATATTCTTGCACTTTTTCACTTGTTGGACACTTTTTACTGGTCAGGTAACATAAGACATTTGGCATTATCAGGACCCACAAATATTCCCCCATTGCATTATTATATATTATATTCAACATTATATATAGTAGTTTAATGTAGTACCGACACTAAAACTCTGAAAACTTGAATTTTTTTCTCACACAGTAATTTTTTTTGGGGGGGAACTATCCACGATACGTATTGTTGCATTTTTGTATTGCGATATATTGTGGCACGATATATTGTTACACCCCTAGTTTGCACCCAAAAATAAAATCTGTCATCAATTATCCCCCCTCATGTCATTCCAAACCTGTTTGACTAACACAAGAAGATATTTTGAGAAGATTTTTTTTCCCCCGTCCATACAATGAGAATCAACAGTCACTAAACTGTTTGATTACCAATATTCTTCAAAATCGATTTTGTGTTCCCTGTCATTCAGGTTTGGAACAGCATGATGTTGAGTAAATGATGACAGAATTTTCATTTTTCAAGTCAAGTACAGTCAAGTAGTCATTTTAGGCTTCCATCTAGTCATTATTAAAAATGTCATTTTACCTATTTGCATGCCTTCTAATACCTATTATTTTTTAGGATTCCGGCCCGCTGGGGGGCAGCGACCGGGCCACACCGACAGGGGAACTCCTAGCTATGATGTACAGCTTGGGGTCCACTCAGGAGTGAGAAAGTTCAGGTTTATATGGGTCGGGCTCTAACAGCTCAATAACACAGACCCGTAATCTACTCGGGTTTCAAACACAGGGCTGATTTACGAGCCAGCATGCCACTCCGGCATTGAAATGAGGTGTTCAGCATATGTTTTGTTGACATAAATTTAAAATTTATTGCCGTTGTCAAAACTGACTGTTAGACAAAGTCGCTTATTAACTGAGTAAATGGCTTGAGAGTTTTATGCCTGCTTCCTTAATGACTACAGTCAGTCTGTTTCAGGCACACGGAGAGCCACCCCTCCCCTTTCTCTTCTGCTTACACACACACACACACACACCATCTACAGTTTCTGTGACCAGAGCACAGCTGGTTGGATAGCCCTGGGGGGGGGAGGAACTGCCATAGTTCACACATACAAGGTGTGTGTATGTTGAAGAGGTGGGGTGCAGGGGCATATATGTCCCATAAAATCTACAGAGGCTTTACTTCTGGTTGTCCAGAAAATAGAACTTGTAGTAATTGCAGGGGCAGGTGACCCAGCAACTTTGCCTTTACGACAGGACTGCTGCCGCACTCTACGCTGGAAGCAGGTTTAAGCATGTCATATCCAGGGACCCCCTCGCTTCCCAAGCACCTGTAAAAATGAGGCACAGAAAAAACGAATTACCTCCCTCCACTTTTAAGCAAACCGTGATATTGCATGTAAACGTCTTACTGCTTCAGTCAATGCAAAAACTCTTTATTAGGATTGGAACAGAGATGGCAGGTACAGATATGCTGATATGTATTTTGATACCATCGCTAATAACCAATGTATGACCAATACTATTGACTACCAATATATGAACAACACTATTTTGTGTGAATAAATTATAAAAAGAAACAATTAAAATTGTAAACAAAAAATTTGAATGTACGCGTCACAGTATTCTACTGACAGTATGACAGTATGTACAGTATGAAAATGCATAATCATTTTGAGATTTGGTAAAGATGAGATTTGGTAAAGATTACATTTAAACAAGGTTTTTTTTTTTGATGATGGAAGAATTAATCTAAATGTAAAAATAGGGTAAATATGCATGTGCAATTAAATATTCAATTGAATTTTAAGAAGTTTTAGTAATTTTGTGTGTTTGTCATTTTTATAATTATTTTTTAAATGTCTTATTTTTATGAATTTTATTCGTTTTATTTTGTTTTTGTAGTACATAAAGTTAAACGGAAATGAGAAACTAGCTGTAATAAAATAATGATAATAATAAATTAAAAAAAATAAATATATATATATATATATATAATGTATGTGTGTATATATATGTATGTATGTATATATGTGTGTTTGTGTGTGTTTTAGTTTAACTAACCCTGGTACATCCCTAATTGAAAGTGACATTTGTAAAGTTAGTAACCGTTTTGTCAGGGAATGAACTTTGCATTAGATGACCGCAGAAGTCTCTTATTCTAATGTAAAATATGTAGTGTAAGTCAACCCTTCCTGCCTCAAGTAGCCGGTCTGCCTTCTCTCAGCTCTCAAACATCCCCTCAGGGCTCGGAGGGTCACTCCGCAGTATGCGCTCTCTGTCAGTCTCTAATCAGTGGAAGCGCGCTCTCCTCAGACCTCAGGAGAGGGACAATGGCTAGATTGAAGGCACACAAAGGCCTTTGAGTGTTCCCCCTACAGTATCTCTGTATTGTGCCGCATTAGCCCAGATCCCAAAGGTGCACAGACCCCTGGCTTTTCCCAGCTCCCTCTCACGCGCTCACTCGCCCGCCCGTCTTTTGAAGTGCCCTTTATCCTGGAAGGCGTTTACAGGCCTTTTTAATTACTTGCAGCTTGCCAAAGGGCTTTGCTGCTTCATTCTTCTCTTTGTTTGTTGGGTCTCCACAATCCCCATCTAGAAGACAGCCATCAGGATTTTGGATGCATTGCAAGTTTTCTCCAACCCCCCCTCCTCTTTTGTTTATTTTCTGAAGTCTCTTTTGCGATTCTCAACCTCCAAATGGTTTTCCATCGTGTTTTTTTTTTTTTTTTTTTTCTCGCTGAGGTTAAACCACACTTCCTTGCTTCATAATTCTTGCCACTATTTCCATGTTCTGCCAACTCTTGTTTATAAGAACAGAGAATAAAAGCTTAAATCATTACGACCCAGCATGTGACGCTGATTTGCACAACTTCAAACAGAAACGAGGGGTTGTTCGATAAAAAATTGTTTTTGGTTAGTGCGCCTTTTTAAAAGAATCAACCAAAGAATCAATTGAACCAAACTGCTTATGGATTTAACTAGCATAAAAATGACACTGTTTAAAGAAACGAAAGCCTGCCTTAAGCGGGTTTTGCAGTTATCTATGTAGTATGAATAGAAAGTGAAGAATACACATCTTTGTTCCTCATTAAAGATGTATACATTTGGCACTAAAGTGCAAACAATGAGCTAATTACCACTCTGGAAACAATTACCAAATGCTGTAAGCATGCTAATAAAAACCAATTCAGTTCACCACTTGCAGCAAGTTGCCAGTGTTCTCGTGGCGTTCTTACAAACCTCATTCTTTGAGTAGCCTGCCTCTACACCGCAACCCATAAAACCTCTTACCTGCCGACTGCCGTGACTGAGTTTCATACTCCTAATGGGTGGCTGTGACTAGCTTGAGTTTGTTAGTTCATCAGTGTTGACTTTCGATCGTTTCTACTGGCTTATTAGCAATCGGATGTGATGCATCTGAGGATTAGTGCAGTTGAAAAGATGCAGATGCTCTGGATCTTTTGTTATCAAGCCTGAGAAAGTCACACATGGGCATTCACGGGTTGATTTTAAGTCCACACATGGGTTATGGGCCAAAGCCAGAATGCTAATTGTAGAAATGGTAAATACACTACAAAATAGCCAGTCTGCACCAGGTTTCAATCTAAAGGACAGTGAAACAAAAGCCATCTTTGTCTCTTCCTGTGCTCAATGGAGTGCCATGTGGCAGTACTGACTCACTTGGTGCCCTAGGCAAGATAAGACCATGACCAAAAGGATAACATACAACTTTTGACTACCTTGTAGTTCTTCTCCACTTTTTTGATAAGCATTTATTTATTTTCTGTTTATTTATTTACTTTTAGTAAAGTAAAAAACATAACTTTGATCTTAATTCATCTAAATGGTTTTTGAATGTCCACTTGACTCAAAGTGCAATGGGGGCACATGCTTCCGTGTGTGGCTTCATTCTGTTAGGTTAATCTTTCCTCAATCCAATAATTGAAGAGAACAAATGTTTCACTTTCAGCTCTTGAAAAGTTGACCCCATGTTTGAAATGGGCCCTGCAGCCCGATTCAGCCGTTAAAGTAACTCTTATCTTAGGGCTCATGGCCATCTATATGTTCCTGTTTAGATAAAGAGCTCCTTCATCTCCGTTCAGGGAACTGAGTGACTGAACAATAGGTCTTTGAACCCTCATGTGCCATTGATAATTTTTGCTTTCAAGGCGTTTCACGACGTCTAGTGACAAGCTTAAATGTATTCTGATCATCTAAAATGGGAATAATCAGCTGAAGTGTTTGATGACGGAGATGTGCAGGTTTAACTTTAACTGGTTGCAAACACTGGTTTAGTTCTCTCTCTCTCTCTCTCTCTCTCTCTCTCTCTCTCTCTCTCTCTCTCTCTCTCTCTCTCTCTCATCTCTCTCTCTCTCTCTCTCTCTCTCTCCAAATTTATTTTGTTTTTTCCAGAAACAAGGCCTATGGTTTTAATACCCTCTGTCTTGTTATCTGTTGTGGGAGGAGTGATAGGACTTGTGTGGTGGGAAGTAAATTAATGCCTATTCTGTCTTTGCCATTTAGCAAACTAATCGAATCTCATAGTATACCTAGGTGCTTTGCAAGGTTTTTTTTTTTGTTTGTTTGTTTTAGTTTTTTTTTGTGCGAGTAACATAAACAGTGTTGGCTGATGTTATTTTGTCCTGTTTCTCCCTGCAGGAAGCTGCACAGCGGAATGAAGACCTACGGATGTGAGCTTTGTGGCAAGCGCTTCCTAGACAGTCTGCGCCTAAGGATGCACTTGCTGTCTCACTCAGGTATCATCACTAATGTGGATGCTTGTTTTTTTAGGGTTGGGTGAAATTCAGAATATAAGAATTGGCTCACTTTCAATTTATACGTTTGATATTTGAATTCGAATTTAAATTGTATTTACAGGAAGAGGAACTGAATTGCAATCAATAGAAAGTCACCAGAAGGTTTCAAACAATTTAAAAAAATCATAATAAATAAAAAAATAAAAAATTCTATTCAAAAGTTGGGGGACGGTGCGGAAGGTTTTTATTTTTTTAAGAAGTCGCTTATGTTCACAATGGCTGCATTATTTGGTCAAAAATACAGTAAAGACAGTAATATTGTGAGATATTATTACGGTTTAAAATAATTTTTATATATTTTAAGATGTAATGCATTCAGCAGCCATTACTCCAGTCCTCAGTGTCACAAGATCCTACATAAATCATTTTAATTGGCTGATTTGGAAAACATTTCTAACTATTATCAATGTTGGAAACAGCTGCTTAATATTTTTTGGAAACGGGATGCATGTTTTCAGTATCAGTTATTTTTTGTAACATTATAAATGCCTGTTACTGTTACTTTTGATGAATTTATTGCATCCTGGCTGAATAAAAGTATTGATTTACTTGACAAATCTTACTTACCCCAAACTTTTGTAAGGTAGTGCATTTCTATTTAATCTCTATGTAGTATCCTACAATATCTTCCTCTGTTTTGAGCTGATTTCTGGAGGTTGTATGTGCTTTTTTTATTTATTTATGAAAAAGCACTCTTTTGTAGTCACCTCCTTCTGCAATTGCCAAATTCACAGGCCAGTGAAGTCAAAGTCCTTACTGCACACCAGACATGCATGATGGTCAAATTTTGTAGACTTTTTGCCCCCCACCCCGTAGAGTGCTCTCGGGTTTATGTTAATTAAGAGTGAGTGCTGTGCGGAGGTAATTGATTCTACAGTCATTAGGGGTTTAGATTAGATTAGTTAAAAAAAACTTTCAGATTACACATCCAAACCTTTCTGCCTTGCACCAGTGGAATATTTTGCTGTCAATATCTTCATATAGTGAGATGAGATTGACTTTTTGTAGGGACGTTTAAAACCATGTGGAGTGGAGAGATGAGTGACATCTCACGCTGGGACGCCCAATTCAATTCATGCACGACTCAGCATGGCAAACTCTGCTCTAAGGAAATATCTAATGTTTATTTTAGAGGCTGTTCAAATCCCAAGATGCTTGTTCAATAACAGACTCTGTGGAGATATTGTAGTACTCGTGCGCTCATAATGGCAGCCCATGGAGCATGGAGCACAGTGACATTTATGAGAGCTGTTCTGCAATGAGACAAAGAGGCTGAGTCTGAACTCCGATGAATACCTCTGTTTGGTATTCCGCACTGACCCGCAGATACGCCTGTACTCGTGCAAAAGTATGTTCTGTGTCATTATAGTAATCCAGAAATCCTTATGGGAGACTGGCTTGTGCAGTTTGGATAATATGACTGTGGATAATCCTGCGCTCAGAAGCTGGGTTGCATGAGACTGGGCTAGAGAATGCTTCAAAAAGACCTTTGTAAAGCCACTGACTTGCTCAGTGACTCTCCAAACAGAAGGACTGAGTGTCATTCGATGTGTTAGTGTTTGCAGGGCCTCACACTTCACCCTCTCTGGATTACTGCAGGAGTTTGCTGTAGTCTGAACATCGGTTGCTGCGGCTCAAGAGTTTAAGGGTGTCAGTTCTCTTCTGTTCACACTGGCCCCTGCTTTACATATCAACTCAGATCTCATTTTCTCAAACGACAATGTTTTTGGACTATGTACCACTCGATTACATCAATAATGGTTCTTTCTTTTACAATGCTGCTGCTTCTTCCGTTTCTTCTTCTGCTGCTGCAGCTTTTTCTGTTGCTGCTTTTGCTGATTTTTCCTCTGCTGCTCCTTCTACTGCTTCCTTCTCTCTGTTGCTGCTGCTTCCTTCTCTCTGCTGCTGCTGCTTCCTTCTCTCCTTTGCTGCTGCTGCTTCCTTCTCTCCTTTGCTGCTGCTGCTTCCTTCTCTCCTTTGCTGCTGCTGCTTCTTTCTCTTCTTTCCATTTGCTGCTTCCTTCTCTTTGCCTTTGCTTCCTTCTCTCCTTTGCTGTTGCTGCTTCCCTTTCCTCTTGTTTTTGCTGCTGCTTTTAGTCTTCCTGTTTTAATCATCATCCTCCTCCTCCTCTTCTTCTTCTTACTCTGCCTTTGTTGCTGCTGTTTCCCCTGCTTTTCTTCATCACCACCTTCTTTTTCATCTCCATCTCCTTTGCTGCTGCTTCCTTTCCTTTGCTGCTTCTTTACTCTTGTTTTTGCTATTGCTTCTCTTTATTTTTCTTCCTCTGATGCTGCTTTTACTCGTCATGTTTTTTACTCCTCATCTTCCTCTTCCTCCTTTCCCTGCTTTTCTTTATTGCCACCTTCTTTTTCATCTTCATTTGCTGCTGCTTCCTCTTCTCCTTCTTTTCCATCTTCATCATCAGCTTCTTCACCTTTTAATCCTCCTCCTCCTCCTTCCTCAACTTCATAAAATTAATATTACAATAAGCTATTATACTTAAAGCCCATTGTCACATCAAACTCAGTTGAATTTTAAGTTAATTTATAGTGCTCCCCAAATCCTTGTGAAAAATCTCAGATCAACTGATGAGGGGATCTGCATGAGGTGGCTGAGCTTGGCCGTGTTCATTAAGCACTCTGCCACATTTAAAGTTTCTGTTTTTTCCCCTTTATTTACATCACCCTTGAAAGTTTGAGCCGAAAATGAGAAATATCGGTAATCGCAATAGAAGTTTTGCATTTAAAACGGCACAAGAACCAGTCATAATTCCTTAAGATCTTTACCAAAAAAAGCAGCCTCAGACAGCCTCCCTCAGCAACAGGCGGAATAAGCGAGCATTGCGAGGCGGCTTATTTTTAGTTCATCAAAACAGAGCACAAAAAAACCCCTAGAACAAAACAGTTTTAACGTTCATATGCTCAATGCTTGACACATAGCGCTAACCTGGTTTTTGTTTGTAGCAGTCTGGCTCTTGAGAGCTTCACTCTTGTGTAATGCTCAAGCTTTTCTGTGGAAACACTTTTATAGACAGACAGAGTGGCAGAGAGGCAGAGACACGGCGAGGCTCTTTGATTGTTGTTTTTTTGTGTGTGTGCTTTGTTCTTTCATTGCAAACTTTCTGTTTTTATCCTTCCTGTTCTGAGCGGTTTGATTTTTATCAGTGCTCACAACGGTGACACTAAGCAAGTGGCTTTGCCCTCCACCTCCTCCGCTCCCTCATCTTCAGGATAAGGTGCTGAAGAATGGGATTAGGTATGTCGTGTGTATTGTGGTGTACCATTTCAGTCACACACACACACACACACACACACACACACACACCCCTCGCTCCTCTCTGTTGGTGCACGCCGTCTCTGTTTGTTTTATTGTGGACTTGGCAGGGTGCCAGTCTGGGCCGCCTGCCACAGCCCAGGGTACAGTATGTACAGTGAATCTTGCGCCAATTTTTTTTCTTTCCTGTGTTGTCTTTTTTCAAATTATTGTCTGACAGCAGTGGTTGTGGTGGCTGTTTTGTTTTTTGTTTTTTCAGGGGCTTGCGAGGCCTCACGTCCTGGAGTTTGGGTGGAAGTGCACTGCGGTGAGAGGTTGATAATGGAAAAGTGTGTGTGTTTTCTTTTTTTTTCTTTTTTTTTTTTTTTTCTCTGGTTTAAGGTCAACATGGTCTGGGAGCTGCTGGGTAGTGAGGCAGCTCAGCATTGAAGCAAAAAAAAGGGGGAAAAAAGTGACTCAGCCATTTGGAGCACGACTAGGCTATTAGTGTTATGTGAGCTTCCCTTGTGACTTCAAAGAGTGCAGAGCGTGGTCTGGGTAGGCTAGCCAAGGGACATATTTTGATCCATTTTTGGGGAGGCAAAGCTTTTCGCTGGGATTACAGATCAACACAGGCTATTTGGCATAAATCTTCCATATTTTTTTAACTTTTAAATATTTTTTTTAATCTGCAGCTATAACAGCATGGAGCTATTAGAGGTCAACAACTATTGTATTAATATAGCATTTTTTTAAAATATATATCTGTTTTACACATTTTGTATTTTATTAATATTTTCAATATATTTTTACATAATTATTACAATGTCTTTTCATTATTTTGTTTTTTCTCAGGGTTTTCTAAAACTAATTTGTCTAGCTTCAAGCTATTCGGCATTATCATAATCATTATTTTTTCTGTAGCAATAACTGGCTGTAGCTGTTAGAGATCATCAACAAACTATTGTATCAATATAACATTTAATAAAAATAATAATTTAAATGCCTTTTTATATTCTTAAAATATTTTTTTATGTTCTGGGTTTTTATATATTTAAATATTTATAAATGTATTTCTAATTATTTTTCTAGAATGTTATTCAACTTGTCCATGTTGGCTCATTTGTCTAGCTTCTTCAGCGTATGATATTCAGCATTTATCGTTATATATATATAGTCGACGAAACACTGAGGACGGAAGGTGCCCACTTGAAGACCCTAGAGATGTCCCCTACTCGGCTCAATCCAGACGGTTGTCGTGTTGGTCCACTAGGGAGACCACACTGTAGTTGCAGCCGTCGTGTGTGCTGACGCGCCAAGTACACTGCAGCCGTTAACGCCGGACAGAAGGGGAGTCACACCCTCATATGGAAAGAAGCGTAAATGGATGGAGAAGCATAGTTTACTGTAAAGCTACGTCTTAGTGTTGCTTATCTTGGCGAAAGCCGAGTACAAATCAGCATGAAGTTTTAACATCTACTCTCGTGTAATGGAAATCATTATATATATATATATATATATATATATATATATATATATATATATATATATATATATATATATATATATATATATATATATATATATATTTATTATTATTATTATTATTATTATATATATATATATATTTTTTTTTATCTGACGCTATAATCGTCTGTAGCTTTTGGAGTTCCTTAGACAAAAGGTCGACAAAGGTCGACAACTTGAGGTGAAGTAATTTGTGGCAGATAACATGGATAAAAGGCAGGCTCTATTCTTTTCTAGCTACTACTTTTGGCAAAGCTTGGTGAATTGAACTGTCCACACACATGCATACATGTACGTGTACACTTGGGGACTGTGTGAACACTCTCATTAGCAAGCCGAAGTGCCTGGTCCAGGCTGATTAAGTCTGTGTGTTATTCTCCAGAGGCCCCAGCCTGTGGACCTCACTTGACTTCATTAGCTCAGTAGACTGAGACAAGTCTAACACAGCAAGACCCCTTGTACACTATCCAGCAGCTCTGTATGCGCCTTTGCCATTGCAATCACTCATGTATTCCAATATGGCTGTTTATTTTTTATAAAAGTAGTTTGAAAAAGAGTTTGTAACTCTTCCGTAACATAGTCATTTAAAAGAAACCGGAATCGTTTTCCAGGCTTTTGTGATCTATCAGCTGTTGCTTACAAGTTGACTTGCAAGCACATGGGCTTTTCTTTCTTTTGATGACAGCGAATTAGCCGTTTCAATTATGGCTGTTACTTGGCCCGCAGGCTGTTGTTTAGCTCCATTGTTGCCGAGCTATTATCTTCGTTGTGTAGGAGCTTTTGTCTGCCCATTTCACATTGGTTTCCTGGTTCATGTCCTCAGCTGCATGTGTTGACACTGTGTTTAAGCACAGGAGCAGTTCTCAGATCTGTGTCCTCGCTCTTCAAGGTGAGAAAAATAGCTGCTTTTCCTGAGCTGCTTTCATTTCTCACACTAGCATAATCTGAAGTCATAGTATGCCAACATTTGCCTTGTGTATTTGTGTGTAATATGAGCAGTGGCTCAAATATAAGTTTGGACATCAAGTGGTGACCCAACTCTGTATTCCATTAATAATATTAATATAACATCATAATGTTACATACAATTATAATATTTTATTTAAAATATGATTGTTAAATTGCTTTATACAAATTACTTTATATAATACAATAAAAAAACATTTTTTATTTATAGTTTTTATTAATTTATAATATTTTATATACTTACAACAATATTATTATTTTATATACTTACAACAATATTATTTTAGCATTATCATAATTTATTTTATATGACAATAACACTACTACTACTACGTCATATTGAATTATGTGCCACATAAATTCCTCATCTCTATACTGTAGCAAATAGTTCACCACACAAAAATCATTATGGTCTACACAAACCATCCTCAATGGAAGTGTTCAAATGTCTTCTGGGATTGTATTTTCTGTTACTTTGTTTTATTTTGTTCATGGCTTTTAAGTATGAGGCCATGTTATACAACTTGCCCATGTTAACTTTGACCAAGTGACAGGTAGATTAATTTTTTTTCATGTTATTATTTGTTTAACACTGGTCTTTCTCTCTTGTCCGTGACCCTGTCAAAACAGAACTGTGAGCCATTTTTGGGTCACGACCCTCCAGTTGTGAACCACTGCATTAGGCGGCTGAATAGAGTACTGAAAAATGTAAGGCATGAAGGAAGAGGAAAAGAGAAGACAGTCTCTCTCTCTCTCTCTCTCTCTCTCTCTCTCTCTCTCTCTCTCTCTCTCTCTCTCTCTCTCTCTCTCTCTCTCTCTTTCTCTCTTTCTCTCTTTCTCTCTTTCTCTCTCTTTCTCTTTCTCTTTCTCTTTCTCTTTCTCTTTCTTTCTCTCTCTCTCTCTCTCTCTCTCTCTCTCTCTCTCTCTCTCTCTCTCTCTCTCTCTCTCTCTCTCTCTCTCTCTCTCTCTCTCTCTCTCTCTCTCTCTCTCTCTCTCTCTCTCTCTCTCTCTCTCTCTCTCTCTCTCTCTCTCTCTCTCTCTCTCTCTCTCTCTCTGAGAACGTTGGGCTCCCACAGTCTGGCCTCTCGCCAGCTCTTCCCTCACAGTGATGACATCATCAGCTGCCGGCAGGTCTGGATGTTCTGCCAACATTCCAGAGCGTTTATGATCGCTCGCAGATGTGAGTCCAGGAACATACTGTACCCAAACTAGAAATTAATGAAACTTGACTGCTTTCCAAGCCACATATTCCAAAATAGAGAGACTGCAAATGGGACAGGAGGAGGGGTGGGATGGAAGAAAGGGCTCTAAATAAAGAGTGGGGGGAAAGGGGGAGAATGCCCTGGTGCTCAGAGCTCTCATGTAAATTCTTCACAGCAGCTGATAAAGCCCCCATCTCACCCTCCTCCTGTCCCTCCCTCCCTCATGTGCAATAGTCAGGGGAAGACGGGCTGCATGGATAAATGGCCTGAGCTTCTGTTTGGCAGTGTGCCCTAAGTTCTCTCTGGTGGTTTAAACCCATAATACTTTCCCTGACCTGTTGATGTACATTAAATCCCCATTTAAAACAGCGTTTGAATTATGTGCCACATAAATCCTCTGTTATAAGGTCCAGGAGAAATGATTACACAGGGAGGTAATGGCTCTGTAATCGTTTGACAAGTTTACATCCCATCAAAAAGCTGACAAGAGTTTATTCCCATGATGCCCAGGGGTGAGCACAGAGCCTCTGATGGGCCAGAAATGATAAATGTTAGTATCTGTTTTAATGTCTGTGGTTAATGTTTTAATTCAGGAACATAATATAACACACACACACACACACACGTATATATACACTTGGCTGATATATCGGTAATTGATTATTTCCTTCAGCTGAGACACTTCAGATACACACTGTTCGCCATGATTGTTTTGAAATATGATTGGAATCACTTCAAAAAAGAAAAAAATACAGTGCAACGTACAGCGCAAGTCTGTCATATGAGCTATACATAAAATTATAATGACAATTTTTATTGTGTGCTTGCGACATGGCTTTTAATGGTGAGACTTTTGTTTTTGTAATCAGTCTCTCAGAAATGATATAAACTTGGATTTAGATTTATCAGCCAATATATCGGTTATCGGCTTTCAGATAAAAATATTATTGGTTATCGTATCGGCCGAAGTGTTCATATCGTGCATCCCTAAAATAAATCTATATATAATTAACGTAGTGGATATCCAGAGTATCTTAATGAAAATGAATATCATCCTCCTAATCTAAATAAAAAACTTTAAATTAAATTATAGAATATATTATATTTTTATAAATAATTTACTATTAAAGAAATATCTTTGATATTACAATGCATTTGAATTCGTTACTCTCAAGAGTAATGGAACATTTTGGTTCTGCATTGGTTATTATTGAAATACCAAAAAATACACAAAAGGTGTGCACATCCCAAACACCCAGATTGGGCGCAGGTGCAGGACAACTAAGTAATACAAACAAAATAAAGAAGTGTGAAGTCCGCACACTGAAAAAATACTGCTCCAAAGAATTTATTATATATTAAAAAGGCAACGTTTCGACCATCAGGTCTTCATCAGGCACACTATTATTGAAATACACACAGTTCTGAAATCCAGTCATATTTGGAATACGTTTAATACTTTTTACGCCTTTCCCCGGAAAAATGAAGAAAAAAGCGGTATGTTTGGTATTTGTTTCATTCCTTTGCCTCTTTTCATTGCAGCCATCATCTTGTTAACATTTTTCGATTAAAACATGGAATAAGCTCACACCAGCTATAATACCCTGTAAAAGATCCTGATCTTAGTCCTTTGTTGTCGGGTATTGCAGCTTTAAATCCCTTTGGTTGCTAAGTAGCAAGTGCCCCTGTGCTCTAATGGGCTGATTTGGTATTCAGCTCAATGCCGGGTCTTATTTTTGTATGCGAGACAAAGTGTTTTGATGGAGGGTGATTGCAGCAGCGTCTGGAGGCTGTTTGGGAGTTTTATGGGCTGTACAGTACACCGTGTGCCTTCTAAAACAGAACACAGGCGATTGAATTTTGGATTTGCTTCATCATTTCTCTCCTCTGAGCAGCCTCTGTCAAAAAGGAGCGTAGCTGGAAGGGCACAGATTAATTTGTTCTGCTGGAAATGAGAGCGGTACAGCAAAACACACACAACACACAAACATGCAATATGCGCGCGCACAATAAGTCTGAAAAATACGGCGAGAAACACAGAGGCGCAACTACAGCAAGGAATGCGTTTAGTTCCTGTGTGCTGCCATTGGAATGAAGCCACTATTCCATGATTGGTGAATGTTGGGATATTGGTGGGAAGGCAACACATAAATTGACTGGCATAATGCATTTGATGTGACACCTTCATATTAATATATGATTATAATAGGTTATAATTTATTCTGGAAATATATGTATTTATCTATATTTGTATATTTTATACTTTAGATATAGATTTTTTTTTAAATTAATATTAATGTTTTAATAAAAAAAATTACCCCTTTGAGTAACCTTGAATAAATAAATACTGGTTAATATAACCAGTATTTATTTATCTATAATTAAATTTTGAAAGATGATAGAACTTAACATTTTTGACCCCTTCAAGTAACCTTAAATAAATAAATACGGGTTAATATGACCAGTATTTATTTATTTATAATTTAATTTTAAGTTGTGAAGTTACTTTTATTTTTAATTTTATTATGGCTATCATTTAAGGATACTGCAGTCAGATTTGTACACATTGTTGACCGTGTTCTTTAATGGTGTCTGACCGAAAGGCCCATTTATTTTTTTACAGCACTAACAAACGTTGGACGCAATCCAATCTAGAAAGCTGTTTTTAGCCGTATCTCAGTTTTATATCAGTTTATATCATGGTAAATCTTTATGGCGCAATTGCTTTCACCTCACTGATAACTCTGCTTTGTTGACATATATATGAGGGCATGGCTTGACCTAATCAAGATTTCGTCACTCATTCACAACAATAGCTAATAATTAATCAACATCAGAGTGGTACCACTCTGCAAGTCCTGCAGATCTAACCGCACACATCAGTCAAGCTTGGTTTGCGGGCATTTTAGGTCATGCTGATTTAAACCAGTTTGGTAAAAGAGCTGCAATTCCACCACCAGATTTCCAGCACTGGCAGAGTCCCTGGAAAAAATTATGATTTGTTTGTTTATTGGGTTTTGTTTGTGTTCAAAGATCAAGGCTTTGATTGCAGCTGTGAGCCAGTGGTTAAAATGCTGTGGTGTGTTGTTGCTGGTAAGTGTGTTGGAGGGGGCTGCTGGAAGGGGGTGGGGGTGGGGGGGGTTGTAAGGGGAGGCTAAATTTAAATTGTAATTGGCCGACTTCCACAAGCTTGCGGGCATTTTAATGAGTCATAATAACTTCATTTAAAACCAGCTGAGCAGAAAATAGATTGGAGAGGAGCCTGTGGCCAGTATGGATTTGTTTTGTTTTTTTTCTTTCATCGTTGAGGCCGGACCCGCCAGGCCTGATGGGCCACTGAGCAGACAGGACATCCTTTGTAGATTTATCATATCACTGTCCACTTTGCATTCAGATCATATTCGGACAGTTCCCACCATCATGCTCCATATCGAGTGCCGAGCAGTCGGACAGTGCGCCCATTCATGAACCATTCATCAAAACTCATGTCACTGCTTTAGTAGACATTCAAAAAGTCTTTCTACAATATTAAAGGGATAGTTCACCTTAGAATTGATCTGTGTGACTTTTCTTTCTTCTCCTGAGAACAAATGATATTGTGAAGAATGTTTTAACTGTTTTTGTCTACACCAAAAGTCAATGGGGTCCAAAACAATAGTGGACCCCGATGACATTCATTAAATGAGGAAAAAGAAAAAAAGACATTCTTCAAAATATTTTCTTTTATGTGCTACAGAAGAAACAGTCATATTGGTTTAGAATGACATGAGGGTGAATAAATGATTTTTGGGTGAAATCGCTTTAAGAGTGGAAGCTGCAGGCATACATTAGATTGTAAGTCTCTAAATTATTCGCGGATAAAAAAGTTATTTACTAAGTGTCATTAAAGAGCGCAATCTTGTAGATGTGAGGACATTAACAGCACCACCTCCGTGATGATGTTTTAGATTAAGATTAAGAGGGTCATCTGCTGCTAGAGTTTAAATAAATGGTGGAATGTGTTGGCACGCTCTGTGCCAGTCCAATTGAGTTTGAGTGAAGCGAGCGGGCACACCTCTACGGGTTAAGAGGGGCCCTCTAGCGTGAAACACACATTCAAAGCCATGCGCGCGCACAGTACTGTCGAAACCCTTCAGTGCCGCCACCCACCGATGCCTCACCTGGCCTTTATCTCGGCTGAGGCCATGAAGACAGAGTGTGTGCTCTTGTGTGATAAATGCCTGAATTCTGCTTATCCCATTCAAACACATCTGTGTCCGCCTGCCCTTCTCTCTCTCCCCCCAGGGGGCTTCTTATTCGAGACCCTTACATCTTATATCCTCCGTGTATAGACGTGTACAGCATGTTTCCATATTTTCTTTCTGAGTAAATGTGGCAGGAGTGAGGTTTTTATTTTTGAATGCTTTGACGTCTAATGACATCTTCTCCGCCCCCCTAGCACGAACAAAAAAAGATCTTATAAGCCGAACTGTTTAAGTCACTTAAGAAAATCCTGTTATTCCTCTGTATATTTGTGGGTCAGTACAACATAGAGAGCATCATTGCAAGTAGGTATATGCTGGATGAAATATGATTTGTTTTCTGCGTAATAGCAATAAAAGTAAATACTCTCCAAGGCACGTTTTTTCATCGTGTTGCGTTAGCTCGGTCGATTGCTTTGGGAAACTTTTAGATCAATTTCTTAGCGCAGATTAAAAAGCTATGAATCCCATTTATGGAAGAGCTCCCTTATGAAATGCTCTTTGAAACTTTCATATTTTGGCTGAAGAGTGAATCAGACGCTAAGCAAAGATCTGCCGACGGCGCTTTCATGTAAAAAAAAAAAAAAAAAAGATAAAAGCAGTCCCATCTGGAAGTAGCCAGGACACACAAGGGTTGCTTTTATGCTATCCATTCCACTGGGAGGTTCAACATGAAAAGCAGCCGTGGATATTGTGTTATTACTGTTGCAAACACGTCTGTGGATCAGAATACTAATCCCGGGCCGTCCAAACAATTTCAGCGCTGAAGAAAAACACCTCTATCTCAGGCACTTTGAAACTGTCTGTGCGACACGAGTAATTAATGTTTAACGGGCAACTACTGACAGGGCAAAACCTTCTGAGACACTGTTGGGGCTATTGTGGATTCAAAAAAAAAAGTTCTCTGGAAAAACATCATATTATATAACAGTGCTTGAGGTGCTTCCAATAGGAGCTTGTTAAAAAACAGAAGGTTTGTAGCTAGTAGCTATATCAATATCCTGTTTAGTCAATGCAGATTGTAACTGTGATTGTACAGAAATTGAATGTGCAGATGCAGAGCGAAAGAAGATGAAGAGGAAGTCAGTGGATCTGGAACGAGTGTGTGGACGTTGTAAAAGGTTTTAGTGAGGAAGTTAAAGGGGGTGTCGCGCAGTTGACATTTGGGTAGAAAAGAAGTTTATGGAAGTATCTTTTTCCTCTTTTTTTTTTTTTCTTCTGCCATCACCCTCTTTCTCTTCCCCTTTACTTTTTTTTTTAAATCAAGGATGGTTCCTGCTGTCTTAAAATTATAAAAAATCTTGTGACATAATGGAAAGAGAAATCAGGGCCAGCTGGTGTCATTTGGCACGCTGAGCTAATGGCCGTTTGTTCATGAAACAAAATACGCCACAAAATTTGCAATTGGATTGTTTTCCAGTCTTGAATCTGAAGCTGATTAACTTTTTCTTCACAGACGAATCCAGACTGTCCCTGAGTCGAGAGCTGTTAAACTCACTGCTTGCTTTCCCGTTTGTTTTTTTATGTTGGATTTTTTTATGTGCACCTCGTTCTGTGCGGTTGTACCTTTTGGTCCATGTTTGAGTCACTCAAACTTTCCGCCTTATTTGCGGTTCTTTTGAAAATGAGATTTTTTTAATTTGTTTGTTTTTGGAAACTAACACCTTGTGCATGCTGTGTTAAGTGTGGAACAGTTTGAAAATGACCCTTACTACGTGGTTGCATTCTAGTTGCTGTCCCATAGGTCGTTGTGTAGCCCGTTGCCCCTCCCCCCTCCCCCACACTCCTGACCTGGACCTTAATAAACTAGAGAGTGCCTTTGACAATGTGTGACTTGAAAGCAGGAAATAATGGGCACTAAATGTTAAATCTTTACAGGTTATTGACCTGTGGAGCATACATGGGCTCTGTTAACTATGTGCAGCCTGACACTGACTGCCTAGCACTTCTGTACCACTCATTTTACTGTGCTAGCACTTTACCAGTTACTAGTTAGCATTTCTCACATCGCTGCCACAGCTCAGGACCGCTTCAAGTACTCAAACCATAATTTAAAATGAGAAGGCCTAGGATTTTTTCCCCCAATTTGATTTCATATCTGCTTTCGTATCTGCCTTGAGACGCGTTCACTCTCTATTTCATTTCATTGGAAGTCACTTGACATCAGTGGGTGTCAATTTTTCACATGATTGACCTTAACATAAAATTGATAATTAACCCACTCAATGCATTTAGTTAATTTTAGTTTAGTCTAGTTTAGTCAATCTACTCATGAACCACTAGGAATCCTACTAATAGTCCATGGACCACAGTTTAAAAACCACAGTTAAATTGATGTGGACCCATCCAATTATATTTCAGGACCTGGATTCACCCTCCCTGCTCATGAAAGGCAAATAAGGAAAGAGCAGAACCGGCCTCCCACTGCTCTGCGCCCAGCAGTAAAGGCATTTACAGCACTGTAAAGACGGCTCAATTGTCGCATCCAGTGGTTGGTTGAAGTTTCGGTGGTCGTTTGGGGAAAGGGTTCACCGCATGGTCAGGCTCTCAGGTTCTCCTGTGATAAATAAGAGGGCTGGAGGTATCGCTCTATTTTCAGCCGACCTCACAGGTATTGATCAGGCAGCAGAGCAAAGGCAGATCATTTCTTGCCTATACTTTCTCTGTGTGCATGCTAACTTTTTAGGTAACACCTTTTTTATTCTTTTTTCACAATTACAGATTTTCAAAATTGACTTGTCTCTAGGTTTCATGAACAATTAGTCGAGTAATGCAGTTTTAAAACATGCAGCTCTCATGGCACGAGATTCTTAAACACAGCCAGATATGTCTGTCTCCATGCGTATGACCTAGTCATCTATCATGACCCATCCCTACTCTTTACCTTTATAATATGCTTGGTTAGTTGTTGTATATATGATGTAATAACACTTTACGATAAGGTTTGATGCGTTAGAATTAGTTAATGCAATAGATGTCATGAACTGAGAATAAACACATTTTACATCATTTTACATCATAAATGTTATAATATTATATTAAATATAGTAATAATATAGTAAATAATTGTATTATAGTAATAGTAAATATAAATATTTTCATTGTTAATGGTTATAGTATTTGTTAGTTAAATATACAATGAAAAATGTTAATGTATTATGCACTACCATTTTAAAAGTTTGCAGTGAGTGTTAATAAATTGATCAAAAAGGACAAGAAAGATGTATAATGTTACAAATGATCATTTCAAAATATAGCTGCAAGCATCAATTATCGGGGCCGAGCGCAATAAGACGATTAGACATGCCAACATGCCTGGGAGTGTCAGACCAACTGCAGCAAGGAGCATTTAAAGACAATTTTAGGCTAAATGGCTGAAAAATCATATAAACAGTAATTAAAAATATGATTTAATGGATTATCACTTTCGACCAATAGGTTTCGCAAATACAAAATTGATGTGATGTGGTCAGATTGAGGTGACAATGACACATACAAAGTTTGGTGTCAATATGTCAAGGCATTGCAGAGATAAAGCCTGTATAGTCATTTTGGCATCATGCCTCATCTTTACTGCTGCGGTATACGAAAACGGTTTCATCTATTGACACACAATCCATACATTTTAGTCGGCACGGTTTAGAGATGATACTATTCGAATTTGGTGAAAATTGGACAAATGGTCTAGGAGTTGTTCAAAAAAGAAAATCAAGATGGCGGACAGGAAGTTTGGCCAAATATGGGAAAATTGGTATCTATGTTCTTGAAGTGACCCAAGAGATCTATTACAACCAGTTTCATTGCAATAGGCTAATTAATTCAACATTTATTAGCATTTTTGGAAATGTCCTTATAACACTTGACCAAAAGGTGGCACTGCCCCAAAAAATTGGGTACTTTCAGGGCATGGTGCTGAAGACACATACCGAGTTTCGTAACAATACGCTAATGCGTTCATAAAATACAGCGTTTTTGTGCATAATTCAAAATGTCCGACGGCCAAAATAGCTGATATGGGAAAATTAGATATCATTCGACTCGGCATGGCGCCCCAAATCTAACGAGACCACTTTTATGATTGTTGGACAAACGGTTCAGAAGTTATGCGCAGAAAAAGCAATTTTTCGTATCTCCGGACCAGAAACGTAGCATGTAGCCTCAGGCCATGCTTGTAATGACAAGTACCAAGTTTGGTCTGAATATGATAAAGCATTTGCAGAGGTACAGCCTTATTCTGCTTTCGCAAGCGCTAAAGAAAATATGTTTTTTGAGGTTTTCGAGAAAGGTTTGATGAAAACTTCTATATGGCGAAAAAAAATTCCTGAAAGAAAATGACATCATAGGGTCCAATCAAATTGTCTTGAGGAAAAAATGATTTTGTTTGTAGCCCTTTCGGTTCAAAAGTTATTAGCATATACATAAGTGCTACTTTGGACAGTTGGTGGCACTAGAGGGATTGAGTTGGAGACTCCAAATGTGCTATGGTGACAGATCAGACCAAATTTCATAAGTTTCCAGCAAGCGGGTATATGGGCTGCCATAGACTCCAAGAGCGGAAGCAGAATAATAATTATAAGAACGGGAACGGATACAATAGGTGCCTAGTAGGCACTGCCTACGCACATTCAGTGCTTGGGCCCCTAATAAATGCTGTTCTTTTGAACTTTATAGTAATCAAAGAATCCTTATTCATGTTTCCACATGAATACACACTATAATTTAAAAGGTATTAAAATGGAAAACAGTTATTTTAAATTGTATTCTTTTTTTCACTATATTACAGGTTTTTATTGTCATTTTTTTTATCAAATAACTGCAGCCTTGGTGACCTTGGAGACACTTCTTTCAAAAACACTAAAAAATATTACCGACCCCAAACTTTTAAATGGTAGTAAAATGTGGAATTAACATTTGTGGATTAATCATAACTAGATTAATCGGTACTATAAAATTGTTCTTCATTATTAGCTCATGATACCGAATGCATTAAAGGGTTAGTTCACCCAAAAATGTTATTTCTTTCATTAATTACTCGCCCACATTTCGTTCCAAACCCGTAAGACCTTCGTTCATCTTCCGAACACAAATGAAGATATTTTTGATGAATCCAAGAGGTTTTTTTTATCCCCCATAGACTGCAACGTTATTACCACTTTCAAGGCCAGAAAGGTAGTAAAGACATAATTAAAATAGTCCATTTGACTACAATGGTTTAACTTTAATGTTATGAAGTGACGAGAATACTTTTTGTGTGCAAAAAACCCCCAGAAATAGCTACTTTATTCAACAACAACAACTTCTCGTCCGTGTCAGTCTCTGATGCTGTTCACTTGGTAAACCGTGCAGTGCTTCCGGGTACTACGTTGGAACGCCAGCTCAGTTATTGGTATATCCAGTATATACGCATGCGTCATGGTTCTCGTGAACGGCGTCAGAGACTGTGGCGTCACTTCATAACATTTAAGGTTGAACCACTGTAGTCACGTGGACTATTTTAACAATGTCTTTACTACCTTTCTGGGCCTTAAAGGTGGTAATAATGTTGCGATCTATGAAGGGGTCAGAAAGCTCTTGGATTTCATCAAAAGTATCTTCATTTGTGTTGCGAAGATGAACGGATGGCATAAGGGTTTGGAACGACATGAGGGTGAGTAATTAATGACAGAAATGTCTTTTTTGGGTGAATTTACCCTTTAACTAATGTTAAACTAATTAAACCTTATTTTTAAAGTGTTTCCAAAGTAAATAATAATCAGGCTTAGACTTGATGTGCTGGCATCAATGCAGTAGGCAGCAATTCTGAGAATCCCACCTCAGTTTTGGTGGCAGCTTAAATAGAGGCAAATCATGGTGAGATGCTAGAGGCTCCACTCATTTCCTGCCACTTCACACCAGGCTAACCCTACAGGTTCCTCCCCAGCCCAGCTCCTGTTTCCTCCACTTCTGAAAGCCCTTTGTCCTCTAACTATACCATTGGGAAAGCTGCCCAGAGTCATAATTTAAGGGACCATGGCCTGAAGAAAAAAAAAATAGAGGCGAGAAAGGAAGAGGAAAACACGTGGAACCTTTCACCTTTTGTTGTAGTGGAAGGTTTAAGCCTGCTGCACACCAGGGTCATACACAGGCATTATCCTGTTGCTGATATTTGTTTTGTTTCTGCATGTGGATTGGACAGCATGTGTTCAAGAGTCCCACACACTGGATAGGCATCTGTCTGCATGTTACTTAGAGGTCTCCAGCTTGTATGTGTATGTGCATCTTTGTGCACTGAAATGCCCTGAGTATATCTGAGGCTAGACAGCTGAAATTACTGTTGTACATTGAGAGAGAAAAAGAGCTGGACTGAGTGTGACCTGCCGGCCAGATAGATTGGTCTACTGGCAAAATGGATTAAGAGCTTTAATGCAGGCTAAAAAACAAGTGAATGAATGTGCAACACTGTGCTCATTTTGAGCAGATAAATTTAGAAGCGTCTTTGATGTGAAAGTGTGTTTAGCAAGTCAATATTTGTCTGCTTTGGTCTGTCCCGAGACGTCCTCTGTCTGCGCACCAGACCGTGAAGCTATCAGAAGAAGCCTAGATATCCTCAGTGTTTATCTCCTTTGCTATTCTTTCTGTTCTCTGTGAAGGCTATATAAATATTAACCAGCTGACTTCTCTTCATTTTCTGAGCGTAATCTACTGTATAGTGTCTGGAAATTAAATCTGTGCTGCTCTATTTCTCTAACTGTGTGTGTCTGTGTATACGGTTACAGAAAAAAAGGGAAAATCTAGATCTATTTGTGAAAATCAGTGCATCTATATGTAATTTCGTCATATATCGTCACGTGAGATGACCCTAGTTAATCACATTTTAAAGTGTCTTTTGTTTGCAAATAACAAGGCATCAAAGCTTTGGTCCAATGCAACACACAATGGCTTATGAATGGTTCTTTTTAATGATTCAATTTAAACAATTCATTAAACATACTTCCAATGAAGTTAGTGGTTTGAATCAGACTCATTTGCTCTGTGAATCGTTCAGAGCCTTTACTGAGTTCTCAACGGACTCCTTTACTGAACTGTGAACCATTTTTCAATTATGTCTGATTGAAAATGAACACACAGCCATTACTGTTATGTGTACAATTAAATTTGTCAGACTGAACATAAGACTAAACATAACATAAAACATCAAATTCATCACATTTGTTACAATAAAATAAATAAAATTGTATACTATTTTATATTTTTAAAAAAATTATACACTAGTAATTGTCTCCTGCAATGCTTATACAAATACCAGCTGATCTAACAATGTTTTTTGTTTGTGTGTGTGTGTGTGTGTGTATGTGTGTGTGTGTCATACTTACATGTAAACACTCAATCCCTGCAATAGTTTGTGATATAACAACAGTGCTTCTGACCAACCATCCATATCAAGCGATTCTGTACTTTGGCAACTAAAAAAGTCAGTTGGCTCTGAAATGCTTAATTTTAAGAGCCAGTGGCTCACCTGACAACGCTATACAAATAAACTCATCCATGCGTCTACGCCGGCATGCCTGTGTGAACGTGTGCATTTTTAAGAGGGGAATCTGGCAGTCTCCCAGCATTTTTGTCTTGGTTGATCAAAAAATTGCTCTGCCTGCGGTACACATCTAGTCGTGAGGGAACACACAGTTCCTGGCTGTCCTTTCCAATTGGCAGTCTCCGTACTGTTCTGTGACTGATAAGAGGACAGTGTAAATAAAACTGTACAGCACAGCTCGTTACCGCTAAAGGAAAAGGGAGAGCACGCTGTCTGTACTCATTGTTCTGACGGCACTGTTTTTCCTTTTTATATGGATTTTTTTAGCGCTTTTTTTATGGAGTGTGCTATCTTATATAACGCGTTTGTGTAGGCTCACCGAACAGCAAGGGTATTTTTTTTTTGTGTTTGTGCTGTATTTGTCTACTCATGTTCCTGCTTCCAAGCGAGGGGGGGGGGGGGGGGGGCGTCTGATCAGAGTGTGTGATGAGAATCCACCTTTATAGCATTAGACAATGTGCTTGTTCACAGGTCTTTCCATTACAGCTGTGCTCTAGTATCACTCTCTTCAGGGACTCATCAACAAAGGCAGCACGGCCCCACTGCTGGGTAATCTGAAGCTGGATGTTTGCCGCAGCTCCCGTAAAAAAGGCTCCGGTTGCACTCGCTTCATTTTATTCATGCGCACGGCCGATGCAAACAAGACCGATCGACGCGGCGTCCTCCTCGGAAACAGTAAATCCCAGGGTTTCAGTTGTGCAATATGTTCAGAGAAGGGAAGTGAAAAAGGAACGGGGCCCTTGGCACGTGGCACCTCTCCTCCACTTGTTGGGAGCCACGGTTGTGTAAGGACCCATTATGTCAGGTTCGGCATCGCTGTGGCAACTTCAAGAGAAGGAGGGAGGAAGTGGGAGTTGCTAGAGAGTGATTTCTCTTTTTTTGTTGTTTGTTGTTTCTTTTTTTTGCTGGAGAGGCAGTTATTTCTAGCTCTTCCTCTCTTTTTGTCTTTGGTGGGAAGGGCTTTAAAAGTGGGGTATGATTGCTGCCAAATTTGAGGAAGGTGTTTCTTCTTAACACATTTTTTTCTCCTTTTTTTTTCTTTTTTCTTTCTGTCATGCTTAACAAGAAAGTCGCTAGTGAAGGGAGAGGCTAGAATTTATCACTTTAATTCCATGACTTTTGCCGGGCCTGGAAGCACGCTCCTGCTGGGTGGCTGGATGTTGTCACCCCCTGTGAGATAATGACCTGCTTCAATAAGCTGTCGTTTATGTTGTGGGGTGGGTTGTAGGGTCTGGCTTCTCCCTCTCTGCCACTTAAGGTGATGATCAATGTCCCGCTGGTCCTCTATCTCAAGCTACTTTAGTTCTTGGACCTTCCTGCTTCGTGGCCAAATGTCAATCTGTTTGGTGTTCTGTCTGTCTGTCTGTGCGTTCTGTCGTCTGGTGTTCTCTCTGTCTGTCTGTGCGTTCTGTCTGTCTGGTGTTCTCTCTGTCTGTCTGGTGTTCTGTCTGTCTGGCATTCTGTCTGTCTGTGCGTTCGTCTGTCTGGTGTTCTGTCTGTCTGGTGTTCTGTCTGTCTGTGCGTTCGTCTGTCTGTGCGTTTGTCTGTCTGGTGTTCTGTCTGTCTGTGCGTTCTGTCTGTCTGTCTGTGCGTTCTGTCTGTCTGTCTGTCTGTCTGTCTGTCTGTGCGTTCTGTCTGTCTGTCTGTGCGTTCTGTCTGTCTGTCTGTCTGTCTGTGCGTTCTGTCTGTCTGTCTGTGCGTTCTGTCTGGTGTTCTGTCTGTCTGGTGTTCTGTCTGTCTGTCTGGCGTTCTGTCTGTCTGTGCGTTCTGTCTGGTGTTCTCTCTGTCTGTCTGTCTGGCGTTCTGTCTGTCTGTGCGTTCGTCTGTCTGGTGTTCCGTCTGTCTGTCTGTCTGTCTTTGCGTTCATCTGTCTGCGCGTTTGTCTGTCTGGTGTTCTGTCTGTCTGTGCGTTATGTCTGTCTGGTGTTCTGTCTGTCTGTGCCTTCTGTCTGTCTGGTGTTCTGTCTGTCTGTCTGGTGTTCTGTCTGTCTGTCTGGTGTTCTGTCTGTCTGTGCGTTCTGTCTGTCTGTGCGTTCTGTCTGTCTGTGCGTTCTGTCTGTCTGTGCGTTCTGTCTGTCTGTGCGTTCTGTCTGTCTGTGCGTTCTGTCTGTCTGTGCGTTCTGTCTGTCTGTGCGTTCTGTCTGTGCGTTCTGTCTGTCTGGTGTTCTGTCTGTCTGGTGTTCTGTCTGTCTGGTGTTCTGTCTGTCTGTGCGTTCTGTCTGTCTGGTGTTCTCTCTGTCTGTCTGGTGTTCTCTCTGTCTGTCTGGTGTTCTCTCTGTCTGTCTGGTGTTCTCTCTGTCTGTCTGTGCGTTCTGTCTGTCTGGTGTTCTGTCTGTCTGGTGTTCTCTCTGTCTGTCTGGTGTTCTCTCTGTCTGTCTGTGCGTTCTGTCTGTCTGGTGTTCTGTCTGTCTGGTGTTCTGTCTGTCTGGTGTTCTGTCTGTCTGTGCGTTCTCTCTGTCTGGTGTTCTCTCTGTCTGTCTGCGTTCTGTCTGTCTGTCTGTCTGCGTTCTGTCTGTCTGTCTGTCTGCGTTCTGTCTGTCTGTCTCTGCGTTCTGTCTGTATGCGTTCTGTCTGTCTGGTGTTCTGTCTGTCTGTGCGTTCTGTCTGTCTGTGCGTTCTGTCTGTCTGTGCATTCTGTCTGTCTGTGCGTTCTGTCTGTCTGTGCGTTCTGTCTGTCTGGTGTTCTGTCTGTCTTTGCGTTCTGTCTGTCTGGTGTTCTGTCTGTCTGTCTGTCTGTCTGGTGTTCTCTCTGTCTGTCTGCGTTCTGTCTGTCTGGTGTTCTCTCTGTCTGTGCGTTCTGTCTGTCTGTCTGTCTGTGCATTCTGTCTGTCTGGCGTTCTGTCTGTCTGTCTGTGCATTCTGTCTGTCTGGTGTTCTGTCTGTCTGTCTGTGCGTTCTGTCTGTCTGGCGTTCTGTCTGTCTGTCTGTCTGTGCATTCTGTCTGTCTGGTGTTCTGTCTGTCTGTCTGTCTGGTGTTATCTCTGTCTGTGCGTTCTGTCTGTCTGTCTGTCTGTGCTAAGGGTGTCACGAAATTAAATGATCGAATTCACAATCTCGAATATTGAATTCAAAAATGGAATCGTCGATACTGCCACGCCGCCATGTCACGTCCAGTCGGTTTGCATTGCAAAGCGGGAAAAAACACACGTGTTGAAGTGCTGCGAGTCCGAGTCCTATACCTAGCTATAGTATACAGCCTATGTATACAACCAGTCAAAAGATAGCATGGCAACTGCAGACGCAGGAGACCCATCGACAGGACTTGAACCCCTCCTCTTTCACTGAAGTCGCCGGTGTGGGACAGTTGGAGTATTTGTGATTTTCAGTGAGTTATGTTGACAACTTTCACATTCGCGTTCAAAGTTCGCGCTTCAAAAAAGCCACAGTTTGCAAGCTCTGCTACTGTGCGTGTACCATATTCTTACACTTTTTAAATTAAAACTTTAAATTGACAAAAACAGCAGACTCAGAACAGTATGAATCTTTATACAATAAATCTTGCATGGCACAAATAACTTGATTCTCCACCTCCAAGAATGAGACGAGTGTCGTTCATTTCCGCACCGTCTATTTCTGCTGCACGCGCTGGGTTAAAGTGACAGCGCACAGTTCGTGCTCAAAATGAATATAATTTGACATGAAAATGTTATTCATCATAAATGCATTTAATTAAATACTACATTAAATAATATTTTTCACAGTCATGTTTTTACTTTAAGACCGAGGTAAAGCAAGGAAAATATAGATGTATCTGTTAAACCGTGTTTTTGTTGTGAACTTGAATGTCATCTTCTGTGAATAAGACTGCAGTTACAAAAGAGAAACTACATGGCAGGTTATTTTGCTTAAGTTTCTAATTGACTGAAGATATAAGTTATTGTGACATTATTATTTTGTTAATAAATGTTTTAAATTTGACAATGTAGTGTGGTACATTGCGAACAAAGGTCATATATTATATTTCATAAAAGTCTAAAAATGGCATAGCAAACTGTGCTTTAAAAAAAAAAATGAAAAAATCGAGAATCGAATCGAACCGTGACCTTAGAATCGAAAATGTAATCGAATCGAGGATTTGGAGAATCGTGACACCCCTAGTCTGTGCATTCTGTCTGTCTGGTGTTCTGTCTGTCACTATGAATTTCAGTTGATTTTAATTATACTTTCTTACATTCAAATTGCAATTCTGCATTCTTTTGCTACTTGAATTCTAATTGAATTCAAAAATTACACTTATATTGTCTCTGAACATTCAGTTGACTCAACACTTATTGCAGAAGGCAAGATAAAGTATTTCATGGTTGATGCGTTAAATTGAGTTTGAATACACCAAAATAACAGGTTCTGAGGTTTGTCTTTCACAGTTCCACTTTATGTGCAACATTTAGTGGCATGATGTGACCACAGGTACTGTAATAGTGGTGTTTGATTTCTTTAACCATTTAAGAGGAACTTGTTTGCCACATTTAAAAGGTTATTGCTTAATGGCATCATCTGCTAGAGAAAAAAAAACCCTGTTTCCTACTGACTGAGAGTACAGTACGTTTTGTAACTTTACAGTGGTTGCGAAATGGACTTTGGCTAGCTTTTTTTATCTAAGCTATGAGTTCCTGTTGTGCCTGTGAAGGTGGTAAGTAACAATGAGAGCTGACAGCTCTATTAAAATTTTTTAAAAACTCCCATTTGATTGAGCAGATAAGTACAGTGTATATGGCAATGCAATGGTGTTTCTGCTTAATTCTGATTTATAGATCAGATGGTATATTAACATCCTGTGGTCTCGCAGTTCCTCCTCGTGTCCTGTTGCAACATCAGATCTTGCTATGCAGATGTCAAATGCATGACTTCTTGTTTTTATTTTGAATTGTTTGACAACGTCTGTGTAATTTTTACTGAGAGTGCTTTGAATGCTCAATCCCTGTTAAGATGCAATGCTCAAAATGCACAGTGCACTCAAAATCAGCGTCTGCCATATGTATCCTCCAATAAAACTTGCTGGCAAAAACAGTGTTTACAATTTGTTTTGAAGCAAATCCAGCAGACTTCTAACTCACAGACATTGAATCATTTCAACTATTCCTTCCTGCGGTTCAAATAAGAGCTATGACACCATGCAGCACTCGAGGACCCCCAGAAGGATGATTGAATAACTTATTGTTTGTTTTCTTTCTTGTAGCTGGTGAGAAAGCCATCGTCTGCGACCAGTGTGGAGCTCAGTTCCAGAAGGAAGATGCTCTCGAGGCCCACCGGCAGATCCACACAGGTGCAACACAAACGCCAATCCACACATCAAACACACTCAAACGTGCGCTCTGCTACTATATGTGGAAGTTTGTCTTTGAGGGCTCACAATCTTTGATATACATTTGCATTTAATGAGAGAAATTACTTTTAGAATTAGAATTATTACTGTGCCTAAATTTCTAGCTTTTCTTTCTGCTTTGTTTTTTTTGCTTTTTCCCCACCACATGTGTATATACATTAGGGGTGTAACAGTACACAGAAGTCACGGTTTGGTACCTACCTCGTTTTTGGGGTCACGGTTCGATACAACCCCCCCTTGATAGATTGACCAATGCTGCGCAGTAAAATGCAACGGCTGTTTTCAAACTTATTGATTTGATTAACATGTTGTGCGTAGCCTACAATGTCATTTTCTTGGTGACAATGGTGGATTCACAAAGTTCAGTATTACAATTTTTCAAGAAATCACTGAAAGTTGAGCGAGAAGAAGAAAAAGTGCCATCTACATCTTTCTACTTCACCTTTCCACAATGAGACTGTGAGTGAAGCGGCACCTGGGGCTTCCCATTTCCAGGACACGCATACTCGCATCGAAAAATAAGTACAATGTAGGCTACTTATTGTGTTCATGTTGTATTGTAAAACACTTTTGCTGCTATTGAGATGTGATGCGGGTCAGGTTAGGGACAGGTAGGGTGGGTTAAGGTGTAAGGGAAGGGTCAACTGTGTAATTACAAATGTATTTACATAATTACAGCTGTGATTACATGCTAGTATTTTTCAAATATAAGTACAATGTAAAAACATGTATCTACACAATAAGGCCAATGTGTCAAATTATTAATTTCAATGTAAGTACATAGTGCTTAAAGCCACTTAATATCATGCATGAGCCAAAAAGCCCCAAAAGGTTGTTTTTTTAATTAAGAATTAGCTCTTTTTTGGCGAATGTTTTGTCCCCAAACATTAGCCAAGCATGCACAAGCAATGTAATACAGAATGTCAGATTGTAAACCACTTGCGTTCTAAGACAAAAAGTTAGCTGTGTGTGTTTACTTGCAGAGCATGGTAAACAATCAGCAACCTTAGTTATTTATAAACGGATAGAGCTTTGAGTCTCGATCATGTGTTTGAAGAGGTGTCCAGCAACTTCTTGGGATATGCAGTGACAGATAAATGTTTACTGGAGGAGGTGAAAGGCAAGCCACCAGCTATGGGGCAAAGCTGGCAACCAACGCCGACAATTACGCACATACATACCTGCTTGTCATTCTGTTCATACAAATGATTAGTTATGGGAAACAGGGCAGTGGTGGTCAGGTTTGGTTAAATCTTTGTGCATTAGGTGCCCTCAAAACAATGTTGTGACATGGAAGGAAGACATCTCTGGTTTCCTCCTCTGCTTACAATCTTGGTGGCAACCTGAGTGGGGTATGCGCTGGTGCAGCTGACCCTGATATGATAACCTCTTCTGGGTTGCTGGATACAAGAGCTGTGCTGATGCATGTGGCCCTCCGTACACTGCCATGCTATGACTCCTTACTTTCCAGATAGCCCTCGCTATCTGCCCTTGGGAGAATTTTCTAGCACAAACGTGTCTAGCACTCCACAGCATAACAGTCTGGCTTGCTTAATCAATTTGAGTATAGAAAGCACCATTAATGCATTACATTTAGGATTCATTAAACCCATGAGGCCTTGAACCACCTTTAGGAACAGGTACTTGAGATTGACATAATGTACAGACAATAATACAGCTTGTCGAATTATGCTTTTATACATAAGTGGACATGCTGTACTTAAGCGAAGGTTTTATGGCTGCCAAAATGCCACAAGTTTAAAATTCACACTCTTAATCACTAATATAATAGTCATTTTAAACCCAGTTCATTGTGGCTTCAATATCTGACTTCCGCAAACACTCTCTATAAATGAACAAACTCCACAAAAATTCTCCACAAAATGTATAATCTCCACAAAAAAGTCTCCACAAAAATTATAATCAGCACAAATGTTTTTAACATTGATAATAATAAATGTTTCTTGCACACCAAATCAGCTGATTTAGCTTGACCATCACGGAAATAAATAGCATTTAAAAAAAATATTAAAGTAGTAATATTATAAACTAAATTTGTTCAACAAACGGTTCAAATTTTTCATTAAAGGGGTCATATAATGATACATGCACTTTTGCAAGTTGATTGTACTGAAATGAGTGTTGGCAGTGCCTGTACACACCATCATAAAATGATAAAAATCCATCTAGTGTTTTTTTTATTTTTTATCTCCTTATGTTTCCCCCCCATCTCAAATCAAGCCGTTCGACCGTGTGACGTCACACGGTCGGACGCCCCTCCCACGATTGTTGATTGACAGCAGCGTTTCAACACAGACCCGCCCTCGCTCGTGAGCGAGCTGTCAATCATAGTCCGCACGGACCGGCGCTGTCATGGTTGATATGCTGGACCACTGTCTATGAGCAGAATGCTCAAGCATGCTAAGCGATTGTGGTGTTCTATTCTTGGGTGCAATAAGGAACACAGCAGTCATTTTAATGTTCCTAAATTCGAACCGCTGAAGACGCAGTGGCTGAGTTTGTTTTCAGAGGGAATATTCCCCACGATCAACGTCAATGCTTTCATGTGTGCGTGAATCATTTCACACACCAGACTGCTTTATAAACGAGGAGGGTCAGTATAAAGCTGGTTTTGCTAAGAAACTGCTCCTGAAAAAAGGATCGGTACCAACTATTCGTGTTCCTGCTGCACCTCCAGAAGAAGTGAGTGTAACGTTTTATTAACCTTTATATTAATATTTATATTAATCTTTTTTGCAATTCACTAGCTGCACGCTTCACCATGAATGCGTCTAAGGTTTACACTCAGGGTACATTACGGCATGTTTTCTATGTACGACGTTCTCAATATAATTCATAATCCCGCATTTATAATGAAACAACGCGTTATGGTTATTGCGTTACAAACGGTGTACGCATAGAACAGAGGGGCGGGGTGAGCAAAGCTCATTATCATTTAAAGACACATGCACTTAAACGGCGTGCTGAAAACAGAGCTGTTTTTGACCAGGTAAAATAAGTGTTTTCTTACAATACTAATGAGAATTTTTTATTAAAGTATATTACAAACTTTTAATTTAGACCCTAAAGAATCATATTAGCCTGTACAAAAATGGCATTATATGACCCCTTTAAGGAAATAATTATATCTAAAATCTAGTTAAAATAATAAAGGCAGGTTTTCAACACATTGAATCAGTCAGTCATCAATGTTTTGAATGCATTCATGGATATGAATGCATGGAAACTTACTTAAATTGTCTTTTTTTATTTTGTTTGATTTTTCTTATTCAAAAAACAGTTGCTAGTGCACTTAAGTATCTCAGCGTTTTTATCTTCATATTTTAATAAGTAGTATGTTTTAATTGAAATAATTTTTGTACATTTTTCATTGCTTTTCTCGTTGACTAAATCAAAATATCATTTGTTTACCATTTTCATTAGTAATATCATCAATATTAACACTGACTACTAGCTTTTTTTTCCTTACTGAAGTATTGCTATTAAAACATGTCTTTCTGTTCTTTTTGTAAGATTAGTCTAAAGAGTAACTTTAATTGGAATGCACATTGAAATCATCAATATTCACGGATTCACAGAATCATTGTGAATTTATTACAAATATCCCATATACTGAGCCCAGCTCGGTCCTGGTCTCAGAGCTGGTTGGGTGCACTCTGTGTTATTTGACAGACATGCGTAAAAGGCTTGCTGTGCCCTCACTGACTGGGCCTCCCGAGAGCCTTGACCAATATGGGGCCCATTGTAAATAGGGGTTAAACAGGGCTAACGATCAGAGAAAGGCATACCAGTGGAAAAGCCTGGCTAAATATAGATTTGGAGTCTCGAGTAAAAAAAAAATGGGCAGTGAAACTTGTCTTCCTGCCAGGGACCTGAACAGCAGTGAGGCCAGCCTCCCCTGTGGCTACCAGGCTTATATTTTAAATGTGCTATAATGCATGGCTAGTTTGATACGCTGGCTTTTTTTCCCACAGTCCCTCAATATGCTCACACATATGCTTCATTTTCACAGCGTAGATAGACTTGAAGTGGGTTATTGGGAGATGTAATTTGCTTTTTTTTTTTCTTTTTTTTTTTTTCTTCTTAAAACATCACAGCAGACGTCCACGTTTTCCTACACTCTGAGGGTGGCGTAACGGCCACAACAGGAAATGTTTTTATTTCACCTTACGTCCTACTGTTAGCCAGATCTGAGTGACAAAACTTTGAAACGAAGCCAATTCTGATTTTGCTCTGCCGTCCACTTATGTTAAGCTTACAGTGTTACTTAACAGGCCAAAAACCGCGTCTCTGTCCCCACGCCATCCCTAGTGGATGTGTAACTCCTAGTTGTGCCCTCTTTATAAATAGTTAACGGCTGTTGGCGTGCTGGTGTTTACGATGGACAAAGTTTTCTTTTCGTTGTAAACATCCAGGTCTTGGTTTTCAAGTTGGCAGCTTGTCTGTCAAAAGGCTGAAGTGCAGGGAGCACCGGTCATTTCCTGTAACGCTATCTGGAGAACTGCCCATGAAGTCGACCTGCATGCATGAATGACAAAAGAAAAGCCATTCATGGAAAATTAGATGCCGCAATGATTGAATAACACACCAATAACAAAACGGCAACAAAATTAGGCATGATTGGATTGAGTCCTGACTGATAGGATATTGAATTTGTTTAATTTTGCCTATTAAAGAGAGAGAGTTTTTCCCCACCTGCATACAGTGTCTGTCAGATTTTTTTTTTATATACTTTAATTCAGCAAGGGTGCATCGAATTGATCAGCAGTGACAGTAAAGACATTCATAAAGTTACAAACGATTTCTATTTCATATAAAAGCTGTTCTTTTGAACTTTATATTCATCAAATAATCCTGAGAAAATGTATCACGGTTTCCACAAAAATATTAAGCACAACTGTTTTCCACATTAATAATAAATGTTAGAATATTAAGATGATTTTTTTTTAAAGAATCACTTGACACCAAATGATTCAGTAATGGCTGCTGAAAAATCATCTTAGCCATCACAAGATTAAATTAGATTATTATTATTATGGAAAATGGTTCAGTTGTAGTAATAGTTCACAATATTACTGTTTTTACTCCATCTTTGATAAATTAAACGCAGCCGTAATGAGCATGACTTTTCACACAAATACAATTTTTTTTTTATGTTGGCTATGTGAGTGTATAAAGGTCATTGTTGCCAAGTATGTTCAAATGTTTTACTTGAGTACTAAAATATCTCAAATTTAGTTTAAATCTTAGTTAAAAGACCTTTTGTTTACTTGTTTGAGTTATAGATGGTCGGCACGATTCCTGCCTCATTCCAGACTAACACCGCCACTTCAATGGACCCCTTTGTAGGCTCGTCTCATTTCTGTTGATGTCAGAGAAATCAGCTGCTGTGATATGTTGATTGGAAGAAAAAGGGGCCCTTGTATACAGCCTGTAGTATTTTAGACTGATAAATCGTGTTTGTTTCGCCTAATTATTGACATGTTCTATTTATTTAGCATTTAATCGTCATCTGTGCAGCAAGAACATAGATTGGATAGCATTTGAGTCAACTGAAAAATGGCTGGTAATATACCTGAACTTTACAGTGTGGCTCTTCGAATGACTCGGATCTGTGTTGATGGCATTCCTTGGCGAGGTGTTTGCCGCCTGTGACGTCAGGGGCTTTTAGACAGTTGGAGAGGCTGGTTAAGGCGCATAAATGGTCGGTCGTGTTTGGTGCCAGGACTCTGAGAGAAAAACAACATCATGTGCTGTTGTTGACGCACAACCCCAGTGCTACTGGAGTCTCAGTTCTGACCTACTTTAAAGGGCAGCCCAATTTGAAGAGACTTCAACTCCACAATCACTTATCTCAAGGGACTGCAATGAAAAATTCACTCATAAATACTGCCAAGGGGTCTTTGTGTGTTTTTGTGCATTTTAAATAAGGGGTATTGACTTTTACAGAGTGTGAAACGGCATGTCTCTTTTCAATCCGAAGCACTGATATGATGTCTAGCCGAGAGATGTGCTTTACCACACACAGCGGTGCTTTATTTGCTGTGACAGTTTGGATGGAGGATTTGAGATGAGGGAGGGGGGAGAGTTCCAGCGTTTCTGCAGAAGCTATGAAACTCAGAATTGTGTTTTGACAAAACTATTATCAGGAAACTGACCATGAAGCTCCTGGGTCTCCGCAATCAGATCTCTATTGATGAATCCGTTAGGCTTCCAGGACTTTCCAGCTCAGCGATCCACCTCAAAACATCACATCCATTATTAGTTTACTGTTCACAGAAGCTGTTCTAGACGGTGGTGTAGTTGTCACCTTCTTTGAACTGGCCGAGCAGCTGACTGCATGTAAATCCACATATAATAGCAACGGCTCCCCCTTCCCTCTTGATTTCCTCTGGTCCTTTTTAAGTCTTGTGTTACAGGGAAAATATGCAAACCATTTTGGAGAGAGAACGGTGGATTTGCTCGGTGGGAACACGGCGTGACTCCAGTGAACCAGGCCACAGAGTAAACACTTTCTTCTCTGAAGCCAGAAATAGTTTTGACAGAGCGAGAGAAAGGAATAGAGCAACACGGCTGTGTTTTGGCACAGTGAGAAAGAGAAAAGAGCGCTTTTTCGGGTTCCCTCGCCTCCCCTCCAACACTTTCTCTCCCACATCTGAAAATATCCCCGAATAATGTGCCCAAAGGCTTCCACTTCTCAACCTCTCCACAAGCTTGTCACTCTCACAAATGGGGTCGGTGCCACCGGTAAACACAGGTCACGCCATACCCCTCTATTAACTCAATCACACCGCTACTAGTAGAACGGCTGTTAGGCATTTAGTTAATTGTGACGTAATTAACCTGTCAGTGTGCATTAAAGTTGCACAAGCCAATTCATATGATTGTGGGCTGGTTTGGGTGTCCTGTTCAATTTCCACAAAGGCTATGTTGTATGCTCTGGTGCTCCAGAAGTGACCAGAAGCATTATTACCAAGAGGGGATGTGGCCCTTTGAGACTTTTCTTCATCTGGTTGTAGAAACCACATATTATGTAAATTTTACTTCTCCCAAAATGTTTTTAAAAAAATAAGTGTTGAGAGTGTGTTATAGGCTATATGACATTTTATAGCCAGATATGACAACTCTATTGCAACATGCATCACTACAGATGAATATCTGAGTTTCTCATCAGCAAGCCAACGTGAGAACAGCCGCAAATGAAACTGAAAATAAGTCGCTAATGCTTAAAACACAATAATCTTCATTAAAACTAGTGAGACTAAATATTCTTACCAGTGAATGAATAAAATGCAGCTCATATCTGTTGCTTTCGTTGACGTGCATATTTGCATGTAGTGTTGGAGTTGAAGATCGGATTTATATTAGTTTTGTGGAGACACGTGGCCAAGTGTAAATGGAACCATTCTAACAAATCCGATCTATCTGACCAGTTAAAAAGCAGATATACTGTATATATATATATATATATATATATATATATATATATATATATATATATAGATAGATAGATAGAGAGAGAGAGAGAGAGAGAGAGAGAGAGAGAGAGAGAGAGAGAGAGAGAGAGAGAGAGAGACAGATTTTATTTATATACAAATAAAATAGGTGCATGATGCCTCTGAAAGTCACATTCAGGACAGGACACTTACCAGAAATACTCTCAAGGCCATTGCTTTGATCCAAACGTGTTTTTCAGTGTTATTTTTTTTTTGTACAGGACATTGAGCCCTTGCCTGTGTTGTGGTAGTGTTCGTAGGTGAAGGCTGATGGGTTTGGATCTCTCTGAGATAGCATGGCATCAGAAATGGTGTCCATGTGCCGGTCAGCTGCAGCTGATTAAATGACTATTAGCTGTGCCAGACTCTATCCCCATATCTCATTCTACATCCATTACTGAGCAAGCTGTCCCACTCTCAAGCGGAGGACCCATCTGTCCGAGCCCCACTGACCGCCTGCACCCAGCTTGGTTTACTGTAGGCCTTCATTATCCTCGTTGCAGTTTGGCCGTAACTTGCTATTATTTGCATTTGAGTCGTGCCTGAATGGTGTGCGAACTTAATTTCCCATCTTTCTTTAGTGACCGCATGAGAATGATCAGATTCATTAAGCACCTTCTTTATTCTCAATTTTTGTTGGATTAGTACAAAATGCACTAATTTTATTTTAACTTGCATCACTTTGTAATTGAGATTTCCTCATGAGTAGCAGCTTCCCATGAACACATGTCCTCATATCTGTTTTCCCTTTCCTGTGATATGAAATCTGTCGTTCTGTATGCAGCACTACCCTCTGTGTTTAGAGCTCACATGGTGAATAACAGGTGACACGGAGCACTTTTAAACCCAAAAATCATTTGACCACCATGTCAATTTATCTTTTCAAGCTCTATTCAGAGGGCTGTAAGATTTAAACGAAAAGACTGAAAATGATTATCTGAATGTGTTATTTGTGGGATTTTGCCGTTCCAGCAGAGGCAGCGGCTTAGACCCTGTTTGACGCTTAAATCCTTTGAAGTGGTGTGTGTGTCCTTACGCCAGGTCTATTGAACACAAGCTTTTTATTTATTTTTTACCTTCCTTTCCCAAAATACAGAGGGCACAAGTGCTTGGACTCTGTATCAGTGACCAAATTAAATCAAGCGCAGAGCGGCCTGGCCTCTCTCTCCCTTTTTTTCACAACTAATTTTTTCCCTAGATAGGATCTAAATGAGTTTTCCAGTGGGTGAGATGCTCAGTTGGCTGATAGATACCATGTGCAGACGTGCAGCCAACACCCAGAAGTAATCATCTGTTGGCAAGAATGTTTAGCCATTAGGTGAAGTATAAATTCCCACAATGAGCTCCACTTTTATCAACTGACTGAGTCGGCGTGAGCAATCTGCTTGGGAACGTAGGCCGGTGGCCCTTCTGTGAGGACCCACCGCAGTCAACGGGCGGCACTGAGGGTCACCGTTCCAGCTTAGTAGGTACAGTGGGGGGGGAATCAGGGATTTGTAGCATCTCTGCATGACGGCCGCAGTGTGCATTGTTTCTCAGTGGAGATTTGACAGAAAATAGTGATGTCTAAATCCGTCTGGCATGGCGTTGGGGAAGAATCTCGACTAGAGAGAGGCTTTGATGCGCATTGTGAGGAGAGACAGCAGCACATGTCCAAAGGAAAATAAAAGTTTTGTGGAGAGATTACGGACTCCTGTAGGCCCGGTGATTCACGTGCTGTAAAAGAAGCCAGCAGGAATCTCCCGATCTTGTCCGCCAAACTCACCCGAGATGCGACGCCCCTGCCCACTACAATGAGACTCATCCTGTGTTGAACAAGCATTACCCGCCTCTGTTCTGAATGCATTGTATCTCAGTGCTAATAACCATTGGTAATTAAATGCTGAGGGGGAGGTAGGATATGAAAAGGAGGTGAAAACAGTGATGTACAGGAATATTCAGCTATGATTAAAGAGAAAAAAAAAAACTTACACACAGCCCCTTTGTGATTGAGTGTCCCATCTTGAAGTATCCCTGTAATGGATTAACCCCTATCCCACGAGTGGCCTGAATAGACAAGGATTCACTGGAGACGCAACAGAGCTACTCCACAATGGGCCAGTCTTCTTTTGTTCCTTCAGCTTTTCGAGTAAATCCCCCCCACCCCCGAACCCTGTAATTAGATTTGAGCTGTTTGCAGACATCCCAAAAGTGATCTGTACAAAGCATAAAAAAGTGTACCCTTTAATTTACAGTGCAAATACTTTTCCATTAGCAATGGGGGATTTGGTGGTGTTTGTTCCCCTGAATGGAGAGAGGTAGTGAATGGAGGTGGAAGACACTCTTCTGTTACTTAATTGTGAACTCTGAGATTAGTGTGAACACTTCCAACCTTTCACCCCAAACAAAGGAAGCGATCAGGTCTTGTTGCCTAGTGACACGGTCTTCACACTGGTACAATTTAACCAGTGAGCTGGTTCTCGCTACCTGGTCCTGCGCCTGTGTAATTGATGGAGCAGCGAGTGAATGATTCCATAACAGCTTTTGCTCTTTGTCTTCATTTCTGGACCTCAAATGCCTCGTTATACGAATACCTTGATATTCTTGCCTGGTGAATTGACCTTCATATCTGCAGTTATGACCATAAAAAATATACATTTATCTTTTTCTATAGATAAAAAGATCATTTCCTCTACATGATGGTACTCATTTTAGATTTTGAATGGTATATAAATCCATAAATTCATTAACATAATAAAAAAATGTATTGGTTTGTAATCTGTATTAGCCAGAAATAACTGAGGTTATGATATGTGGTTTCTAGTGTGTTTTTGGTGGTTGCTAGGTGAATGCTTGCTTGCTTGCTAGAGCCTACCCATAATCTGATATTTTAGTTCCTAGATATGGTCTTTTATTTATTTTACATGTTAAGTTGGCAGCCACATGAAAATCATTTGTATGATTGCTTATATTAAGGTATCAGTTATGTCCATAGCACACATGATCAAGGTCATGAACCCGGGGTTTAAATTTCAACACGAGATTGCTGGTACTGGGCTTTGTTAAATGCAGGCTGAGTAATTTAATCCACACAGATTATCTGATCAAATCAGTAAGTTGAAAACTTTCTATGAGATGCAATTTCACAAACAGCGTGAGTGATTCAGCAGTACCTTGTCTTCTCTGTCTCTCTCTCCAATGCGCAAATGGCTTCATATCACCACACCACGTCTGCCTTACAAGCGAGCTGCACGCTGCGATACAAGATTCTGCTTGCGTTTCAGGAAAGTTGACATAAATCGGGCCAGTGTTGCATCATCACTAAAGTTTATCATTTGCATGTCTATGTAAGTCTTGCCAATTTTAACATGCAAGCAATTTTAATCCGTTCAGTATCTGCGTCCACTCAAAGCAATCAAAAATGAAGCCGCCTCTTGTTTGGGTTTAAATGGTCAAATACACCGAAAATTCTCTCAAATTCACCGTCTTGTTGAGTATCCTCATAAACACTTTGAGTCTTAAGTGACCATAAACCCTTGAGAAAGAAAACGCGTGTAACAATATAGTGGATCAGTGCATTCGGTCGTTTTTACACCTAGCTCGTTTGGAACGTTTGTTTCGGAACCTGGTGCGTTTTCTCCCTTAGTTCGGTTTGTTTAGGCATATATGAACACGGCAATCGCGCTCCGATCCACACCAAATCAAGTGGTATCATAATTCATAACGGGATATGTGTTATATAAAAAGCAGCCTGATTGTCTCATTCTGTGAGCTTTTGTGATTTGAGAATCAAAGAGCTAGGCTGCATCCCAATTCGCCTACTTATACTGCGCCCTAAAAGTATGTACTCTTTTTGTGAAGAAAAAGTACATACTTTTGAGTGTGTAGCAAAAGAGTAGGCAAGCTTTGGGACATACTACTCGTCGCGTGCATCCTGTTACCGTAAACTGCCCTGTCAATCATCTTGTCACAGTTAAAATCCTCCATTTAATCTAATTTAATTACCTACAGTTTCGGAGAGAAGTGTAGAAGCACGTTCATCTGCCAGTCGCGGGTCTTTCATGCGGAGACATCTCCTCGTGTGTTTGCAATTTGAATGTAATGATGGATTTAAAAGTTAATGGTGAAACGTACCTTTACAAAAGTTCACAATGCTGCTGCAGATGCGATTATAATGTAGACAACATTGAATAAATAAATTTTCGTCAGGTTAGATACTGGTAATTAATCACTCAAACCCCTTTATCTAAACCTCTCTACATAACCGCCGGACTCGTGCGTCCTCCATGTCTGTAGTTTTTTAACACTTTTCACTCGTGTTTGTAGTTCTAATCGAATCCTCGTCCAACACGCGATGGGTTGTGGGCAATATCAGTCGTTAGAGTGTGCATCGATCTGCATTTCGGATTTTGACCGGATATAGTAGACCATCCGGGTATCTTTGGAACACTCATTTCAACATACTACGATTTGGGACGTAATAATTCTATTTTCGAATACTATTTAGGACGGATAGTATGCGAATTGGGACGCAGCACTACTCTTCATCTTAAAAATGTTGTAATTGCTCTTCTCCATGCATCGCAAGAATGCTGTCCAGTCGAAGTCTTGAATCCAGCTCTAACTGCATTATAAATTAACTCTGACCAATAAGAGGATAGTTTTAGTCACATGTGACTTGCATAAGCACTTTTTGGTGCACTTTTAAATGTTGCCTTGTGAGCTAACCAAGTTAAGAAAAAATTGCAACATTGTAACCAATTAAGTCCCTGTTTCGGAAAGAAAACGATCTACAGGTCTGAAACCTTCAAGTAACAGCAGCCTAATATTTCTACTGCTGTCTGTCATTAATGTTGATCAAACAACAAAAGAAAAAGAGAAAATCACTCGCTGCACTTGACTGAATAACTTTTGCAACTTTAATTATACAGATTAATACGTTTAATTTTAATTTATACATTGCCGACTATCCAGTATTATTTTACATTAGAATAAAACAGTTTATTTAATTTTTTAAATTTTTTTATTCTATTGCATTTTTTTGTGCTACTGCTTGTAATTTTTATTTTTTTTTTATTTTATTACTGGCTGTTTACTTTTTTGTAAATTCAATTAGAAGCTTCCCTGTTTTTTGTAAGCTATTGCACAACAAAATTACCCCATTGTACAAACACAAATAAGCAAACATTTTGGTGAAAATGTAATTGTTCTTGTTTTTTAAAGAATGTCTTAAAATGCCCAGTATAAATATCCCCCCATTTTCCAAAATGAAATTCAGGCCCTAAGCTCCTACTGTATAATAAAGGTGTTAGGGGTTTCTCAAAACTCCTAACCCAAATATGAGCAATAAATATACGTAAGTTCTTCACAATCAGTTTTCTCCTATTTCCGTCCTCCTCTACTGCCTGTTCCCCTAACAGAGTTGAGTTGTGACCTCAGGTGGGAGCCATTACGCCATGGAGGCTTGCCCTTATCAGTTAATAGCAGGTTTCCAGAGACTAGGATTGTTTTGATAGATGACACCTGGTCACTCACTCGCAAGTCACACAAAGCAGAAGAAATGAAATGCTAGGCTAGATAAGATATCAGTGAAAATGCTCAACCATTGATTGCTCAGTCATAAAGGGTGGGTTCACGGCGGTCCGAGTTAATCTTTCCTCCTGTTCTAAAGACATAGAACCCCGAGCAGCATTGAGTTCAGATGCAGGCATGAGTGCCACAGTTTGGTGCGTTCGTGTTGAAAATGAATGGAATTGTCCTTTATTCGCATCTGCGGGGGGAAAAAATGTTCTTCATTCAGTTTTTTGGTGTCCTGCTGATATAATAAGATGTTTGGATGTTTCTGTTTACTTGGGAGTTTTTTTTTTACACACACACCCATAAAGAGAAGAATAAAGGAATGCCGTTAGGGTCTTTCACCCCCCCCCCCCCCCGTCGCCCTGTAGGAGTGGGTGTCTGTTTACAGTCCGGCTCAGAGGGTTGGCTGTGCGGCCCGGTGCTGACCACAGTCTCAGAATGTGATTGATTATGTGGGGTTTATGCCATTGAGAACCTTTCAACGGCTCCAGGGGTCATGGGGTCATCTCATCTGCAAATCTGCTTCCTTTTGTACAGTGAGACACAAAAAAAACCTTTTTCTTTACCCTGGGAAAATGGGGGATGGGAATGTCAATTAAACAACTATGTCTCTTTCCACTTATGGTTTTTTTGAACCGACTCAGTCTGAAAATTCACATGGCTGTTTTCTTTAAAGCACTTTAAAAATGTTGAAGAAATTTTGGCAGTGTAAGTGACGTTAAAAGCATTATAGTAGATACCTTCAGATAAGTGTGCTTGTATTTACAGAGCTGGCAGCAACATGAAACTAGATTAGAAAATCATGCTCTGATATGTAAAGGATCTAACTGCAATTAAATTTTTTGAATGTATTTTGATCTTGTTTAATTCCTAATCAGTGACAGATTTCACAGTTTAAGGAGACCTTTTGTCAGATTTTTGCAATCATTTTCTTTTATCCTAAATCTAGGTTGCATTACACCCAACTATAAATCTTGATAAATAGAGAGTGAGAATGCAGTTAGTCAGAGCTTCAGGACAGTGTAATTTAGAAAATGTGCCAGTCCTTGGCTTTTAGGCTCAGGTCTTTGTGGTCATACGCCCTGGATTACACTTTAACCCCAGGGAAGGTCTCTAGGCGAGGTGAAAGGCCAGTGCCCTTGTTTGGAGGAAAAAAAAGAAAGTTCTCTCGCTCTCTCTCCTCAGGAATGCAGTATCTTCTCACCCAATAAGCTCGGTTAGGGATTTTAGCACTGATAAACATTCACCTGAGACCCTCAAGAGTCACACCCTGGGCGCAAGGTCTTGTTTGAGATTTCTCTCTGTCGTAACAAACAGATTGCGCCACGCATTCCTCATACAGGCGTCGTTTCTATCCACTCTCGCAGAAGGTGGTGCTTCTTCTGAGTTGTTTAGGTGTATGTGCCATTAGGTCTCCCAAAGGACCCCAGGGACTCAGACTAACCCCTCAGAAGAATGTGTGGCGTACAGGCCGGTCTGGTTTTAGATACAAGAGTCTTATCCTGTGTTTGCTGTAATTTGCAGGGCTCAAGGTCTATGAGATATATAGCCCTGAGAGAGGCCAGAGACTCCCAAAGCGCGCCTGATTTGTGGCAGGCGGAGGGAAGTCACTTGGGTACAAACATTGATAGTAAAAAATGTCTGTAGTCCAGCTGATGTGTATTTATTTAATCTACTCTGTGTTTAGTTTATGTAAAGTCACCCTGTTCATATTAAACCAATAATAGCAGAATATTACTCTTGGTTTTCAGTTTTTTCAGCCACTTTCCAGCATCCGAATGAAAGTAAAGGGTCAATTCATGTGAAACGATTGAGAAACTTGCCGTTTAACGAGCAGTTTACATGTGTGGAATAACACGCACTCCTATGTTATCCATACGCTGAGAGGTCATCTGAGGTCTGTCTGCATCTTAACTCAAAGCTTGTGTGGCTCCGGCTTATGAGGGGCAAGTAGAGCCCCCCCTGCTGGACATCACACAGGTAGTGCACATGACATTGCACAGGTAGTACACTTAACATTATACTAATGCCTCTCATCCTGTTCTTATTTCCTTCTTTATCAGTCGCTTAATTTTTTCTTAATCTAATCCACTGACTATATTTTTGTACATTTATTCGGATACTTTGTTAAACCACCATGTTAATCCTACGTTTGTTAATGAACCACATCCATTGATATTTTACCCCATGTGGCTCCAAAAAAAGCAAGCATAATTGAAACCAAGTCGTCAACCTTGAATATGACAGATAAAGGTGCACACTACTATACGTTGTGCGGCGCCTTTGATTTGATTTTGTCACTTCTGCTGTGTTTCTCTGTATCTCTTGTCTCTCTCTCTCTCTCGCTCTCTCTCTCTCTCTCTCTCCTCACTCGCTGATTCATTCTCAGGTCGGCAATGGCACATGGATGTAGCGCATTGTGAATTCACGGAATGACATTTGTGACCACAGGCTCTTTGAAAATATCGGTGTTCTAGTACCTGACTGTCCGTTAATATGATTCCAAAGCATATCCCTCACATATAAGAGGTCGATGTAAAATAAAAATACAGAGATAGACTTCTTTATGATTGAAAAGGAGAGGCTGTATATAACAGTTTTCTTTTGTTTATAAGCAAGTGGTGCGCCAGGAAGCTGGGGTTTTTTTTGCTGCAGCGGTGGGATGCTGTTTTGCTTGTATGTGCTTGGAATAATAAGATATCACCTTAAGATCTTATTTGATGGCACTCTGCACTTCTGTCCCATGACAAATGCTTTGATGATAATCAGGCGGCAGGACTGGAGGTCAGCCAGGATCTCATTGGGAGTGACCCGTGGTTGGCGAAATCTATCTATCAGACTAGTTCCTCACATCTGTGAAAGATGTTGTTTGTGTGTGTTTTGTGAAATGTGTTTGGGCATGCGAAGCCTTCGTTCCTTTTTAAAAGCTCATTACTGGAGAGATAGTGAATTAACAGGTGTTAACACACAGAATAAATGACAGGCTGATGAAAGCATCTCCTCCAGTATCGAATGTAAATTAATTAGATTATATCTATATTAAACACGCCAAGGAATCATCATGGGGTGACGGGGCCTTTTTGAACATTTTGGTGGGCTTGAGTTCTACGAACTGATGTTTTTTCTTTCCGTGGTTTTTGGCGTTTGAAGCGCTAAGCTCCTGATTATTTTCCCACGGACCCTTTAAGCATCTCCAGTTGTCTAATGCATCCTCTAATGCGCTCTCACAATGAAAACATCTTTTCGTTTATTGCTGTTTTTTTTTAAGCCCTCCGATTTCACCAAGGATTTTTACCTGGGAGTGTACAGCGCTCGTCTGCCACGCTTGGTGGCCGCAAAGCCAGATCAATTGGCTTTCTAATGGAATTAAAAAGAGGGTTGAAGTGATCGAGGCAGACCTCTATATTAGTTGCTTCAAAAGCGTTTCCCCCAGGCCCCTCTTTTTTTCTTTCCTCCCCGAGCACTGATGCCGCTTGATCGACATACACTTAATCTATAAATAAAGTCTTTTCTTTCTTCACAAAGACTTTGCGGTTTACTGTTTGTCCTCAAGGTCAGGGTCAGGCTGTTCTGAAAAGACATGTCCCAGTGATCATTAGGAAAATAACCTGGTCCTAATTGAGACGGGCAACTTCTGTCAGCTGTTTGAGGAAAGAGACTTTGAATTTCCCTTTTTCCTGCGCTGATTTCCCTTGCTGTCTCTCTTTTTTCATTCTCATTTGCAGTGACTTGCTAATAGACAAACAAATGCATGTTGGGAGTAAAGGCTTTAGCACCTGCTTCTATTAAACTGTCAGTACATATTTTTGTGAACAGATAAAAAGTATGGTAGTCGAGTTCCTCAGATAACAGAAATGCTTACGCTCTCGGCGAGCGCCACATGACCTTGATACACTTGTTTTCCCGAACGATCTTGAGACGTTTAGTCACAACATCGTTTCTCATTTCATTCTGTTGTTTTGTTTACGGTGCCCGAGTGTTGGAGAAGACAATGTTGCCCTATAACGCCACTGGCCTCCAATTTATGGAGCATGTTGATTGCCTTCCATTTTCTCATTTGAGTCTCCCTATGACAGAGAGAGCCTTCACGGTCGCTCGGCTAAGCATTCGTTCTTAATGCTTAATTTAAAGCACGCAACCCTGTAAAGGAGCCCAACAAAGCGAACTTGTGCGCGCCATCGGGAAGGTGATTTCGCTGGGCAACAGGCTCGTTCATCGGCCCTCATTTCCTCTAAGAGCTACACAAAAGCCTACATTAAGCTGGAAAGAGGCATGCCAGTCCTATTATTCTTAATACCTTTATCTATATGTGTTATTTGGCCAAGCTTCTCCAAATGCATTTAAATATTATTAACATTGGCGCTGCTTCATTTTTTTTCCCCCTTTTTTCACAAGCGGATCATGGCCCACACCACCCCCCTCCCGTAATGTTTTTGTAGCCGCACGGCTTTAGAGTTCCATTCTCATTCCTGTCGTCTCAGAAAACAAAACAAACTCCTGTTCCTGTCAGTTGGGTTGGAGATAGGGGCAGCGGTGGGGTGGGGGGCAACAGTGAAGGGTGGTGGGGGTGCAACAGCTAAAAGCCTTTTGTCCAGTGGGAAAGACTGTGTCAGCGGCCAGTGAGAAAAGGGGCTCCGGTCATTTGGCCACAGTAAAAAAAACCAAAAGTGTAAAGATTAGGGATGTAAGGGGTCGAGGTAAAAGCCTATGACTAATGTGGCTGGTCATTCACAGCTCTTGCCACATTGTTTGTCCACTGTCCAGATGGTCACTGGGAATAAATCGCAACGAGAGAGGAAGCTCAGTGGATTGCTAGATTTGACTTCCTTTCAGATTATCGTTTAGTGAGGAAAGTCACTTGCCTTTTATTTTTCCCACTTTCTTTAGATCAGCATTTCAGACAAAAAGTCACCCGTGGTATAATTTTTTCAGTAGGAACGCGTTTCGTCCACTAAAGCTGTTTCTATGGCAGACCGCCGTATGTAGTCAAAACTTTGGATGCAACTACTACTAGTGTCTGTATATGTATATATGTATATACACATAGTTTGTTGTTTTTATATTTTTTAATTTATGCTCACTAAGGCTGCTTTATTTTATCAAAAAACATGATTTATATATTACAATGTACAAATATAAAATATTTATGAAATATTTTTACAAAAATATGTTTTCAATTTTAATATATTTTAAAATGTCATGATTTGCCTGTGATGACAAAGCTGAATTTTCATTCTTCAGTGTCACGTGATCCTTTAGAAATCATTCTAATATGCTGATTTGGTGCTCATGAAACAGTTATTATCAGTTCAAAACAGTTGTGCTGCTTACTATTTTTTGGGGGGGAAACCATGATGAAAAAAAATCTGGATTCTTTGAATAGAAAGTTCAAAAGATCAGCGATTATTTGAAATGATAGAAATTATTTGAAATATATGTCTTCACTGTCACTTTTGATCAAGTTAATAAACGTATTAATTTCAACAAAAAAAACAAAACAAAAAGTGTTACTGACCCCAAACGTTTGAACAGCAGTGTATTTACAGTTTGTTGGCCTGCTAAATTAATTTCAAGCATTTGGGCCATAAGACTTTAGATAATAGTTTTTAAGATCATCTGAAACAAAATTCAGTCTTGTTCAGACTTTTGTACAATAAACTTGACACTTGAACACTGAAAGCTGCACAGAGTGTCAGTCGCTCTTTATTGTTGTCATCTCTTTGATCACTGGAGGGTGTGAGATGTTGGGAGGCAGGAAGATTTGCAGACAGGATGACGGAGGCTGGTACTGCTGAGCTGCAGGACAGTACGGCACCCTGCTAGATCTTAGATGAAAATAACGTTGTCCGTTTATCCGCACGCTCACAGCTGGCCGCTGCTTGATGTAAATCTATCACCTGCGGCTTACTGCATTTGCTGCAAAAACCTGGATGCATTTTACACCCAATCAGGTTTGAGGTTGACCAAAAATGTACCACTTATAAAGAATCATACAGATATATCACATTTGATAGACCAAAGTGCAAATTTTATCGATCACCCAAAGCTTGATTAGCAATTACTGAATATTCCGTATTCTATTCATACATGCAGATTCAAATAAGCTTGTATGTCTGATATGTTGAACAGATTAGTAATTCGTTTTAGCATTGACATTGATTAAATAAATCGCGTTAAACCGTCTTAAAAGATTAGCAGGCGTTCCATTATAAGCAAAAATAGATAGGGATCAAAGGGAATCGACAACAGTAAACAAACATTTTACCATTTTAAGGAAGGGGGAAGCAGACAGGACCCTCAAATTACCTTCCCAGCAGATCTTCTTTATAGTGGCAGTTTGTCATTTGGTAGAACAGTATAATTTATTGTGTAACTCCTGATGTTTCCCTGTAATGGCTTTGCATAGAGACCGTTTCTGCATACGCCCAGAGGGGAAAAGCTCTCACACATGCATACACATACAAACTCTCTCTCTCTCTTACTGTTCTTCCCCCCTCAATCACGTCGAATAACACCACACAGCCTGGTTTTCAAATGTGGAACATGTAAACATCAAGCCTTATTCAGTGCATTCATCATTTGCATGCATCTAATATCCAGAGTACAAATTAGTTGCCAAGCACTGAGAATGTCATTAAAATTCAATAGGTTTGTGCTAGATATGTTTATCCTGCATCTTTTGCATTTTATACATTTAGATGAATTTGTGTGTGTGTGTAAAGATTACTCCCATGGAGTCATATGAACAGTTTTTGGTCAAAGCAACTGTGTTGGGTTGGTGGTAGCACAGAGTGACCCCTAATGGCCAGAGTGCAGTATGGCAATCCTGTGCAGGGCTCATGTGTGGCATATGAGGGACACTGAACTGACACCCTTGGCAACCACTCGCCCGGTTGCCACGGCCAAGCAAGCAAGCAAGCAATTCGGAAGCCAGCTGTACTGCAGGAGCTGTTCCTTCTCATTTGCAGTTCATTTATCTCCCATCTCCGCAAGCCTCGCCAGCACACACACACATACACACACAAACTCCCACTGGTAACCTCATCTCCATTGTGCCCAATCAACTGTGGAAAGTAAATGGCATCTCTCTCCCCCTTTTATTCATTCAAAATAACTCGCACATGCACACGGCATTGCCGCGGCCATCCTTCATACAAAACCACAGATGTAGAGACACTAGCTGATATACACGCATACAATAGAAATTGCCTCTGAAGCTCCTGTCAATAAAGTATTGTCAGATGTAGCCTGCAATGAGTAAATTACATGCATTACTAAAGCTGTGTATGACAGTCGCTTCGCTTACACATGTGGTGACTGCTACGTATCGATTGTTATATTTAAATTCAGCAGCTGTGTTTGATGAACGCATGTGTAAGGGAAACACTTGTGTGTCAGCTTGTCAGATGCAAAATCATTTGATGAAGCATTTAGGAAATAAACGTAAGAGCCCCCAAGCCAAAAGCTTTGTTCAGACAGACAGCAATAGACTTTGTTGTTGTTGCTGCATCTGACTCAAATTTTTGTTTGTATATTATGTTTTTTAAAAAAAATGTGTGTGTATAATATATATATATAGGCACTATATACACATAGACACAATATGCAGTATATTTGTCAACCATTTTTTATTATTCATTTATATCTATAGTTTGTAAAGACATTAATGGACAATTTAAACAGAGAAAAATATATTTAAAAATATTTACTTTTTGTATTTTTATAGATTTTTATACAGTTTATTTATACAGTTTTGTGAAGGCATGTTTTACATGCGCACAGTTTATGTCTGTCTGTAAACCTAGTATTTAAGCTGAAGTATTTACATTTAAAATGTTTTGAAGGTCATTTCAGTCAGACATTAGTGTCATTCACAGTGCTTTTCTCGATCTAGTTCAAGTGGTAAATGGACGAATGAGTGAGCTGTTTCAGACATGACATATGCATGAATGTGTAAATACAGTAATGCTTCTCCTGTCAGATGTGTTGATGTGTTGAGCACACTGAGATGTCATGATGGACATCAGCAGAGGCATGATTTCCAGATTTCAGTCCTGTTTGACAGCTACTCTCTTCTGTCGGTGTCCTGCTGACGCTTAAGTCATTACTATGGCAACCCATGTGGATATAGCAGATATTGACTCGTCTGACTGTCTGAACAAACACCTCTGATTTCATCACTTTCACTATGACAGCACAGAGAAGAAAAACGAATCTGATTTATGTGCACGGTGAACACATCCAGATTTCTGCGCGTGTCGTCGGCTTCAGAGAGCAGATGAGCTTTAGTTATTATGGGACTCATCAGCACTGTAAACTTGAGAGAGCTCCAGACATCCTCCAGACACTCTCACCTCCTTGGTATGAATCGTCCGTATCTCATTCCCTGCACTAATTCCAATTTAATTGCCAGTGGCCTGAAGCCTCCTCAATAGGAGTAACAAATGGTTTGATTTTGTAGACTTCATCAGACTGCATTTTAAATGCGACACTCACCCCGCTCGAATGCCAATGAAGCAGAGGAGAGGCTGCCTGTTTACTAATTATCCTTTTTCTTACTGGGAGCCGCACTGCAAGGGTTGTCTGATTAAATCGGATTTGTGGGATAGGGGGGAAAAGCAAGCACGGTCCTCTGCTTTGTAAACGATCCTCATGCAAGGCAAGGGCCAGCCGTGCACTGTAAATTCTGTTCTTACAGGGACACCGTGTCTTTTGTAGACATAACGCAGGGGTGGGTCCACTCGTAAATTCGTCCCCTTACTTATCCCCCCCCCTCAGCGTTACAGTGTTTATGATCTTTTATCACTTCATCCATCAGGGCAGCAGGATGATTCAAATAGCGGCTCTACTGAAACGGAGCATGATGTATGGCTACACGGGCCATTCTACAGAATTGGTGCAAACTGCTGTCCCACAACCGAAAAACACATTTAAAAAGCATTTAAGTATTCAAATTTTAAATGTTTACATTGAATCCCACAATAATATTTAAAATGTCAGTAAGCTTAATTTATATAAAATCATAATTTATTGGGTACTTTTCTATTTCTATTGGGGTAACCCCTAAATTTCAACTTGTGAAAATATTTAAATGTTTTAGTTTTTTTCCATTGTTGTTTTTTAAAAATATCTTTTTGTTTTCTTTAAAAAAGTGATGTTAAAAAAACAAACATTTATTTTATTTTTAAACGTGTCCCGGATTTTCATGTCACAACGGAAACATTGTGTGTTTTAGTCCATTGGCTGAGACTGATTTTAACCACACCCCTAGTTTTTTATCAGGAAATATTCCTGTGTCCCTCTCTCTCATAGCCTCTCTTTCATTGTAGATAGGTACCATCATTTTGAGGGAAGTGTGTTTAAAAGTCTCAAAATCTGTGTGTAACTTTAAGGAACGTCACCTTTTTTTCTGCAATTAAGCAAACTTTTTTGGTGTTATTCCATAAAATTGAGTTTTTACTGTTGAGAACTGTGCTATGTAACCATGTGCTGATTATCATCTTTGAACTAGGCTCAAAAGTATCTTAAATTGTCACTAGCGAAAAATGTGGGAAAGTTTCGGTTGTGACATGTTTTTTTTAGTGTTATTCGATAAAATGTAGTTTTTGTTTGTGTACAACTGTTCAGAACTGTGCTAGTTATCATCTTTGAACTAGGCTCAAAAGTATCTAAACTGTGTCACTACCGAAACAGTCATGACCAAAAACATGTCATCATTGTTTTGGTTGTGACAAAAGGGAACACAAAATAATATATTTGGGGGAAATAAACTACATTTTAGTACAGTTATGCAAATATCATATATTAGTATGTTTTAGTATGTCAGTTAAAATTCTGTAATGTGATGTGGTCGCTACCAAAGCATTACTGTCACTACCGAAAATGTGACGTCACGACTGAAACATGGATGTTTTGTCTAAAATAAAGTATATTGAATTATCAACTAAGATGTTATTATAGTGTTTGGTTCAATGTATATTTAAAACTTTGAATCCTTAACTTTGAAATCAGAATGATTAACTTAATGCCTTTTACAAAGAAAGATTAGAATCGAAATTCAACAAATCTTATAAATTATACTTGAAATATTGTTCAAATTCTTTCAGAAAATAGCAAAATAGCAAAAAATATATTTACAAGGTAAATATGAATAGGTCAATATAAGCCGCCTTATTAAATTGTATATGATTGTGTTTCGGTAGTGACAAATTTGGGGAGAGGAAAAATATTCAAAAACTTTCTGAAAATACAATAATGATAATTAACTGCACAATTAATAGAAATGCGTACCTTGGATATTATACAATTTGCATACATACAAATTTGTGGAAAAAGACACATTTCAAGACGTTTCCAACTCTGACTTTGAACCAATTCTGCAGAATGGCCCATACAGGTTGCAAGTCTCACTCTTAATATAATTTAGCAGCAGCTTCTCATACCTTTATGGAAGCATGTAACAATTTTCACATTAATTTATAATATTTAATATTCTTTTTTCCTTTTTCAAGAACAATTAATTACAAAAAATAGTTTTGTACATCACATCCCTTTCTTGTACATTTGATTGACACTCCAACATAGTAGGTGGCAGTATTTTACCTTAAAACTGGTTGCCACCCTTCAAAAAATGGACAAATTGCAGCTTGTGATGATGGCGAAGAGTGTATTTACTACTGCAGCACAAAATCATGAAGTAAATGTCAGATGAAAGCGAGATTGCAACAATTCCTAACAATGTTGTGATAGCCATAAGGTCCATTGCAGGTTTTGTAAGTATCTAACCCGGACCTTTCCTGTAATCAAGAGCAATTAATCGATACCGCAGCCCCATAGTCGCTTTTACTGAATCCTCTTTGCAGGCACGTTGAGCTAGTGTTGAAAGCTTACTTAATTATGAAGAATCTGCCTCCAACACCTGTCAAAGTCAATAGGGCCAATTTCTTCCATGTGGGTTTGTGAGTGATGAAGACATTTTCTCTGTCTAAATGGACACTGGAGAAACCATATGGTTCCATGACATTATCTTGAGGTAATTAATATGGCTTCTACAATGACATCTGGTGGCATTAATCTATCTGAGAACGCGGCATCTCGCCACGGCCGCCCGACACGAAAGTGAATTATCTGTAACTATTATTGGTGCAAAGTCTGGTACGGTACCATCCGCTGAATGAGAAGTAATCTTTTCTGAGGTTTAACGCAGGTTGAACCGTCCTCATTCTTTCCCTTTCGAAGCATTAGTTTAAGGCTTTTAAATGCAGTCTGCCATTGTAATTCTCATTTTAAAAAGCCACCACTTGAGATGAAAACCTGTTAAATCAAATAGCGGATTTTACACGTCCCCCTGTCGGGTGTCATGTATTTGTAAGGCAGACCTTCGGAGACCAATGACACTTTGATAGTAACACAGAAAATGTTATTTTGTTTCTCCCTCTCTCTCTCTCTCTCTCTCTCTCTCTCCCTCTCTCGCTGTCTCTTCTCACCATCTCTCCTCCTGTTAGATCAATAAACAATTCATTGAAGCTCTTTTCTTTGCTTTTCTTGTCAGAGGCACAGAGGCGTTTTGAATGCATTAAGGCAGCGCTCTGTGCTGTCACACGCTCTGTATTCCAGACCAAAGCTGTCAGTCGTTGCCCTCCCTTCCTCACCAGCCCCCTCTGAAAGCCTCAGGCTCCTCTAATGCCACATTATGCCCAGCCACTCTCCCAGATTACATGGATGTGCAGTCCTCCTGTAGTCTGGGCTCATTAGGTGTCAGCCGGAGTGAGCGAGTGAATACCCTGGTCGGAGAGATGCTGCAGACATATCGCATCACATGTAGCCGCTGGAACAGCTTGTACCTGTTGACTTCCCAACAGCCTGTAGCACTCAGTCATAAAAACACTCCTGTAACATCTCTCTATCTATCAGTCTCTCTCTCTCTTCGAACTCAAAACCAGATTCGAGCAGGGGGGAAAAAGTCAGGAGAGAAAAGACTAGCGATAATCAATTATCTTTCTCTCAATCGCTCTGAGTGCAAGACCATGGAAATGAATGGGTCAGAAAGCCTTTAGATGTGGCTTTACCCCTCAGACCTGGAGCCCTTTGGTAATGCGCTCCCTATAATGCTCACATTTATACATCCCAATTATAATTAAGATGCAGTCCCCATGAAAATCATTACACTGCTCGAAGGGGTTCTTGTGACTAATGTTCTCAGTATGCCGCACTATACACAGATATGCTCGCTTGCAAGCGCAGTAGGAAATGGTAAATTTCTCTTGACAGCCCCATTTCACACTGAGCCAAAGTTCTGTGTTTTGCACATTATACTAATTGTGGGACTAAATATTAGGGCTTTCTTTTGAGGCTATGTGCACCCCCTGTGTACGTTAAAGGGGTTGTATAGTTTTGGCACCAGTCTGACCATATTGTCACGCCCTCCTGAGCCCCTGCTAGCACCCATTGTCCCCAGGCTCAGCGGGGCTGCCAAGGCCCCCTCTGCCCCGCAACGCCCGGGCAGCCCTACCCCCCACCTGGCCCAAACATTTACCCCCATGACCCCTGCTCCCTTCCAGCTTTCAGACCTGAACTTCTTTCACAAGCTTCACACATACCATACAGTCTTAGTGTACATGTACCTCATGGCTCTGGCTTTACCGGCACTCACGTATGACACAAATCTCTGTGCTTTGCTGACACATCTAATCTGTCTGTCTGCCTTTCTGTCTGGATGTTGGTTCTTTTTTGTTTTTTAATTTGCCTATATTTATTACACTATTACTCTGGGATTCTGATTATTGCTGTAATTTTTTTCTTATTAATATTATTTGAAATATTAATGTGAATTAGTTGAGTCAAATAAATGAGTCACTGAATCATTTATTCAAACAATTCATTCAAAAACACTGATTCATTCAGAAAAAGAGCATTGAATAACGGAGTCTTTGAAGGAGTCATTGATTTGTTCAAACACACTTATTTATTCAGGAATGGAATCCATGACTGTCTTTGAATACATCAATGCATCATTCACTCAAATGATTCATTCAAAACATACTGATTCAGTTAACACGCTGTTGTTGATCGTGGTTTGACTTCATATGGCACCATTTTTTTTAGGCAGAACAAAAATTGACAAAGTAACTGTTGATATTGTGTCTAAAATCTCAGTTGCTCAATAGTAACTTCATGTTTATTAAACTCTTGTACAAATGTAATTGTGGTTTTATTACAACTCAAATCCATGCTTATTGTTCATTTATTTAATAACTAGTCATGTAACACATGAGGTGATGTGCAGCCAGTTAATCATCGCTGTGAAATAAACCCCTTCAGGGTGATAAAAGACCCATCTGGTGACTGTACATTTATCCCTCACTTGTTTGTATAAGAGTGTGCAATAATACAAAAACGAAATCCAATACTCTAACATGCACATTGTACCACTGCCATCAGTCGCTGTTGATTCACATCAGATCAAACATCAACATCCTGCATACTGTGTGCTCTTCTAGGTAGTGCATTCCAAGTGGAGATGCAGAACAGGTGTGTCATAGTATCTGGCTCTTCACAGAGCAACAGGTGACATCACACCTCACTGCAGTGGCAACAGACAGAGCAGCAGGAATTGTATTCCATCAGCACCGGCGAATTGAAACGCAAACTAATTGACTTTGGTCTCACCAGCTTAGAATGGCACTCCTCCATGTGGGGTTTCTCAGAGCTGGCTTCGGCCCTGTGGGAAACTCCGTCTAACTCTCACATTAAGTTTTAATCACAGCCCTGTTCAGTTTGTTTGTGTAAAAAACTGTTGCATTTGTTCTGTACTGAATTTTTTAATTAAATAATAATGGTTGTATCTATATGAGCTTTAAAGCCATCCATTCTAGTGTACTCCTAAAAGTTGGAAAAATCTTTCTAATCTACTTTTAGCACATTTATGCTTTTTTTTCCCAATCAGATGCTCGCTAGAATGAGCGTCCCTTCCCCTGCAAACAAATGTGGCTATAATGTAACCAAAGCCCTTCATTACTGTATGTCTTGCCCAGACTCCCTGTTGCAACTGCAAATAAGTCAACGCAGAACAGAACAATGCTTTTATCAAGTGGTTTCAATGGGTCTCTCGGTGATTGTGATTATGTCTAAGTGTTATGTAGCGTACTATGCTAGACATGGTTGTCATCTTAGTCAGGGATGATGCAGGCACACATTCTCACACCCACCCTAGAGTTTGGAGGTGTTTGCAGTGGTGAACACAAGCAGAACACCCCATCACCTAAATGCCGTGGCACACCCGCTGTTAAGTAACGGCCCATGCTTCTTCAGGGCCATTAACTTAAACCTGCGATGGAGCCAAGAGGCCCTTATAAATAGACACAGGAGTGGAGGTAAATTATGCCAAAATTCAGGCAGCAGCAGCCAAAGCCAGTTCTCTATCCAGTTGTCACTTTGTCCAACTCAATTTTGCACTGTAATAGAGGCGAGTGGGTCAGCCACTTCTCTCTCTCTCTCTCTCTCTCTCTCTCTCTCTCTCTCTCTCTCTCTCTCTCTCTCTCTCTCCAGTTCTTTTTCTCTGCCTTACCCTTCAGTACCTCACAGAAGAGTTTCTCCCAGCTAGGCCATTTACTTGTGACGCTCTTTACTTCACACCGAGGAACACTTAATTCCAGCTAACACCAATCACATGGACACTGCACTTCCCTTCATGGCTGCCGCTTTATCAACTGTCCCCCCTGCCCTTCTTCTGTTCCCAAAATAGTGTTATTTCTTCAGTGGAAGTGTTCTTACCACTTGAGAAATATGATGCATCAAGGGGTGAACTGTAAAATGTTATTTGACTGGTAATGGAAACAGAGTCCACCTCTGGGATTGTTTCAGAATCAAATTATATCCTTAAAACTTATATGCGATTTATTCAAATATTTTCAGTAATTCATTTTCTTATTTTCTAATTAATACTATTCAGCAAGGACACATTAGATATACACATGAAGTGACACTTGAATACATTTTTAATTTTGCAAAAGATTTATATTTTATGTATATACTTACTTTGTATCCTTAGACTTTTCTAATTATTTGAATGACATAAAAATAGCATTTTATGTAATTGATCCGAAACATTGTACCATTTTTAAAAAAGACATGGGCCCAGAGTACATGGTCACTGATTGAGCTTTTCTAATAGGGGAATACTTGAAATGAAAAGTGGGTGAATTATCATCATTAAATCTTTCAGTCTCCACTAATGTGGGATTTTAAGAGCAATCACGGAGCAGCACTGGTGATGTGGCTTAGTCTTTCCCTCCACCTCATCCAGACCCTTGAGCACCCTGGGTCAGAGTCCACCTAACCTCTCGCATTCCTCAGAGCCTTTCCTCCCTACCCCCTGCCCTCTTTCCTCCTGTCACCCTGTCTTTCATCTCCCTCCACCCGCCCCCTTGAAAATTCGCTTTTTAGGTTTCTTTACAGCCTTTAGATTTGCCATGAACCTTCCTGAAGCAAACTTGCATTTCACAACCCCAAACTTCTTTGGGATTTTCTTCCTTAATCAATGCCCCCCTCGTTTCCATCGATAAACCGAGAGACGTAAGGAGTCATTAAAGATGGAGACAGCGAGAGGGGGAGGGAGATGGCTGGGCCGAGAGAAAGCCAGAAGGAAGGCTTGTCAGTATTTATTTGCAGAGAAGCAGCAATTTAGCTGCACTGTCTGAGATTTAAGAACAGGAATAGTCGTTTCTCTTGCTCACCTCAAACTCCTCCTCTCATCCTCTCAATCGTTCCCATTTTTTTCTCCAGCAAATGCTGATTGATCGAGCTTTATGAACATGAGACTGGGGCTCCTCATAGATTTTTAAATTAGTGGCAGCTTTGCCCCAAAGATGTGTTATCGACTCATGAAATAGAAGCGGAGCTTAAAACACTCCCACTTTCCCCAGAGTTTTCTAGAGCCTGATAATTGAAAAAAGTGTGAAGTGTGAGTCTGTGTATTAGAGTTAAGCATAAGAGAGGGAAAATTGTTCACTTTGCACCTTTATCTCTTTAAAGGCATAGGAATAAGTCTGTTTTTTTAGGAGGAGATTTCAATGATTTGGTTATATTAATTCTAGGTATCTAACAGCTCTAGTCTTTTTGTCCTTTCAGTTATCTGTCCGCTGACCTCTTGTGGCACTGTATTATATGTGCATCTCACCCTGTGATACTGAATGAGATTCTCCTATTGATCCAATGAGACTGAGTGTATTTTCTAAATGAATCATTCTCTCTTTCAGCTTGATTGTCAAGTTTTTGCAGTTAACATGTGATTCAGAAGAACCAGAGTTTCTGCACAACATGCATCTCCAAACCAATTTGCTAAAAGAATGATCGTTTTCTAAAATGGATCAGACAAACAGAAAATATTCAATTAGTTGGGCCAGTATTGCTGTGTTTAGCTTATCAGGGCGCATGTAATGCTGTGAACGATGTTGTACATGTATGCTAACATCTCTCTCGGTCTTCTCAGGATCCGATATGGCCATCTTCTGTTTGCTGTGCGGGAAGCGCTTCCAGACGCAGACGGCTCTGCAGCAGCACATGGAGGTCCACGCAGGCGTGCGCAGCTACATCTGCAGCGAGTGCAACCGCACATTTCCCAGCCACACCGCACTCAAGCGCCATCTCCGTTCACATACAGGTCTCTCATCAGCTCTATACTACTTTAGTTTCTGTGTCTTAACTGTGTCACGCATTTGTGCTTAAACCGACAGCCTCAGGAGCCACAGTTTTGGAATGAATCAGAAATACTAATTTGATTCTTTGAAGGTTTATGCACATCCGTCAAGCCAAATGATTATACACGCGGAGATGTGATTCACCCTGTAGAGTGTTTAAATCAGGATCCTGGTACAGTCAGTGTGTCGGCTTTTTCCCACCCGTCATCCCATCACCTTCTGGATGGAGGTGGATGGAAGGAAGATAGCAGGCTGAAGTGACATGTCATTTAGCGAAAGGCCACAGCGCTGTGATGGCTTGTGACAGCGCAGATATCACCCTCCCCAGTCGTGCTAGCCCTGCTATATGGCGGTTTCATCCCCATGTGGCCAGGCACGCGGCTGAGCAGATGCGACGACTCGGGAACGGTCTCCATTACTGTCTCCGAATATGAGACACTGGAAATGAATCCCATTTTCTCCAGAAAGCCTTTTTCACCCTTCGTCTCTGACCTTAAATAACAGTCTGATGTGTCAGAGTTGCTTTACTTGGCGGCAGCAGGAATGAATATTTGAAGCGAAAGAGGGAGATGAGCAAAGCCCGCCTGTTTACAGGCTGCCCGGCCATTATTGGGCGGATGATGGTACAAGACGGCCAAGCGCTTACTGTACTCACTTGTCCTCGTCGGACTGCACATCGGAGCCGACGCTCCTGCCTGCATGCATAAATGTCAACGGTCTGCTTTGCCGCAGACGAGGCGGAGGGATATAGAGGCTGTGACACTGCGTCGTGCTAGTTTGAACCCAATTCTCTGTGGGCGTGTATTAAATCACAATGAGCGCTAGCAAGCACCCCGTTTAATGTGATGTGGGGGCTTTTGTCAAGAAGCTGAAAGGGAAAAACTGCTATTGGCACTTGCAAAAACCACCGAAAATAAGTCTCTGATTTTTTTTTTTTAAAGAGGACAAAAAGGAAGACTCACTGCTCGCGTTTAATTCTCCTTTGATCATCTTAATCTCATTCACTGTGTATTTTTTAATGCTGGAAACTGAGTCGCAGATATGATAAGCACTGGATATTCCTCAGAGCTGTGTTTCCCAACCCTTTTATCTTATTTATTCCCACAACACCATCAATAGGGCTCAAGTACCATTTCATCAATACCACACCAGAAATTTTAAACTTATTGTGTACTAGGTAGTATATAATCTAGCATTAACGTAAATACAATTAAAGTCGCTATTATTACTTTAAAAAACAATCACTACTGTGTGTTACTCACCAAGTGGCCTATATACAACTTTGTTTGCCTTTCAACCATATACTTTCTCCAAAGACTTTCTCAAAAACTTTTAATTTTGCAGATGTGAAGTTAAGTTCATAAAATGTGGTTAACTTTGTTTAAATGTTGCAGTTCAGTCCAGGAAATAAAAATGTGTACGTATGTTATACATGCAATACTTTGTTTTCTGTGCTTTGTGACGTAAAGGGTGGGGGGGAGAATTTAGTCAAGGTTTTGAAATGTCGTCCTCAGAAATCTGCTTCTCTCCGATGTTTTGAAATGTCAGCTTTACCATCACAGGAATAAATTACATTTTAAAATGTATCAAAGAAAACAGTTATTGGTTTAAATATTTCACAACATTGCAGTTTTCACTGTATTTTTTATTTAAATTCAGCCTTGGTGCATTAAATAAAGTGCACTAAATGCATAAAATTGTAGAATACTATATAATAATTTGACAACCCTTATGATTTAAGTTGTATAGGTTAAAGTGAGCAAAATCAATCTATTTTCTGGGATAAATCACAACTTTGCTGAAACAATGGTGCGATAGCTCGACGTATCCATGATTTCCTCCGTGTGTGTGTGGTGCCCACTCAAAAATAACTTAAATGAGTGATTATGGCCCACACAGTCATTACTCAGTAATTCAAACCCAGTCATACCTTGTCCTAAATGCTGATGCGGAACCAATTTTAACAGGATTTCAGAGAATGATTACATGCGTTTCCGCTGATTTTAGAGAGGAATTTCTGTTCTTGAATGTACTTGCTCATGTACGTTTACAGGCGCACACACTGTGAGCGAACGCTGGCATCCATTAGGGCTGATAATCATGGCAGCCCCCTCGCTCTACCCCCCCCCCCCCCCTCCTCGATTCCGCATGCTGCCGGCCGTGCCTCGTTAATATTCCGTTGTTGTTCTGTGCTTGTGTTTTATTCGGAGCCCATTTTCCATCTGCGGCGGGTGTTTTGTGTTCGCAGCTGTGTTTAATAGTGCAGCCCAGTCGAGACCCTGGCAGTGATGGATCCTTGATTTACGCTGCTTAGCGCATAATGAACTCGGCCCCTGCCTTAACGTAAGCCTTGGCCCTGCCAGGCGGCTGGCTGTGCCCGCAGACCCCGGCCAGGTACGCCACCGCAGCAGTCCCCTGGGGCACGGGGACGCAGGTGGCAGCCCCCAAGCTTCCCAAATGTCTTTCCCGCCCTCTTTGTGCCTCGCAGCCACCAGACTTGCACACAGACACAGAAAGGAACCGAAGAACACTCAGTCGGTGACAGCATCTTGATCTATCACCTTGTATCTTTACTGCCTCAAAGCTTAATGTATTCCAAACAAAGCAAAGCCGCCAAACAGAATTTGATAAGCAAATTGCCTTCTGTTTATAGCAGTGACATGCTCCATTTACATAACAGGTAGCCTAAAAAAAACACACCAGGCAATATGAATTTGTGCCTTGTGGTATCGAAAGAGAGCTGTCACAAATTATTTTGTCAAATAAAGATTAAAGATGCTTTCACCAAAGGGTAGAAAGGAGCCTGCGGATTTAACTCATGGTTAGTTTTCTGGAGGCTAGCGCAGATGTCTTCGGTTGAAGAGCCAGCTTAGGCGCAATTAAAGTCAGGTGAATTTGGTGCGATTGCTATGCTCGTCGCGTGCCGGAGAGTCAGGGAGCGTGATGGATTGTGATCTCTTCTGCGGAGGAGGCATTTTGAAGCGCCAAATTTCAGCAACTGATAACTTCATGTACACAAATAAATACTGTCACTTTTATTGATTTCTGAAATGCATGGGGTTTTTTTTGTGTCGTCGTCTGTTTTGCTCCCTGCATTTTTTTTCTCTCCCATTACTGCCAAAGCGAAGACTGTGGAGCCCGAGCAGCCGTGTAAATGTGAGGCGTTTAGCTGCGTCTCGCCACAAAACGTGCCTGAGGAAATTGACATTGTCTGGTAACGGGAGGCGGCGAGACTCTGAGCATGACAGTACATAACGAGAAATGCAATTTATTCCCAGGCACGGTGCCGCTCGGACAGCCAGATAATGAAACGCGTAGGTCATAGACGATGACTTAAACCCTTCGCACAGAAGTGAAATGCATTAAATATGGGGAACATTACACGCCTGGCAGAGTCGCGCATCTGTACGGAGAGAGAGTGATATATGGTTAGCTGATAGGGAGACACAGAAACGCAATTAGTGCAGAGCAGAAAAAGAAACACCCCCGCATATCATAATATCACTGATTACTGACCTCTGAATATCCATTACAGAGCAGGAAGACAGGACAATATAGGCGAGATGACCTATAACTGGTGATGGTGCAATGGCTTCATTTAAAATAAATATCATAGTCCAGCTGTATAATGCTTTGTGAATGGAGAAAAATCACTTGGGCTATTGTATGTGAAAATTGTCTTTAGCTTTTATTCTTCAATTGTTTTTTTTTGTTTTGTTTTTGTTTTTCTGGTTGAAATTAAATGTATTGTGATAATACTTTCTCAGTATTTGTCAGAGTTTTTGTGCAAATAATCCATTGGATGATTTCCAATATGTATCAGTGTAAAACTGAGTATAAAGTCAGTGTAAACACTGTATTTCTTTAGCCCTATCTAAACATAGTTTGAGTACCACAACCAGCACAACACTGCAACATTGCCATTTGTTCACTAGAGGTACAGAAATAATTTAGGCGTGAAATAAGGTGATTATTGTTTATGATTACCATTAACTCACATGTACCATACTGACCGGACCTCTGTTCAGCAGGTGACCACCCGTTTGAATGCGAGTTCTGCGGAAGCTGCTTCCGAGACGAGAGCACGCTGAAAGGACACAAGCGTATCCACACCGGAGAGAAGCCCTATGAATGTAATGGCTGCGGCAAGAAGTTCAGCCTCAAACACCAGCTAGAGACCCACTACCGTGTCCATACAGGTACTGTGAACTCCTCCCTGTTTATCAAGCCTAGAGAAATGGGAATGTTAACGTTTTAGTAACCGTTTTGATCCAGTAACATGCCCTACTTAAATCACGTTAAGTGCTACAGAGGTATGTCGCAGCTTTCTGTTATCCTTTTCAGCAGGTGAGCATCATATCAGATCTTTAGATCAGTACTGCGGCCGATGCCAGTGTAGGCCATGCCTCTGTTTGGCTTCAGACCTGTGTAAAGAGACCCCTTTCCTCTTGTTAAGGTGATATCTGATTGATTCTCACGTCTTGGCGCTCTGTAAAGCCCACACCAAAGGGCAGGCCATTTCCAGTGCTGTCAGCTCGCTCTTTGACAAGGGGATTAGTCCGGTACTGTAGAGACCAGGTCATACAACTGACACCAAACTGTCCCCTCCTCTCTGCCACTCAAAAAAACGATACCGTTAAGCCAAACTATCAAGAAAGCCTGTCAAATAATTGGCTTCTTTGGGGTGGGGATGGAGCAAAGCCTCGGCGACGAGCACACAGCTCCCGAGATAACAAGAACAACGACAAGCTCACAGTCAAAGGCCACCGCATGCAAAAAGGGAGCCGCTTGATGAAGCATCGACATTGGCAGCACCGCTGGCTGTCGATGGCCAATCAATAACCCGGCTCCATTTGCAATTCATTATTGCCTGGTTATCTGAGGCTGCCCTGTTTACAGTGCAGTTAAAGTACACTGACCGCACGTGCATGCATCACTGGAGTCCCGACGGTTTAATGACCATCTCATTAGGGCATCTGCATACGCAAACGCAGACGGACGTGACATTACTCCAACCTCCGAGGTCAAGGTTCCTCAATCCCTCCGTTAAACAGAAGACCTGAGCAAGCAATGCAGAGACTTTGCATTTCCCAGGATGCCTTTACCCAACACAAGCATTCTTCAATCCTCAACTTATCAATGCTTTCCCTAGTGACATTTTTAAAGGTCAACGTTTAGATGACTTATTTTCACTGTCAGGGGAAATGTGCTGCGCTTTGCGTTAGTCTCTTTAAGAGGTTTCTTAAATAGCAACTTTCTGAACCAAAGACAAATTTGCTGTTTATCTATGTGGTTTTTTTGTTGTATGCAACGTTTACTGCTGTTCCATGTGTTTTTGTTTCTCAGTGCTGCAAAATTGTTGTGCACTTATTCTGTTTTAAGACGATAGAGGGAAAATTAGTTGCATAGACAAATTTCCTAGCATTTGCTAATTCATTTTAAAGTATTTTATGCTCACCCAAGCTGAATTTATTTGATCAGAAATCCAATTTAAAAAAAGAGTAATATTTGTAAAATGTTACTAAAATGAAAATATATTAATATATTTTAAAATGTATTTTGTAATTCATTTGATTTAGATAATTAAGCTGAATTTTCAGCAACCATCACATCAGTCTTCAGTGTCATCTGATCCTTTAGGAATCATTCTAATATGCAGAACAACCTTTTCTTTTCATTAGCAATGTTGGTTCCACTTTATTTTACATTACATGTACTTACAGTGTAGTTACCTAAGAAAGTACTGGTTAATATAATGTAACTACATGGGTTCAGGGTTAGTACCTAGTTATTACCCAGTTATTGTAAATGCTATAAGTACATAGTATGTACATGCGGAACAGGACACTATAATAAAGTACAACCGCAATGTTGGAATGTTGACTTTCCACGCAGATGAATATTCCTGTCTGTTCACAAATATAAAAGCAGAACCCAGTGTACAACATCTCTTGATGTGTCTTGCAAAGTCCTGACATTTTGTATTCTCTGTGCAGGTGAGAAGCCGTTTGAGTGCAAGCTCTGCCACCAGCGCTCCAGGGACTACTCGGCCATGATCAAACACCTGCGCACCCACAACGGAGCCTCTCCGTACCAGTGCACCATCTGCCTGGAATACTGCCCCAGCCTCTCCGCCATGCAGAAGCACATGAAGGGCCACAAGCCTGAAGACATCCCCCCGGACTGGAGGATAGAGAAGACTTACCTGTACCTCTGCTATGTCTGAAGGGGGGGGAGATGGCGGGGAGGGAAGGGTGGTGGGAGGGCGAGGGGTTAAAGCACCTAGAAACACAGTCAGGAAATGGACGGATTTGTTGGATGGCAGAGGCAGAGTGTGAACAGCAACGAGAAAGACAGAAATCTTACCCATCAGTATCGCAAAAAAAAAAAAAAGCATCATGTTGTAGCCGCTTGTCCGTTCACAGCACGGATCATATAGGAGGTTAATTCTCTACATGTCCGCTTAATATACTTAAATATGTCTTATATCAGTCAAACGACACACTTCAACAATGATCCCTCCTCTTCGTAAGGACGCCCTCTCCTGGTACACGACAGCAGTGTGAACGAGACAGTGTTTATCTCTGAGTGTTCAGTGCACGAAGCACTTAGATCCGTCAGTGGTAACGTGCCAGTCAGGTACTCCACAGCAAATATGAACCGTCGTGTTCATCAGGGTCATTACTGCAAACTGGGACGTAAGCTTCCTGCAAAACGTGTTCACGATGCCCATCTTGACAGTCAGTGCGTAGATCCCTCCTATATGATTCACATTCATTAAGGGCTTATTGGTTTAACCAGTGTACAAATCAGCTAAGCTCTCAGTACTCTACTTATCAATGTCATTTCACTTTTTTTTTTTCTCCTCTCGGCATAGCTTCGTACCGCATATTACAAGCTAACTTCACGACGACAGTTTCTGTTTGATGCAGATTTCTCAAGCGCCACATTTCGAGTACATGTTCACGTTAGCTCTTTCTTTGCGCTCAAGTCTGAAAAGCAGTTAACCGTTTGAAACTTGGCAATACATACAGAACATCCATTACACACTAGACATCTAATCAACTGTTTATGCTGTTGTTATAGAGACCAAAATGATGACTAAAGCTGCTTTTGTCAGTGGCTTGTAGACAGAGCGGCACTGTGACGTCTAGGGGCTCGTCCGCACATATCCGTGTGTTCGCAGGTGGTCACAAGGCTCGGGAACGCTGGGATGAAAGAACAGAGCAGATCAACTCTTTTGGTTTGATTCCTTTCGCTTTGTCTGTGTTTCCTATTATTACCTTGATTTACTTCAGCACATCGTACTTGAATTACCTCGTTTTTTTTTTTTTTTTTTTTTTTGTGACCTCATGTGCTAGTGTTTTTTAATTTTTCCTTTGTATATTTGATCGTATGCTTTGCGTTTGTCCTTCGAGCAGGGGAGATTTGAAGTGGCGTGCGCTTTTAAGTACTTAAGAAATTAAGTGCCATGGTGAAGAGAGATTATTTGTCTTTTGTTTATTTTCTTTGCATTAATATTACCAAACTTGGTATTATGTTTTTTTTTTTTTTTTACTAACCCTGCTTGTTGAAGAGCTTGTGGGTTTGGTTGTTTTTTGTAAGCTACCTCTAAGTTTTGTTTCTTTTGGTTGTTTCGTTTGCATTATTGCAACTTCATCTCACGCTTTCAAGTGTTGTATGTCGGAAGCGACGAAAATGAAAGGGTAAGATTTGCTTATAGGAAAAGTGGATAACAAAAAAAAGTCATAACTTTCCCTATCAGTCCCCCCGCCCCTGTAAATGTTACCTTAAGAGCAGAAAAGAGATTTCTGAAGCCTTAAGTTCGGGGTCGGACTTGATCTGGGAGGTGCGTATGGAACAAGTGAAGTGTAGTACTTTAAAGTCTGAAAAAAACAAAACAATGTTAAACTTGAAAATATGTGAATAGAATTGTAGTTTTGTAATGTGAAAAAAGAAGGTTCACAGAGCGTGAGCCACCAAGAACAGGTCATATGCAGCAGTGCATTGTGCGTTGGACAATTGGGACTGCAAGTGGTAATCAAAGATGAAAGGAAGGAAAAAAAAAACTCAAATCCTGTCAGTTGACATGTTTCTTTGTATGAGTGTAGTCCTGAGCAAGAGCCAACAGAGGCCATTTGATATATAAAATTGTGATATTTTTGTATTAAGTGTCAGTCCCCTTTTCCATTTGTTGAGGTGGCAGCGGGGCAAAACTTTGTAGTTCTTTTTTTATATCATTATTCTCTGGTTTGAATCGTTTGCCTTGCTCCTCTTCTGTAATGTTGGACCGTGCGTGATCCTATAGTGGTAAATGTTGCTTTCTGGATGTCAATACATTGCAGGTGAAGGACTAAATCAGCCACATTCTCCTTTGTGAAAATAACAACAAACAAACGAAGAAAAAAAAAAAGAGGTGATGCCAATGATCAATTCCATTGCACACGATCTCTCAAACAAAACAATCAATGTTGCCAACGTTTTGTTTTTTACTTGAAGTGACAAAAAAAAAAGAAGGGATGGGAAGACGCATCAAAGGAAACGTAATTGTTGTGTGTCTTGCCGTTGTTTTCTGGAAAACACTGTGAGTTCGGGCATCTTTTGCCCCCTGTGAGAATTTTAAAAACTAGTAGCTCCATGAAATAAGGCAGAAATATATATTTTGTTCTGTAAATGGATAATGTCGACTGATGTTAAATGGGTAAAACAGAGTTTTGCTATATGTGGCAACAATACGAGATGTTAAGTCACATGCTAGTGTAACACTTTGATTTTGTACTTTGCTTTGAGTGTGTGTTTGAGACTGAAAGAGTGTGTATTGTGTGTGCGTGCGCGTGAGAGCACGTTAGTGTCAAATGCACTAATCTGAAAGTCATGTTCTATGCCACTTTTCTCTCACCATGATTAAAAAAAATATTGGCATTGATATAGTTCTTCCCTCAATGTTCTTCGGATGTTTCTGTAATATCTTTGTGCCTAAATGAAATTGTTCAACAAATTGTTCACATATATCTGCTTAGTTTCTGTATTTTCAAGAAAATTATTGGTGTCTTCAGGGCTCCAGGGGTGCCATGATGATCTCAGATCGATTCACTTGTTTTAATAATTATCATTTGGTCTATTTTCAGTGGTTCCACTGGCGGCCGATCGAATGCAACAGCATTGTAGTGTTTTATACACAGTTCGAAAAGACAGGCTAAACATTCCTTGGATAGGAATATGTGCGTTTTTCACAATGAATATCCTGCTTTGAGGGGAAAAACTTAATGTTTGAGAATCAAACTTGCTTTCAATTCCTCGTTTTTGTTTAGTTTTTTTTTAGCCTCAGCAACAGGTTTGCTGATTAAACCTTTCAACGACGTCCCTTTAACATTCGGCGAGTTGTTGATGGATGCGTTTGTACTGCCCCTACTAGACATGTCTTATTTGTTGTTTAAAGTACTTATGTTAAAGAAGCGGTTCGCCACATGTCATCATTGCATCCCTGGAGTTGGCTCACTGTGTTCCAGTGTGGTGTTCTAGAAAGAGTAGCCATTTCATGCTGTGTTGCCATGCATGTGCCATTGAGGTCAAAACTAAACTGTTTGAGTAACAAAGCACCAAGACGTTTTTTTTTTTTTTCTTGTTTTTTTTTTTAATATATTAGCACTGAGGACCAATTGCCCTGTCGGACCAAGCATAAAGCTTTTTTATGTATCGAATCAGTTTCTCTCTTCCCCCTCTCTCTACTGTATCCCCTTCTCCTTTACTGGCTTGTCTGGATTTTCTTTTCTCCCCCATTGTGACAGCACAAGTGCCAGTCCTGTTGCTCTTTAAGAATATAGTGTTTTGTTTCTGGGGTTTTTATTTTTGTTTGTTCTATTATTATTATTATTCGAATTGTTATAGTTACGTCTACCTCAGCACCTAATCTTAGCCTAATCTTAGAAGGTGCCCAATTTATTTTATTATTTTTTTCTGTTTGTTGTCAATTGTACACATTTTTATTTGCATTAGAGCTTTGCAGGGGTCCTTTGTCTTTTCCAGCAACATGCTATTTTTTGTAGCACTACTTTCTGTATGTTGTGCTACAGATATTGGCATCAGTTTCCTGATGTAGTCTTTCTTTCGGTGTAGGATCAGACACATCTCTTTGTAACATTTCAGTGTTCTCTGATGGAGTGTGAAAAAATAAAGAAATTAAAGAGATTGAATGCTGCAGGTTTTCTTCTCAGTGTTGTCACTAAGTAAATTTTGTGCCTTTAATAGTGAAAGATATTTTTTACATCCTACTAACAGTAGATTGTTTTTGTAGTGTTTTTTTTTTTTTTTTGTATTTTTTTATTTTATTTATGAGTCTCAAAATAACAATGTTCAGTTGTATTCCTTAAATCTGCAGTTAGAAAAAAAATAAAAAATGGACTTAAGTTTGTCTGGCCTTTTCATCTGTTCAACTCGGTTATTAATCCTTCATACGACAATTTAAACATTTTTAAAATTTATTCACCCTCATGTAGTTTTAAACCCATGTGATGGACTGTCTTATGTGGAACACCAAAGGAAATGTTATGTGGAATGTTCAAGATGCTCTTCTTTATAAAATAAAAAGGGAATGATGGACACAGCTGTAAAAACAAGATTACATAAAAACGTACATTTACAATCTGTTTTCAAACAAAGCACAAATAGCATGGACTGCTGCTCCTGGTCACCATCCACTTCTATTGTATAGAAGAGAGAAGCGTAAACCATGTACAGTACAGGCTTGGAAGGACATGTGGGATTAAATTATGACAGAATTTTCAGTTTTTCTCTTTAAATCACCTGAAAATCTCTTTCAAATTTTGAGTTAATTTGCTGTTCTTCGTGATGCTTAAAGGAACACTGCATTTTTGTTTTTTGGAAAATAGGCTCATTTTCCAACTCCCCTAGAGTTAAACTGTTTTACTGCGGTCTGGCAGTAGCACTTTTAGCATAGCTTAGCATAGATCATTGAATCTGATTAGACCATTAGCATCTCTCTCAAAAAATGACCAAAGAGTTTTGATATTTTTCCTATTTAAAACTTGCCTCTTCTTTAGTTACATCGTGAACTAAGACAGACGGAAAATGAAAAGTTGTGATTTTCTAGGACAATATGGCTAGGAACTATACTCTCAGTCCTGCGTAATAATCAAGGAGCTTTGCTGCAGTACCATGGGTGCAGCAGGCACAATGATATTCTGTCTTAGTTCACGATGTAACTACAGAAGAGGCAAGTTTTAAATAGGAAAAATATTTAAACACTTTGGTCATTTTTTTTTTGAGAGAAATGCTAACTGTCTAATCAGATTCAATGATCTATGCTAAGCTATGCTAAAAGTGCTACCGCCAGACCCGGAGATTGGCTGAATGGATTAGAAAACGGTAAAACTCTAGGGGAGTTGGAAAATGAGCCTATTTCCCAAAAAAGTGGAGAGTTCCTTTAATTGCTGTTGTTCATTATTGACGTCTTGAAGCCTGTAAAACAAGGTTAGACAGTTTGATTAAACATTACTCGTTAGCAGTGTTTAGGGAAACGCATTACAAGTAATGCAAGTTACGTAATCAGATTACTTTTTTCAAGTAACTAGTTAAGTAATGGATTACTTTTAAATTTACAACAAAATATCCGAGTTACTTTTTCAAAAAAGTAGAGCCTTTTACATTTCGTTAGCCTCATAAGCAAGTCATTTTTAGTTTTTTCTTGTTTTCCAAAGACATTGAAATATGACTTAGGCAATTATGCTATGAGGCTAACGATTTGCCAAAAATAGAACTTTTGTTTTTATTATTAAAAAAACAAATAAACCCTGCCAAGGAGAGAAAAAGTATTGCCAAAGTAAGAAAATCTAACTAATTATCTAATATTGTAATGCATTACTTTTAAAAGTATCTTCCCCAACTCTGCTGATTGGTCTGATTCAGCCTTATTTTTTTAATATAAAGGAGGGGGGAGGGAGTAGGAAAAGCCTACTAAATAAAAGCACATGGCTGATACATTTTCAGGTAGCACCACCTGCAGCTGAGATCATGGCAAATATCCTACAAACTTTAAAATTACAGTTAAAGAGAGAAGGGGGGACAAAACAAGACCGCAAGACCGATCTTGATGCGAATACATTATCTGATAAATCCTTAAGATAGCAAAGTGGAGTCACAGGTAGTGTATCATTAAGAGAACAGGTTCTGTGCCTTCACTGCCTGCTCTCATTACCATTCGGAGGGAAATAGACTGAAACAAAAGCAGTCTCTGCTTCTCTTTTATTCTGGGGGGAGACAAGCTGAGAATACAAACCTTAGTGCTTTAGTGAGTCTGCCTGTGTTCATTACATAGAGCTCTGTGTTAATACCAGGAACCATCTGAGCAAATAATGGCAATTCGCTGCTATGCTAATGCTCCCTCTGGTATTGTCTGTCTAACACACTCTGTGTGTGTGTTTGAGAGAGTTATGATCCTGTTGAATTATTGTAAACATCTGCCAGTGTTAAGACTAGACACACAGCAAAACCTCTGCCTAACTGCTGGCAAATTTTAGTATTTATATATTTTTTTGTATTATGTAAATGAAAACAGACAAGTTTTATGTGATCCCAAATTACGAACGTATTTATTCATGTACTGAATACTTTCCACATAAATATGGAATAGTTATGTATTATATCATAAGCAGTGGTTCAATAAGTTTGTAGTAATTACTTAAAATTACTAGCTAGCCTACTAATTACATCTTCAACTGTAATTAGATTCCTGTATACTAATTACTCTCTTAAAAAATCATTACTACTTCCTAAATCCCATATCAACCTCCAGTTACAAACTGCTCTTTTAATTCTTTCAACTAAATTGAAATTGCATAAGTGATTCTTGAAATGACTATATAATATTTCATGCAATTGCATCAGGACAGTAATTGTAATTAGTTACTAAATAATGCATTATAATTTATACCCAACACTGATCAATAGGAAGAAAGGTAGTCCGATCTAGTAGCCTATACAATATAATACAACGTGATCTCACTGTTGATGGGTCCCTGCTAATTAGCAGAATGCGAACATAAGAAAATCCGTCCATCTTGTGTGTTGCCTTTAGTGCAGCGATGCAGGAATCTCAGCTCAGAGGTCACTTTCAAAGCAACCAGCTTCTGTTCAAAACTTGAACCTGTTGCGAAATCTTCGTGAAGTGAAATTCATTCACAGAACAAGGGTAGATGTAACCGCACATTTACAGTGGCTAATGCAACGCTGCTATCTTTTCACTTCTATCTTTGTAAACATGTGCCTCATATATAGCACACAATGCTACCTCAGAGTGCTGAGCTAATGAGAGTTTTAATTAGGTCTATCTCTTTAGATGAAACTGATTTTTTTAATGATCGTCTGTGAAAGACTGCATGGTTCAGATCAGATTGTCTATTCGCTTTGGAAGTGAAGCATCGTTAAGGGCGACGCCGTTGCTGCTGGCACCCAAGACCGCCAGTTTTCGGCAAAGGTCATGTGACCTACTCTGCGTGAATAGCTTTTGTGTGACGAGCAGGGCGTCCTATCTTTGGTTGCTCTTTGACCCAGATATGATCTAATGGACAAGGGAAGTTTAGACAGCGAAAGACTGAATGTGGTCTGACGTGGTCTTCCCAAATCCCTTCAATTGTGTTCCCAGCTAAGCCGTGCCTGCGGGTGCGAGCGGGCCCAGTGGACGACCTCCAGCACATGAATTTGCAAAACAAGTAACAGCCTACAAATGCCACTTGAAGCCAGTTGTTATGACTGTGCATGGCTCTCAGGAATTACACTGCCAACTTCACCGTGCCAACATTCCGTTCTTGGTTGATAATGAAATTCGTCTGGCAATGGAATCCACTCCAAATGCAGACTGTATATAATATTACAGATACCAGTGAAAGTATGTAATGTACAGTATGTGTAATGATGTCCCTCACATCAGCAGTGCGTCTTACCTGCATTACATGGCCTTAGAAGCCCTCTGCTGGTTAAAGTTGAAATGTCATTATGATCATGTTAATCATAATGACATTTTATTTCATATCAAGACTGGCATTTACTAAGACACACATCAAACTATTGTTCTTTGTAAAATGTGAAATTACTCTGTAAATTCAGGACTGTGGTGAGCAGAAAGCAGGATGGAGAGATGTGGCCACATTGATTGTATTGGGATCAATGCTCCCATTTACTGTCTAACTGATTTTTTTTTCTTCTTTAATTATGTAGGGTGTCGATGGCATTTATCCAATCACCCCAGGCCCGCTGAGTGCATTCCCAGTGAGGTGAAAATCTTTACAATTAGTACATTTAGTGTCAGGGGCAACGACTAAAACTCAACCGCCCTTGGGCTGGAAGAGAGGGAACACAATACAGACACGGTCAAACATCTTCTCAAGACATACAATACAGACACTTTACAGGATGTTTTCATTTCAGTAACAGGATAGCATATTTTTTCACAGTACTACAGATTTGATCAGGAAAACAGAAGAGGATATTGGAACCTAAATAATCGATTGTTGTTTTCACGACAATATAAAACCAAAATTATTTGAGTTCCAGCATTTACAAATAGGGTTAAATTAAGCGTGGTCTAGCATACACTACCGTTCAAAAGTTACAGTAAGATTTTTCATGCTTTTTAAAGAATTCTCTTATGCTCACCAAGGATGCATTTCTTTGATCAAAACTAATATTACAACTTTAAAATATAATTTATTGTTGTGATGGCAAAGCTGAATTTTTTAGCATCATTTCTCCAGTCTTCTGTCACGTGATCCTTCAGAACTCTACAGAATTTTTTTTTGTTTTAATAACAAATCTGACCCCAAACTTTGAATGGTAGTGTATGTTTGACCTCAGTGTGATTAATAGATATTTTTTCGTAGTATTGAAATACTTTAAAAAAAGACAATACACTGCTAAAAGTTTTTTGATATACTGTTCACCAGTGAGTTATATATGCATTTCATATAGGCTTTAAAGCTTTGTTTGTCTGAGTTTTCTACTTCTTTCTTTGGCTTCTTTTGGAACTATTTCCGTTGGTGGAGGAAAAAAACCAAAATAGCTTCCCATAATGTATCTAAAATGTGAGTCGTTCATTTTTATTACTACTTTTTACGTTTTACTGCTGTATGAAAGGAATATCACACTTGCAACTGTGCTGTTGTACTGAATATTAGCAGATATAACAATCATACATGTATTCTGTATGCTTTTTTTCAGAGCATTCATCTGGTAAGAACTGGTAAGAAGTAATAACTCTTGATTTGAAAGCACATTTCTCCTCTATGGTGCTCAAGTTATTCTCTTGTGGGATAACAATCACATTACCAGCATTCAAACTACGTCAAACACTGCGTTTACTTAAAGCAGTGAGACAGAATAGGCGCCTTCCTCTGTGGCCCACGTCTGCGGTCAGACAGTCTGCCAGATGGACCACAGTGTGCCTAAAGTGATGCTGTAGGCCAACACGGTGAGCAGGTAGATGCGGAACAGCAGGACGTCCAGCACGTACCCCACCTGCAGCCACTCCTTCGCGATCTCCCTGCTCTCATCCTTCTTCTCCATGAACTGACGGATGGTGGTGATCTCGCGCAGGATGCCGTCCATGACGGGAGGTCCGGCGTCCCGAGCTGACAGGCTCAAGCCCAGGTTTCTCCCGGAGTCTCTGGATCCCTCGCAGCTGTGGTGGTTGCAGTGAACCGCTTTAAAAACCAATCACAGGTTGAGTTTCAGAGCTTGTTTAATCTGTAAAAACAGGCCACCTTGAGAACTGGATCTAAACCTTACTGGCCCACCCATAGTCCACTACGGTATTTGAACGTTTCTGTAAAGATGCACTTAGAACAATTGCAAACACTTGCATTATGGAAAGAGCAAATCCTTGCCCAGGTCATTTAGTGCATGGGTTCCCAAAAAACCTTTGTCACCCTTAGACATAAACTATTTACCAGAAGTATGCCCAGAGATTTTAGGTTAATAGGTAAGACACCCCAGGTGAATAGGGTAAAAATAAATGAACTAATAGATATCACCATACTTGGCCAGTTGATTGATTACATTAAGAATTTGCTAAACAAATTTGTATTACAAGTTTTCTGAATTCTGTCTTGCATACATTTCTACAACAAAAAGCTGAACATTGGATAAAGCCAGTTTTTACGTATTTGAGTCAAAGGTTTTTACAGGGGGGATTTTGGATATCTCTTTTTATCATTCCATAAATCAGAAAATACTGTCAACAGCCAGAAAAAATCAAACATTTTTTAGAAATATAATGTATAAAATCAAGCAAATTATATATGAACAAACCCATATGTAAAAACCTTCAGAACATGGGCATAAAACTGTATATTTTGGAGTATGTAAGTGCTGCTGAAGTGGAGATTTCTGATTTCTGAACAAAAAAACACTTCAGAAAACGACCTTTGAAGATCTACTGATGCAAATAGATAAAGTGCTATAAAAGGTACACTTAAAAGTGTCTTTTGGATGTTTTCTTTCCACTAGTCTGAAAGAACACTTTGTGAAAATCCAAAAAGCCCAAAATCTCAAAATTTCAATAAATACATTCGAAATAACCCTTATTTAGCGAATGGAAACAGTTGCTAAGGTAGGATTGGTCAGGAGGGGCTTAGCGCAGGGTCAGTTACCTGTGTTCATGTTATTCTCTTTGTAGAGCGGCAGGTCCGATCCCTGCGAGAGGAGCGAGCAGACCTTCCTGTTGCGAATACAGAGCAGGACTGTGGCCTTCTCCAGCACCAGGTGTTTGACCCACTGCGGGACACGAGACTGAAGATCCTGCTTGTGCACCAGCCTCACGATCAAAACAGACTCGGTCAGACTGATGACCAGCAGCGCCATGCATACCACAAAGTACACACCTACACTCAAACACACAGACATAACACACTGTTACATGCAACGTTCTTTCGGAGCAAAGCGTGTTATTAATGGCCAGAAACACAGAATGTAGCATATGCTTGGAGACTGTAAGAATTAAAATGTCGAATATAGAACAATTAGTTTCCTTATACACTACTATGTAAGTTTGGGGTCGGTATGATTTTGTAATGTTTTTGAAACAAGTTTTTTTAACAAACATAGTCAAAAAGGTAATATTGTGAAATATTATTAGAGCTGTTTTCTATGTTAATATGTTTTAAAATGTGTTTTTTTCCTGTAATTGCAAGGTTGATTTTTGAGCATCATTATTCCAGTCTTCAGTGTCACATGATCTATCAGAAATCATTCTAATATGATGATTTGCTGCTCAAGAAAAAATTATTTATTATCAATGTTGATAACAGTTGTGCTGCTTAATATTTTTGTAGAAACTGTGATTTTCTCTGATATTTGGATGAATGGAAAGTTCAAAAGAACAGCATTTATTTGAGATGCAAATGTATTTACATTTACTTTTGATCAATTTAATGCATCTTTACTGAATAAAAATATTAATTTAATAAGGTAACAAAATCTTAATGACCCCAAAATTTGGACGGGGAATGTATGTGATAACTGGCCTTATTTTATACAGTAATTAAAGAAAAATAAATATATATAGGGTGTGGTCCAAAAGACCCCTGACCAAATATACTTACTTTTTATTATTTAATAATTTAATAATTTTTCATCATATTTCTTTAATAATAAGTATATAACTCTATCTGCATGAACTCCTCAAGTTTGTGTACAACCTGATGATATGTATATATAATCACATGATCAATTTCACAAATTTGCAGTGTATAGGGTCTTAAATATTTCACATTCATTTCCTTCACATAATGTTTCTCTGTTGTAAATTTCATTTGATATAAAATGTTTAGTTTCTGGTTTAAATTAGATTTTGAATTTATGCTAACAGTGTCAAGAAGATAATATTGCTGATTTGCCCAGAGTCACGCTGGTTTTTTGCTGTATTCACTTGTTTAGATGAGTAGTTCTCATGATCTTTCTCAAGAAAGAAAAAGAAAACATTGCGTGCTTTAGTGTGTTTGACGGCATTAGTTTTGCAATTGCATTTGAACCTGAGACCTCTGTAGTGTTCTCCTTATCTCTCAAATTAATCAGTGTATTTCCGCACAAGCTTCCTCACAGCTGCAGTTCTATACTGAAAATCAATAAACATGCGGATTGACTTCAGTTGAAACACTCAAGAAATCTCTTGTTTTCTGTCTGCGAAATTCCGCCCAGCTGAGAGGAAACTGTATTGGATCACACCACTTGCTACAAATGATTAAAAAAAAATGTTTGAACTAAGGACATTTAATATGCTCTAGATGCAGTGGACTAAATTCAAACCGTCACCTCTCGCACATAATTATACGCTTCCTCGATCGGGGAATACAGAATGAATGATTGAAATGCATCAGGTCATGTTCTATGAAACAGAAAGACCTCATTACCAATGAGAGGGGTCCCTATGGCAGTCGCTGGCAGAGTGTCTGAGACGATGATGAGAAAGACAGAATAGCCCAAGAGCAGAGTGATCTTGAAGGAGACTCTCTCTCCGCTGTCTGGAGGCAGGTAGAACCCAACAATGTCCATCACCATCAGGAATACACTGGGCAACAGGAGGTTGACTGTGTAGAACAGAGGTCTGCGTCGGATCACAACCTGGTGATTAAAGAAAGAGACGTATCTGTTTCGCTTCGGCACTCATTTAAAACTACTTTCCAAAAGAAATGTGACCAGACAATATCGGTGCATGTCCATTTAGTGGTACATTACCATTCAAAAGTTTGGAGTCATTAGAATAAAACATAAAAAAACAAAGACCAAATCTGGCAAAACCGTATTATTGTGAAATAATACAATTTTAAATAACTGTTTTCTAATGTAGTTTATTTCTGTGATGGCAAAGCTGAATGATCCTTTAGAAATTCTACTTCAGAAATCATTCTAATGTGCTGATTTAGTGCTCAAGAAACATTATCAATGTTGAAAGCCTTTCTGCTAGTGTTTTTGAAGTGTGGAAAGATTTAGACACCTTTTGTCAGATTCTTTGATGAATTCAATAGAAATAGAAGTTCAATAAAAAACTGAAATCTTTTGTAACATTATAAATGCGTTTAATTTGGATGCATCCTTGCAGAGTAATAATTATTACAGTCATATCTTTCAAATCTTACTTCCGGCAGCCTTTTGAACTTTAGAGTTTTGGGCAGTTTGCACATTGTGAGTCACGTAATCAGATTAACTTTTTTTCAAGTTTTTTCAAAATTTACAACAACTATATTTTTCCAGATGATTTTTCCAGTGTAACACATTACTTTAAAATGTAACTTTCCCCAACACTGGTGAAATGAACACAGTTCATTTTTAATTGGTTAAACTTTCACTTTAGAACACTGTTACAAATAATTAGTAATTCCAAAGGATTTGATAATACTGGAATTATTACTAATGTATATATTTTATAGCGCTATTAATTACTAATTCGTTAATTAGCGTTTGTTAGTTAATAGTAGTTTCTAGAATGTTAAAATTGTCCCCTTTTTTCAAAAGCAAATGCTAATGTGTGCCGTGGCCTGATTTGGTATTATTATGTTACTCACGGTAAACTTCATTTCGGCATAGAAATCATCATTATCTATGCTGAACTTGTTGTATGTGGAGAGGACATGAAGCAGCTCCCATTCTCCCTGGTTCATGAACACACGCTTGTCGTTCATTACTTCCTCGGGGGTTCTCATTAGTGTGATGTTGATGTCTTTTGCTATGGGATGAGATAAGGTTAAAGGTCAGTACATTCGGCTTTTAGGAAAAGCCATTGCGTCTTTTTGGAAAGTTTTAGACTTGGAATCTGTGTGTAGGAGGTACGTTTTGTCAGTGATGAATCTGAATGATCTCTCTTGAGCTTACTCATGTTTACTTACTTGTGTGCAGCCAGCTCTGGAAAGTCAGGCTACATTTTTGGACATCATAAGGAAAGTTGTAGATATTGAGGGAGCAGGCGGTCACCACCTGGATGGGCTTATAGTTGCGAACAAGCCCGGAATGGCCTACATAGACGTAAGGAATATCAGGAGACTTTCCTACATCCACGCTGCAGAGAACAAAGAGAGTGTTTATAAAGGACCGCTGTGAAGAGCAGACTGAAATGGCTCAAAACAAGTGTCTCATCAACGTCTCAATTATCTGATTATTATCTCAATTATATGTCAAGTCTACTCACAATTCATTGATAAGAATATCTGGAACCCAGATGTTGGCAGTGGGAATGGAAATCTGTTTGACTTCATCAAATTCTTCAGGATCCCACACAAGGAACTCATCTATCCATTGCTTTTTAAGTGAAAGAAATGTCAAGTGCATATCAAAAAAAGAATAAAATAAAAGAATCCTCAATTAGGTAGGCTATACAACGTAACTGTTCTTGTTTAATTTTAATGTTTAAAGGCTATTAACAAGAAAAAAATCATTTGGGAGTCAACACTGGTTTTGTCGTAGCCTATACATTGTTGATATGCTACACAAACACAAAAAGACCCGTCTTGTAGGCTATGAGTCACGGTCCTGATCCACTTATTTTGCTACATATAGGAATATAGTGCGGCGCGACGGAAGCGTCACACGGACAAATAGATCAGCACCGCCTAATCGAAGTAGCCTACACTGCTCGCGCTATAAATTGTTGATTCACTAAAAAGAATCGGCTCATAAGAGTCATTCCTTCAGGAATCGGATCACTGGTCGCGCTATAGATTCGATTATGTAGCAGTGCCGTGACTTGAAGTGCGTGAAACAGTCATTGTTGATGATGTCGGTTCTCTTATATTAAATTAATCTAATATTTTCCTCCAACATACCTGTCTGTACCAAACATATGTTGTCAATACCTGGTTCTTCTCATCCTGTGTGGCATAAAGATACACAAAATATTCAATTAATAAATAATAATAATAAATAAATAGTTTACATAATTAATAGACGTTTGAGAATTCTACCCACCACATTAAGGATCGCATAAACCATGAGGTCAATGGCCACCGTCGTTGACTGTCTCCAGTCTCGCACTGGTCGAACTCCTTTCTTATATCCGGCACTTAAAAACTCATTTAATCGAACCAGAGTGGCATTGGCGAAGCGCCCAGTGTTACTGCCCAATTTCTTCACTACACCGAGACAAAAGAATAATCACTTATCATTTGTAGGCTACTTCATTCAACTTTAGCTTCAGCATTCAAAAGTTTAAAGCCATTAATATAAATAAGGTTGATTAATTGCAATATAGTGTTTCAAAACCTGTCGAGCTGCCTACAAATACAGCAATTTGTGGCATCAGAAATCACCTGCCGAAAAGTGCTGATGAGGTTTTAGATTAGGTTTTTGATGCTGGTTTTGAGATGAGGCAATTTAGGCTACAGCGCTCGTTCGTTTTAAAGCTCATAAAACGCGAGTTGTTTGTATAGTATAACCGATGTCAAATGTTTCAGAAAAGTTACCTGAGCAATTCACCACCGTCCCATAGATACAAACGCAGAGAGCTGTCCAGAGTGCTGAACACTTCATTGTGCCGAGCTGTTTTGCCTTGCCCTGGTTCTTCTCGCAGGCTTCTAGCCTGTTGCTGCTTCCTTTCAGTGATGCGCCCTGAGCTCCATTAGTTATCTATGGGCTTTCTAGAAGCGCTCCGGCTTCATTACAGCACTTAGTCCACCCTCCCTTCTCTGCATCATCATCCCACAGTTTAGCCAGGTCAGAAAGCACTTCAGCTTGTCCCAAGAGTCACATAGCAGATAAATAACTATAAGCATGGCAAGCATTCTGTAATCTTAAAAAAAATAACAGATAGAGTACAATTTCGTATGCATATACTATTCCTTAACTGTATAAATATTATACAGTTGGTATAAACATGATACAGTTGGTATAGTTCAAAATAATTTAGTCAATTTTGTAAGCACGATAATGTCTCACCTTAAGAATACAGCACTGATGTTGTGGTGTGTTTGTGTTAAATATTTTAAATATAATAGGTTAAACAGCAAAAAGTGTGTTTATGTTTTTCTCAACAGAAGAGGGCACATCTGAATTACAGCTACCTTTGACATGTCATGGGTCGTATTTCAACACCAAGTTCAAGTCATTTTCCATGAGCACTTAGACTACTACATTAAACTGTGATCTAATACTTCGCCAAGCCATGATGAGACTTAATTAGCATGGCAATAGGCAGGTGATTAGATTTGAGTCAGGAAAATATTATCAGAAATTTGATGAGGAATTGAATTATGTGTATTTTTTTTCTCTGACTGGACAGGCAGCTCTGAGAAGCTCTGTAATGAAAATGTACTATAGTGATAGTGACGTGGAAGTGATTGTGGTCTATTTTTCAGTAAGGAAACTGGAGCTTGATATGATTGTTACAGGGAAGGGTTCTTCACTCTCATTATATGTCATGTGTGATATTTCAAAGAATGCTCTTTAATATTTTTTAAAGGATGTATTACCTATTCTGGCCTTTAAAAATCATATTTGTTTATGTAAGCCTATATTGTCAAATTTATTTAGATATTAAATCAGTTTAATACAAATCAGTTAATTTAGAAATTACAAGAGGATTTAGATTTCTTGCTTAAACAGTTTTTCAGTAAGATGTTTTTTTTTAGCTTTAGCAGAACAAAATCTCAAAACATCTCAACAATACAAATTATTTTGCAACATTATTTATTCGCAAGCATTTTTATATTTTGCAAAAGTAAACATAGTAAAATGTTTATATAACATAATCAAGTCAACTTAAGATACATCTGCGGTTTAATTTTTTTTCATCTCCACTTGATATATAATTCAAATATATATATATACCATTAACATACATACCTGAATAAAAGTATTTTAAAAGTATTACCATAAATAAACATCTCCATTCTTATGAGTGGAGATTTATGTCAGAGAGATAAACTACAAACATTAAGAGAAACATGAAAGAGGAAGACAGTAAATACAAATTAGTACAATAATTTGTTTTCCTTTATTCTACTCAACACCAATACACACAACATAAAGAATACTTGCTTGCAGCTAGTCATTATGCTTTTTACATCTGAAAGAAAGTTCAAACATGTTTTACAATAATCTCCTTAGAAAACTGGTCTAATTTGTTACAGTGTCAATCCGCAGAAGCACATCTGAATTAATGTTAATCGTAGGCATCAAAATTGCAATTAATGGTTTGATACTTTAAAACTAAAACTGCACTTGTGGAATCTGTCACTTTTTGTATTAACTTTCTCCTGCCTCCGTTTTTGTCTTTCTCTTCTCGTCACAGCTCTTTTTTTCAGGCAGAGCTCCAGGTTCCCCAGAGCAGCAGTAGAGTCATCACATAGATGAACATAAACACCAGGTACATGCAGAAGAGGAGCCTGTCCACTTTCCGGCACAGTTCCACCCAGTAAGACTGTGAAATGCCCTCGCTGTCCTCTTCCTGAAGGTACAGTCTGAGAGACACCACCTCCTGCAGGATTTTCTCCACTGAAGAGTCACTGTTTGAGACTGTCAGGGAGAAGAGGTCTGGCTCTGGAGAGAGATCAGACTCGTAGCCTGAATCAAAGAGAACACAATTATTAAGCATTTAGAAGCATGTGGCATACATATATGATAGTGATGTTATTATGTATATGATAGTGGGGTTCTCAGAAGCGAAAGACGTCCTATGGGTAAACTTAACCTTTATAGTGGTGAATGGGAGATATAATTATAATTTTGATATAAAAAATATAATTTTTGTATTTCCATTTCATTTCATAGCAAAAGAAAACTGTGAAAGAGTTCTCACATCTTTCCAAAAGAGGGGAAAAATATAGAGATTGATTATGTTCGTCAGAAGAGAGATGTCAAATGTGATATAATTTATGATAATTTATAGAATTTATAAAACAAACTTTTGGTTGATAGTCCATAATATATATATTTATTTTATTATTCGTAACTGTTATATAAGAATATTTAGTATTACTTAAATGTTAACAATACAGTATTAGCACTGTTAACATTAACAAATGAATGCTGTAAAAATGTTGTTTATAACTAATGTCTACGAATAGAATCTGTAAACAACATGATGAATGGATAATGTACTCTCTCCTACCCCCTGATTGGTCCATATCATCCAGTGTCTTCATTGATGTGAAAGTGCTCTCGATAAAGCTCTGGTCCATCGAGCCATATTCGTCCAGCAAGCAAGCAGATATGGACATCTCCTTGACTTCTTTCTCACTGTAATGCAAAAGCTTCACTACGAAAATGGACAATGACAAACTAAGCACCAGCATCGCCATGCAAACAGCAAAGAAGACCCCTATGGCAAAAAGAGCAGACATTGTTGTCAGTAAGGTGAGGTTGATGCCCGTCAGAGTTGTTAATAGGGAAACATTGTGATTAGGAAAAGCTCTGGTTGTACTATACCGATGAGGGGTGTTTTAATGGCAGTGGCAGGGATTTCATTCATCAGATTGACTCTGATTACAGTGAAGCCCAAGAGAATGCTGGTCTTGAAAGTGATGCGAGTTCCACTGTTTGGAGGCAGATAGAAACTGGTGACATCCACCACCATGAAGAAGATGCTGGGGATGAGCAGACTTACCACGTACAGCAGGGGGCGCCTGCGGATCAGCACCTTCAGGGAGAGACAGAGTGGCTGGGATTGAACGCTCTCTGGGTGATATTTATTTCATCACTTGCCATCAGGGGGGAAAAAAAAGAGCAGTCTGAAATGGCTGTCTCTGAAGAGGAATTACATAACAAGCTTAAGCCTTCTCCCCATTTCCTGGATTTGTTAAATCGGTCCAATTTCTCATTCTAGAACTGAAATTGTTTTCCCACACCTCAGCTCCCCCTGAGAACCGAACCTCACTGCCATTGAGCCATTTCCCCTCGCTGCCCCTCATCTGGATCAGGACCATCCATTTCACTTTCCTTATTTAAGGATGCTTAAGCTTTCACAGTACAACAAAGAGCAATTTCATACTGACTTAAACATGTTCCCCACCCATTTGCCCAATGAGTAAAAAACACAAATATGGATCTCTAAATGGCTTCGTCAATGAGCCGAAGAGCAAAGGTAATCAAAGAACACAGCCGTTTCCATGGTGTGCCTATCTTAGTGGAACAGGGTGGATTGCCCACGAGTGTGAGCTATTGGCCTATTTCTCCCACTGAACACGACGTTCATTGATCAAATGCCAGAAAGACAGTCTCATTATCATCATCCTTGCTGTGTGTTGTCTGCCGCTAAGCCTCATCTATTAGCATTAGTGTGAGTCCGCTAACATACATGCAAAGGTTGGAGAAGGGTTGTGACAAGGGTTGTGAGATTTTAGCAATGTCACAATGGGAAGGAAGTAGCGACAGAATGTGCATTTGAGTGAAACTATTGAAAAAGAAAAAAAATTGTAGTGCAGAGACTAGGTTATGTCCACCGGTTGTTGATTGATGTGAACTTGCAGTCGACTGTTATAAAGTTTAAGTAGACAAAATGATTGTCTAATAATAATAACTACAAAATCAAACTTTACCCACATAAATTCAGTACACTCATGTAAAGCGACATACAAATATCAACTCACTGATTGCTTATATCGTCGCACAAAATAAACAATATCGTTCAGCAATATATATAAATTTGGATATACTGTATAGTGCATACATATACAGTACACTCACGTAAAGCAATAAATTATTCATATCCCGGCTGTGTGATTGCATATATTGTCTCAAAAATTAAACCAAATGATTGCACAGCTCTATAAATACATTTTATATTAATTATATTAATTTCATTCATTTATGAATTTATGAATTTATCACACTCACGTAAAGCGATATAAATTATAGCAAACCCCAACTGCTTGATTATATCATCTCAGATTCAGAATCTAAACTATATTATCGCCCAGATCTAATCTAAAGATATTAGGATATTATAAACATTAATGTTTTCCGATTTACTGTAAAGCTGCTTTGAAACCATGTGTAATTGAAGTCTAAACCTGCTATTGAATGTCATTTTTACTGCTTGAAATTAATCCTCACATTAAACTGAATCTGCGCGTAGTCTCTGTCCTCTAGATTCAATGTCCAGTAGTGAGAAGGGACAGACAGCAGCTCCCATTCACCGTCATTCATGAACTCTCTTGTGTCACTGGCGATTTCCTCAGCAGGCCTCCATAGAGCTAAATCCACTTCACTCACTGTCAGAGAAACACATCAGCAGTTCATTGTGTTATGGTAGAATTAAGTATTTATGTTGGCAGGTTTGTGAGAACCTCATTGAAAGTGTCAGCTTTTAAAAGATTCTAACCAGGGCTGATCAAAAAACACTCGGTAATCACAGCAGCTCTCATTACACGGAGACCAGCTTGTTTGTAAAGGAGTGAAAGCACGAGCTGTGTATGAGCGAGTCATTTACCTGAGTGGAGCCAGCTGCGAAAGGTCAGAGTGCAGTTCTGCTTGTCAAAGGGAAAGGCATACATCTCCAGGTGACATGCTGAGACCACCTGGATGGGTTTGTAGTTTTTTACTGTTCCTGAGCAGTTGACATAAACATATGGGATGACTGGGGATTTGCCAACATGGACGCTGGAGAGAGAGAGGAAGACATATGATGCAATGAGAGTATAACTCGACAAAATTCATTTCCAGGAAACAAAAGGAGCTTGTGATGTGGGCAGGAGAGATACATCTATCATGTACATACAATTCACTTATGATGACATCAGGCACCCAGATGGCATCCGAGGATAGCGATATTTCAGTGATTCCATCAAACTCTTCAGGATCCCAAACAAGAAACTCATCGTTCCATATCTGAAACATTAGAGTAATGTGGTTTACTGTTACCACCTAGCAGGTCCCATGAGAAAGATTCAGATCTCTGGAACGTTTAGATTTCATGCATTTAAAAAATCTAATAATCGTGTGTGTTTATTTGCTGGACCTGTCTCAGAAAGGTAAAATTATATGAAACTGAATTCTGAAACTTCGTTGTTAAAATTTAACATACAGTATATATGTGTATTGGTTTATTGATATTATTCAGAATAAAAGTAAATGTTCAGGTTAAAGTAAATGTCAGATGGTTTGATGGTTTTGATTTTTTTTTTTTTTTCATTTACCATAAACAATGCACATCAGACTATTCTGAATATTTTAATCTGAAAGTTTATGCTATACAACCATGCTGCTGATTTCATTATGAATAATTACCACTAATTAGACAAATGAATTGATACTTACTTGGCGATACCAAATGCTGGTGGTAACTTTCTGAGTCTGTCCGTCCTGTGAAAAGGCAGGCGCAAAACGACTTTATCATATTGACATGGGAATCAAACTTTAACACCTGTGCAGTTTATAGTTAACGACTTCTAACAGTGAACCCTCCTATACATTGCATATAAAAAACTTAACGTGATAGATGTATATTGATCATACGATGAGCAAGTAATACACTGTATCTCTCTAAAGGTTAAAATGTACTTACCACATCCAGGACAGATTTGATTATAAGGTCAATGTAAATGGTAGTTGGTTTGGTCCAGTTCTGGACAGGCCGAATTCCACAGTTGTATTTGCGAAGCAGTAACCTAGTGAGTTGGTTCAGAGCAGATCTCTTTGGTTTCTCTGGGACTAACTGAGCCTGTGGAATAGCTGTACAGAAATGTTAATAAGTGTAAATCCTGATTATGCTATAATTATCAGTATGGGTTGGCAGCATACAGAATTCAATCACATTCATTCTATAAAATTCACAGCAAGTACAACGTTCACCGAAAGGTCAAAAGTTTCTAATTGTAATGTATCCTTTGGATAATAAATGTTAATGCAAGCAGCAATAACTGAATGATTGTATATTTAATTCAGAAAAAAAAAAAGAAGCAGCACTGGACTTACCTGACAGTACCAAAGATAGCAAGAGGACAGGACTCATCCTGGCGATTCAATTCCAGGAACTTCAGAAGAAGAAAAATGCAAACTTATTTAAATCACTTTCCACAGCCTTTGTCCCAGCTTTTAAAATGTTACCCAATTACAAAGTGCCTTTCATTCCAGCAGAATGCCATGGAACATCAGAATGGTCGCTGTACACATGACTGCAACAAATGCACAGCAGCAACTTGCTCACCACTCTAGCAAATTGATTTTCCATTATGATGGTAAGAAGATCTGGGTTTAGTGAATAGGATGCGTACTCTGACTGCTCAGTTCATGGACCCATATACTATAGAGAATAATGGAACATACTACACACATCATCACAGTTATGCAATCAATTATTATCAGTAAAATCGTCCAAAAATAATTTATTTCTTATTTGAGCATGAGCAGGATTGTAATTTTTTTAACAGGATTGCTTTTACTGAATTGGTGCATATTTGAACAAAATCATTGTAATTGGTTTTATTTACTTTTGTAATGACATTCTTTGTCAAGAAGTCTTTGACAGTTATCAAATACACAATAAATAGAGTAATATGTAACAAACAGCATTGCATGATGTACATTTTATGGTTTTCTTATGTTTTCGACAACAGGTGTTCTAAAAGTCATCCCTAAATTAGTGCCATGTAGTCTATTCGGTGAAACAGAAGCAAGCTAGACCTCTACCCTAAATAAAAATGTTCTTGCTTTTTATTATTAGTTTGGTCCTAAATATTTTTTTTTACTTAATATATAGGGACAACAGCTGGCTGTGTGTGAAAAATGTGTCACCATATACAAATTACTTTGACATTGTAAGACATTTTTGAGTAGCATTGTAAACATATCAGATATGATGTCGGTTTGAGAAATTGCTTTTTGGGGGCTGACAAAAATTATAGGCTAGGCTACAATAGTATAGCCTAGATGTATTATTGTTTTGTTTACATACCCTAACTAGTAAAGTAAAAATATTTTTCCAGAAAAAAATAGCGTAGATTAAGGCCTACTGGGCAACAATGTCATAAATTAATGACTGAAATGACTATCTGAAATAAAATCCATATAGGCCTAAATGGCTAAATCGTTACATAGGCTACATTTTGAGCATCCATTTATGTATTTACGTTTAATCCACATTACCTCTATCTGGACTAGACTTTCATGATTAATGGGTTCGTGGGTTCACTGGGTTAGATTAGAATGTGTACCAAGCGCGCGCACGACGATTCCCAGCACGCGCTTGAGTGAGTGTTTGTCCCGCGCGGCGCTTGTGTGTGTGGGTGTGTGGGCATATGGAGTAGGTCACACTCTGGAGTCAGGGCGAAGGAATCTGGAGAAATATATATATATATATAAAGCAAGTCATTGCCATGAGAGTTGAACAGGATTTTGAACATGGTGAAACGTCTGAAAACTCGGTGAGTGTGTTGTATTTTAAAGAACATGTAGTCAAATTAGAATACCGGTAGCCTAATTGTTACAATGCTTGTGTTAATGAGATCTAGACACAGCAGTGACTGTCACTGTAATATTTTCCCACTTAAACAGTTCTGTAGTGGTAGACTGACTCTAACAGACCTGTAATTATTATAATCAAATACAATTGGAATTTCTATCCTATTTGGAACCAATACAGAAGGATCGTAATAGGAATTTTTCTTATTGAAAAATCATTAACCCAAGCAGTAGGCTACACAAAATTAAATAATTTTTAAATGTTCTGTTTGTGGATACTTATTTTCTTATGAGTTTAATTTGACCCCATTAGGATTGTTTCCAGATTATGATAGAAACTCCAATAGTAATTGGTAATCTGTTTTCAAGGGCTTAATTTGAAATGTTTTAAATGAGTTTCTGTCCCTTAAATCAAGTATTTAATCCTTAACATTATCCTCTGAATGAATGTGAATTATTGTATGTTTTTTTTTAGTTTTTTCTTGTGTCACTCAAGCTCATGATAAACACAGGCGCTATCTGTGTCGAAGGCCCAAAATAGAGCTCTGAGTGCCGCTCACAGGCCTCCAGCTCACCATATATGTCTCCTGCTCCCTGCCTAGGGTGACTGGCTGCCTCCACAACCATGCTAACATTCCCACCTGCTGTCAGAGTTCCTTTATATAGTTCTCTAGCTCCTGCATCTATTATCTGGGCCAACGGCTTTTTTTTTTTAAACGTTTACATGGCACATGCTAAAGCCTATTTTCATGCTACTGCACTTGGAAAAAATCTAATCTGATATGGATTTAATGTACGATGTAGACATTTTCATGGAGGAGACTTTCATAAATGTTGATCAGGCTAGCTAGACTCCTCCAACCCACGTTTATTTGACACCTGAGTCAGAGATGCGGTTATGCCGGGTGTTAAATCCAAGTGCAAATTACATCTCATATCATATTCTTGTTTTTAACTTATCAGTTCACACCTGCTCTTTTTTTTTTTTTTTTCTGGAACGGATCCTGTTATTGAGTAGTTAATTGCTAAAGTGAGTCCTGTTATCAGGAACAGAAGTATTCTCAATATGCCTGTGGCAAAGCATTTACATTTTTTGATCCACAGAAATAAAAAAAACAGCATGTTTGCTTGTCTTTTTCAGAGCCAAATGCTACTTAACCAGCTCAGAGAGATTACTGGCATTCAGGATCTGCAGGTTCTCCAGAGCGCCCTGAACGTATGTTTAGCACAGCAGCACTTAAGTGTGTTTATAACACAAGCAGGAGATGTAATGTTATTGACACGGATATTAATAGAAAATAAGCCAGACAAATGTTTGTAAATATGTAAGTCATACCATGTGCAAGAGTTTCCCTTACTTTAATCTGTGAGGGTTGGGTAAACTAGATGCGGTACTAAAACATGTATGTCTGATGACCTTAAAGCTAAATATTTAGTGCCCGAACTCATGTTCTTTTGTATTTCCCTAGTGATGACTAATTGCAAGAAAATTATTTATCTAGGCTAGTCAGGGTGACATCACCCATGCCATTGGGCTTCTGACCAGCCAGCCCACAGAGGAGGAGCACGTGCCCGAAGAACACACAGCCAACAATGAGAAGAACACCTCCAATGCACAGAATGGTGGGCTGAAAATGACTTTTATCTCATCACATTTTCCAAAGGTGAATTGATTAATATAGCAGTCATAATGCCATGATATTTATTTATGTAATTGGAATTGTTCTCAGGTTCTGCTAAAGACGATCTGCAGACCGCCATTGAGCTCAGTCTTCAGGAGTCCCAGCAGACTGAAGCAGAGCGCCGAGAGCTGCACAGGTTCATTCCTGATAGGGTAGACTGGGGCAATTGTAACATTTTTACAGTTTTCTTCATAAACTCATAGACTGCTACAAATGTACAAGTCATCTCGTTTTGACATAAGAAAATTGTGCGCCAAAAGTACACTATCTTTTAAAGTGTGGGGTCCGTGAGATTTATTATTTTTTTTTTCAAGAGATATTAATACCTTTGGTAACACTTTATTTTACGGTGTCCGTGATACAGTGTAATTACTTAATTAATTACTTAGTAGTAGACATTGTAATAACATGTAACAAAATGTAATTAACATGTAACTAAGTTATGGAACAGCCTGTACTTACAGATTGTAATTACACTCATGTAATAGGCAGCGACTGTTACACATATGTAACAGGCCGAGTCGGTTACATACATGTTACCGACTTGGTACAATGTAACAAGTACTTAAATATGTTACTAAGGTAAAAACCCTGCCGTTACACATGGTCATTTTGTACCTTCTAAAATAAAGTGTATCAAGGTTGTACTTAAGTGCACTTCATGTGTATCTATCTACATACCTTATCCATCTGAATTAACCCTCTAGTTTACAGCTTAAATGCATGCGGTAGCTTCCTAATTACATTGCAGTTACATAATATTAGACAGGGATAAGCTAAGTAAAATAAAGTGTATCAAAATTGTACTTAAGTGTACTACATGTGTAGCTACATACCTTATACACATGAAGTACACTTAAGTACAATCTTGATTCACTATTTTAGAAGGTACAAAATGACCATGTGTAACTGCAGGCTTTTTTCATAGTAACATGTATAATACTGATATAGTGAATCAAATACTAGAAAATAGTTGATTTTAGAAGTGGTTGGGGAAAATTGTAATAGTTGATTATATTAACATGCTGAATCTCAAATAAGAGCACTCCTTAAAGTTATATCATTGCTTTAATACATTTTAATAGTAATGAATTATTTTCACTATTATATATTATTTCTGTTTCTGTTATTATTTCACTATTATATAGTACTTTTTTTAACTGTAACAAATTTAAATATACATTACAAAAATCTCTACAAATATGTATTGATCAGCTGACAAAGTCTAAAACATTCCTAGTAAAGTAATGTTTATTATGTGCTTTAAAGGGTTTCAGTTTTTTTTTTAGATGTTCAGTCTTAAATTCGATTTTAATGCCATACTACTATTAATGTTAGTGTTACCTCCAAAATCATTTGTTAACTTTTAACCAAAAACAGAAGGACATTCTTGGACACCTCCAAAAATTATTTCTCGAAATAATTTAAAGACAAAGTTTAAAAATCCTTAGCTTAAACTCCTTTTTTCCTGGCAGAGAGAGAGAGAGAGAGAGAATAATTCAAACCTGAGTGTGAATGAACCAATTTAGAGCTTTACAATTTCCCCCTTCTCCCTACTACAGTGATTTTTGTGAATTTAAGAATGATGGGCACAGCAGTAACTATCAGACTCTGGTCTTGACTGTCTCACCCACTCCTATTTCTACTCTAGGGCTCTTGAGGTTAGTGCAGAAGAGAATGCGGCCCGCATGAAAAGGAAGAGGTGTGAGGCATCTGGAGAGAGCTGCAGCCCCGCTGACTGGATCCGACAGGAGGACTGTCCCGTGGGCATCCGTAATGTAGGAAATACCTGCTGGTTCAGCGCTGTCATTCAGGTGTGTGAAGTTTTTAATCACCAATTTTGCTTTGAGACGATAGATTAGGAAAAATTTCCAGCAAAATTAGATTGTTGTGCTAGATTACATACACTGTATGTAAGCTTCCCTTTTAGGATGAGTTTCACACGGCATATATATATTGTAAAAGGTAATTGTGAGTGCTGTACTTCTTCATTTTAACAGACTGTTAGAGAAATCAAATTTGAAAACAAAAGCACGGCTGTACGTGTTCTCATCTGACCTGTTACTATGTGATCGGATCATATTGTGCCAATTACATTTGTGGTGTTGCTAATGACTGGAGAATAGAGAAGATCAGGTGGAATGTCTGTTTATTTATTTATTTTTTTGTTCCTGACTGCAGAAGTGTCTCAGAGCTGTAATTTTATTATATCCATTACCAGACTGCATTTAGCGAGGCTTCTCAGATGTCTGTGTTGAAATATTAGCCTTCACTGATATTGATAGATGTCTGAGTTAATTAAATAGAGCATTGTTTTGATGATAAAGAGAGGCATGAACTCGTGGAGTGAGTTTATGGCCTATAGATAAGTAACAAACAATATTTTGTTAATATGTACCATAATGCAGTTTAATGATGTCATTTGAAAACAGTCCCAGCATAGATATGAATATCTCTAGTACAAATACATTATCGTTCAAAAGTTTGGGGGGGCGGTATAAATTGATTAAAAAAAAAAAAAAGATTTTTACATTGTTACAAAAGTTTTCTATTTCAAATAAATGCTGTAACTTTCCAATCATCATTAAAGAATCCTGAAAAAAAAAATCATCGTTTCCACAAAAATATTAAGCACCAGAGCCGTTATCAACATTGATAATAATAAGAAATGTTACTTTTTATGAGGAACAAATGCACCCTGACCTCACAAGACAAGACTTTACTACACATGACAACAAAATCAGCAACAGCTGTGTAAATTGTAAAACTGACAAATGGTCAAATAATGGAACTGTTCATGGCCTAGTGCATGCTGGGAAGAGAGCTAATGGGACCAAAACAATGAAATTCTCTTGTTTTTAGTCTCTGTTCCACCTGCCGGTCTTCCGTAGACTGGTGCTCAACTACTGCCTGTCTGAGCGTGTGCTGGAGAAATGCAAGAGTCATTCAGTGAGTAATCTGCCAGATGAGCATCATTTAGTCTTTGTGAAGAATGTTGGGTAACACGTCATTTCAATGATCCACTTTAGACATTCTATTAACTATAAGTAACTTTTCAACTACATGTCAACTAACAGTCATTAAAGTATTATTAGACTGCCTGCTTTATATTTGCTTACGCTTTATTTTGATGGTCCTCCAACAGACATTCTACTGACTTAACTTTGCAACTACATGTAAACTTATTCTACTAACCTGAACCCTAACACCTAACCATAACTTAATTCTTCTAACAGTCTAGAAACTCAAAATATTGTTATCTGAACCACATTAATTATCTAAATGGATTTGGCTAAAGATAAAAAAATTGTGATAATGAATCATGAAAATATTTTTTTACAGTGCACACTGTATATGATCAATACATGATGTTATTACATGCTTTAACTCATCAAAATAACCATTTTCAAACATTGTTATCCACGATTCAACTCATTTTTTAAGTCAGTTTAATGTTAATTGTTGATCGTAAGTCGATTGTACTTTAAGGCAGCAACTTTTTTTTGTGTACAGTCTACTAAAACACTAATGAGAGTTAGTTGAAATGTAGTTGCAAAGTTACTTATAGTCAGTAAAGTGTTTAAAGTGGACTATTGTAAGTGTATTGAATGTTGTGGATATATTACATGTTAAATTAAAATGTAATGTAAGTTATTGTTCTCTTCATGTCTGCCTTGACACCAGTATCCAAATTTCACTCAGCATCAACAGCAGATCTAAAAGACTATGTGGATTATTCTGACTATATTTCTGTTGCAGGAGAAAAGAAACATTGCCTTCATGCAGGAGTTGCGTTGCCTGTTTGCTCTGATGGTGGGCTCAGCCCGTCGGTTTGTAGACCCCTCTGCAGCAGTCGAGCTTCTCAGGGATGCTTTCAGAACCAGTGAGGCACAACAGGTACATCATTTGAATGATATGATTCACAGCTGTTACGTCTGGGGCTAATTTTAAAATGAAACCGTTGCGAATGATGCACTAATAAAAGGTGTTTTGAAATGTTTACCATTCACAGCTATATAAGAGCTTCTTCTAAATAGAGACTGTGCTGTATTCTTGGAAAACAGTGTTTATTTTAAGGTTGCTTATTGTAGGATGTCAGTGAATTCACACACAAGTTGCTTGACTGGCTCGAAGACGCGTTCCAGCTGGCTGCAAACGGAACGTAAGTTCATAAATCATAAATAATAATAGTGTATGATAAAGTGAGAGGGACTAAATTGTAACGCTTGAAAGGATTTATTTAACCCTTTATTGAATGAATTATAAAAGCATTTTTAAATGAATGTAAAAGCATAACAAAATGAAATACAAAAATATATATAAACATAATATGCATTCAATATTCTGTAGTGCTGCATCTCCATCCACTGCATCCGTAATCCATTCCAGTTTCATAAGGTTTTTTTGTTTTGTTTTTGTTGTAGGGGGTCAACAAACACATTAAAGCAATTCATCATACATTGTTTTAAAATGAACTACTCACTAAGAAATGTGAATGATATTTTTGATGGTTGGAAAATTAAAATGTATTTAAATAATAGTGAGACCAAGAAAAAGCTTTTAATGGTTTATTTAAAATCGTTTTATTGCCATTTTATATGCATCATGTGTTTGCAACATGAAGAAAATGTGTTTGTTACCCTGAGGCAACATCTTGCTGTGGAGGGTTAATTAATAAATGGTAATGAGTGTAGCATTTGTTGAAGAATGATGAATAATTACCCTATAGCATATTTGGTTGCTAATGTACTTGCCAGGAATTTTTTTATCCCCACAATAAAACATGGCAGCTTATATTTTCAGTAACCCAGAGGATAAACAAAACAACCCAATGGTCCAGCTGTTTTATGGTACATTTGTGGCTGAAAGACTTCATGAAGGTAAGATAATGAAATTTCTCCTGTGGTTATTCTGTGTTTGCTATCACTGTCATTGATTCTAGTTGTGTAATTTTGTGCAGGAAAGATTGTGTCCAACATTGAGCAATTTGGACAATACCCTCTGCAAGTGAACGGCTTCAACAATTTAGATGAATGTTTGGAGGGCGCAATGGTTGAAGGAGAGATTGAGTCCCTTCATTCAGATCAGACGATCTCCTCTGGCCAGGAGGTCAGTTTTTCCACATGCAAATATGTTGACTCTAATATGTAATATAAAAATATTATTTTGAAGTATGCACATGCTACTTTTATGAATTCAAGTATGTCTTTTTTTACAGAGGTGGTTCTCCAAGCTGCCGCCAGTGTTGACTTTTGAGCTGTCCAGATTTGAGTTCAATCAGTCTTTAGGGCGACCAGAAAAAATACACAAAAAACTGGAGTTTCCCCAAGTGATCTATATGGACAGGTTAAGATCCATCCATCCATCATCTATCTATCTATAAAGAAAATAAGTATTTGAACACCCTGCTATTTTGCAAGTTCTCCCACTTAGAAATCATGGAGGGGTCTGAAATTGTCATCGTAGGAGCATGTCCACTGTGAGAGACATAATCTAAAAAAAAAAAATCCAGAAATCACAATGTATGATTTTTTAACTATTTATTTGTAAGATACAGCTGCAAATAAGTATTTGAACACCTGAGAAAATCAATGTTAATATTTGGTACAGTAGCCTTTGTTTGCAATTACAGAGGTCAAACTTTTCCTGTAGGTTTTCACCAGGTTTGCACACACTTGAGGGATTTTGGCCCACTCCTCCACACAGATATTCTCTAGATCAGTCAGGTTTCTGGGCTGTCGCTGAGAAACACGGAGTTTGAGCTCCCTCCAAAGATTCTCTATTGGGTTTAGGTCTGGAGACTGGCTAAGCCACACCAGAACCTTGATATGCTTCTTACAGAGCCACTCCTTGGTTATCCTGGCTGTGTGCTTCGGGTCATTGTCATGTTGGAAGACCCAGCCTCGACCCATCTTCAATGCTCTAATTGAGGGAAGGAGGTTGTTCCCCAAAATCTCGCAATACATGGCCCCGGTCATCCTCTCCTTAATACAGGGCAGTCGCCCTGTCCCATGTGCAGAAAAACACCCCCAAAGCATGATGCTACCACCCCCATGCTTCACAGTAGGGATGGTGTTCTTGGGATGGTACTCAACATTCTTCTTCCTCCAAACACGGTTAGTGGAATTATGACCAAAAAGTTGGTCTCATCTGACCACATGACTTTCTCCCATGACTCCTCTGGATCATCCAAATGGTCATTGGCAAACTTAAGACGGGCCTTGACATGTGCTGGTTTAAGTAGGGGAACCTTCCGTGCCATGCATGATTTCAAACCATGACGTCTTAGTGTATTACCAACAGTAACCTTGGAAACGGTGGTCCCAGCTCTTTTCAGGTCATTGACCAGCTCCTCCCGTGTAGTTCTTGGCTGATTTCTCACCTTTCTTAGGATCATTGAGACCCCACAAGGTGAGATCTTGCATGGAGCCCCAGTCCGAGGGAGATTGACAGTCATGTTTAGCTTCTTCCATTTTCTAATGATTGCTCCAACAGTGGACCTTTTTTCACCAAGCTGCTTGGCAATTTCCCCGTAGCCCTTTCCAGCCTTGTGGAGGTGTACAATTTTGTCTCTAATGTCTTTGGACAGCTCTTTGGTCTTGGCCATGTTAGTAGTTGGATTCTTACTGATTGTATGGGGTGGACAGGTGTCTTTATGCAGCTAACGACCTCAAACAGGTGCATCTAATTTAGGATAATAAATGGAGTGGAGGTGGACATTTTAAAGGCAGACTAACAGGTCTTTGAGGGTCAGAATTCTAGCTGATAGACAGGTGTTCAAATACTTATTTGCAGCTGTATCATACAAATAAATAGTTAAAAAAATCAAATATTGTGATTTCTGGATTGTTTTTTAGATTATGTCTTTCACAGTGGACATGCACCTACGATGACAATTTCAGACCCCTCCATGATTTCCAAGTGGGAGAACTTGCAAAATAGCAGGGTGTTCAAATACTTATTTTCCTCACTGTATATATCTATCTATCATCTGTCTGTCTATCTACCTTCCCATCCATCCATCCATCTATCTACCCATTCATCCATCTAATCAAATCAATGGTAAATGGCAAATTACTATTTTTTTGGTGTACAGATACCTCCATCAAAATGTTGATCAGACCCATGGTAGAAGAGGAGAGGTCAAGAGACTCAAGGACCAGTTAACAGTTCTGCAGCAAAAACTTGAGGGGTATGTTCAAAAGCCAAATAGAGGTCAACATTGCGAGTAATCTTTTAATATTGTTCTTTGGGGTTTATTTTTCAATTTTGAAGAATTTTGAAGAAGACTTTCTTTTTCAAAGATATAAAAACTATGGCTCAGGGCCAACCAAATACCCCCTGGCAGACATGTTGCAGTATATGCTGGAGTTTGTCACCACGAAACCCGCAAATGTGTCTCCAGCCTCGCCAGTACCTACAAACCCTCCCATACACACAGAACCCAGCTCAGGTGACAGCAGGCAAGGCTCGCTTTCCTGTGTTCTTATTCATCGGCTGTGTGAGAAATCGTGCCCTCTTCTGTGTTTGTCCTCCTCTAAATGTTTCATTTCTTGCTGTAGTCAGACAGAACCAGATGATGCTGGCTCGTCAGATGGTCCGGGCTGCCCGCAGACAGCCACACAGAGAACTCCCATACACAAGCCTTTTACTCAGTGCAGACACCCCATGGAGATGCCACTGCAACCAGCCCCCCACAGCGTGACCGAGGAGGAGCTGTACTTCGTCAAGGGCTGCTTACAGCGCTGGAGAGCAGAAGTTGAGAACACCATAAACGGTAGATCCTTAACTTAGTGAATGTTGTTTTTCCCCATAAGCCTGAATAGGCTGGGTTTTTTTTTTAAGCCCATAGTGAGCTACTTTATTTGACAGTTTTTCTCAGTCGCTTTGGTACATTTCTCGAATCATCCTCGACATTTGCAAAACAGTAAGTGCATTTCTCAAAACAATCCGTACAAATAGCAAAACATCATGGATTACCTGCAAAAGCCAGTCTCTTGCTCAAAATCCTTAGTTCATCTCTCAAAAGTAAATATCTGTGTCAATGAACATGTCCATGCCATCAGAATGACAAGTCCTTGTGTCATTGTGTAAGGATAAGACAGTCAAATTGTTTTGTCATGTTGTCAACAGTGTACTCTGGAGGGATGTTCTGATGTGAACTACGGCTAAAGTTTTGATGACAATTATTGTAAATTGTAGGTTACACCTTAGTGTATGTGGGAGTTTGATTGCAAGAGACTGGACAAGATTCACATTTACGCTTTTACTGTTTGTACTGTAATTTGTTGACAGACCATGTCATTGCGATACCGAAAGGAAAAGACAGCACTGCATAGCACAAAGAAATGTGAACAGGACAGATTTTGTAAAAAAAAGTCTAATGGAAATGTATAGAAATATGCTTGACATATTATAACAACTTGTTCAACCATTTTGCATGTAAAGACTTATGCTATGAACTAATGCCTAAATGTTGTGGGGGGTGATCCAACAGAGACCCATTATAATACATTTTGATCAACATGACGTAAGTAATTGATAATGTACATAATCATTTGCATGGATGTACCAAAGCATTTGCAACTTGTTCAAAGAAATGAGAAACTGCTTTTTTGATGTGCACAAGTGACACAAGGATGTGAAGATTGAACAGGTAGTTATGAGAATTTTAATTCTGATCTGAGAAATGTACCAAAGCGACTGGGAAAAACTGTAAGATGTCATAGGTGTCCTCAAGTTGCTGTAGTAGCCTTTAGTAGACTGTCCTAAAAGATAACGCATGCATTTATCAATATGCTGATTTGGCGTCAGTAAGATTTTTTTTTGTAAATAAATTAAAACTTTTATTCAGTACAGGTTTTCTTAGTCACTTTGGCTCAATTCTCAAATGAGATTTTTTTTTCTCTGAAGAATTAGTTTCGTGTTCACATCAGATTTGAATTTCTCATTGATTTAAGCAAATTGCATGTGTTTTGGCACATGTGTGCAAAAGAGTAAGTATAATTGTCTACAATTTGCACAATAACTAAATGCACATGGCTTGTTGAACAAAACTGATGAGTTGATTCTCAATGAAACTGTCAAACTCTTCACAACTTCTAAACATTCTTTCATCGTGTGAGCCATCACATGTAAAATTATCCATTTAGTAGTCAAAATCTGTCAGACATGCATGTATATTCCATCAATATCTGACATCGAATGTCTGTAATACATGCTAAATTAAGTAAATGGCCTCCCATTGTAATGAAATAGGAATCACAATTTCACCAATCAAGTTTGGAGATTGTACAGCACAATCACTACAATTTTTGAACATGGAGGAACGTCAAAACCCTCAATATAAAACCCTGTATATACATTTGTATTATTCAGTACATTTATTTTTGTAGAAATGTGTTACACTTAAACTGAAAATTCACAGTTGCTTGTCATGGAAGAGCAATAGGAAGATATGTAAGAATAATGGTGGTGGTGTTAGGCGAGTGTGTAAAAATGAACAAGCAATTGTGAATTTTCTGTTAACATGTAACATTCATTTCTACAAAAATAAATGGACTGTATAAATACATACATTTTCTTTTTGTGTACTACAGTATTGACTTTTCCTAGTAAATCTTTTCTGACGATTGAAATCTGTGTCTAAAAAGCTCAGTGTGAAGAGCATTCAGCTAGACAAAACTGACATATGTAATGTATAGTACAGAAGTGTGTCAGTGTCAACAAAAAAGTAGAAAAAAAACATGAAATTTGTATATAACAAATGTTTCCATGGTGAAAAAACATCTAAAAAAATTTGACCAGTGTGGCTCACATAATGACAAAAATACTTTATATTTTGGTGGTATTGGCCAATTTATTCACATAATAACTAGGTTTTGAAGCATGAATTAAATGTTTTGGTTGAGTTACTACATTTAGCAGACATGCAATAGATTTCTGATGTTCTAGCAAACAGTTGTGACAATTGAGCTGCAATTTCCAGCTTTTACTATCCTATGAAGGATCGAAGTGAAGTCGTCCTGTTCATAAATGGTGTCATCTAAATTTTTAGATGACAACATTGCAGATTTCGTATGTTTGGATGGTACTACGCACATTCTTAATAACAGAGTGTACTATTTTTAACGAATGCAAATCAAATCTGTAAAAATATAAATTCAAAATGGCAGATAGTTTAAGAAAAAAGTTTTTTTAAAAATACTGAAAATTAATTTGGTACTGAATTGATATAAATGCTTTTAAATAATTAAAAACGGGCTATTTTTACCTAAAATTGACAACTATGTGCTTTATATATTTATGCTTTTATTATATTGTGTCGCCAGTATTGAAATCAATTAACTCATGTCTCCCATGCACTTTGTGTGCTGAGCGCTATTTGTTCGACACAGTTCTTGTTGCCAGTTGCCACAGAAGAAAACTGCTTCGAAAATGTTGTCAGTGAGCCAACTCACTATGGTTTTGGACCTTAGCTGTAATGTGCATTTTCATTTTTCTGTTCTGAAGGCCATCGTTATTCACGAGCAGTTATCCTAATGCGTTTGTGACTGTATCAGGATCCTGGCCTCAGGCGCAGTGTATTGATCTGTGTTCCCTCCCTGTGTGCAGAGCTGAAAGCCAGCATTGACAAGGTCAGCCAGGCCCTGGAGGGCATGTACTCAGATAACAGTCTGTGTCAGGTAAAGTCTATATCCTGAACACTCGTTGGTCCTTTAATATTGACTGAGCCCTTTCAAGAAATTTGCATGACACCTCAATGAACCCTGACTTCATATTTGATGCTTCCAGGTGCCCTACAGACTACACGCTGTGCTCGTCCATGAGGGACAGGCCTCCGCTGGCCATTATTGGGCGTACATCTTTGATCATGCTCACAAACGCTGGCTGAAGTACAACGATGTAATGGTGACAGAGTCGACCTGGGAAGAGCTTGTTCGAGACTCGTACGGTGGCATGACCAACGCAAGTGCCTACTGCCTCATGTACATCAATGACAAGCTACCATACCTAATAGCAGGTACTTTCCCCATGTGCCTCTCAGATTACGCAACTGCGCTCAGATTTTGCTGAAGTAAATCACTCACTTGATTTAAGGGATTGGCCTTAGCTCTGATTTCTTTCATAAATGAATGTTGATAGCTTTGTTGGCACGCTTTGGGCATAAGAGAGTGTCTGCCAAGCTGTGAACATCAAAAACTCTTCCTAATGGTTTTTATTCTGATTAATTTTCCTGATGTTTTCTGTTATAAATTGCTATGAATATTTATATGACGTAGGGGTGAGCATTTAGGGACAGATTTACTAACTGCTTGCTCCAGCGCAAACCCTCTTTTGGTGTTAAAAAACTAATGTCAGGATTTACTAAAGACACACAGTGAAAAATTTGCGCTGAAAAGGCATGGACTGGGTTATTTTTGCGGCTGACCTTATTGCAATTGCATTTGTAGGAGTTTCCCTTCTAGATGCAAAATGTATGGGAGGAGAGTATTTAAATGAATCATGAATGGTGATTTACTAAGGTTTGCGCTAGTCAATTTACTGGTATTTGCGCCATTATTTACCTTCCAAAAAAAGCATGTCTTAAACCAGACTCTAATTTGCACTGCTCTTGGTAGATTGCGTTGGTCATTATGCAAATGATCCAGCCATTTTAATATAAAAATGCAGTAACCAAAAAAAGTTTTTTTAAAGTGTGCATAAAATGGATGTTGCAATTGTATTTTCTTTACTATTTGGATGTATATAGTGAAATGACTCAAACAAGAAAAATGTAAGGCAATGTAAGTTCGTAAAACTCTTTATAACGACCTGGCCTCTCATCAGGGAACTTTTTGCCACAATAATGTCATGAACTTTATTTTTTCTTTCTTATGAATGACAGAAGACACAGATGATGAGACAGGGCAGGCTCTGAAAGGAATGGACTCCCTCCCGGCTATCCTGAAGCGTTATGTTCGGGAGGATAACCGCTGGTTCCAGCAGGAGCTGAGAGAATGGGAAGAGCAGTTCTGCCAAGCCCAACGTGAAGAAGCACAAGTTCAAACACACACTTCCACCAACACAGAGGAACCCGTCCCAGAAGAGCCACAAAACCTAGTGCAAGAACCTGCACAACAACAAACAAATGAAGTGTCTGAAGAACCATCTCCAGATTCAACACCAGCACCTGCCCAGGACAATGAAGGTCAGATCCTTTTTTCTTCAAAAGGTCAGATGTTTTTCATGTGTCTGTTGCAGGTATATTTTCAATGTCTTTTCCCTTTCCAGAGGCCATGGCCAATTCAGGAGCTCTCAGCTCGACATCATCAGAGCCCAGTGAGAATGTGGGAGAGGGAAGTGTAGAGGATGTCACCAGTAGCCAGGCACATGGCCAGCCAGATGAACAGAAGCCAGATCAGAGTCAGGTGAGGACGTTGAAGCGTTATTTGAGATGTGCAAAAAGTAGGTCACATATACAGCACTGGAGGTTTTATGTACAGTACATATGGGTCGCGATCCTCTTCCTCTACATAATCTGCCATATAATTGTAAAAACACACAGCACTTAAATAATACATTTAACAAAATAATGCTATTATTTAACTTTTAAATTAAATGTAGCTAAATTAAATATGAATGAAACAACTTTTGCAGTTTTTCACTGTAAACTATAATGTTATATTTACAAATAATTTAGACAATATTTTATGAAACAATATTTATTTAAGTGCATGTCTTGTTAATAAATACAATATACCTTTTACCATAAATTAAATTGCAATTTATACTTTTTAGTTTTTATTTTAAAAAAACATGTATTTTGCATGTGAAATGTACTTCCTAAATTTATAGAGTATTACAGTAAAATTGCATGCTTATATTAAATCTAACATCATTTTTCACTTTAACTGCATATCATAAAGTAGGCTAACTTAAATAGGCTAGATAAATAGCAAACCAATGGCAGTTTACTTTATACTCTTTATATCCTTGTATTCTCTCTCTCTCTCTCTCTCTCTCTCTCTATATATAATATATATATATATATATTCTTTTTTTTAGAGTAATGAACATTTTAGTATATTTGTTAGGAATTTCAATATAGGAACATTTTTGTATACATTTAAAAAAAAAATTATTAAGAGTACTAGTCAGTATAAGATGTTTGTGTATATTTTGACAAATATATGTGCATTACTAATATGTATGGTGTGATTATATGGGAGAGAAACTTGTGGATTTACATCGGTGGTTAAATCACTACAAACTTGTTTGCTTGTACTTGCCTGATGTTTAATGTTGTGTCGCGAAGCTCTGGTATTTTGTAAAAGGATACGTTTTGGAAAGGGATGTGGGGATAAGGTTCATCGGACAGCTGAGAGCTGTCCAACATTCCTCAGTCTTTCTGGTTGAAGTCCCATGCGGGGTTGCTGGGGACAGTGTGTCAGAGAAGGGCTTTAAATAGAGCCTGAGCTCTGTGCTTCCTGCATGCACCATCAAGATCAACTGGATTCCTACCTTTCCACAGTCATTAAATGATTGTGGAGAACATGTTCCTGATACTTCTATCAACAGGCAATTGTTTAAGCGCTATATGTTCTTGGTGTGTTTATAGAGAGTAATCTTGGATATTATTGACTCAGTAAATGGGGTTAGAAAGTCGATTCTGTACTTACGATTTATTCCTCTGCTGTGTCTTTCTTTGACTCATTTATTTTATTGGTGCTCCTAATTTACAAATGTGCTGATTTGTTTTCCTAGGCCTTTTCATAAATGGCAGTGATAGGACCTCTAGTGGTCAGTGTCTCATATTGCATTCAAGGGTATTTATGAGCAAAATAAGATTATTAACATTACTTGAAAGGAATTTTCTACAACATTCTAAAAAAAATATACATCATTTTTTTATGGTATTAGTTTTATGGTAATAAATCTGGTTGTACATACAGAAAGTGGGCAGTGCTATTTTCAAACATTCATACTAGTCCATGTATTCAAGAATTAAAAGGAACAAATGAGGGAAAATAAAATATATGCCTAGTTCTGTCGTAAAACTCTAGATGGCGTAGGCTGATGGGTCCTTAAAGGGTTAGTTCACCCAAAAAGGAAAATTCTGTCAGTAATTACTCACCCTCATGTTGTTCCAACCCCGTAAGACTTTCGTTCATCTTCGGAACACGAATTAAGATATTTTTGATTAAATCTGAGAGCTGGATCACTCCTCCATAGGCTTCTAAGGGATTGAAACTTGTTCCCCCGAAAAGCTGAGCGAGAGGGAAATAAATAGTTGAATAAAGTCGATATTTTAGGTTTTTTTGCGCACAAAAAGTATTCTCGTCGCTTGATAAACTTAAGATTGAGCCACTGTAGTCACTTGGACTATTTTTACGATGTCTTTAATAACTTTTCGGGGGAACAAGTTTCAATCCCTTAGAAGCCTATGGAGGAGTGATCCAGCTCTCAGATTTAATAAAAAATATCTTAATTCGTGTTCCGAAGATGAACGAAAGTCTTACGGGGTTGGAACAACATGAGGGTGAGTAATTACTGACAGAATTTTCATTTTTGGATGAACTAACTCTTTAATCCAAGCTGATGATCTTTACAGCGTTAACTACTTGGCACAAGTTGATTTGTTCATGTCACATCTACAGCCAATGAGCTTGCTTGCTCAACTTTAAATGTCTGGTTACCATTCACTATAGCAGTTTGCAGCGTGCTTTCAGAGCTCGTCTAAAACACTCCACCTTCCCCAGCTCCACCTGTATAAATCTGCTATGGGTAATTGTTTTGCTATTTGTGTAGCAGCAGTATGTCTTACATACTCACAGCAGCGTACCGGCGTGTGTATTGGCAGCAGCAAGTTCCTGTACTTGTTCTGCCGCAGCAATAATCTACAACAGCAGCAGCAGCATAGCAGATCTGTTCCGCCAATACCAAATACATTAACGTTGTCATATCCATTATCATGCTAAAAATCTCCAGAGAGTTGTCATGATAGAAATAAAATACATTTCCTTGTCCAGCTCATCGTCATCTCCCGCTAGACTCTTTAAAGACATTCAGAAGAGTGTTTTGATGGGGGGGGGGAACAACTGGTCAGACGACTTTCAGAGATTTGCGTTTCCGCTGTTTTAAAAAACAATTAGATATTCTTGAGGGAGACCATGGTGAATTACACTTCCTGGTTTGCCTACAGATTGATTTTATGAGTGAACATCTCTAGACAAGTGAATAAGATCATTGACAGTCATTCAACAGCCTCTTTCTCTGTGTTTTTCAGCAGCCTGTGGCGGATTCGGCCTCTACAGACAGTGCTCAGAGATCAGAGGTTGAGGTGGAGGAGCAGGTCATCAGTGATGAGGCAGAACCAGACAGCCAGACAGAGCCAGAGGCCTCGTCCACAGAGGAGATCCCAGCAACGGCCACGCACAGGCAGCCTGAGAATGAAGTTTCTGAGGTAGAGATACCCAATGTAGGCAGGATTCTGGTGCGCTCTGATGCAGATGGCTACAATGAAGAGGTAAAGGATCACCACATTCTTCTGGTTCCATGAACTGTAAAATTAGGTTACTTATAAATTAAATGTAACATTACATTTTTCCTCTGTTCATCTGTAATGGAATAGATGATGCTAACACCAGCCATGCAGGGAGTAATTTTTGCCATTGCCAAGGCAAGACAAGTTTTTGACAAAGATGGGCCCGAAGCAGGACTCATCAAGGTATACAAATTAAAATGACTCAATGCAACTGTGGTTGAACAAACCAAATGGCACTACTAATATATATATATATATATATATATATATATATACACTCACCGGCCACTTTATTAGGTACCCCATGCTAGTAACGGGTTGGACCCCCTTTTGCCTTCAGAACTGCCTCAATTCTTCGTGGCATAGATTCAACAAGGTGCTGGAAGCATTCCTCAGGGAGTTTGGTCCATATTGACATGATGGCATCACACAGTTGCCGCAGATTTGTCGGCTGCACATCCATGATGCGAATCTCCCGTTCCACCACATCCCAAAGATGCTCTATTGGATTGAGATCTGGTGACTGTGGAGGCCATTTGAGTACAGCGAACTCATTGTCATGTTCAAGAAACCAGTCTGAGATGATTCCAGCTTTATGACATGGCGCATTATCCTGCTGAAAGTAGCCATCAGAAGTTGGGTACATTGTGGTCATAAAGGGATGGACATGGTCAGCAACAATACTCAGGTAGGCTGTGGCGTTGCAACGATGCTCAATTAGTACCAAGGGGCCCAAAGAGTGCCAAGAAAATATTCCCCACACCATGACACCACCACCACCAGCCTGAACCGTTGATACAAGGCAGGATGGATCCATGCTTTCATGCATCACGCCAAATTCTGACCCTACCATCCGAATGTCGCAGCAGAAATCGAGACTCATCAGACCAGGCAACGTTTTTCCAATCTTCTATTGTCCAATTTCGATGAGCTTGTGCAAATTGTAGCCTCAGTTTCCTGTTCTTAGCTGAAAGGAGTAGCACCCGGTGTGGTCTTCTGCTGCTGTAGCCCATCTGCCTCAAAGTTCGACGTACTGTGCGTTCAGAGATGCTCTTCTGCCCACCTTGGTTGTAACGGGTGGTTATTTGAGTCACTGTTGCCCTTCTATCAGCTCGAACCAGTCTGGCCATTCTCCTCTGACCTCTGGCATCAACAAGGCATTTCCGCCCACAGAACTGCCGCTCACTGGATGTTTTTTCTTTTTCGGACCATTCTCTGTAAACCCTAGAGATGGTTGTGCGTGAAAATCCCAGTAGATTAGCAGTTTCTGAAATACTCAGACCAGCCCTTCTGGCACCAACAATCATGCCACGTTCAAAGTCACTCAAATCACCTTTCTTCCCCATACTGATGCTCGGTTTGAACTGCAGGAGATTGTCTTGACCATGTCTACATGCCTAAATGCACTGAGTTGCCGCCATGTGATTGGCTGCTTAGAAATTAAGTGTTAAGGAGCAGTTGGACAGGTGTACCTAATAAAGTGGCCGGTGAGTGTATATATATATATATATATATATATATATATATATATATATATATATATATATATACAGTATGTAAATGAAGACGTCAGATGCAAAAGCCTCTAAGTCCGTCTAAAGTTTTTGTTCAATATTAACATTTTTATCAGGCTCCAATGTATAAGTTTATGTATTAGTGAGTTTGAAGTGAAAGTATTTGATGAACGTATCAAAGTTACTATGTGCGGAGAGCATTCACTCAAGATTATTATCTCATTTTTGACAGAGGTGGCTTTTAGAGGCTTTTGCATCAGAGGTCTTAATATATATATATATATATATATATATTTGGAAATCAACTAATACATTGCTCTCATTGATCTCTCCATCAGGCGTTCCATGAGGAATTTTCCAGATTGTATGAGCTGTCCCAGGAAGAGACCACACCCCAGCAAGACCCTCGACTCCAGCATGTGCTGGTTTACTTTTTCCAAAACCAGGCCCCTAACCGTGTCATTGAGAGGACATTGCTGGAGCAGTTTGCGGACCGCAACCTGAGTTTTGATGATCGGTAGCTACTTCAAATCAATGACTTAATGCAGTATATTTTTTATTGGAATAAGTTAATATTGACTAATTGGACTAATCTAAACTGGTACTTTCCCCTTGTAGGGCCGTCAGTATCATGAGAGAGGCCAGATCTAAACTTCGTCTCATTAAACCAGAAGATATGGACATGGATGAGTACTTGGTAAGACCAATAAGGCTCACTTCTCTTTTTACTTCTTTAATTTAAAATGGTTTGATTTATTAAGGATGCATTAAATTGATCAAAAGTGGCAGTAAAGATATTTATAATGTTACCAGATTTAATGCTTTAATGAACTGAACTCAAAAAATGTATTACGAATTCCACAAAAGCATTGAGCAGCACAACGAATTTTAACGTTGATAATAATAAGAAATGTTTCTTGAGCGCCAAATCAGCATATTAGAATGATTTCTGAAGGATCATGTGAGTAATGATGCTGAAAATTCAGCTTTGCCATCACATGAATAAATTACATTTTAAAAGAATTTATTAAATTCACAATATATACAATATCACAATTCCGTTTTTACTGTATTTTTGATCAAACAAAGCAGCCTTTGTGAGCATACGAGACGACTTATAAAAACCTTTGAATGGCAATGCATGTATTTGATCATTTCAAACTGTATTTTCTTCCCTCTCCTCCCAGCAATGGCAGGATGACTACAGCATGTTCAAGACCGTGTTTGCCTACCTGTTGACAGGGCTCGAGCAGTATCAGAATGGAAAGTATGTAGACTCATGGACACCAGAAAGGGTCTGTGCATTGTATTGAAGAGTCTGTAAGTCTACAGCATTGATCTTTTCCATTGCAGGACAAGAGAAGCTCTGAATTATCTCGCACATGCACACCAGGACAACTCAGCCCTGCTTAGGAAAGGAGAGAAGAAAGGAGTGGATCAGTCGCTTATAGCACTTTACAGGAGAAAGTGCCTGAAAGTATGTCTGCTTTAATAATCCAAAACATACACCACCATTCTACCAATCTATCAGAAATCATTATAATATGCTGATTTGATGCTTAAGAATTTTTTTTTGATTATTATCAATGTTGAAAACAGTTGTGCTGCTTAGTATTTTAGTGGAAACCGTGATACATTTTTATCAGGATTCTTTGACGAAAGTTCATATTTTGTAACATTATAAGAGTGAGAGTCTTTACTCTCACTTTTGATCAATTGAATGCACCCTTGCTAGATAAAAGCTTCTTTTGTCTTCATAACTAATTTCAAGTATTTAAGCACTTCTTTAGGCTCATGAGACACTTTTGACCGTGACTGTATATTTTAACATCATCTCATATGAAACTTGAACGTGTTACACCCTGCAGGAGCTGAATGAGAACGCATCCACACTCTTTAAAAGTCAAGATGAAAATGACGTGACAGAGGGAGTGACCATCATGAACGAGTGTGTCATCCCTTGCATGCACCTCATGGTCAGAGACAGTGTCAGCCAAGAGGATTTGGATGTCATAGAGCTGATCAGGAATTGCTGGTGCTCCTACCTGGGGCAGGACATGGATGGTGGGCCCCCCCCAGATTTTGTATATTTCAATAACATTCTTAGCTCATGTTGTTGTTGTTGTTCATATTTGTCTGTTATTCAGATTCTCTTCAGGATAAGCTCAGCGAATTCCTGCCCAGAGTCCTGGACTGTTCTGCAGAAATGGTGGTGCTGAAGGAGCCCCCCAAAGTGAGGAACTCCCCCCATGATCTGTGCAGCCGTCTGACTGCCGTCATGGAGTCCATTCACAGCACCTCAGTCGTCATCGTGAAGTGAAGTCGGACATGACATGTGAGGCAAGGTTTTAAAATAAAATAGCACAGTACAGTCACAAGGTGATCTAACCTCTGTCTTAGACTGAGCTGGATTTCATTTTTGCTGCACAATGACGCTTTCTGTTTCGCACGGCACACATATTCACTGTGTTCTGAATTCCTTGAAGGGAGATTGATTGGCTGCTCTTGGTCTTTGTAGACGTTTGATCTCAGGAAAGATCAAAAAGATGACATTTTGTAAAGCTAGGTTTGATGAGAGGGCAGTGAAGGTAGTGTATGTTTTTACCCTGTTCTTCTTTTCACGTGAACTGCAGACATATAGCGTGAAAATAGTCTTTTATAGAGATTTGCTGAAGCCACTTTATTTCAGTCTATGCTTAGCTGAACATCCTCTATGTATTCTTTCTTTGTACAGTAAAGTTGTCTGATTTTCCACTCCTTTGTCCTTACCCTCTGCTACCTTTCAATAAAATTTTGATTTCTCACTTTGTTGCCCTGTCCTGAGTTCTCGCTTTCAGCTGTTGTTTTTCCACCTTCTGTTCTTATTTTCTTTTTCTTCTAATTTCTTATCACCACATATTTAAGAGGTGTCAATAATACTGTACATTTACTGCAGCTCCATTGAGAATATTATTATATTATTGTAGGAAAACACAGGCATGTCTATTTTTTAGTAAGTCTCTGTGAACACTTATTTTTACTTGTTTCGTGTCGTGGACCCCATACAGCAAAAATATATTTTCTGATGGATTTTTAAATATATTCCAAAATTAATACAAATATATTTTTTGAATATACTGTAGATTTTAAGATAAGTACATTTTAGTTATTTATATTTCATTTTATATATATATCTGTACAAAATATATTTAAAAAAACACTTTGCATTTACTTAAAATGTATTTTAAAATTGGAATTGTATTTGAAGTACATTTTTATTAGCTGTGGTGTATAAAATATTCTCAAAAGAAGAGTACAACAGCAAAAGCAATAATCTTTGCTTTTGAAGAATAGTTTTACCTTGTTCTCTTAGATTAGTAGCTTTCAGAATGACCTGTTACTAAAAAAACAACCATATACAAAAGGCAGCTTCTGTTTTATGCATTTATTAGAATTGTTTATCTACAATGAGGTGGTATTGTCTATACAAGACATGAAAAGGGTGAGTCATTTGAACAAAATTACGGAGACATTTTCTATGGTACAAAGTCAAATTACTTTTATATTCATTATCAGCAGAAAAACTTCCATTTGTTCTCATCTCTTTCATTTTTTATATTTTTTGTAAAATCAGATTTGTTACCTGACCTGACTGTTTTTCCATCCAAAACTGAACATACCTGTACTGTGTTAGTAAATAGAGAAAGAGTGACAAAATTAGAGTTAATGAGAACAATTGTTTTTGTACATTGCATAAAATCTTTAATCTTCTGAAATACATCACCACAACATTTCTTCTTGTCTTCTCCCTGGATTAATTTAGAGAATCAGACTTAATCTCCTGAGTTTAATTAGACTTCGAACATGGCCATGATTGTGTTGATACAACAAAACGCTTCTCAGCACAGTGGATACATGGGAAGAGTATAAGTAAGATAAGATGCATTGGATCCAACTGGTTAAGCCTATCAAAAGCACGTCATTATACTGTCTTATCAGGAATAGACTCTTCTATTACCCTATACAAAACATTAAGAACATACAGAAAATGAAGATGCTTTTTATATGAAGGGAACAGCAATATAAACGAAAATAATTTAATTGATTTATAATACTAATTCATTGAACTGTTTATGTTTGCATCATAGTGAATTGATATAGAATTAAAACTGGTTGATTGCATATCAATGCAAAAAGCCCTAAGAAGCTGTGGTTTACAGTGAATTTAGAACAGCTAAGGGGCGTTGAAATCCCCATTGCTGTTTCTAAATTCAATATAAACCAAGGCTCTGGGTCTTATTGCTTTTATAAAATTATTAGAAAAATACTAATTTGAATTTTTATTTTATTTACACAGATGCAGTGGTGTAATTTACAACAGCTTCACACACAACAATTCAGAATCAAGGACTGGTCCGGAACTATTTGTTTTATAAAGGCTATTTTACTCCTCAGATAAGAATTTAGTTTTCAAAATCTTGTGTAATGCTTCTGTGAGTCTCAGGTGAACATTTGAAAACTGTCGTCTGTCCTCAGGAAGAAGGCACGTGCTGTCTGTGATGGTCTACACCTCCATCTCTAACAGAATGGCTTTACAGGTACAATGGTGAAAAAAAAGACTGAAACCTCACAGAATCTCCATCCGTCCACCACTGTTTCTAACAGTGAAGCGCCTATACTTCTTCTTGGCTTGATCCCTGGAATTCTCACACACTCAAAGAAGGTAATTGAAGGGTTAAAGAGTTATTCCATTCAATCAACAGACAAACATAAATAGTGATGAAAGCCAAACTATTACATGTCATAAACTATAAATAATTATAAACTATTTTTTATATTTTCACCTGAGATTTGGAGCCAGGTTGGTGAAAATGACTTTAGAAAGATTATTATTGCATTTTAAGAGCATTATTGTTTTATTTTTACACATAAATTGCTAGGTCTATTAGTAAAATATGTTGACATTTGCAATCTTTGTTGCAATCTTAAAATTGCTTTGAAGCAATTTTTTTTTTTTTTTTTTGCCCAAAGTTTGCATGTCTGCAACTCAAGAAGTATTAAAAATCTCTTAATCTGTTTTTTTTTTTAACAAACTTTCCTTTTAGAATCTTAATTTTTAAGGCATGGTTCTCCAGAGATATGGGGATTTCAATGTGGCTCCATGAGTAAATTGGTGAATTGTACAAATTCTCAGTGGTTCAAAATCAAATGTGGGTCCCTTTGCATACAGCTGATACAGTTTTGATGTAAAGAATATTATCCGAAGAACGAATAAAGAAACGTTGTCAGCGAATAAAAGCCAGATTCACTCTGATGATGTCTAAACATCTTTGTTATATCCCAGAAGGCAAGTTGGTCTGATGTGAACAGCTGCACATACAGTAGTGTCACCAAATCCAGCAAGGCAGCATTACAGGTTATCAAAATCTGTTCCTCCCTCTATTTTACACAAAATATATTTAATGTTACCCAAATACACTCTGGGGATACCTAAACTTCATTATATTTTATATAAAACTAATTCATTTATATACTTTATTGTATCTGAGGAAGTATTTGTGCATTTTTGGTTGTTAAATAACGTTTTAAGTAAACTAAACATTCTAGCATGTATAATTTAATACGCCTTTTATAACATTAGGTGCTTTTCTAATGGTTTACCTAGAATTCACTTTCAGGCTGTAAAATGTAAATGTAATTATTACTGTCTAAAACTGATATAAACAATAAAATTACGTTTTATACATCATCTATAACCAGCCCTAATAAAATGACATAATTGCCAAATTTTATAGTTTAAAAACCACCTCGCTAAATAACAAAAGTCTTTGATAACAAGCGAGCATTTCTAACCGCGTCTTTTCAAATAAAGAAGGACAGCTTTTTCTTCCTTCATCCAACAGTCAGACTCCCAGCATCCTTTGCGCGCGGAATGGCGGGTAGTGGTATGAAGTGGTAAACTGTCCTGCGTGCTCGTTCGGTGCCTGACCGTGACCGTCATGTCGTCGTTTGTGACAGAAGTGCTCGCCAGCTCAGGTAAACTGGAGAAGGATGACCTCGCCTGCAAAATCTCCAAACTGTCGCGGAAAGTGGAAGAAACTAAGGTAAACAGTGAGGTCAGCTAACCAGCTGTCAAACACGAATTTAACTTATTAAATACCCGAATGTAACGTGTAAAATGTTACCCGATTTAACTTGACGCTAAAAGGAATCAATGTTAAGTTGATTTGCTCTGTATAAGTAATTGCATCTCTTTGGTAACGTTAACGTTAACTTTACTCATGTTAGCATACATTGACCGTTAACCAAAGCTCTTGAAGTGCGACTAAAATCTTTCTTCTGACATATGAAGACTTTTAAGAATAATAAACGTTTTATAAGATTCGTTGTACAATGAACGCAGTGTTCATTCGTGTTTTAATAGTGAATAGAGGGGTGCCGTTACTGATGTGACTTTGGTAGGCTGACGTGTCATGCTGCTGATATCGTTGCCTGTCAGTGCCAGTCTGAGCTCTGACTTCAGACAAACTGATTTAACGTTAATGTTATTGAACTCATTTTACGCAACAATGTGTTCCTTTATGGTCTTGAGACATTATTGGCCGATCATATCTGTCTGGGTTCTGATTTCTTGCTATCAGACTTTCCTTTTTGTGTTTCATTCTTGTTTTTGTTTTGGTAACGTTACTTAAGATATATGTCTCTAACAAGATTATCTTGCATTCAGAGTTTTTTTTTTTTTCATGTACTGTAATTAATAAGCAAATAAATGTCTTATGTTTCATATTTGTTATCTGAATTGGTGAAATCCAGTTGTTTTTCCATGTATTAGTGAAGAAGTGTAACACTGGTCTCCATCTACATCAAAACCTGTTATGCAGTTAAGTTTTTATTTAGTAGCATTGTGTGTTTCGATGTAAGAGTTTAACCCTCTTGTTTTCCATACAGGAAGAGGTTACAGACATGATAAATAAAAAATATATTGAGTTTATACCCAGTATGGAGGGAGCAGAGGAACTTTTGGACCAGGTTGAATCAGTTTCCAAAGACATTGATTTATTGAAAAGCTGCATTGAAAATGAGGTACTTTATTTCACTATTAATAAACAATTACAGTTCAATTTCTAATAAAAAAGTGGGTTTTATAGTACTTAAACATGTCAACTAAGTGTTTACATTTACAGGTTCAGCAGAACCTCCATGATGCCGTAACAGAGTATGCCAAGCTGAAACAGCAACTAGAGAAAAACACTGCCGTAATAAACCTGCTCCAGCATCTCCAAGAGGTAATGCTGCTGGGAATTTGTGTACGCTTAGAGGATTTTCTAACCATAAAGCTAGATTTATGTCTCAAAGAATGTGCATGTGTGTCTTGTGATGTAAATGATTATGTAAAAAAAAAAAAAAAAGCTCACAGTAATTAGCTTGTTTACTTAAGTTCAAGCACATGTTTTGTATAACAGGAACATTCTCTCATTATTTTAATATGCTCTTTAAGTTTGACACTGCAGTAGAGGAGTATCACAGGGCCTTGCAGGAAAAGAATTATGTGGTTGCAGCCAAGCAGCATGGAACAGTAAGTCACATTCAACAATAAATTCACATTATCACATAGTAAGTCTATTTAATTATAAACCAAATTTCTCTGAATAATTTGATTAGTTTATTGGCATATCATGTTACTGACAATTTGATTAACATTTTAGTCGATTAACAGCCCTATGAATTACTGTGCAAAAATACACTGTGCTAAGTGCTTAATTACATATTTCTACTTACATTATACAGGCACGAGCAAGTGTTGATGCCCTGAAAGCTTGGAAAGACACTGAGTTACCTTTAGTTCGGGCCCTCAGCTCAGAGATCACAATACAGAGAGAGAATCTCATCTACCACCTTGGAGAAGAGTGGCAGAAACTGGCAGTCTGGAAACTTCCTTCCACTAAAAGTAATTATTTTTTAACCTTAAAGTCATGATGTAATGAAAATTTAACCTCTCTATTTTCTAAACGTGTGTTATTGATCTTATTGGGAACGATTTGTCCTTGCTTGCTTCGTTTCATAACAGAGTTCCTACACATATTTCATAAAAAAAAATAAAAAAACACCTGTAGATTTTTCAGACCATATTTAACATAAGTGGTTCATACAGCATTATTTTCAGCATTATATTTGGTCATCTGTAATATGTTTACTTTGTCAAAGTGATAACATTATGAGATGAACCTAAAACACTTTGTAACCTGCATATATTCTCCTCTGACTAGGGAAATTTTTACTGTGCGGCTGTGTGCATTTTACTTTCGTGGCAAATCGGGGGCTGCAATTGCTTGAATGCTGGCATCATTATTATTTTTAATGAAAAACACAACAACAAAACAGTACAATGTAGGGGTGTAACTATTTTCGAACCAACCGTAAAACCGCGACCCGTACCGATACGTATCGCGATACTCTCATGGCGTACCGAACACGCCCAGCACCCTGTTGCCCAGTCCTGGCTCATTGGACCTCATGTCTTATGTGTACATAACGAATACAGTGTTGTTGCCTAAGTACCATTAACCACATATAATCGCAATAAGCTCAGTGTTTTGTTACTTTTGATAATAAGCAAGGTGTAATCTTTCAAATACTGTCTATTTGATCACGAAATTCAAACAGTAAATATCGTTTTGGGGCTCTTAGATGTGGCGTGACAGATAACTGTACTTGGCTCCTCATTTAAAAGCGGCAGTGCGAGTAAACGCGATCATCTCTTCCTAAGTTACAGAATAAACATGAATGGACACCTAAAGAAAGATACAGGATACTTACTGAAAGGCATCATAACTTGTGTAATCACTCAATCAGTGCTTCAACAGCGGAAATATGTCAGTAAAACGCTTAGTTTTTCACATAGCTTTATATTTACCTCAGGCAAGTCATTAATTGTCCACAGCTTGTTGGTTCGCTTTCACTAAATAAATGCACTATATTAGCCTATATATTATATTTCACTTAACCTGTTAATTATATCTTGATTATTTAATGTATAATTAAAAAATCTGTTGTGAAAATAACAGCTACTGTGTAATTTATTATATTTCAATAGCAAATTAGAGTATAAACATGTAAGGGTAGATTTCCTGCAGGGGTTCAGGCTGCAAGACTGCCGAGTTTTTTTTAGAAAACTGAATAGGGGCCAGTTGAAACAAATATTTTTCCATACTCTGTTAGCTTTTTTCTACACTTATCCAGACCTGGAAATTACCATTCTTTTCCAAACTGCATAGGAACTCTGTCATAATTTTTAATAAAAGTTTAATTTGATCTTTCAATGGAACGTCAGATTTCTTCAATCGTTTAGTCAGCTTAAACCCGCCTCTTTCTTAAAATTGACCACAAAGCTCGCAATCAGATCTGCCTCCACCCATTAAACAACCGATGGATAGAACCAAGTCCCTGTCCTGCAATTTTTTCTGTTTCAATAATCTGTTTCACTCAGTCTGTTTCATCACAATTTTAATCAGAGACTTTTTCTGTGTCTCGAATACATGTTGGTGGTATCTGAGTAGAGAAAAGTGATTTCTTTGAAAACATTCTGCCTTGGTTTGCTGGTCTGATTTGTTTTGATCTCCATATTTTAGCTGAGCTCACTAGCGTGAAATCTTTCCTGAAGACAGAGCTTCATTTGAACAGAGGAGGCTCCAAGGCGGATGAGTCCATCCCACATGCTCTTCTCCCTAGCATTCTCCAGGCCCTCTCCATTCAAGGAGAGCTTCATAAAAAGATTAAACTGTTTGGTAATTCAATTCACATTTAGTTATATAGCGCTTTTCACAAAACATGGTTTCACAACAGCTTTACAGAAATGCATGTGTCTACATTACAATTTAGAGTGTTCTGTTATCAGAGGTGACTGTGTCCAAATACATATACAAATCATGAAGTTAGATAACAATGTATTAATTTAAGGCATAAACAATGAGCTAATTTAAGTCATTATTACAAGTTGTGAACATAATGATTACAATATATAGATGGTAAGAATAAGTTTTAGTGTTACAGCCCATTAGTACCTCTGCATTGCTTTGTTTATATTTTAGTCTGTTAGTTGACTGCCTGACTCTTTGTCAATCCTTTAGGGCAAGTGTTGTTTAAGTACATGCTGAAGCCACTAATCATATACCCCTCGTTGATGGTGGAAGTGAGCAGTCAGCCGGAGCAGGGTGCAGTCCTGACCCTGCAGTATAAAGAAACCAAAGCAGAGCATCCAGATCCCAGCCAGGTTTACAACAAAGTGCTCACCGTGCTTAAGACGCTACATGGAAACCTTTTCGGTACGTCTAAAAAAAAAAAAAATCTGAAGAAGTGGTTCTGTTTTCCACAGACATTGTAGTCATCACTAATTATAATGCATACACCAGGGACGTAGACATCATTTCAGAAGGGAGGGGGACCGAAATGTCAACTAATACCAGTTTATTTTCTGACCTTTGTCTAAATGACAGGTTTTGTTTTTTCTTATCTCTTGCTTTCAATTGGTTAAGAAATCAAATACAGTGCTGAATAATAACATCATTTGTTTTCTATAGTTTTTCCCCCTATATTCCTAATGGCAATTTTATGATTGGTTTAGGTACTACAAACACTTTAGCGGTAAGTCATCATGGATTTTGTGCAATGTAAAAAAAACAGAACAAGTCAGAAAATATATTTTATAGTTTCTGTACTGTAATAAAGGCTATGTCAGTAAGTGCTGCATTGCATCATGAAGTTTTAAAAATACCCCAAGACGGCTTGAAAAACGCATAAACCATATATCGTCACAATCATGTTTGTGTTCACATTTCATCAGTCTAAACTTTTCTGCTACAGTGATAGCTGGATGCCTTTGTCTATATAAGGGATTTCCTATATAAGGAACATCATAAGTTATTGTATGTACTTGTATGTTTAATTAATACAATTATATAACGTAATATATAATTATATACATATAAGTCAGGCATAAATTGCAACACTCAATTTTATACAATATACTGTATAACATGGGGTGCCTAGCCTGTCACTTTATCCAACAAATGGTGTAGAAAAAAGGTTGAAGACTCCTACACTAGACATTGCATTGCTTGCAGTAGGCGGATGATGGGGTTTCTGTTGTTTTCTTTCTTCAGATGTGTCTATCGATGAAAAGAAAGTTTCTGAGATTTTAGGAGACCTGATTTGGGAGGAGATGTCAGAGTGCATAATTCGTGAATGCTTGGTTCATTCCATTCCGACCAACAGTAATCAGCTGGCCGAATATAGCGAGGTAAGATCGCAAGGGTTTGTCAGCATGACAACTGCACAGCATTCTTTGTAATACAATATTCAATTGTGTTCTCAGGTCATTAAACAGACAGAGGATTTTGAGAGCAGTCTGAAAGAAATGGGGTACCTTGCAGGGGACTCAACTGACCTCCTGAAATATGCCAGGAATGTCAATTGCCACTTTGCAAGCAAAAAATGCCAAGATGTCATTGTGGCTGCACGAAAACTAATGACTTCTGAGATGCACAACACAGTGAAAGTAAGACCTCTGTAAATTCTCTCATTTTAATTAAGCTATAAAAGCTTTTTGTTGACGGTCTTTTGTGTGCTCTTTGTGGTCCAGATCACTCCAGAGTATAAGCTCTCGATCACTAAACTACCGATTCCCAGTGGAGGAGAGAAAGAGAGGAAGGAGTCGGGTAAGAAAAGTGCCCATTACGATCAGCACAGCCTGGAAAACGAGAAGCAGTTGAGTCCCAGTACTCTCTGCCTGCCTGTGTGTCGCATTAGTGAGTCAGTGCAGCAGCTAATGGACTTGGCCATACAAACTCTGTCTGAGGCGGTGGGCAGCTCCCCCCAGTGGTATGTAGCAGGCAGCCACTACAATAGGCACAGATATGTTTTTGGGTCCATGTGAAAGCTGTAATTACGGAGCTACATAAATTTGGTCTTTTTCTTTCAGTGCAGTCCAGCTTTTCTACACAGTTCGAAACATATTTCACCTGTTCTATGATGTTGTGCCTACATATCACAAGTAAGTTGATGTATTTTTAAAGCATTATTCTTGGTATGCTGGGTTTTGTTTTTAATGTGATGCTGTTTTTATAACTTAGGGACAACTTCTTGAAGTTACCTCACTTGGCTGCCATCCAACACAATAACTGCATGTTCATCGCTCACCAACTTTTAACCTTGGGTTTCCAGTTTAAACCTCACCTTCCTTTGAAAGATGGAGTGTCTTATTTTGTAGACTTGGTCCCAGGTTTCAGAAGACTAGGTAAGGGCACGCTTACATGTTTTATGATACTTTTTAGATGTTTGGGGTACGTAAGATAAAAAAAATAAAAAAAATTTAAATGAATACTTTAATTCAGCAAGTATACATTACAATTGATCAAAAGTGGCAAAAAAAAGATGATACAAAAGATTTCTATTTCAAATAAATGCTGTTATTTTAAACTTTCTATTCATCAAAGAATTGAAAAAAATTTTGTTTACACAAATATGAAGCTGAACCGTTTTCAACATTGATGGTAATACTAAGATATTTTTCTTGAGCACCAAATTATCATAATACAATGATTTCTGAAGGATCATGTGACACTTAAGACTTGAGTAATGGCTGCTGTTTTTTTTTTTTTTTACACAATGTTGCTGTTTATTATGAATGATTTACCTGTGCACATTTATTTATTTAAATTGATGTGCACCTGTAATCTAGTCCCGCCCTACTATTTTATTTTTCTCATTCCAGAAACCTTTTCAATTGGATAAAAGGGTGTGTGTCCACCAAAGTGTTTTTCCCAGCGCCTAGCGTATTATTCCTGTTGTTTTTAATGGGAGCGCCGCGTTTTTAAAACGCCACGAGCGTAACGAGGCGCTGATTGTCTATTTCACGCTGCAGTGTTGTGTGCTCTGTGTTTTTTACTGATCGGCAAGAGTTGAAGAATGTTCAACTTTAGGTAAAACGCTGCACTCATCACTGTCAATTTTTACCCAGCCGTCCAATCACAGTGGCGAGAGGGGCGGGACAAATACCACACTGACCAACCTTCATATTCTGCTTGAACAACGTCAACAGATGACAACAAGAAGCATAACATCATAACAAAATCATTTAAAACTAGAGTCAGAGCAAATACTTTACATTGTATTGACATTTTTATAGAAACAATCTGTGAAATGAGATACTAGTAATACTTCCGTGGATATTCCATATCATAGCCAGCAAAGCGTCTGTTAAAAAAAAATGCTGCGCTGCCAAAAAACGCTCTCAAGCGGCCACACTAGGTATTTTCAGCAGAATGCCTTGTGTTTTCAGCTGGCTAAATCACAGTAGGGAAGAAAAGATGATCGCAATTTCCATTTCATGTCGACTTTAAATGGTAGTGTACATAAGATGAGATGACTTTTTTTTTTTTTCTCTCTGTTTTTAAACAAGGTGCTCGGTGCTTTGTGGCACAAATGAACGTTCAAAAAGCTGAGATGTTGGAGAGACTGTCCACTGCACGTAACTTCTCCAATTTGGATGATGAAGACAATTACTCTGCAGCCAGCAAGGCTATCAGACAAGTATGATCAAACTACACGAATTCTTTTCTGAATAGGCTTTTGTGACTTAAAGGAGCCGTATGTAAGATTGTGGCCAAAACTGGTACTGCAATCACTTTCAAATTACTGACTCGAGGTTGCCAGATAGGCTGCAGGATCCGATTCCGACATGTTTGTAGCTGCAGCTGTGATAACTAGAGCAGAGCTGGCAACCCGAATGCCGCAACACTACTGACTTTGTGATTGGTAGATAGGTGGAGGGTGGAGCATCAGACAACACAACATGACAACATCAACATCAGTTGAGGGCTGCAACTTCACTTTTTAAATGACAATATCCTGGCCGGACTACTGTTGTCAGTGATATAAGTATTTGAAATTAACATGATTTCTTAATGTCTAGTGACATATCAGGGAAAATGTATGATTAATTGAAATACATTTCTTACATACAGCTCCTTTAAATTTAGGTAGCAGTATATTAGCATATTTGTGCCTAGTGTACTTGTCACTGGTGTTTTATTGCTGTTGTGAATTTTAGGTAATTCATCAGCTGAGGAGGTTGGGAAAAGTTTGGCAAGATGTCTTGCCAGTAAACATATACTGCAAAGCCATTGGTACTCTCCTCAATACTGCAATATCAGAGCTGATTAATAAGATTATGATGCTGGAGGTAAGGCAATACATAGTGCTGTTGTTTTATGTAACACCACCAAACTATTTGAGGTGTAAACCAAGGGCTGTCATTCCAGGACATATCTAACGTGGACGGTGAGCGACTACGAACACTGTGCCAAACCATTATAGAGGAAGGGCCGCTGGTCTTCAATCCATTGCCAGATGAAAACAAGAACAAAAAATACCAAGAGGAGGTTCCAGTCTATGTAAAGAAATGGATGACCTTAAAAGAGATCTCCATGGTGCTAAATGCTAATCTACAGGAGATAGTGGACAGGTCATACACTTACGTAATCTTCTAAATTTGATTAATTTTTAGGAGTCTGTCTGTAACTCTGGTAACAGTTTGTTTGTCATTGGATGATGTATTTCACTTATATAATTAACAGAGCTCACATTTATAAAATTAAAAAAATAAAAACTTTTTTTTTTTAGGTGGGCGGAGGGCAAAGGACCTCTGGCAGTGGAGTTCTCATGTAATGAGATGAAGAGCCTCATTCGTGCCCTGTTCAAGAACACAGAGAGGCGAGCAGCGGCCCTCGCTAAAATTGTCAAATAGACATCCAAAAGACCAATGCACTTCCAACGCAACATAACGCTACATGGAGCTTTTCCTTACATATAATGTGTTCTCTATTTTTCTATTATACTGAAAAATGCTTTACAATAAATGCTGTTCTAAGCACTTCCCTGTTATCCTACCTTATGTTATCAGTATATGAATACCTCAATAAACTCCAGTAGTGGCACATGATCTTGTTTTAGGCTGTCTACAGTTTTTCAGTTTACAATTCACCCCCCAAAAAATTGTCCCGTTGTTTCAAACCTGCATGACTAAAAATCTGAAACAAATTAAATTGTTAGGCAGAATGGTATCAACTGACAGCCTCAGTTAACATTCATTTTCATTGTATTGTTTTTCCATGTAATAAAAGAGGATTGTGACTGAGGCTTTCATTCTGTCTCACATTTCCCTTTGTGTTCAACGGAAGATGAAAAGTCATGGGCTTGGAACGCCATGAGGGACAGTACATTTTATTTATTAGTAAATCAAACTTCTGAGTTTCAATACATGATTTGTGGAAGAATGCAAAGTGGTTCAGACCATAGATATAATAAATACATAGACGCCCTATTGGCCGCTGGAGCGAATGTCAACGGTGCCGCCATATTGCGGAAGGCAACTTTCCCATATCTCATACCGGTAATTGAGAAAAATGCCTGTTTGTTTCGTGTGTTGCTTGGTGCTGTACAAATCGCCACACAATTGAAAACAGGTCTCAGGGAATTACCTTTAACAAGAAAGACTGAACATTTGTTTCTGGTTGTATTTGGTCATGATATAATTAGTAATAGAGGAGTTCAGTAATAGAGGAGTTCAGAGGAGAAAGGCCGCGAAATGTAAAAAATACTACTGTTATTGTGTCACGAATTTTAGTTTTAATAGTTTTTCAGTCGACAGTGTAGTTATTTAAATATCAAATCTGTGGTTTATTTATAAAGATAGCCCCTATTTAAAAAATGTATCTGGGGTGCGTTTCCCGAAAGCATCGTTAGCCAACTATGGTCGCAAGTTCCGTCGAACGAATTGGTAACGTTACCAATAGAGTTCAATGGAAATTGCGACCATAGTTGGCTAACGATGCTTTCGGGAAACGCACCCCTGATCAAGAGATCACCGGGCGCTTTTCAGCGCTCATGAACTCCTGGGGACAGCCTTACCTCGGCTAGTCCTGACGTTTGCCGCTGCTCTGATGTCTCTAGTCTAGTGGTTAAACATCAGATAATTATCTTGTGTATATCTAACGGACGATCTTTGGTCTCATTAATCTATAATTTGTTAGTGGCTATAATTTGTTCCCTAAACTATTTACTATAAGGCTACTTCTCACTTTACTATTTGCATTGAACTAGTCGTACCATATGTATTACGATTAAGGATCCATCAGTTATCTTTGTTATTGCTAAAATCGGGTCAATCACAGAAAATGCTTTTATTTCATTTAATGTGAAAATTAAATTATATCTCAGTATGGGGGTCTTCACAATTCTTATCCAAGAATAAAAAGCCTGAGTTTGGACAATTCTTTATTAAAATAATATTTTATAAGTCTAACGTTAACTATCGAGATTTTAAATAAATAGAGATGGGAACTTTTTGTACACCACATACAAACCACTGAAATCGGTTGATAAATGTAAAATAAATGAAAATAATAATGTATCCAGAAAAACCCCAGCTCACCCGTTTATTGCATTTGATTACAGTGTCTTGCCCTCAGCAAAGTGGCGGACGCAGACGTATATCGCAGCAACTATTAAAACTACATGTCGTGTCTATGTATTTATTATCTATGGTCCAGACAACTTCGGGATGAATAGAAAGTGCTTGACGGCACCTTTACGGCAGCGCTAGACAGTTTACGACACCGGCTTTGACAGCTTGAAGGTTGCCATGTTTTACAATCTCAATCCACCATTTAAAAGAGTAATTAATTGTAAAAAGTTTTTCACAGAAACGTTTCTGGTTTCGCTAGTTAACCTATTTAAAAACACAAAATTAGGATTTTAGGAAAAGAGAGGATATATTTCAATATATTGTATATAATTCAATTTCAAATCTGGCAACCCTTGTGCGTCACCCGGAGGACGAAGCGAAGGAGTGTCGTAAAGTGAGATGTTTTGAGTGGGGAGGTCATTGGAAAGTGAGGCTGTTCTGTACGTTTTGGGGAGAACAGACTGCTGCTGCTACCACAGGTGTCAGATATTCTGATACCAGAGTAGCCTTACTTAAATACAGCGAAGTGTTACGGGGTCATCACGTTTAAAATGTTGCGTTTAGCGCTGCGAGTGCGCCCATCTGCCAGGCTTACCCGGCCCAGTGTCCTCTCGGGCCCTGCTTCTGCTGCTGCCAGTCCTCGACCCGGACCGGTGTCATGCCATCAACTCAAAGGATACCACTCCAACGGCCCGGTCCGGATCCGGAGCTTGTGTCATGGTCGGCGTGTGTACAACAGCATCCTCAGTAACAGATCATGGGTCTTGCGAAGCCAAACGGCTAGTTTCAGTCAAAGCATGCGAGTGTACAGTCTACCGCCCCATCAGAAGGTAAGCTAAGCTAACTAATGTTATTATGTGCTTCCAACCACGTTTGACTTGGAACACAAAAATAGATGTTAGGGACTCAGTCAACGTTCAACGTTCACTATCATTGCGTCTGTATCTACATAATGAACGTGAACTGTGATTGACGTTGTCACTATGCCATCTGTCATCTCTTTTTATGATCCACAGAAGTAAGAATCTCATGCGGTTTCGGAACAACAACATTAGGGAGAGTAAAAGTTGACAAAAATATATGCGTATTTGGATGAACTGTCTCTTTAAGAACTGCTATATTGCAACCTGCGTTTTTGCTGCTGGTGTCACCTTCAAGATGCTCAGTCTCTAGTCAATCATGAATGTGGATACATTCCAGCAGTACTGCCACAGGTCCATCCATGTTTTCATATATCTATACGAAACATACTGTCACACGAGACAGCATAACATTTTCTCACACTGCTTAACGTAATCTAAATATTTAGCCACATGAGAAAGTCTAGCATATTTCTTTAGTGCTTGAATATACATTTTCCAGTTATACTTGTTTTAAACGTATTTATTAGTCCAATCTCTATAACATAATAAGTGAAAAATAGCAGGCAGAAGTCTTGGAAATTCAATAGTCAGAAGGTGTGGGAATTCTGAGTAGCTATAAAAATCTAAAAGCTACAAAACCATTTAACTACCATTTCAATGCAGGTCATATATTATGCTGTGAAGATTTGATAGTAATTTATGGCAAATGCTTACAGCTTCCTGTTTAACCTAATTCATTTTATTACAGGTGGAACTGCCTGCTTTGTCCCCCACTATGCAGATGGGCACTATTGCACGCTGGGAAAAGAAGGAAGGTGACAAAATTAACGAGGGAGATCTGATTGCTGAGGTGAGGCATATTTAGAGTTTAACCACCAAGAAGCCACTTGATTACTTAATGTTGTTGTAAATAAAAATAGTAAACTAAATAATTCCTTGGGACAGCTTAGATTAGAATGTCTGTCTGTCAACCAATCCGAATAAAGCTTTCAACAGTCCCATGGTATAATTCTTATCTAATTATTCTTTTTTTATTTGGTCAGGTTGAAACCGACAAGGCTACAGTAGGATTTGAACTACTGGAGGAGTGCTACCTTGCCAAGATTTTGGTTTCTGAGGGTACAAGAGATGTGCCCATTGGAGCTGTCATTTGTATTACCGTTGACAAGTAAGTACAGTTTTAATCTGCAGTGCCAAGATACAGAGCATCATAAGATCTGATGTTTGTTGTTTTACATAATGCATATTAGATATTACGTATTAAACTTCATGTCATTAAACATAAAATGTTAGGAAATAGATGAAATTTCGTAGTTCTGTTGCAGCACAGATAAATGGCGCATCTGCATCATAAGAAGGGTATATGTGATGTACCTAAATTATAATGTGTCTTAATCTAGGCTTTTAATAAAAGCATACATTTGCATGTTTGATACGTGTTGACAATTCAATGTGTGCTTAGATATAGAAGGTACGGTATGTGTAATATTGTATGTGTACTTGTTTTTCCCACTTAATTTACATCATCTGTCTTTTGACCTTTAGTCCTGACCTCATCCCTGCATTTAAGGACTTTACAGTGGATAAAATGTCTAGCTCCGCCCCTGCAGCTGCCCCTCCCCCTCCAGCAGCGCCCGCTGCTGCTCCTGCAGCGCCACAAGTTCCTGGAAGCTCCTACCCACCTCATATGAAGGTAGGATGAGATGTTGACCAAATATTAAAGTGACTACAAACAAATTCAGAAGTGAAAGCATTTGGTATATTGGCCTCATTATGGCGTCATTAACTTACTGTCTCGCTTTCTTTAGGTTCTTCTCCCAGCTCTCTCTCCCACCATGACTATGGGCACAGTGCAGCGCTGGGAGAAGAAGGTGGGTGAGAAGCTGAGTGAGGGAGACCTGCTGGCTGAAATTGAGACTGATAAGGCAACAATCGGTAAATTGTCAGCTATTTTGACTTTAATTATAATAATTCAACAGTAATAGTTATCCCTGTCCATATAAACACCTTAAATATATGGATTACATAATTTCTAATGAGGTGAACAAGTGGTCAATGCCCAAAACCCTTTGGTTCCACTCAGTGGTGCTTAGATAACGTAGCCTGTTTACACCTGAACTCTTGCGTTTTTACTGATTTGTTAAAACTGTTCCATTTACACTTGTGTCTCTGCAAAATATAAATCCAATCGTCACTTCTCACACTATATGCAAATTTAACAGAGTTCATATCTTCATATCAACGGGAAAGATTTTTGGCTACATTAGCTTTATCTGCAGTGATGTGTGTTGCAGTAGCGCTGTCATATTTGGCTGTAACATGTCATATAGCCTATAACACACTCTCAACACTTTTGTTTTTAAACATTTTGAGAGAAGTGTAATTTATGAGGTTTCAACAACCAGATACATTTACACTTGTCCAGTTTTGTCTGGAATGCGTCTCAGACCACGTCCTGAATTGGTTTGAGTGATCGTATTTAAATCCATCTCGAAAGCTTATTGGAGGGCATTTACAACTGGTGTTTTCTCGATTGGATAGCTATCCATTTAGAGAAAATGCATGAAGTGACCTGGTGTAAACAGGCCCATAGATAGATAGATACATGTGTGTTTGTGTAAATATACATACATAAGCAGCAGAGATTTTTTTCAATATTGATTACAATAAGAAATGTTTCTTAAACACCAAATCAGCATATTAGAATGGTTTCTGAAGGATCATGTAACACTGAAGACTGGAGTAATGATGCTGAAATTCAGCTTTGCTTTTACAAGAATAAATTACATTTCAAAATATTTTAAATAGAATGCAGATATATTAAAGTGTGATTGAATATATGCACACACAAATGTATATGCATAAACAAGAAGTTTGCTTTTTGTGTATGATGTGATATTATTATCTGCATTAACACTGTGTAGTAATTCCTTCCTGTGGTTTTCAGGTTTTGAGGTACAAGAGGAGGGCTACATGGCCAAAATAATGATTGCTGAGGGCACCAGAGACGTTCCTCTCGGCACTCCTCTCTGCATCATTGTGGAAAAGGAATCCGACATTAGCGCATTTGCAGACTATGTAGAGACCGGTGTTGCTTCAAGCCCACCTCCTGCTCCCGCACCGGTAAAGAGCTCTGTCATTTTAAGATCTGTTGTTTATTTGTGTCTGCTGTTTAAAGTGATTATGATTAATTATGCACACTTAACCTGATTTTTTTAGTGATCAGCAATCATTTATTAACAGCAATCATTTATTAACCACGTCATGATGTGATGTAGTATACTTTTTGTATGGCCACCTAAAGGCCATCGTAATGAAAATCAAGGTCTTGTTTTGACTGCCATCGTAATATCAAGTTTCATGCCATGACTGAAAGTGAAAGGTCACTTTGCAATATTTGTACTGTTTTGCAATACTGCAATCACGCCATGCCAATTTTGTAGGTGTGGCCATCAAGAATAGACTACAACATGATATGTTCTGGCAAGATATTAAGATAGTTTTTGTTAAAGAATTGTTTATGCATGTTCACACATTGGCACATGCACCAACCGCTAAACCAGGGCTGTTTTTCTCAAAAGCATCGTGAGCTAAGTTGATCGTAGAGACCATTGGTGGCACTGGTTCTACAATGAACTTAGGCTTAAGATGCTTTTGGGAAATGCAGCCCAGAACATTTTTAGAAGCATAACAATTTAAGAAGTTAATGATTTCAATCTATAACCTAACTATAAAGAAATAATTGTAATATGTGTCTTGCATATATTTTTCAGGTGGCCACCCCACCTCCAGCAGCAGCTCCCACCCCAGCACCTGCCACTGCTCCAGCCGCCCCTGCTGCTTCTAGGAAGGGTAGGGTGTTTGCCAGCCCTCTAGCCAAGAAACTGGCTGCCGAGAAGGGAATCGACATTGCCCAAGTCACAGGTAGGAGTGCTTTGACTTTGATGCTGTCTGTTAGCTCATTTCATTTGCATGGGAGATTTCACTCAAAGTGAACTGGGAATATGCTATTGCTTTGTCAATAGGAACTGGACCAGATGGCAGAGTCACCAGGAAAGATATCGACAGCTTCGTTCCACCTAAGCTCACCCCTGTAAGTCATTCAATTTCTTTTAAGTAAGCCCAGATAGAATATGTGCCATAATGCTGCACAAATTCCCGCCACTCCGAAGTTCTTAAAAGTTCTTTCACCAGAGTTAACATTGACTAAATCTATTAAAAAACTTTTTTGCTCCAAACGAAAATTAGAATAGTTGCTATAACTGGAAATAAATAACTCAAATTAAACCTAAATAACACTGTTTCATACCAGCAGGCCCCAGCCGCTGCACCTTCCCCTGCTGCACCCACACCCAGCCCTCCAGCCGCCCCTGCTTTTGCTGCTGTACCTACAGGAACCTTCACCGACACCCCCATCAGCAACATCCGCAAAGTGAGTCCACTGACCTTGGAAGACACTTTATATTCTCTAGGAATACATGAAGTCTTTTATGTTACCCATAATACTCTTGTTTCCCTGCCTGTCTCTTTACTGCTGTGCTCTCTAGGTGATCGCCCAGAGGTTGATGCAGTCAAAACAGACTATTCCTCACTATTATTTGTCTATTGATGTCAACATGGACCAAGTTCTTGAGCTCAGGAAAGAGCTCAATGCTGTGAGTGAACTCATTTTCCGTGGCTGCAACATGATGATAAGCTCCACATTACAGTAGTCCTGATTTAAATGGTACTTTTGCCTCATGATCAGGAGGTGAAAGCTGATAACATCAAACTCTCGGTCAATGACTTCATCATCAAGGCCTCAGCTCTAGCCTGTTTAAAGGTCCCAGAGGCCAACTCCTCCTGGATGGACACAGTTATCAGACAGTGAGTGGACTCCCACAGTGCACTTCTGATCTTAACCATTTGAGGGCAGCAGTGTTTTCTCACATATCAGTCAATGTAAAGTAACTGATGTGATGTTTAAATGAAAGTGAATCTGAATTAATCAAGCACTTTTTCTCTCCGGACAGAAATCACGTGGTGGATGTTAGTGTCGCAGTCAGTACACCTGTGGGTCTAATCACTCCCATTGTATTTAATGCTCATATTAAGGGCCTTGCGACTATCAGCAAAGACGTTGGCTTATTAGCTGCTAAAGCACGAGATGGTAAACTACAGCCGCATGAATTCCAGGTGAGTACTTTAGATGCTTCATGTGGATATCAAAAATGTATATATGGTAACATTTTACAAAAGGTTTCATTTGTTAACATTAGGTAATGTATTCACTAACATGAACTAAGCATGAGCAATACATTTGTTCATGCTAGTTAATACAAATCCAGCTGTTCATGTTTGTTCACAGTACACTAACTAATGTTAACATATACAACCTTTGATTTTAATAATGTATTCGTAAATGTTGAAATTAACAAAGCAATAAATACATGCTGTAGAAGTGCAGTTCATTATTAGTTCATGTTAACTAGTTTTTAAAAGAAGTATTTTATGCTCACCAAGGCTGTTTTTATATGATAAAATACACAGTAAAACCGAAATATTATGAAATATTACAAATTAAATTCTAATTTATTCCAGTGATTACTTCAGTTTTCAGTCTCACATGATCCTTCCGAAACTGTTCTAATTGCTGATTTGGTGCTCAAGAAAAATGTCTTATCAATATTGAAAAGTTGAGCTGCTTAATATTTTTGTGGAAACCATTAAACGTTGTTTTCAGGATTCAGGATTTTTTGGACATTAAAAAAAATACAATGTAAATGTTTTCACTGTTACTTTTGAACAATTTAATGCATTTTTGCTGATTAAAAGTGTTAGTTTTTTTTTATCTAACTGACCCTCTAAATTGATTTATTTATTTATTATTAGTAGTATTATTTATATATATATATATATATATATACACCCTGTGTATATGTACATATTTGTATACTGTGTGTGTATATGTATATGTATATGTATATGCATACAAATAAAATAATATAAAAGTGTATTGTGTATATAAAAAAATGCATTACATAATCACTCTTGGTTTTCTAGGGGGGCACCTTCACGATTTCAAATCTGGGCATGTATGGCATCAAGAATTTTTCAGCAATCATTAACCCTCCTCAAGCCTGCATTCTGGCTGTGGGTGGCTCAGAACAGAGACTGCTGCCTGCAGACAACGAAAAAGGGTGAGCAAGGACATCAATTAGCCATCACCACATCCTCACAAATATAGATGAAGCTCTTAAAATAGTTCCTGCATTTTCTGTCTCTTTCAGGTTTGACGTGGCTAGCATGATGTCGGTGACTCTGAGCTGTGATCACCGGGTGGTAGATGGTGCTGTTGGTGCACAGTGGCTGGCTGAGTTCCGCAAGTTCCTGGAGAAACCGTTCACCATGCTCCTGTGAGCAAGCCGTTTAAGAATAGTGGACTTTTAAGATTTGGAGAGGTCTCTTTCATTGGTTATATGCTCTCCCTGGGAAATACAACAGGTTGTTCTCTCTCCTCTTTATTATTTTCTTTCTCACTCACATACTCCCTTTCATATACTGTGCATCACATTGCTTCCTAAAGCCTGAAGTAACCTCTCAACCCAAGTCATTGTTAAGGTCATTTTCTGGAGTTTCAGAAGATATTGCTGGACAAGGGTTTCCATTTTCCTTCAGGATGTTGTTACAAACACCGTAAGTCTGTTTGCCACTAGATCAAAGAATAATGTCTGTGTCCATGGCCAAGTCTCATGGTCTGTACCTGACACATTCATTGGCACAATATGAGTTTTCTTTCTACACAAGAAAGAATGTGATGAAATCTGGAGATGTGTGTGCCAAATATTATCTGGCTCAATTTAAGATTTATGATAAATTATTCAGTGCAAATGTTTATTTTCTGTATTATTGCATAGTAGAAATGCATTTGTTCTGTCACTCCCTAAGCTAAATGTCTAATGTATACATGATGGGTTCTTTGCTGAGACTGTGATGGTCTTGGTATGGGTTCAGGGTTTTGATATAGGACATTTTATTTATTACATCTCTCACTCCAGACAACGCACGTTAGTGCCTTTGTTCCCGTTTAAAGCACCTGGGGTTTTCTTTTTAAACAGCAATATTTTCAAGTCATTAATGAATAACGCACAATTCATGGGGTGAACTGCTGAAGAATGGTTCCTAAATGGAATAAAACATGACTGGATATACATAAAACGGTTCATTGCTATGAAAAAGCTGTTTTGGCATTCATTCTGTGCCATTTGGTCAACAGCGAGTCAAATGGCTTTTTTTTTTCATAAGGGACAAAAAATATGACCAATATTATATCAATATTTAATTTGACAAAAAAAAATGAGAGAGAATAAACAAAATAGAAACTCAAATGTGATATACTGTCAATTTTTCTTTACATTTCTATTAGGAATAATCACTTAATTTAATAGAAAGAATGCAATATTCCATAAATTCTCACGGACTTGTCTTATGTTCTGATGGTGACCACTATTGTTTTCCTAACTGAAATGAAGTTATGTTTAATGATAGATGGATGAATGGATAAATGGTTAATATTAGATGTAATATTGATAATTATATATAAAATATTGTGATATAATTGTTTAAAAAATGTGCATTGTCTGTTGTAATGTAAAACAAAAGGGTGTGTCATGGTCTCATGACATATTTGTGTAAAAACTAATTGGAAATATACTTTAGGCAATGACGCTTCAGTCAAATGCAACTTCCTGTTAATCTATTTTCATTTTTTATTGTGCCTTTGAACAAAACACCATTCATTTTAGGCATGCAATTCAGAGTAAGTACAAACATTTGAAAGTGTTTCAGATGCATTTTAGAATTTGTATATTTTAATACAAGCATCTGATACTTTGTTCATGCTGAAATATAATGGTTTAAACATAATGGCCAGGTTTCACAGGCAGAGATTAAGCCAGGAGTATGGCTTAGGTTTTATTAACCTTAAAATAATAATAGTGACATTAATGGCAGTGACATATTTTAAGAAAAGTCAGTCCGAGTAGCTTTCAGCTAAATCAGCTGAAACATTCATTTTAGTCTGAGACTAAGTTTATTTGTCTGTAAAACTGGATAAATATATATTTAAAGAAAGAAATAAAGAAAGATATGTTTAGGTCATTACTGTTTACTATGCGCAAGAACCGGACGTGACGCAACAGTGACGGACGTTGCGTCGATCAATTTTCCCGCGTTTTGGGTAGTTGAGGAAATAGTGGAGAGTTGCGGACACAAACAAGTATTCTCAGGCACCGACATCCAACCACTAACCACAACAACATCAATACAAACACAACCCCAACCCCGCCGTTCGTGGTCGCTCGCCGTGCTGTGAGTGAACGCGTTCTCCATCACGAGACTATCGACATGCCGCCGAAGAAGCGCAGCAGCGGGACCCCGCAGAAGAAAGAGTTCAAAGGGAACACGAAGAGCGAATCTCCGGACAGTACCGAGAACGCAGTGCTGAGCCCTGAACGGTGAGGACACATCGCGCGACTGTCTCTAAAATACAGACCGTCTTTAGCTGTAGATTATGGTGACAGAGGAAGCCAGCAACCAATAGTATTTGATAAAGATGCCTGAATGAATAAAAGTAAAAGTAGTCAACCATCTTCAGTAAACTAGACTCTTATGAGAATGTAACCTCTTTGTACTACAGTAACTCTAAGTAACATTGTTATAAATGACAGTTTTTTTTAAATGTTAATGCGGATATTTTTGGTTAAAAATGTTTTTATAGTTTAGTTACTTTGTTATACCATGGTAATTACGACGCAACCAATATCGCCTACTATGGTAGTATTATTACAAATTTGTAATCAGTGTATGTGCCTTAATTTGCCCATTGGGGATACACAATATCTGATTTCATTTTTTAAATAAATTTCAAGTAATTATTGTGTAAATGAAATGTTCCATTCATTCAAGCAGTTGTGTAAATGTCATATTGGTATACTATACAATAGACTATTATCACTACATCTGGTGAACATCCCTGGCTAGTAACACTTTTTTTGCTGAATACTAGGGCTCATATGGTGGCTAAACAGCTGACAACTTGGTGTTAGTTATGTCTTTACGCAATGTTGTTTGTTTGACCAGCAGCCCCTGTATAGACCACCCCACAATAGTGTCAAAATCTCCTTGCAATGTGTTTACTCATGTCTATCAACTGTGTTGTTTTACCAGACACAAGGACAAGGAGTCTGAATTCGTGTCTCTCAGTGAGGAGCTCCATGCCACAAATCTCGTCTGTGATCATGCGTGGAGAATTTGGGAGAGGGAGATCAGGCCGATGGATAAGACAAATGTAAGTTTTCCTCTGATATCTCCACTACCACTCTAGTTTATTGGTTTTTAAATGTACAATACACAAACATGTCTGTGTCTTCCATGCTAGATGGCGTATTCGAACAGACAGCAGTGGGGAGCTTGTCTGTTCATTGCTGGCATGGAGCTTGAAGGCATCAGCCTCACCTTCACACAATTCCTAAAAGTGGTTGGACTGAGGTATGTATGGCAAATGAACATGTCATTGAGCAGTCCTGATTCTCCCCCTGTAGGATCAATAAGTTGGGCTGTCGAAGTGTGGTTTTGCCTTTGAAGTGTTAATAATTTATGTTCTACACTTTAATATGCAGGGGTGGAATTTTTTCGTATTTATACAGATTTCTGTTTTCCGACCTTAAAAGTATGATCCACATGAATTGGGTTAATCTGAGGGAAACTTTTTTTGGTTGTACAATGATTGAAATCACCAAATGGCCATAAACGATTACTAATAAATAAACTGCAAACTGTTACGTTTTCTAATACATTTATTTCATGCATGGATTGGTTCTAACAACACTGCGCACGCTCGCAGCGCCATTTGCGGGACACCCATAGCATGTTAGCCAGGGTTCAAAGTGCATTCATCAATGAATCGATGTTACTCGCCTCCTGCCCGGTGACTCTTCTTTTATGAATTTTGACAATGCATGGTTGTGAGAATGTGATATGGCTTAGTGCGATCATCTAATCACAACAGTTGTGATGTAATTATAAAAATACATAGTCTGACTACGCTACACTATGCTGCATGATTCAGAGTAAAGCCTGCGTTTTTTTTAGCTCAATGTTTAACATTTGAAAGCAAAAAAATTAAGGCAAGTAGGCAAACATAAATGTTAGTATTGTAATAGTACTGTTGTTCTGTAAAATAAAATAATAATGGTAATAATAACATGATAATATAGCCATTATTTATTATAACATTGTATTATAATGTATTATATTCATATATTTATTATTAAATTCTAATTATTATTAAAAAATTTACAGTACAATATTATTATTTTTTAAAATAAGCGCTTTATGGTTGATAGGGGGACGAGGTGGCTGTTGTGGGTCAGGTATTCCTTCTTTATTGTCTTAAGCTGATCACATGAATGTGCCGTTCCTTTGCAGTGTGAAGCAGTTCATCAGCCTTATGAGGAAGATGGATGTAAATGTGGACACAATAAGCCCTAAAGTGAACACCGCTGTGACACGACTGGAGAAGAAATATGATGTGACCTTTGCCCTCTACCAAAGATTTGTGAAGTAAGTGTTGTACAGTGTTGTTTTGAATTTGCAGTAGTGATGTATGATGAACATATGATTAATTTTGTAATGCATTGATATTTTGTTGATTAATCAGCATTGTGATCAAACTGAGGGTCCAAGATCTACTGAGGTTAACTTGGGGTAAAAGGTATTTTATGCTCACCAAGGCTGTAAAATATAGTAAAATATCACATTATGAAAGATTAGAACAATTTATAGTAGCTGTTTTCAATTTTAATAAATCTTAAAATGTTTTCCTGTGATGGCAAAGCTGAATTTTCAGCATCATTATAATTATTAGTTTAGCAATGTTGAAAACCATTGTGCTGCTTAATATAAAACCATTATACATTTTTCAGGGTTCTTTGATGCATAGAAAGTTTAAAAGAACAAGTGAAATATATATATTTTTTGTAACAAAGTAGAAGTCTTTACTGTTACTTTTGGTCAGTTTAATGTGTCTTTGCTGAAGACAAGTATTCATTTTCATTACACTTTATTTTGATGGTGAACTTTAGACATTCTTCTAACTACAAGTAACTTTGCAACTAAATGTGTGAACTAACTCTCATTCGAGTATTAGTAGACTGTTTTGTTAGGTTAAAGGGTTTTGGGTTAGTAGAATAAGTTGTTGTAGTTGCAAAGTTACTTGTAGTTAGTAGAATGTGGACCGTCGAAATAAAGTGATCCCTGATTTTCTTTTAAAAAATTGTTCAAACATTTCAATACAGTGCTTTGTGTCTGAGATCCAGATCTTAGCGGTAAACAGGAACTATCCCTGAATGTTTACAGAACGAAAGAAGATGTTTTACACTGAACAGCTCGGGTGATGTTTGGGCATGTCTCTCTCAGGGTGTGCTCGCCCTTCCCTCAACATCTCACTTTATTTAGATGGTGCTTGCAATTAATGTGTGACTCATCTCACGTCACTCCTGAGATGAAACCTGTTGTGCATTACTCCATTAAAGCGTTTTTCTGTTTTGTCTTCAGTAATTGCTCGAGCTTTTATGTTGCATGATCTGCATTAAGACTTGATTCATTATTTTGTCTATTTGAATGGCAAAAACCTTTGAACCATTCGTACATGTCATTTCTAAACCTGAAGGTGGCAGCAGCCGTCTGGATGTGGGAAAGATATGTTCTCTGAATTATTTGCCTTTTTTCAGGGCCAGCTGGCCTCAGTTCAGGCTGTTTTTTTGCAGTTACTGAAAAGCTCACAGGTGGTGAACAGAAAGTCTAGATATGGTCTTATAAGTCTGTGATTAAGCTGCAGGAGTGCCGCGTGCCACCAGACACTGTGGTTATTTGTGCAGTTTCCTCACTGCATCATAAAGTCTTCACATTTGTGTCTATAACAGTCGATAAACTGGTTGACGTTATATTTGGGTTTGGTTTTTGGTTGTGTGTATATTTAATGTGCAGTAAGTGCTAATGATGCACCAAAATGAAAATTCATGGTCAAAACCAGGAAAATGTAGGTACACAGAGCTGAAAAAAATATTATTAAATTAGGAATAACATTAGTTTAAACGCATTTTAAAATTAGTATTATTAATGTTGTTTTTTTTTACTTTATTTTATTTTACTTTATTTACTGTTATTTTATTTAAGTGCTTTCATTTGTTCTGCCTTCAGTTCACTTCATTGGATGTTAAAAATAAACATGTTTGGTCTTTTTTTTTATTCTCTGTTTAAAGTGGATTAAAAAATTTATTAATAATATTTGATATTATTTTTAGTAATAATCTTTTTGGTGCACATTTAGTGCTTTGTCTAATTCCCTTTTGAGATGTTTTTTTGTCTGAAAATGTATAATTATGCTCAGACTAACAAAGTACATCTTAAATTTTCTTCCAGGACTTTTGAAAAAATCTTCGCAGAGCCTGACAAAGAAAAGTGAGTAGAAATCCTGTTTCAGTCTGAGCTGTTTGCCCAGCTATAGTCCCAAAATAATATTTATCGTTGTTTCATTAAACATCAGTGATCTTACTGTCCCATGCCTGTTTCCTTCAAGGAGAAAAGAGCTTTGGAAAAGCATTTGGACCTTGTTCCTCTTGGCCAAGGGTGAGTCATAAAGGAAAAATTGCACAGAAAAATGTTTGTCACATCTGGTGTTTTTTCGTCCATGTAAAAAAAGAGCCTTGTTTATAGTGAGTGAAGTTTTCCCCTCGCATATATCTTCTCTATGGATTAAATGAGCCATGACTCATGGACAGTGTATCCACATGCCAACATTGTCACTTGTTTTTGTGTCATGTTCCCTGTAAAGGAACATTTCTGCAGATGGAGGATGACCTCGTGATAGCCTTCCAGTTGCTGCTGTGTGTTCTGGAGTTCTTCACCAAGCGTTTAACTCCTTCTCTCCTTCAATCACCCTACAGTGAGTTTTCCTCGCATTCCGCTGCTCCGAGGCAGCAGGGACAAATGCTTTAAATGCCATTTTAGGTTAATAAGAGAAAATATAATGAATGACTCGCTAAAGAACTTCATGAGAAACCAGCACACAACACTTTTCCCCCACAGACTTTGGCATATACAAATAATCATTGTTCTCCATGTTTTCCTGTTTGTTGCAGCATTTAGTACAATAACAGAATCTTTTTAGTTTAGTTTTTGCAATATGAATGTGGTCAATTTAATGTGACACATCTTTGATGCTTGGAATCTTCTTGGAATTACATGGATTTTGAGGCTAACCTCCCCCGTTTTTGGCAAAATTATCTTATTCTCATATTTTAATTCCAGAGTCAGCGGTTAGTTCATCCACCTTGAGTCCTCCGACCAGGGCATCCCGACGTAATCAGAGCAAGACCAAACCCCGTCCTCTAGAGATGGACATGCAGTTGCTGGAGACACTGTGCAAGGAGGGCAATTGCAGTGTGGATGAGGTTAGTTCTCATTTAGAGACAGTCCCATCAGCCATTGCAAGCTTTCAAATACAGCTTGTTGGGGAAAGGTAGTTTTAAATGTAATGCATTACAAAAATTGCGTTACTCCCTAAAAGTAACTGATTGCGTTACTTTCTTTGGGGAAAATAATGCATTACATTACTTTTGCATTACTTTTTCTCGGCTGGGTTGGGCTTATTTATTTGAAAAAGAAACTCAGATATTTTGTCGTAAATGTAAAAAAAAAATGCATTACATAAAAAAGTTATCTTATTATGAATGTGTTACAACTAAGTTTTCAGTTTATATAAAGCTCAAAAACACAAGATTCTTTTTATTTAAAATTTTTTTTTTATAAACCTTTATTTAACTAGGAAAATCACATTGAGGTTAAAACCTCTTTTACAAGTGAGACCTAGTCAAAACAGGGTGGGATGGCAGGATTAAACAGATAACAAGCAACAATAAGAAACCAATCACAACATCATTAGATACAACAGAAAACACAACAAAACAAGTCTCCACAACAAGATGTTGTACAACACCGAGACACAACACAGGAACACAAACATCAAACAGCTTTTTAAAAGGAGCATGTTTATTTGCAATCAATAGCAACTGTTGCTGAAAAAAAGCGACAGCTTTATCTACAGTAGGAATCAGTGCAACACGATCCCAATTTAAAGGGCACCTATTATAGCATTTAAAATGTTCCTAATATTGTTTTGGGAGTCCCCAACAACAGTTTTACAAGCATGCAATGACAAAAATCACTTTTGTTGTTTTATAATATGCATTTATTTTTACCTGATTTGCTCAGTGACTCGCATATGAATCGTTCAGAGATTCATTTTTCCAAACCCCGCCTTTGCGGGATGCTAATCTGCGGTGATTGGTCAGATGACACAACCAGTCAGTTGGTTAACACGGAGCACAGTGTACAATGCTTTTATCAATTACATTGTGTTATAATAACGATTATAGTGCACCGCTTTGTAGTAAAAATTCAAAATAAGAGAAGGAATTTAAGTTGAGTTGAATTTAAGTTAACTTCACATATTTCAATACAATTAACATTGAAGACTATAGAATCTGCGCTGTGTGTACACAACACACAACATAATTGAGCATGCTACATAAAACATAAAAGCAACAATTATTAATATTAATAATTCTTACAGGTTGTGATTCGTAGGAGGAAGCTGATCCAAATAAACTTGGTACTGAACCTTCCTTCAGTATCAGCCGGCTCGCGAATCCATATTTGATAGCATTTATGTTTGTGAAGCAATCATCTTCAAAATGACTCAAACAAAGCAAGGTTCAGGCTATACTTCTGTGGTATAGTTGTATACATGAACTGTAGCCACTTAGTCTTCAAATGCTCCTCCCTGGGCAGATGAAAAAAGTTCGCTTTTGCGTCGCACTTCAGAACACAGCGTCTCATCGCCATGATGTTTTCAAGTTTTCCCTGGCGTCTACGAGCAAGTGGGTGTATCTTATTCAAATAACTTGTCAAGTTGACGTCATCTAGATAGAGAAAAAGCACAGTTCGTCGATCGATTCATATCAGCGACTCAGAGTCGACTCTTACTTTTGAGAGACAATAACTTTGTATACGGTGACCTTTCATATTTAAAACTTTGCAGGATGTTTTCGTTCACTTAGATCTATGTTACACACTACATGAAAGGTAATTTTCAAAATTCCATAATAGGTGCCCTTTAATCTTGCCAAGTCCGATAAAAAGGCCTGTTCTGAAAAGTGTTTAAAATAGCGTCTTGAAACATTGAGACCCTTAAGTTTAGGTATTTTGGTGTTTCTCACACATCCTGTTACACAATGGTCGCTCCGGTCGTTTGCGAACACACCTATTGCTGTATACTTATGAGCCCTGTTGGTGAGAATGACATCTAACAGGGTGTCACTATTAAGCTTAGATGGATTGAGTCTAGTAGGGCTGTCAATAAGTTGTACTAAGTTTAGAGAATGACAAGCCATCTTAAAATTCTCTGATTCATCACTGAGCCAATCCTAATTTAAATCACCAAATAAAATAATTTCGGACTTATTTATCTTAGACAACACTTCATTTAGAGTCGACAGTGTTCCATTAACAGCAGAGGGGGGCCTATAGCAACCAATAATAGTAAATGGAGCATTTGCAACCTTAATGTCAAAGGCAATAAGTTCACTATATAGTAAGTTCACTTACTCAACTGTCTAGGGATAGACTGAGAAAACAAAACAGACACAGGAAATTTTTGAGATACTTAAATAGCTACACCACCTGCACGCCCTTTCTGATCTGTTCTATAAACATTACAACCACCAACACAAATAACATCATCAGGGACAGAGGGTTTAAGCCAAGTTCAGAGATCACAACAATATTTGGATTAGCAGACATGAACCACGTTTTCAATAAATCCAGTTTGTGTAATAAACTTCTAGCGTTGATATGTAGAAAATCAATTCCATGCCTATTAGCAAATTCAGTAGGTGTTGAGAGATGCTGTAAATTCACTGAATTAGAGAGGGGGCCCGGGTTTACATTAACATTACCAGAGACTAGGGGTGTCCCCGACTAAGGATTTTCATAGTCGAATCAGAATCGTCAATTCTCCCCTATAGTCGACTAATAGTCGAATCATATGTGTGGGGTTGGGGAGGGGGCGGGGCTTTAACATTTTAATGCCGCGATGTACAGAACATCACACAAAGATATAGAAGAAAATGTATAAAAACACTTCGGATCAATAAAACTAAGAAATAACTGTAGAAAGGATTTGCATTTCACATGCAAATCAAATTAAATTGGCTAAATTGCCTGTGCGAGCAGCTGTAAGCGCAACATCGATGCACCGAAAAATAATCAACAATTAATTTACAGAATTAAATTAGAACAGAATATACCTTTCTAATAAATAAAATACAAAACGAAATAAGTCAGAATCAAGTCACAAGATGCAGAACAAATGTGTGCAAAGTGCCTAAAGTGCAGGGGAACATATATTCAAAACACAAGCAACAAATTGTTAATTTAGATAACCCAGAGTGATAAAAAAATAAAGTAAAAATAAAGAAATTATTAAAATAACGAAACTATAGCCAGAATTGTCAACTTTGTCTTTTTAACTGCATAAACAACAATACACGCTAAACTGTAGTGGCGGTTTAGCTAAACATGTTTACAGCATCCAAAAATCAAATTAGAACCGGCTGAAATGATTTGAAATCACTTGTACCCTCCCTGATCGAGAGAGAAAAATCCAGCCACTCTGTCTGTGTCTCTGTGTCCGTTTGAGTCTTTTCAAATTGTGTGCGCGGATAAAATACATTCTAAAACGCTTAACGTGAAAAACTAAACGGCTTAATGTCCAGTTATAAGACAGTTATATTAAAAGATCAAATTCTGTACACACCTTATTAATAAAGTATACTGTATAGCCTACAGAAAAGCAGATGAGCCTTGAATTTGAACGCAACACGTTTAATTAAACATAATTTACCTTCCATAGAAAACCGTTATTATAATATAAAGAAAACGTCCGGCAGAAGTGGATCATGGTTTTCCTGATGCTAAATCCAGCCTTGGAGAATATCCTTTCTGATGGTGTGCATCCACACTTTAGATTTTCTTATCCCAGACATTTTTAAAGATTTAAATCCCTGCCGCCAAGACGCTCCTCTTTCGGTCACAGATCGAAAGTGAAACTTAAATCTGTCACGGGGTGTTTGGATATATTCACGCACGTTAAAAATATTTATTAAAAGCTTCTTTCTTTGCACATTTTTATTTACAGCATTGTCATAATAGGCTCCTATATTAACGTATTGAGTTGACAGAAAACCGCTAGTTCTATGTGAAATCAGGCATTGAGCACCCGATATAACCTCTGCGACGATTCGACCGTGAGATTGGCAGTCGAATCAGGCTCCTCCTATCGATGCATCGAATCTTCGACTATTCGGGGTCACCCCTACCAGAGACAAACAAAAGCAATGAAATCAAACCCAATTCATGAAAGGGACTTTTTAACATTAAAAGAAGATTTGTGATGGGTGGGAGTCCTTGAGCAGCCGTAAGAAATAACTGTTTCAAACACCAGCAAGGCATGAGGGAAAACGGTCCTTATATGGTCAATTATTAGTACGTTTAGAAGTTGATCTGTGGTGAAGTTAGTCGCGAATTGCCGACTTGATGGAAGATCGTAGACTTCCATAGAAAATGAACGGTGTATGCAGCAATACTGGCATGACAGCGGCACCCTCAGAACCTGAAAAAAACATTTAAACCTAAAAACATTTAAAAGCTGCTTAAAACGCGAGACAGGACTCCCAAAAAACAGACACGCACATAGACCTGCTATCGCACCACCATCTTGAATTGCTGTATCTTGTAAAAGATATATCTGCATTTTTAAAAAATTGACATTGCAAACAAAGACCATGTGTGAAAAGTAGCTCATCATATGCATGGTGGAGCTTTTTCTTTCTTCTAACCAGAGGTCACATTATTGTCTGCAGGTGAAAAACGTGTACCAGACCACTTTCTGTGCGTTCCTGGACTCTGTGGGTCTGTCAGGACTCCAAGGGCTTCCTCCTGTGAGTAATATCCCATGGAAAATGGTTAAAAAAGACTTCTGCTTTTGAAAGCTATACAGAATGTTTAAATAACCAATCAAATCCCCATCGGGTGCTTCCCACCTTGGACTATGAATTTGAACTTGCTTGTATTGTATTTCATAGCTTGTTATATGTTGGACTATGTACACTGTTTTATGGACTCTTTGTTTGTATAGTGATAATTAGGAATGCTTTTGCAGGTTCAGCTCTGATTATTAGCAATAAAGTAACAGCTATGAGAAGGACATGCAATACAATTTCGAATTAAAGTGATCCTTGTGGCCATCTGTTTTCTTTTTATTATAGATGGAAACACTTTCCAAGCAATATGAAGAGCTGTACCACAAAAACAAGGACTTTGATGCCAGGTTGTTCTTGGTTGATGATGAAACTCTTTCCCCCAACAAAATAGAAGTGTGAGTTTCATGAAATAGAAAATCATATTGTTAGAAATTTTTGCAGACAGCTACATATGTTTTTTTTTATGTCAATATTCCTTGTAGGTCAAAGGTGGAAGTGACTCCAAGAAAGAATTTTCCAGGCGAGGATGTTGTAATTCCAGTTCCACAGACCCCAATCAGGTGCGACTGTGCTCCTTTAGTACCCAAAACATGAAAGAGCTAAATTTAAGAAATTGTTAATAAATATTTGGTTTAAATAAGTGCTGTTCTTCAGAACTTTGTTTAGCAAAAAATCTTCTAATAAGAAATGATTTTTTGAGCACCAAATCAGCATATTAGAACGATTTCTGAAAGATCCCAAACCTTTCTTGAAGAAAAGAAGCTTGGGAATTTTCTCACTAGAAATTAGGGTTTGTATGGTATTATGTGCACCCAGCAGTTTTATAATACTCTAAGCTTATGCCTAACATCACATGATGGGATTCCCTCTGAGATCTGGTTTTGGTGTTTTCACGTGGCCCCTAAAGCTCTGTGCCCGGTTTCATAAAGCACCTTAAGTTGTTCCCATTCCATATAATCTCTCTTAGGTAAGGGAAACCGTTAAGTGTTTCACGACAGCGACCCAGGTTTTTCTGATTTAAAATTCAATTGCTGCCATGGACACATTATTTGTTAATACAGATAGTGGTAAGTTTCACAGAAAACAGCATAACATGGATGATGAAAACAAAACAAAAATAACAAATATGAAAGGGAAGGACCAGACGAGACAAATTGATAGTTTACTCAAAATTGAAAATTCAGACATCAGACTAGACATGTTGGTCTAAAGTTAAACCCATAAGACTTTCATTCATCTTTTGCAATAAATAAAGATATTTTTAATATTCGCTCATCATTTCTGTCCATTTATTGAAAGACATAAAAGTAATCCATATGATTCAGGCTGTTTCTGAAGCTCAAACGTGCGCGCAGGGCGTAAGAACCGATGAGGTTTGTTCTTGCGTGTGACACACACACATTTGAGCTTCTGTTAACAATATAAGATGTGCTTTATATGTTTATATGTGAAAAAACAGAAAAATTCAAATTTGTTTATCGTGTAAAGCCGATCGCGTCTCAGAAGACTTGGATTGAACCTGCTCGCTCTGTGTAACACTTAAAGTGAAGTTTCCAAATCTTATGTTATACTTATGTCTAATGTTATATGTTAGACATTTAAGGGGCTTTATGCAGCACTTATAATTTTTTTAAGAGATTACTTAAGGGAAAAATAGATACTACACCCAAAGAATTTCCCTTAAGTAATGGAAGCTTCTCCTGTCTTGCCAGCACTTTTTCCTCATGTTCCCCGGTTTTGTTTCTCCAGAGCTGCAATGAACTCCATACAGCAGCTCAGGGTTGATCTCACCTCAGCTAGTGACCAGCCCTCAAGCAATCTCCTAGTCTATTACAAGGTATTTCCTTTAAAAAATATATATAATAAAAAACTTTTTTTTAACTTTTCCTAGACAGGATGGCTGGACTTCAATTACACAGAAACAAAGTAATATGTCATATGCTTTATTTGGAATGTGTTCGTCAGAACTGCACTGTTGACCCATCAGAAGAGATCAGAAAGAGGGTTGAGGAGCTGGGTCAGGTCTTTATCCAAAGGTTTGCACAGGCTGTGGGCCAGCACTGTGAGGGACTGGGGAGAAAGGTACTGCCAGCTATTTTTTTATTTTTTTTCTACATTTATTGCCATCATTCTGATGAGGCTACAGATAATTAGTCTGATTTGAATCAGATAATATCAGGCCTTTTTTTTTTTTTTTTTTCCTATTCATCGTATACCTGATTCATTTGAAGCATGTACAATTCCAGATTGCAGCTTTAGAGCGAATGCTGCCGATATCGGTTAGCGGTAAAAGTTCCAATGTTTGTGAATCCATAAATTACTCCCTATATAACAGTAATTGATTAGACAAGTGCTATATTTATTGCAACTTTCAGAAATTCCATTTTCAACATTGATGATGATAAAACATGTTTCTTGAGCACCAAATCAACATATTAGAATAATTTCTAAAGGATCATGTGTGGCACTGAAGACTGGAGTAATGATGCTGAAAATTCGCCTTTGGCATCACAGGAATACATTTATTTTAAAATATATTTAAATTGAAAACCATTATTTTAAATTGTAATAATATTACAGTTTTTCCTCCATTTTTGATCAAATAAATGCAGTCTTAGTGAGCATACAAGATTTTTCAAAAACAACAAAAATCGTACAGACCCCAAACTTGCTCAGTATTGTAGGTTATGTACAACAAAGGGACAAATTTTGTATGTGTGTGTTTTCAGCGGTTCAATCTTGGTGCCCAGCTCTACTACAAGGTCATGGAGTCAATGCTTAAATCGGTAAGCCTTATTAAAACCTGATATACATTTTACATGCTTTCATTTACATGCTTTTGATATTTATTTTTTATGGCCACATGTGTTTTATTTTTAGGAGGAGAAGAGATTATCAGTGCAGAATTTCAGGTAAAAAACATCATTGTCATTCATCAGATCATAATGGTCATAAATCTATGAAATGTACACTGACAATTAATCATGTTACTTCCTTTTTTAGTAAACTTCTCAACAATGCAGCATTTCATACCTCATTGCTTGCATGTGCCCTGGAAGTCGTAATGGCAACTTATGTTGGTTAGTATTTTTTGGCATACTTGGCATTTGCAACAGTTTGTAGATTGCATTTAAGACAGAATTAATGCATTAACCATGCGTTGTTTCCTTTTCCAGGGAACTCCTTAAAGAATGGAGGTTTTGGCAGCTCAGGGGCAAGCGATTCCATTGAAACTGATCTGTGCTTCCCCTGGATCTTGGATGTCTTTCAGCTGCCTGCTTTCAACTTCTACAAGGTGATAGAGAGCTTCATCAAAGCTGAGCCCACCCTGAAGCACGACATGATGAAGCACTTGGAGCAGTGCGAACATGTTATCATGGAGAGCCTTGCGTGGAGAGCGGTGAGTAACTGTCTGCTGCCATTCAGTCGATGAATCATCTGTTTAGCAAGCATTCAGCTTATTTTAGCAACTAGTTACGTTGCTGAGCAAACACCTCATTAACTAGCACTTCCTCTACTACCGATTGGCTCTCTGTGCACTAGGCTGCTGGAAAAGTAGTAAATGAGGGGGTTTAAGCAGCAATTGCTGCTGGCCAGCGAGAGCACTATGGGATGGAGAGCTTTAGTGACTTGAGAAAGTCCACAGCTGTGCACAAGGCCCACCTGTGTGAGAGTGTAACCCAGTAGATTGAGGTGGTAAGGGGTGAAGCAAAGGAAAAAGACCACCAGGACCCAGTAGATGACGGTGAGTGTGCGTCGGTGCCGGATCTTCCTGCGGTGAGGCAGCCTGCGGAGTACACGGAGTATGCGGCAGTAGCTGAACAGCAGGAGCAGTGCGGGCAGCAAGTAGGCCGTTTGCACCAGGCTGAGAGCAGCTAAAATAATAGTACGGTGGCGTTTGGAAGAAGGATCCATAAGGCACGACTTGTGCCGTCGGGATGCCGCTGAATGCAAGAATGGTAGAGCGAGGCTGAGGGCTAGGACCAGGCACCAGATCACGGCGCTGAGCATGCAGGCAGTACGGACCTTCCTCAGGTGCTGAAGTAGAGGGTTAACCACAGCAAAGTAGCGGTCTACTCCAATACAAACCAGGAAGAAAATTCCTCCATATAGACTGATGTACTTCAGCGTGAAGGTCATCTGACAGAAAGCATCTCCTGGAGACCAGTCGCTGGTGCGGTTGGAGGTGGCGGCTTTGTTGTGGTAATAATAGATGCGCAGGGGGAGGGAGATCACAAAGAAGATGTCCGCAGCTGCCAGGTTGGCCATGTAGACGGCGGTGCTGGTGAAGGTTCGAGGCATGCGGCAGAAACGCCGTAGCGCTGTGGCATTGCTGACTACACCGAATATGAAGATTACGCTGTAGGAGATCTTGTAGTAGGTGAAACGGTAGCTGGTGTCCACTGTGCAGTTGGCTTGAATAGATGTGTATGTTGTGTTATGGAGATCCATGATCGCTCTCTCGGCTTGGGTCGCCCTCGATTGTATCAATCAAAACCTGCCTCTTGTGGTCCAGAAACAAATGAGGAATCTTCTTCTTTTGGCGAGAGGGACAATAGCTTTACAGTTATAACACTACTTGTTGTTTAAAGAAAAAAGAGGTTTAAAGCATCATGGGGGGGGGGGGGGGGGGGGGGGTACATCATTTGAAGTCCAAATGACTCCTCTTCATACAGTCACCTGAAACTGTAAAAGGAAATTTGAAAAGTTACAACTTCCTCTTCATATAAAGTGAACCACCTGCTCTCACTTGGACATAATCAGCTAGGACAGCTATGTCTATATGACCTGGGTTTATGAAATGCAAAGGTAAAGTGATTGAATTATGACAGAGGAGGGTTTAATTTAAAAAGCAGCCAATGCAACTAGTAAAGGACCGTCGAAGTTTCATTAAACTGCCTGTTATTTATACACACTGTAAATGTGCACATTTAAACTTATGCATGTTCAATTACTGAAAAAAAAAAATGTATGCATAAAATTTGTCTTCTATACTTGAGAATATTTTCAGAAATGTTTAGGTATTGATATAAAGGCAGCATAAAATAATCCATATTATTAATTTAATTTATCAACGAATTTTTCATGTTTGAAACCCGAGTTAATTATATAATTCGAGCCTCTTTTTAAAATGTGGCTCAATATACAGCTTTTTATATGCTATCCCTAGTGAAAAAAAAGTATACTTGATTGTATTTGTAATATATTCCCTTTTTCAATATTACATTGCAAATATGCTTACAAACATTTTACTATCTTTAAATATATTGAAAGTATATTAGCATCATGCTTTTACCTATTTTCACAATACAACTTTTAACACACTTTAAAATAATTATACTTTAGTGTATTTTCTAAAAATATACTTGAAGTGAAAATTCTGTTTATTTTTTAAAAGTGTAGTTATTCGCACTTTATTAAAAATATATTTTAACTGTGTGCTGGAAATGATCATTGTAACAATGCATTGAAAGTATACACTCACCGGCCACTTTATTAGGTACACCTGTCCAACTGCTCGTTAACACTTAATTTCTAAGCAGCCAATCACATGGCGGCAACTCAGTGCATTTAGGCATGTAGACATGGTCAAGACAATCTCCTGCAGTTCAAACCGAGCATCAGTATGGGGAAGAAAGGTGATTTGAGTGACTTTGAACGTGGCATGATTGTTGGTGCCAGAAGGGCTGGTCTGAGTATTTCAGAAACTGCTAATCTACTGGGATTTTCACGCACAACCATCTCTAGGGTTTACAGAGAATGGTCCGAAAAAGAAAAAACATCCAGTGAGCGGCAGTTCTGTGGGCGGAAATGCCTTGTTGATGCCAGAGGTCAGAGGAGAATGGCCAGACTGGTTCGAGCTGATAGAAGGGCAACAGTGACTCAAATAACCACCCGTTACAACCAAGGTGGGCAGAAGAGCATCTCTGAACGCACAGTACGTCGAACTTTGAGGCAGATGGGCTACAGCAGCAGAAGACCACACCGGGTGCCACTCCTTTCAGCTAAGAACAGGAAACTGAGGCTACAATTTGCACAAGCTCATCGAAATTGGACAATAGAAGATTGGAAAAACGTTGCCTGGTCTGATGAGTCTCGATTTCTGCTGCGACATTCGGATGGTAGGGTCAGAATTTGGCGTCTACAACATGAAAGCATGGATCCATCCTGCCTTGTATCAACGGTTCAGGCTGGTGGTGGTGGTGTCATGGTGTGGGGAATATTTTCTTGGCACTCTTTGGGCCCCTTGGTACCAATTGAGCATCGTTGCAATGCCACAGCCTACCTGAGTATTGTTGCTGACCATGTCCATCCCTTTATGAGCACAATGTACCCAACTTCTGATGGCTACTTTCAGCAGGATAATGCGCCATGTCATAAAGCTGGAATCATCTCAGACTGGTTTCTTGAACATGACAATGAGTTCGCTGTACTCAAATGGCCTCCACAGTCACCAGATCTCAATCCAATAGAGCATCTTTTGGATGTGGTGGAACGGGAGATTCGCATCATGGATGTGCAGCCGACAAATCTGCGGCAACTGTGTGATGCCATCATGTCAATATGGACCAAACTCCCTGAGGAATGCTTCCAGCACCTTGTTGAATCTATGCCACGAAGAATTGAGGCAGTTCTGAAGGCAAAAGGGGGTCCAACCCGTTACTAGCATGGGGTACCTAATAAAGTGGCCGGTGAGTGTACTTTCAAAGTACATCATAGTATACAATTGTATTTTGAACAAAGTATACCTAAGTTTTAATTTGTCTTATAATGGACATTTGTTATTGAAGACAAAGTATGCAATTTGTAGTATTCAAATATATCACACCACTGTAGCCTTGTGGGCAAGTGCATTGACGTGCTTTGGAGACCCGAGACCTTTCCAGATCCCATCTTTCCTTTCACTCTCTCCCACCTCAATTCCTAGCTATTGCCCTATCCTAATAAGTTATTTACAAATACAAATAAAATAAAAATAGATAAATACGCTTATGGTATATTGCTTGTATGTTCCGAAGACACTCATAATGAATTTGTAGTGTATTTGTAACACAAATAAAGTGCACTTTAATATCACTAATCAAGCATGTAATTAGTCCCTACACAGGCATGTAATTAAAGTATACTTGAAGTTGGTCTAATTTAGTACACAAAAGTAAACTAAATATACTTAGTTATGCTTTACTACAATTTAGTAGTTTAGTGCTCGTTTAGTGCTTTACTAAAAATAGCACACTTCAAGTTAACTAATCATTAAAACACGTGAAGTATACTGATTAGAAGTCTGGCTGCAAGTTTTCTTAGCATTTCTTTTTCACCAGGGATGTATTAACAGAAATCCACATATAGTGGTAGTTTTAGGTAGAAAAAGTTTTGTTTATTTATTAAATTGAGTGTGTAAAGGAGAGACTAACAGAAACTGATAACATAATCCATTCTACATGGAATAATTGTTGATGGCATGATCTAAACTTTAGATAGCACAGATAAAATACATGGAATAAACTTACCATTTTGCTTTATCTCATCCATTTTTATCTGAATCTTCTCTGTGATCTCTCTTGGCTAGTTGAACATGCTCTGTTCGCTTTCAGGCTTGAGTGAAGGTGTCTTTAACAGTTATTAAGACAATATAATGTCACACTAAATCAATAAACGTGTGTGTGTGTGCATGTGCCATATATCTGTTCAGATCTGGATGGGGGTATGTGGATTTATTAATATAGTATTTCACCTACAGATGTACTCTACTTGAAATAGTGGGCAAAAATGCATTTACAGCCTGAACCTTTTGTAAATCATACTGACAATGTTTTAAAGAAGTTATTTCTGTTTTTTCCCCCCACATTTAAAATTTCATACAGAAGATAAGTCGACTTTAGTGACTGCTAAAATTCATTCAGTAAGCACATTTCACTTATGTTACTTATTTATAATTTTTTGGAACAAGCTAAATTCATGTAGCTTCATTTTCCATTGGTTTTTAGATTCAGTTTGTAAATGTGCACATTTTACATTGCTCTTGTAAATCCAGTTTTGGTTTTATTTATAATTTTTGGACAGTACATTGCCGTTGCAAATTCTACGGTGGCCGAGAGAGCTCAACGTGCTGCAACTGAAGAAAGTGCATCCAAATAGAAAAAAACGCATGCAAATAGAAAACAACACCCGCAAATTAAGAAAACATCTTCATCAGTTTCATAACACACATGTGCTCCAAATACAGAAATGCGCTGCAAAAAACACAGACCACAACGGAAATCTTTCTTTCTTTATTTATTTATTTGTAAAGCACATTTAAAAACAACCCATGGTTGACCAAAGTGCTGAACAGGAAGGAGTAGTCAGAGCGAAGATAATACAACATAATAAAATAGCACGATCAATAGATACATTTACAAACATGGAACAAATAGTACAATTAATATAATTCAAGGTTTAAGAGAGTACATTAAGGATCCACATTAAGAAAGTGTTTTTTGAGCTTAGATTTAAAAGTGGCAAATGACGAGACTGTTCTAATTGATAGTGGTAGGCTATTCCATAATTTGTGGCCTGCAACTGCAAAGTTGATCTACGCACTGCGAGCAATCCAAGGTTACTAGACCTAAGTGATCTAGGTGGGTTATGGAGGTGTATTAAGTCAGATAAGTACCCTGGTGCTAGGCCATGTAAAGATTTAAAAACAAAAACTACGATTTTAAACTCAATTCTCTGTTTGACAGGTATCCAGTTTAAGGAGGTTAAGATCGGAGTAATATGATCGAACTTTCGACTACCAGTCAACAGTCTGGCAGCAGCATTTTTTACTAGTTGAAGGCGCCCGATGGATGATTGGTTAATTCCAATATAAAGTGAATTATAATTCATTATATTCATTATATTCATTATAAAGTGAAATGTTTCCAGGGGAACCAAATAGGTGACGAACCGGCTGGGACGTGCTTTTATAGCTCAAAATTCTACTTTATTTTATTTCTTTTAACTTTTTTTAATTTTTTTTGCAAAACATACAGAGATTACATTTTTATGACATACAACTTCTATAGAATATACAAAATGTACTAACAATATGTTCAATGTCATCAGAATACATGAGAAAATAACAATGAGCTGAAAACTAAAATAAATAAATAAAAAAGATATAGAACTTGAAGGAAAGATATGAATCTATACATCAGTTACACTGTAATTGTTTCATGTTATGTTTAAATTTTCATAAAGAAACGTTTCTTAAGAAATGTTAGGTAATGTAGGTTCCAATGTTTTAAAGTTGAGACACTGACACACAGATATAACGCATATTTTAAAAATAAAAAAATATATTTATTTGCAACCGTTATGTTAAACGGCATTATATTCCTGTCGTTAGAACAGCTATTCAGCTGATGGATCGTCACTTATTTGGTTCCCCTGAAAACATTTCGGTTGTGGTCTGTGTTATTCGCAGCGCGTTTCTGGATTTGGTTGTGTTGTGAACTTTTGCAGCGCGTTTCTGTATTTGGAGCACACGTGTGTTGTGAAACTGATGAAGATGTTTTCCTAATTTGCGGGTGTTTTTTTCTATTTGAATGTGTTTTTTTCTATTTGAATGTGTTTTTTTCTATTTGCATGTGTTTTTTTCTATTTGCATGTGTTTTCTTCAGTTGTAGCACGTTGAGCTCCCTCGGCCACCGTAAAATTCTGCTGATTTGTCATCAAGATGATGTTATCTAACTGGCTTACATAAATATGAGGTTTTGTTTATTACAAAAATTATTTGTGAGTGTAGCGGTGTGTTATCAGCATTGTCAACTAAGGATCACTCTTGAATGCTGAAATTCATCCATTTAATCCTTATTTATTTTTAATCCTTGTTCATTGTAGCAATGCACAATGCCGAGAAAGATAAAGGATAAAATCAACGTAAAGAAAATAATTAATAAAACATATGTGTGTCCATCACAGAGGGACTTAGTCACAATTACACCAGTATAACTTATGAAACAATGAGTTACAAGAAATACAGCCTTATTAAATTAGTATGTAAACTTGTGTGACCTACCACTGGGAAGAAGCAAAGTGTGTCGCCCTTTTGCAATGTCTTGATTTTGTTATTGGGGTGTACTAGAATGTCTTCAAGCTTGATTGTTAAAAAAAAAACATTCTTTTTTACATATTCTATACTGCTCCACTCTCCCCAGTCTGGATGAACGAGGTTTCGATGAAGCCCCTCCTTCCATGATACGAAATGTGCTGTGATTGGTTAGCTATATATATATGAAGAGTTCAGATGCAAAAGCCTCTAAGTGCCATATTAAATTTTCTTCCAGAATTATCATTTTTATCAAGCTCGTATATTTAAGTTTAGTAATTTCACTTAAATGGCTATGAAAATTACCTATTAATTGTCATTTAAGTGAAATTATTGAACTTAAATAAACAAGCTTGATCAAAATGATCATTCTAGAAGAAAATTTCAGATGGCACTTAGAGGCTTTTGCATCTGAACTCTTCATATATATAGATATATATATCCCATTTTATTTAAATAATTTTGCTAGTATTATTATTAAGTATTATCACTTACATGCAAAAAGAAAAATATCATTTACAGTGGGGTGTGACGAGATCCCGACTAAAATGTGATGAGATTTCTCGTCGAGTGAAAAGCTGTCTCGCGATATCGCCATGATGGAGCGTGAGGGTGAAATTAGCATAGAATTTGCCATCCGCTACATTCACATTACATTATGGGCACCGCCTCCACTGTCGTTTTGCTGTTTTTATAAAAATAAAAACTATTGTAAACGTCTGCTCTGCTCATCTAGCACCAGTTGCAGTCCTTGCTGTCGCACACAGTGCAGTAGGAATCACAGTTCACTGATCGCGTGACGATGGCGGGGAATTCGTTGCGCAATAGACCATTTGTTGTCCCGCCCCTTTTCAGCGCTGCGCTTGTTGTCTTTTGTCTTCCGGTTTGTATTTCCACAGCGATCTTAAAGATGCAAATCTGATCTCATCAGATGCAAAATTCACTTTTATATGGTGTTTGCATTTAAATGTGTCTTTGCAGTGTGTGGACACAACAACCATACAATGAAAAAAATCCATTCACTCCTTTTTTTTTATCCTCAATAAGCCTGAACACTCTCAATAATCAAGCCATTTGGATTTTCTGAGCAATATGATATATTGCTCATGCTCTGCCCATGACCGCTGACGGACTGTCCCGTATTACCATATTTCCGCCCTCAGCCATTTTTATATTATCTGCCAAGGCAGCACTTTTTTTGTCTTGTCGACACACCCCACGGAAGAGAGGGATGGGGTGAGCAATTTCTCATTGTCATTTAAAGAGATATGCACTAAAACGGGTCGCTGTGAACAGAGCTGTTTTTGAGGAGGTAAAAAGGGTGTTGTTTTACACAACCATTGAGGAATTTTAACCAAAGTATGTTACACACTTTACATGAAGACCCTAAATAATCATACCAAGTTGTGGAAAATGGGCATCCGATGACCCCTTTAAGTATTTATGAATGAACTGCCCGTTTTAAAATCTTCCCGGTCTACTGACATATGTTAAGACATCTGCTTTAAACATTACAATGCTCGTGATCACTTTCGTTAACTCTAGCTAATTACTCTTCGACAGCGATGCCATAGAAATATACTGAGCTACCGCTAAAACGGAAGTTCAAAGACAATATTCTAAAGATGGCTGCGCACTTGTTTCTCTGGCGCATAAGGTCTATAGCGTCTGATGAATAGCCTATTCTATCTTGTTGACGGACTTTTGTCGAGCTTCTCCAAAGGGGGGGGGGGGTTAGAGAGCTTTTGCTCTGCGACTTCTAAGGCCCCCCCCCCCCTGCCTCGGGCCCGGGGTACTCAGTACCCTTTTTCCCCCCGGTTCGACGCCCCTGTGTATTATCGCCTGCAGCGCTGAACGACTGCCTTTTGAACAGCCAATGTTGAGAGACGAGAGAGAGACGCAGCACCACTGAATCACTCGCGCTGTTTGTGAAATTGCGTCTCGCAGAAAGTTTTAAAATGACTGATTTTATTTTATAATCTGTGTGGATTCATTTACTAATACAACCTACATGCTAAAGTGAATCGATGTTTGCGGGAATTTCCCGCAGTATAAGTGGGAGACCTGCGGGAATGATTACAATTATGCGCAATAGCCGCAATCCCGCGCCGAAATTTGAGCCCTGAGTTAACATTTCAAATTGCACCTGCAGACAATTTTTCCAGTCAAAAATCTTGTCTCGTCTCGTGAGATACGGGTCTCGTCACACCCCTAATTTACAGTTATCGCTTTCAGAAATTCAGCTTGTTTTTCATTCACAAGCTTTGAGCTGGAACAGTCTTGGCCAGTGTTACACCAGCTTAGGCTTCTCTGTGTGTTTGTGTGTGTGTGTGTGTCCAGCCTACCTATCGCATACTGTTTAAAATGCCCTTTAGAGGTACAATTCGAGAGTGTTTGAGAGCTCGGCCCCTAGGCATGCGAGGAATGAGTGTAATTGCATGGCTCGTTCAGACCTGTTCAACACTCCTGAAATGCAATTTTCAGTTTTGATTTGAGTTATTCAGTTCCTTCATGGTATATTTTAAAAATTGCATTTAAAAAAAGGTTATTTAAAAATAAAATAAGAGATTATAAAAATTGGATGGCAGAAATTGTCATATACAAAAAAAGACTGAAAAAAACAAAACGCTGTTTGAGCTACGGTTGGGTAAATCTCTAACCACATAGAAGATGGCACACCCTGCAGACCTCTTTGTCATCAGTTTAATTTCTTACAATGACAAACCCTGATGTAATCTGTTGACCAAAGCACAGTTAATGGCATCATTCTCGGTGGGTCGCTCCCTTTTCCTCTCAATGTTTGTCCTCAGACTGACCGGATGTCATGGAATTATATAATCAAGTATATAAAATTTTATGGGAACCTTTATTTTTACCCCAGTGTCACTTATGTTACAAGAGAGTTTTGGTAAACATAAACTGGTTTAATGAATCATTTAATAGTCATTAATACATTTAAATGTAAAACGAAACAGACACTTTACAAGTTTCAATTAGTTAACATTAGTTAATGCAAGAGCTAACATGAAATAACAATAAACAATACAGCAGCCACAAGTTTTACAGCATTCATTAATCTTGGTTATTGTTAATTTATGCATACATTTTGTATAAATTAACAATGTATTTTGAACAAACATGAATGAACAATGAACAACAGTATTTGTCTTTATAAACTAACATTAACCTGGAATATTGAATGTTGTAAAAAAAATTATATATATATCAACTGATGATACCTAATCCATTAACTAATGTTCAATTAACCTCATTGTAAAGTGCTCTTCTAATGTGAAGCAAGACAATTTGAGGCTCATGTAATCTATTGTCTGTCTTGAAATGTAGCACTTAGCCCAGAAATACTTTTTTGTTTTGTTTTTGTTTTTTTTCAGGTCACAGTCAAATACACTTGTTTTACAATTTCCAGATCACTAATCCATTAAGGCAAATGTTAGAGTTTGGGTTGTAAACACACATCCATTGTAGCACCAAAAATATACTTTAGATTTTTGCAGTCAGCAGTCTTCAGTTAGTCATCAGTCAAATAAATCCTGTGCCAACCAATTGCTAACATTTGCTGAATATGTCAGATGAGAATTTGGTATAAAATTGGTATAAAAAAAAATTGGCTGCCTGACCTTTGGTTAAATTGTAGACTCTTCAATTATGAATTTAGCTTTTAAAGATATGATTTTATTCATCGAATTGCTTCTGTTATCACTGGTGTCAACTGTGTTGTTTAATGTGTTTTTGTGGACAGCATACGACTTCCGTTTAATAGAGTTCTGAATCGTCTCAGAGGTGAAGTAATAGATCACTGGGTCAAAACAACAGTTGGTCACAGCAATGCAGAACGCGATTGGATAAATCGTCCGGACCACTGATTCCACAGTGCAGTTCGTAATAACCTGACTTCTGACCAGGGTGTAGAAGACCAGATTGACATTGTACGGGATAAAGCAAAAACAGAAAATCAACAAGTGCACTGCAATCATACGCAAGATCTTGGCCTTGTTCAGCTGCCCTCCACGGTTGATGCACTCTGGGTGTCGTAAAGTCTGCAGGACCCTCATAGAGCAGGTAAAGTTGATCATCAACGGAATCAAGAAGCCCACTGTCTCCATACACACCACAACTTTTGATACCTTGGACTTCCACTGCGAATTTGAGTAGTTTTCAAAACAGTAGGTTTTGTTGTTCGTGTATGATGTGGTGTCCATCACAAACCCTGCGGTTAGGCCTCCCGACAGCAGAAGCCCCCATATCGCACAGCAGGCTATTCTAGCATTGCGCTTGGTCCTCAGTGTTTTAGCGAAGGGATGAACGATTGCCAGGAAGCGATCCACACTGATGCACGTGAGGAAAAGGATGCTGCCATACATATTGGTGTAGAACAATGCCACTGAGATTTGGCAGAGAGCTTTACCGAAAGGCCACTCACGATTGATGAAGTAGAACGTCCTGAAAGGCAGGCTGAAGACAAAGAGGGTATCCGAGGCCACAAGGTTCATCATGTACGTCGTGGTCTCGTTGCGCATTTTCAGTCTGCATGCAAAAATGTACATGGCCATCATGTTGAAGAGAAGCCCGAGAACAAAGACGATACTGAAAACAGAGCTGTATAACACATATTTAAAAACATCATCGATGGCGCAACTATCGTTATCGGTCATCATTAATGTTTAGAGTTTGGCTTTAAAGAAGTCTGTGTCCTGTGTTGCTTTCAAAGGTCAGAGAATCACAACATGAAATTCCATGGAGATCCATGTAAAAGTATACAAATCCAGTCTGTATACATTTCACAGGGCTGACTCAAGAAGCTTCATACCGTTCAGATGTTGCGTAATCCTACTGTTAATGTGCAACGGAAGTTCACACGTAAGCAATTTGCATTAACAAGCCGCATTAGATTACCTTTTTTCTCTTCTCAACAGCGTGTGGTGGAAGATCCGTTTGTGTGTGCTTCAATGAATAGCTGCCTTGTTATCATCACAGGAAGTTGGTTTGTAGTTGTTTGCTCTTCATATCTGAAGTTCCAAGGTGCTCGCAAGATTTGTGATACTAATAAGACTTCAATCTTTACCCTTTGATGAATACTTCATCCATAGCCTGTTGATTCTCTTCACAAAAAAAGCGACAAGATATTTCCATAAATCAGCCCAGGTTTAATTTCATTGTCTTGTTCCTCCTCTTGGCTTCCCTTCACTGTGGCTTGATAATCTTCTTTGTCTCTTCAAGATCTTAGTCATAGTTTGTCACTCTGTTGTAGCAATGTGAGGTATTTAATACCCAACCTGCTGTTCAGTGTCTAGTTTACACAATGAGATGTGCATCAATGTGGAGGACTGGAAAGCAGACGAGGAGGTGGGGCTGTTAAAGCACCTCCTCTGCAAATGTCCATCTATAGCTCCCTCGTTCTTCCCTTTTGCACGTAACACACTTTCAGAATGAGTTTCTATACACAGTTCTCACATTATTGGTTTGAATACCCAGTGAATGATGTTCAAGCATATTACTGTCTAGCAACATTTCTTTAATATTAAAGATAAGATCTCAATTATTTCCTGTTAAATCACATTTGTTCATTTTTTTATGATCTCTTAATTATTTGTTATTCTATACTGGATGAATAAAAAATAAAAACCTCAATAGTGAAAACAGTCTTTCAAAGACTGATTCTTTCTTTCATTAAGTAAAATGGATGTTGTAAGGGTGAAGATCAACAAAGACTTTTGCTTTCCTGTTCTAACCCCCTACAAGGGCCGTTTAAAATTCCTAAAGGCAGAGGTGCTGATAGTGATCAAAGCCTGTAGGCCAAGATCTGTGTACATCGGGGGTCTGTTTATTGTCACACCTTTAGTACAGTGGGGGAAGTTGTCTTCTTCTGATTGGTCAGTTTGAATGTCTCACATTTGGGTCAAAGGAAGGGATAAAAGAAGATTGTAACTGTTGCTCTGGGCTGTTCTTTTCTCTGGCCTTGATTGACGTGTGTGTGTGTGTGTGTGTGTGTGTCTGTCTGTGGGATTGTCATTTAGTCCAAAGTTCACATGTTTAGCTCAGTGTGACATCATGCATACAACACTATGCAAACTCTGAGCTTGTAAATCAAGGGAGTGTTGAGGTCATTTACTGTTTGTCGAACCTGGAAGTTGTTTGAATAAAATGATTGAATTAGAAAGCTTGCAAATATATCCATTTGCACGTGTTTTAGATTTTGTTCTTATTTTAAGTTAACTCTTTGATGCATTTATTAAATCACCAATGATTTTTTTTATATAGATTTTTATATAAATAAAAAAAAGTTTATTATATAGCTTAGTAAGTAAAAGTGATGATTAAATTATCATTTATTTACTTATTAAATAAAGTTAATGCAAAAATTGATTTTGATTTACATGCAGACATAATCATGAGGTTTTGGGTGTAAATAAAGCAGGGTTCGTACAAGGTGCTTGAAGTGCTTGAAGTACTTGAATTTGACTTTTTGAAATTTAAGTCCTGGAAAACCCTTGAAAACAGACATATTTTTGAAGAGGTACTTGAAAAGTGCTTGAATTATTAAAAATATGGATGCACCGATACCGAGCTCATGTACTCGTAAAAATGATCCGATACCAACAACCGATAGGCCTACGTTACCAGGCAGCGCGTGGTGCGCAAGCTGATAAGAGAAAAACGTGCAGTGGATTGAGCGCGCAGCGGCACAGACGCGCGAGTTGGTCGGTTAGTTCAGTCGGATGTCAATGGCAAAGAAAATAAAACGAGGCATGTAGCTTATTATTAACGTTAACTGATGAAAGAGACCGCATTCTTTTGAATGCTCTTGATTCCTGATCGTTCACTCAGCACGTGTTATTTTGGATGAAAACTAAATCGTATATGCAAGTAAAGTAAAACATGAACTGTTACCTGATTTATGTACAACGAGTGATTCCCTACATTACTGGACGTTTGCAGGTCAAGAACTTCCATGAACGCAAACATCAGAGCGCCCCTCCGCTCTGATGCTCCAACCAGCGTCTCAGCGCGTGAATACTGAATTAAATTGTCTTTCACGTCTTGCCGCTTGTACAGACGAATTCACACACAATTATGTAAAAACACGGCCGTATTGGCGAGTATCCTATTAAACAAAGTCAGTTATATCTCAAGTGAACGTAGCCATGTTCAAATGGGGTCCGTGCGTTCGGTCTTAAAGGGGCACTAATATGATTTATATTCTTTTGGTTTATCTACTAATACATTTAAAAATGACAAATGCAGGTAAAGTCAGGGATCGGTTACGGTATCGGTATCGGACTCGTTCTGCAAAAAGTGGTATCGGTGCATCCCTAATTAAAAATATAAAATAAATACATATAATAATAATAAAGATATTGTTTGATAAGTGCTGATGGAAGTCCTTGAAATGCAAAAAAGTGGTGCTTGAAAAGTCCTTGAAAGTCCTGGAATTTCATTTGACAGAGTCTGTACGAACCCTGATAAAGTACTTCAGATGAATTAAATGAATGGATTTATTGATCAAATAGTGTTCAAATGAAATGACAAAAGGTATAAGTATACCCATTCAGTATGAGACTCATTGTATCGTGACTATCCTCTAATCAGTTCCCTTTTCACTGAGCCGGCAATAGTCTCGGTTTCAGATCAGTGGTGTAACTCTGTCTTGTTCTTCTCTGCAGGACTCTCCTATCTTTGACCTCCTCAAACAGTCTCGTGAGGAAGGACTTGGTGAACAAGCAGAGCCCCCTGCAACATTGAACCAACCCCTGCATCACAACCACACCGCTGCAGACCTGTGAGTCATCTCTCAAAACTAGGGCTATGTAATTCTGACCAGACTCAACGTCCTATTCAAAAGGATACAATTTGAGTCACTTCATGAAAATGAAATATATGAAAATGTGGTTCAATAAAAGTTGACCAATCAGGAGAAAGCGTGTTATGGGGTTCCGTTACATCGGCAGAGCTAGTTGTTGAAATAGCTATTGCACAATAGTATAGTACAATCCACATGAGAAAATCTCACAGTAAAACGAGCAGCTGTGCAAATGTGCAAAAAAAATATGATACACCTGTGTTTTGCCAGATGAGAAGTTTATGTATAATCTTTTTACTCTTGATTCTTTCCACTGTTGGTCCGACTGATTGCACTGTATTCTTTCTTTTGATTCTAAACTGAACTCAAATGGCACTGAGAATTGGTAAGAGACAAATAAATTATGAGAGATGAAACCATGCGGATGACCTGGGTCTGTGTTGGAGCAGTGAGTTTGATGTGTAATTAAACTCGAGGTTCTGTGGGGTGCGGACTGGATTGATTCCATTCCTAGAGCTTCCGAACAAATCTTTGGGGTGAGGACTGGTGGGGAATTGAACCCGAGGTTACCCCGTGAGTCAGTCCTAGAGCTCATCGTGTCCGATTTTAGGGAAAAATCTGGTCCATTCGGAGACGTCCAATAGATTTCTTAGGTGTGCCGAAAGAACACCACAGACACAGTGTGTAATCACCATAGGAAATTTTCAGAGTAAAACTGTGAGTTGTGATAAATATGATTCACCGGTGTTTTGCCAGATGAGAAGTTTATCTATGTATCATCTTTTTTCTTGTTTAATTCATTTTATAACTGTATCATATCTCTTATTTCTTATTCCTTATTCCTCTAATTCCTTTCATAACCATTTTAATTTTCCTTGCATTTATTTTGATTATTTTAATTCCTTTCTGTGTAAAGCACTTTGAATTGCCATAGTGTATGAAATGTGCTATATAAATAAACTTGCCTTGCCTAGTGTATATTGTCAGATTAGTCATAGATTAGGAGATTAATGCTAGTTTCAAGGAACCTTTTCGTGAGAGCGAAGTGGCGTGCTTCCTTTTTGATTAACAAGCAGAACAAGGAACCAAAAACACTCCTGGGAACTTTTGAGGTTACTAACACAAGCTTGTAGGTTATTAAGCCCAGGGGCCATGTGCTGTGGTTAGTCTATGTTAGTCTTGTCTGTAAAACAAGGGTCACGTTGCATGTGTTGCCTCATGCTCTAGTTTTGCACGTGATGGTGGGAAACAGTCAAATTTTAGGTCTTGTAAATTCATGTTGCATTTTATTATAAAAAAATACATATACAGTACTGTGCAAATGTCTTAGGCACGTTAATATTTTCACCCCAAAAAATGGTTTTACGGTAGTTATTTATATATTTTGCTGTAATGTGTCAGTAGGAAATATAGGAAACATTCCATTTGCCATTAATTGGCAAGTTTAAACCTTTATCGACTTTGACTTCCAAAAACCCATTCACTCCCATTATAAAGCTTGGAAGAGCCAGGACAATTTTTAATATAACTCTGATAGTATTTATCTGAAAGAATGTCATATAGACCTAGGATGGCTTCAAGGTGAGGGTGAGTAAATCACTGCGTTTTCAAACCCAAAAAGGGGCACCTTTGACAAGCTATAATAAATGGTCTGGGGGGTATTTTGTGCTGAAATTTCACAGACAGATTCTGGGGACACTAAAGATTTATATTACATCTTGTGAAAAGGGGCGTAATATGTCACTTTTACGTTTACCTGGGGCATCTCCAGTCGACACCCTAGGTATAGGGACACCCTAGGTATAGGTTACCGATGTGTAGAAAGGCCAAGTTTAGTTAGAGTTTTGTTCCTGTATTTATACGAGCTCTAAATACATAGGAAATCGGTCATTGATACGTCATGTATGCTCTCTTGTTTTTTTTGTTTTTCTTATGTTTATATATTCATGTTCTTAATGTTATGTGTGTTTGAAGTATTTGATGTCCTCAGAGTGTGTATATGAAGTATTAGCTCAAAATACCCCACATATATTTTTATATAGCATGTTAAAATTGTCACTTTTTGAGGGTGAGCAAAAACGCACTGTTTTTATCTGTCCCTTGCAAATGAGCTGCTGCTCCCGGCACAGAGGGCGGAGCTTCAAGAGCTCCTGTGTGTTAGCAGCTTCAATGACCTCACACAGACATGCACTGAAAATTTCAAAAACGTTTAGCCTTTTATGTTCCAACCGGAGTCAGAAAATGATGAGACACTCAAGAACAAGTGACATGTAGAATGCAACAGTACATTTCTGAAAGGTTATTTATGTAGAATTTATGTAGCTTATTTGTAGTTATCTTCTAGTCATTAATAAGCGTATTCTGTCATGGTAATCTATAAATCGCGTTCGCGGTTTATGTTAATTTTAGGGTTAGTGATGTCACTAACTCAGGAGGAATGTCATGTAGTCCCTACCAGCCGTTTGTTGTAGTCCTTAAGCTATTTCTTTAAAAGAAAATATCTCCCTTTGGTTTGAACTTTGAGCATTGTAACTTTGCAGATGTTTTTTATGCTCAAACAGCAACATCACACACTAACTAAAGTTAGAAAAGTGAAATCATAATTAACCACCCCTTTAATTACTGATTGAACTTAAAACAAACTTACTTATTCAATGATCCGTTCACAGTGATTTCTGAAGTAACAGTGGCATAAATATTCTTGATATTACAGACTTACAATTCTGTTCAAAAGTTTGGGGTCAGTAAGAATAGTTTTTATTTTTGTTGAAAAAAAAAAATCTCATTCTCAGCAAGGACCCATTCAATTGATCAAGTGACAGTGTACCAAATATGTTTAGAAAATTCTAATTCAAATAAATACTGTTCTTTTGACCATTTAATCCTATTAATCCAAAAATCCTTAAATGTGTCACTGTTACTTCAAAAATATCAAAGGGTTAGTTTACCCAAAAATGAAAATTATCCCATTATTTTCTCACCCTTAAGCCATACTAAGTGTATATGAGTTTCTTCTTTCAGCCAAACACAGTCAGAGTTATATTAAAAAACCTGGCTCATCCAAGCTTTCAAATGGGAGTAAATGGTAAAAAAAAAATGTAAACCCAAAAAAGCGCATCCATCATCATAAAAGTAATCCATACGGCTCCAGGGGGTTTATAAAGTAATCTGAGGGAGGTGTCTATGTCGGGAGGATCTGTTGGTTGTGCTCACTGGCAGTTGTCGAGCGGCTCGCAGACCTAGAGAATAGTGGATATCTACAATAATTTCATTGACTGATCTAAATGTATTATTATTACTATTATTTGTATTACTAATTCTGTTCTTGTAAATGACTAATGCTAATCCTATTATTATCATGAATATTATTATTGTTACTACAACTACTACCACTACTACTATTATTATTATTATTATTATTATTATTATTATTATTATTATTGGTGTTATTATTAGTATGTTTACTACTTCCACTACAACTGTGTTATGATTGTCTTAAATTGCCTCTTTATATCTATAACACTAAAATATCTCATTACTTACCAATGTACACCATTACCATAATACACCATTATGTCGATATCTATATTTAGCTATTTTCCATCTCTTTGTTTTCATTTTGTTTTTGTTTTTCACTCTTCTGTATGTGTGTCATTGATTTATTTCCTTGTATAAGCTACTGTTTGGTTAACTTGCAATAAAAAAAAATGTATAATAAAAATAAATGTTTCTTGATCAGATCAGATTATTAGAATGATTTCAGAAGGATCAAGTTCCCATCACAGGAATAAATTACATTTTAAAATGTATTCATTTCAAATAGAAAATCATTATTAGTTGTAATATTTCACCATATTTTTTTTACTATATTGTTGATCAAATAAATGCAGCCTTGCTGAGCATAAGAGACTTTTCTTAAAAACATTTTAAAAATCATACCAACCCCAAACTTTTTACCCACTGACATCTATTAGCTCTCTCATTTTTATCGAATGTAAGTTGTTTAACCTTCTCACCTTCCCCAGGTATCTCTCTCCTGTGCGGCCGAGCCGTCAACCCCCGTCAACAGAGGCTGAGCCCCCAACACCAGGCACCAAAGCACCCCGGTCAAACTCTCTGAGCCTTTTCTACAAAAAGTGTAGGTTAAAGCATAAAGCATTTTTTGAGAGAGTCATTAATACATAACATACTACTTTTCTAACTTTTTTGGTTTGTTTTGTGTTGTTTTTTTGTTTTTTTGCAGTGTACAGGATGGCCTACCTGCGACTGAAAACGCTGTTCTCGCACCTGCTGACCTCACACCCAGAACTGGAACCTATAATATGGACCCTGCTTCAGCACACCCTCCAGAACGAGTACGAATTAATGCAAGAGAGACACTTAGACCAGGTACTACCATTTCTTTTTTTTTTTCATAAACATTATAATATGCTGCACTTCCCTCTTTTTTTTTTAGCTTTGTGGGTATGTTCAATAAAATGTCTTAGAAACTTGACCCGCTCCTCTGTTCATTGCAGTTGATCATGTCGGCTATGTATGCCATATGCAAGGTGAAGAACGTGGACTTGCGCTTCAAAACTATTGTGACCGCTTATAAAGAGCTGCCCAATACTAATCAGGAGGTGAGAGTCACATGTCTTGTTCCCTTTCCAATTACTTGTTTCAGATGATCATTCAAATATAGTAAGAATGCATTTAAAGTGATATTAACAAACACAAAACAACCCATCGTTCTCTCTTTGATTTGTCCGGATATGTCAGACGTTTAAGCGCGTGCTGATCAGAGAGGGTCAGTACGACTCCATCATTGTCTTCTACAATCTGGTCTTCATGCAGAAGCTCAAGACTAACATTCTTCAATATTCCTCTCCTCGGGTGAGACATGATACCTTTTACACTCTTATTGAATACTTTCTTGTGTTATTCTGCCCCCTAGTGGCCTGAAATCTTGTTCAACTGAACGAAAGGGTTCCTACAACAACTTGTGTTTGACCTGAGGATGTTTCTGTTTGTCTCCCAGCCGCCACCTCTGTCTCCCATTCCTCACATCCCCTGCAGCCCCTATAAAAACTCTCCTCTGCGCGTGCCCGGCAGCAATAACGTCTACGTCTCCCCCTTGAAGAGCAGCCGTATGTCTCCTGTACCCATGACCCCACGGAGCAGGTCAGAGTTCACATCCGTCATTACATTTGGGAGATTGTCTATTAATTTTGGGCATATACTAAATTAAATCTAAATACCTTTACATTTTAAACCTTGAATTGTGTCTTTTACTGTGAGGCAGGATGATTAGTGAGGTTGACTAGTTTATCCTTTAAAAAGAAAAAAAAGAAAAAAAATTATATATATATATATATATATATATATATATATATATATATATACCATAAAAAAAAAAAAATATATATATATATATATATAGTCGAAAAGCGTAAACTTCAAAGTCTTTCAGATTATGTGGATTTATGTGTGTTGATTTGTACTAATTGTATCTTTTCTTTGTGGTGTCCTGGACAGAATTCTTATATCTATCGGCGAATCCTTTGGGGTTAGTAATGGAAAACACTTATTAAACTATTTAAAATGTGTTAAGACTTGATTTGAAAATCAAAAGATCTCTCTTCATCTCAACAGTCTGCAGACAAGTTTCAGAAGATCAATCAGATGGTGAGCAGCACTGATTGGTCGCTCAAGAGGAGTATGGATGGAGGTGCCGCCCCCAAACCCCTGAAGAGATTGCGGTTTGACATGGATGGACAAGATGAAGCTGATGGAAGGTGGGATTTATGTTCTATTTTTCTTCATTTATCTCTCGAAGTTTGAATCCAGTGAATCATTGAGACTGTTTGTTCATTTTTAGCAAATCAAGTGGCGAGTCAACGCTGATCCAAAAGCTTGCTGAGATGAGTAAGTTTCCTTCAACCTTTGCACATATCTGTTGTTGGAATTGTTAGCTTGATTTCACTGAACCACAAAGATGCTCTGCCATTACACTTCTTCCTGTCTAGACATGTCAGATTTTTTGTTTTGAGTCAAATGGTGGTGTTTACTATATACTTCAAAACGGGGTAGGCGCTGTGACAATTCTGAGGAAACATAGTCATTATGTATCACAATAGGAAATTCAATGAATCAATGGTTTATACACTACCATTCAAAAGTCTGGGGTCAGCAAGATTTTTGTTATTGGCTTTATTCGATTTAGGTTTTATGTGATTGGGTATATTTGATTGAAAATACAATACAAACAGTAATATTGTGAAATATTATTATTACAATGCTGTTGAAAACTGTTTTCAATTGAATTTATTGGCAAAGCTGAATTATTAGCAGCCAATACTACAGTCTTCAGTGTCACAATATCCTTCAAGAAGCATTTCCTATTATTAGAAGTTATTATTTGAATATTTGAGCAGCTTAATTTTTTTGGAGAAGCTGTGATTAAAAAAATTCAGGATTCTTTAATGAATAGAAAGTTAAAAAGAACAACATTAAAAATCATTTGTTAAAGTCTTTGCTGTGCCTTTGAATCAATTTGATGCATTCTTTCTTTATAAAAATATAAATATATTTAAAAGAAATCTTACTGACATCAAACTTTTGAATGGTAGTGTGCATTAAACAACCACATTGTACTAAAATTTATTAAATACTTAAGAAATGAATAAAAGCTTATTTATTTTCTCTTTTTATTTGTAACTTGATAGATAGTTTGTTCATAAATGAATTATAATTCTGGCATCAGTGCAATAAAAGCTTTGCAACATGTAAAGTGACAGTAAAGACATTTATAATTATATAAAAATCAAATGCTGTTCTTTGCTCTTATTTATCCTGGTAAAAAAAGAATCCCTGTTTCCATAAAATATTAAGCATTACAGCTGTTGTCAACATTGATGATGATAAGAAATGTTTAACCCTCTGGAGTCTAAGGGGTTTTTGAGGTCTGTGAGATGTTTTGACATGCCCTGACATTTGTGCTTTTTTCAGTTGCTTATAAACATATTAATGGCAAAGGTGTAATTACACTCTATTTAGCACAAATAGGGGTACCATAATATGCGAGCAACATCTATTTACATATTTGTATTTTTGAGGGAATAATGTTTATGCATGGTTATTCAAAAAACTAAAAATTAAAGTTTCTGAAATAAGGCCACAAAACACATACTTAATATGTGTCCACAAGACTTTTGACTAATGGATGTAGTTGCCTAGTGTTTTTGCTTCAAAATTATCTGAAAATCACCCTGCCTAATCATTCACATAAAACAATACATTGATTTAAATTTTTTAAAACAGTTTTTGCTTCCAAAGGCAATATGCGCAGGGGCGTGACTTGCTGTGATTCACACCTGAGAAGACAAAGACCCTGCATAGTAATGAGCCTGCATACTAATGAGCCTGCATACTAATGAGCCATTCATTCAGGTGTGTCACACAAGAAAGAATGCGAGGACAAAAATAAATAAATAAATTATATATATATATATATAAAATACAAATATAAATGAAAGTCAAAAGCACATTTTTAGTACATAGTCATACCTGGAAACAAATCCTGTTCAAATAGGCTATTTGGACCATTCTACAGAATTAGTTAGAGTTAGAAAGTTAGAGTTCTCAGAGAGGAAAAAAAGGTATTTTTTTCACAAATTTTTTATACATTCAAATTGTATAATTTCCAAGGTAAACATTTCTAGTATGCAGTTAATTCTCATACTGTATTTTCAGAAAGTTTTGGAATCTCCTCAAATGTGTCACTAATAAAAAACAATAATATTAAGACTTTTTTTTACATCTATCTTGTCTTTTTTTTTTTTTTTTTTAAGTAGGCCTATAGCCTGGATTTTATCATTCATATTTCAAAGTTAAGGATTCATTAGTTTGATATAGTCTACATTGGAACAAACACTATAATAACATCTTAGATTATGAGCTTATTTTTGACAAAACATTCTAACGTTATATATTTAACATATGAGCAGAAACTAGTTAACTAAAGCTTATTTGATGTCTATTTTAGAGTAAAAATCTTTATAATCTATCCCAAACTAGTCAACTAAATGTTGTCTTTCATATTTCGTCTGTAACAACAACAGTGCGAATTCCGTTCATTCATCACACAGAGAAAGACACGCGATTCATTTTAAAACAGTATTCGCGATTAGAACAATGAATAAACTTACTATGATCCTGGATCCATGGCTCCTCGAAGTGAAATTAATCCAGCACTGAGGTAAATTATCCAAAATTATTCCTCAAAGCCTCGAAAAACGACACAGACTACCGGTACATTAATCTGAACTTGGTGTTTTATCGAGCTCGTGTGGGCGTTGGCAAGTTTCAGGTCATTTGCGTTTCTATAGCGCGCGCTCTCTGTGGGCGTGGTCACATTAAAAGATAATTAGCTGAAATGAGAACGCCTGGCATCTCTCTCTTTTTATATAGATTACATAAACACAGAATATTTGTTTTAGTTTTGAATTAGATAATTTAAAAGTACACACTTAAATGATTATAAAGATATATTGATCATGCCTGTGTGACTAGTATTTGCGGAGTTTTGTTTATGTTTAGAGACGTGCTCTAGAAAAAAAGTTCACGGTTTCGCGCCGGCGCGTTTCTCGACTCCAGAGGGTTAATGAGCAGCAAATCAGCATATTAGATTGATTTCTGAAGTATTGTTTCTGATACTTCATCTTTGCTTTAACAGGAACTACTTTTTTGAATAAATTTAAATAGAAAACATGTATTTTAAATTGTCATAATATTTCACATTACTGATTTTACTGTATTTTTGTTCAAATAAATTATTGTTGAGATATAAAAGAAATAAAAGTCTTGGTGAGAATACGAGACATTAAAAAAAATATTACCGACCCCAAACCTTTTGAATAATAGTGTTTCTCATAATAATAATTAAGAATTACAAGCATCCCATATTTTCTAGCTAAATATTAAATGTATAAAACTTATTTTATATCCAGCTTAATTCATGCTTTGACATGCAGATTCAGAATCATAGCAAAATGGCAGTCATTGTGGCGTATAATTTAACATCACGTGATATGCTATTGTTGCTTAAACATTTGTTCTCGTCTCTTCAGGCTCGACACGTACTCGTATGCAGGAACAGAAACTGAAGGAGGAGTCTGTTAAAGAGCATCCAGAGCCCTAAATAAATCCTCTCTGTGTTGCCTGAGGAAAACCACTCCGCCATGAACAGGAAAGGCTGACATCCCGGGGTGTTTTACGTTACTACATCTTAGACTTCTTCACCTGTTTTAGTAATTAAGCGGTGCACTGCATTTCCTGAAATAGCACAGGTGCTTTTCCTGTGTTAGTTCATTTTAGATTGTTTTAAGCATGCGAGCGTCCATGAAGGAGGTTTTATTCTTTGTTTTGTAGTTGACATTGTGGTAGAGGAAATAACATGAAGCATACCTCTTAAGTGATCTACAAACAAAAAAACTGGCGGGTTTAGTGTCATGATGATAATTTATTGAGTTTTTTGGGGGGGGGGGGTTCCACTAATTCTAGAGCTTCCTGCTTTTCCTCATTGCTGTACAGGAAATTGTGAATGACATGGGGTTTAAGATCAAATTTTACACCAGTGTTTCCTTTAATCATGTTTTAGGTAAAGACATCACATCATTTGCAGATGTGAACCTCGCTTGTGGCCTTTCTCGAAGCGTATCTTTGAGGACTCCCTATTTTGTGTGATAAAAGTAAATGGATTTAATTTGGAGACTGTATTATAAATGTGTTGCTGTTTAGACATTACTGTTTTTTTAGGATGTGATTGCTGTGTGAGTGGATGTGCATTTGTGCGGTCTGACCTTTTTTTGTTCTTCCTGGGCCGCGTTGTTGTTTTTGCTATTGAATTTTAAGAATGTTTTTGAGCTTTTGTTACTAATATTTGAAAAAATTATGTTATACCTCAAATGTTCTTTTTGAAAAATTATGTAATGCTTGAAAAGTTTAACAACTGACTTGTTTAAGAAAAATCTAGTGTCCTGCTTTTTGTTGCCACAAACTGAGACTAGCCATTGCACATGGTGCTAAAATGATTAATCACACTGTTTTGTTTTGTTTTATTGACTCTGTTTTGGCAAGTGTCCGCAGATTTATTCCCTACCGGAATGCTGTTTGTCAGGAAATGGCAAGCTTGTAGATGTCTTGGTAGCGTTTGAAGTTCAGAGAATCATCTCTTAGCAGAGACTTCATTTTTACTATGAAATAATTTTCTTTTTCCACTCCTGCTTCCCAATTATTTATTTCATACGCGCATCACTCGTTCTAATTCTTCAGTATGATCGTGTCTCCAATACTGGAACTTAAAGGCAGAAGCTGAAGTTCAATGCAGTTCATTTAAATTTCCCCAGCACATAACTTATGGGTTTTAATGTACTGCTATCGTCATAGACGCTCACAAAGGCTCTGCTTTCTCAGCAGTGGCTTCTGTTAAAAGGTTATCAGCACATCATCATCAGAAGTGCTTGTGATCAAAGAGAAAATTTAGGGCAGCACAACTGGGTGACTTAAATTACATAATACCAGAGGAACCGAATGAAAAGGAGGGAAAAATGCACATCTGCACAAGTCGTTGTGGCTTAAAGCTGCAGTGCACAAAACAGAATAACCAGTGTTTTAGTGTTTTGCATCTAAATGGCCCGAGTCACTTAACAAATAAAGATAAGCTTTGGACTTTGGACCTTTCATACATGCTATAGCCTATATCAGGAGTCAGGACAGTATTCAAAATACTTTGAATCTAAAGCCATTAGCAGAACTGTCATACTCAACAATGCATGTAACACGTGCTGTTATAGGATGGCTGTTGTTCTTAGAGAAGGAAATGAATCAGTCCTTTTGACCTGATTGAAGTGATGATGGGGAGGTCGTTGTTGGGACATCCTCCTCCTACTGTGTTTTGTACCTCACCTCCTCCAGTAGCTGACAATGCTGGGCTGGTTGGGCTAGTGACAAAACTGTGAGCGCTTTTGGAAGACCTGATTTCACCTCTTCACACTGCAGAAAAGGTAAAGTCTTGCTTTTAATGTTTGCTGTTAAATGTTTGAGAAGTAATTTGATATTAGGATTATTTTTTAAAAGACATGCTACTAACTGGGTATTTAACTGAGATTGTTCGTGCTTGACTAGAAAAGCCTGTTTTGTCATACAGCTTTTGAAAATAGAAGACAATGAGAATGTGAATTACAAATGCTACATACAGTAAAACTTCCAGTAAGAATACAAAGCACTCTTTAAAAAAGGGGGTTCCAAAAGGGTTTTCTTAGTGATGCAATAAAAGTACCGTTTTGGACCCCTCAAATAACTGTTCATTGAACAGGTCTTGGAAGAACCACTGTTTTCTTAGTGTGATGAATATTTGAATCTGAAGAACTTTCTTCCACTATAAAGAATGGAATGCAATGGAAAGTTTCCATGGATGTCATGGAACCACAGATGCCAATAAATAACTTTTGAGTGTACTGTATAATACTAAGGTAATGCATAAATTGTTAAAGGGATAGTTCACTCAAAAATGGCTTGCTTACTTCAAGAAACAATGACATAAAAATATGTCTCCTTTTTCGTGCATAAAATGAAGTCAATGAGGTCCAATGTTGTTTCTGACTTTCATTGTATGGACCAAAATATATTCCTTTTGGAACGACATGAGTTTATTGGGGGTGATCTATCCCTTTAAAAAAAATTGTTGTTTGTTTTAAATCACTAAATCTTCATCCAAACTTTGTCATCTTTCTCCAGGGAAGGACATGAATCTGTCTTTTCCAGAGCTCAGGGAAAACGTCCCCTGTTCAGGCCTCAATAACACCGATCACTTCAAACGCCTAGTGTACCCTTCAGCATACATTCTGATTTTTGTCCTCGGACTCGCCGGCCACTCTTTATCTATCTGCGTCTTCTTCAGCCAATGGAGGACCCAGAAGAGTTTCACTCCAGTCACCCTATTAATGGTGAACCTGTTGGCCTCAGACCTGATGCTGGTGTGCTCTTTGCCCCTGAGGATCACTTACTACATGCTGAACTCGCAATGGCTGTTTGGTCACGTCGCCTGTCGACTCATCATATACGTGTTTTATCTCAATATGTACAGCTCTGTGTATTTCCTAGTTGCCCTGAACATCTTGCGTTACCTGGCGCTGGCGCGGCCGTACCTGTACATACGGATACAGACCCACTACGTCACGGGTATCGTGTGTGGCCTCATTTGGGTCTTGATGGGTTTAGCCTGCTGTCCACTATTGTTCACTAAGAAAACGCTTCAAGATGAAGGCAGTTCTCGATGCTTGGAGTTGGCGATGGACAGCGTGGACCAATTGCTCCTCATCAACAACGTCACGTTTCCAGTGGGCTTTGTGGTGCCCTTGGTGGTCATCCTTTTCTGCTCTGTCTTTGTCGCAAAGAATCTTCTGAGGCCTAGTCCTGCGCTAGGTAGGACCAGACCTTGCAGGAAGAAGGCGTGCGCTCTGGTCATCATCAGCCTTGGGATCTTTCTGGTGTGCTTTTTACCTTATCACGTAGTGCGGACGATCTTCTTATCAGCTGAGAAGCATGTCAAGATGAGCGGATACGGAGACTCGTGTGACTTTATTTTGGGAGTCCGCAAGGCTGCCGTTGTAGCGCATTGTTTGTGTACAGCTAACAGTTGTCTGGACCCTATCCTTTTCTTCTTCGTTGGGGAAAATTCCCGATCTTTCTTCGCTAAATGGACAGGAGGAAGAAAAAGTAGCGCTTGTGCTGCAGGGAGAAACCCACAGCAGGAAGAGTTACAGGTTTTGCAGAAGTAAATGAAACAAGGCTTTACAGATAACAAAGAACAGACCAGAAGTACCTCATTCTTCTGGGTACTTCATGAATAGATGTACAACACAAAAAGGTCATATTTTGACTGACTGGCCTTTTAAGATTTAAGAAGTATTTGATACTTACGACTGATCATGCCCAAACGTGACTAGTTCAGAGACAGTTGCGTTCAGTCGGTGTTAACCGTTGGTGTTTAAAATCTGCTGCACTCGTTGGAAACTCTGTAATAGTCTTAGAATGTTTCTGCTAGTCGCTAAGTGTGTCCCCGGCATTAGGAGCGTTTAAACTGACAATGTTTAAAGGAGTATTCTGGGCTCATTACAAGTTAAGCTCAATCGACATCATTTTGATTACCACATGAATTAATTATGACTTTCATTTAAAAAAGTTAAATTCTGGGTTATTACTTTGGCAATGGAAGTGAATGAGGCTAATTTAACATTATTAATGTTAATAGGCTATCAATAGCTACGATTGAAAGAACTTTTCTGTGTAAAGATAATTTGTACGACACAGCAATGCCATAAACCCTAAAATGACCATAAAAATTACGGGAACAACTTTACAGCTCAAATAAGTTTTAACAAAAGAATAAACATGCTTTTATATAATTAAAAGCTTTAAATCCTCCAAAAATTGGCCCTGTGCACTCCTATTGTAAGGGTACATTCAAGTCATGTTGGAGAAATCGTATTTACATGTTGAACGCACCTGATCGTCACCACAAAGAATGGGGAACTCTAGATGCTGCTAAGTTGCATGTACAAAATAGTATAGTGTTGTACAATTACGATTTACTGAACCTTCCTAAATTGGATTAAAGCATGAAAAAGCAAAACACACCTGATTCTGACTGATTATTCATCATTTTGTAGAGTTAAAGAAATCGTGCAAAATTTTTTGCCGAAAATGTGCATCACCATCTTCGCTTCGTCCATTGTAATTTGAACTCACCTAAAGCTGTAATTACGACTTCACTACTTGTAAATACGAATTTCCCAGAAGGACTTGAATGTACCCTAAATGTAAAAAAATGTGTGTGTGTGTGATAACATACCGCTGAAACTGTCGATTAAGCTTAACTTCTATTGAAGGTATATTCATTTTATTTTAAAATGTATTTATTTAAAGTTGTTGTTTTCCCACTCAACTCCATATTTAATTAAATGAGGTATAGCAGATCACTGGAAGCTTGTTTCCACCACAGAATAAAAAATAAAAAAGCTAATTGTGACTTTTTATCTCACAATTCTGACTTTTTTTCTAGCAATTGTGAGTTTACATCTTGCAGTTCTGACTCTTTTTTTTCTCAGAATTGCATGATATAAACTCGCAATTGCGTTGTATAAAGTTAGAATTGCATGATATAAACTTGCAAAAAGTTTATTGCTGCGTCCCTATTCAGAGGCTACATCCTAATGCCGATTGATTCACAGTGGCGTAATGAAGGCTGTCCCAATTCAAAGGCTCCTTTAAATGCGACCTCCAAATGCGTCATTCGTTTCCTGTGAAACGAAGGATAAAACGGATGGATCCTTCGCGCCCTTGCCTACCCCAGAATTCATTGCGCACCAATTAAGACTAGATTTTTTTTTGAGAAATTGCCGAATTACACGTTTAAACGTAAGTAATGGGTTTCAACTTACTCAAATATTTAATGATACAAATGTAAAAATTTAAATAAAACTTTAAAGTGGTTCAAATGTTGACTTGTATCTTACTAGGATCCGATTATATATAAGTACAAGCGTTACTGTCACTCATCAACAGCAGCTGTCACGGTTGATAGCCGACAAGACAAGTTTATAACTCACACTTCTGAGAAAGAAGTCAGAATTGCAGGATAAAAAGTGCCAATTATCTTTTAAATTGTTTTATTCCAGGGTGGAAATAGACTTCCATAGTAATCCATACTGTCTTCCATTGTTAATTGCTGCAATGCGTCACTGCTCATTTACATACAATTGAAATTGCTAGTGATTGCTGTTGCTGAAAGTAACCTGCTTTCTGAAAATGAATGACTGCAAGTCATTTTTACTATTTTTACAAAACTTTTTAATGCATATCATGCACTGTAAGCATGAACACCGCCTCATTGTTATGGAGTTGAATTATCATGCTAATATTTAGGCATACTATAGCATAATGTTTTCAATGTCTTAAATTATCTTGGACCTTTACTGAGGTTTCTCTCTCTGTGCATCTTTGACATGTGTCTGCAGTGTCATGTTGAAGTCTGTGTGATCAGGAAGCCCAAGTATTGCAAGCAAAGCATGTGGCTTTCTGCACACACCTGCTTCTCGCAGCTCTCCTTGTCGCCACATTAAAACTGCACACATTCCTCTTTTTAGGTTTACATACTGACACTTTTGTTTTTATAGTTTTGTGGTAGATGTCTGTGCAGTTTATTTGTCATTTGATTTACATGAGGAAGCTTAGTTTTGTGTGGTGGATATCAGTTGATCTTTTTCAGATCTGCAAATCTTATCATGTTTGAAATATCATGGTCAATGTGAGTTCGTTAGAAATGTGGTTTATAGATTGCATAAAATAAAAAAAAGATACACTCTTTAAGAGAGTCAATATGTAGGCCTAAACGATGGCATGGATACCGTTTCCACAGTGATTGTTTTATTTATACATCAGAATAGTCTTAGGTCAGTAAAAAAAACCTCTTCCTCTTTCATTGCATCCATAAATGGAAGTATGTCACTTAACCAATGTTCTTTTACAGAAGCCCCTCCCATTATTTTACATGCTGACCAACCTGATTGAAGTAGATAAGAACGTCCTCAGCTGCATCAACACAAGGTTGTGCCTCGAAGACTTGTGAGCTACAGACCTAGACAGTTTTTTGGGGTACTCCATGTGCAGAATTTTTTTTTTGCCAATATACATGCAAGCTGTCTCGATAGGCAGCTCAGTTTCTTTAGTCAGTGTTTTAAAATCACGTTATATCTTGGTCACCAAACTATAAAGGGTCTTCTGAGATTTTAAAAGCTCAAAGGGTTCATATTTGTATCTTGTGAAAAATGTGTTGTTCAATGAAACATTGATATGAGAAACTCTTAATATTAATATCATGTGGATGTAAACGGACCAATTTTAAACTGAAACTGAAACTACAGGTGCAGACATTCTTAAACGCATAAGATTGTGATATGGCTCGTCATGTGATGTAAACATGGCTGCGCCCATGAGGGGGCGACCTGCTCAATGTAGAATAAAGTTTTTTTTCTAGAAGACTGGTGTCTGGAGTCTTCAATACATGAACATTATTTTAATCATATTTATCAAGTGCTGTTCTTTGTGTAAAACGTTTTTTGCAAAACATTAACAAGTGAACAGTTATTTTTCTTAACGGTAGGCTATTTGAGGCAATTACAGAAGAACAGATATTTCATGAATAGTTTCTGTAATCTATGTGGAAATGTGTAAGAAACTACAGGTCAGTTCTCTGCAACAGCTCTTCTTGTTGTGCATGGCTCAATCTTTTGACCGTGGAAATGTTGTAAGAGTCAGACCTAAATATAACTAAAGACCACCCTCTTGACTTCTGAGAGAGAGAGAGAGAGAGCGCGTGCACACTTTGCGCTCTTGTGAGGAGATAGAGTGCGGGTTTACTTCAGCAAGTGTCACACCAAAACAGCCACAATAAGTTGAGAACACGCCAACGGCGCGGGAAGATGGAGGTATGAAATAATTTACTAAGCTTTCGCTTCACTTTGTTTGTTGCATTTTTTTTTTTAAGTTTTTTTTTTTTTTACTTAAGTTGATTTCCTTTGTAGTAGTAGCCTACTAGACAACATGTGATGAGCCGCAGAGTAAACAACAACTTGTTCTGTTGCATTTCTGTACATGAGATGCCACGAGATGATATAAGACGTCAAAGCATCAAGTTTTATAGATGCCATAGATATAACTGCATTATGCAATATTCCGTCTTGATTAGGATATAGTGGGGTTCAAACCTATTGATCAGTAGTGAAAAGCTTGTGTTTTGCATTTTTATAGTTTAATAAACTAAGTTGATTAGATAATTTGTACTGAAAATGTAAGTAAATATTAACTTTAAAAATGCCTAAATATTGGTTTGTTCATTTGCTTTAATGACAGCAGCACTAAATCTGCATGAACTTCCTTGTGTGAAACCTGATTGTTATATTGAATAGTTTCTTAAATCTTCTTGAATGTCTTATCATTTTACATCATAACGTTTCTTTGAAAATTTCCAAAATCATAAAACTTTTCTTTTCATTTTTAAATTTTAAATCTGATTTTGTGGTCTCGGGCGTTTTGACTCCACTGTACCCATTTATATAGGCTATTACATTATATTGTTTTGTTTTAGAAAAAAAATACATAGGCCTATTTGGATTACAAATAAGTTATTGCTAGTGCAGTTTTTATTATTTTAAATTCATAATGTTTCAACTACAAACAAATTAATTATGCTTTCAAATGTCTGTAACCTCAGACTGTGCAGTCTTAAATGAGGGATAATAAATGGTTTACATTCCACATATTCTTCTCAGCAGGTATTTGTCTGGTTCATCATGTGAGTTTGGAGTCAGTGGGTGAAAGATGAATAAAGCATAGCTGTGGCTGTGTCGTTCAGATTTGTCACCCCACCTGCAAACCTCCATCAGTCATAATTACATAAGCTTGTTTGCAGAGACCGCTCTCATCAGTAGCAGGTTTATGGTTGTGTTGGTCTCAGTGACTCTTTGAATTGCGTTTTGACCAATAAGTTATATTGCCTTGAAACTGCCTCCCTTGTTGCAAGTTAGAAAGTAAGTATGACTGGAATGGCAGCAAGCTAACTGACACAGGAAGTGGTGTAACCTCATCCGTATGACAGATTAAAATGGCGGGTTTGGATGGTGAACCCACGTGCTTGTGTTTGTATGCACATATATTATTGTGCTTGCAGATTTGATCACTGATTTCAACATACAGTTTGCTTTCCATTTAAAGTGGCTGAAGGCTCTAACCATAGATTTCTGGAAGTACTATATTTGTCTATACTACATCTATTTTCTACTATATTTGTCTTATACAGTGTTGCCAACTGGTGTTATGACTTTGTCGCTATATCAGCATCTTTTCAGAACCCATTAGCAACTTTAAAATAAATCTAGTGACTTTCTGGACTGCTGGTTAACATAGCCAATCATTATATCGTATTATTTCCATTGTCTGAAAAAATGTAAATGAGAACAGCTTCACTGGACATTTGGCTATATATTTAATAAAAATACAGTATGTGGAGCCCGATCTCATGAAAGTGCGTATCAATACCACGAATGTTATTTCTCGTACCATTTATACGCCAAAAATAGTTTTTGCGTGTATATGATACGCAGTTTTCGCGTGCATATGATACGCACTTTTTGGCGTGTAATACGCACGCAACCCCCTTCCCCCCTCCCCCTAACCCTACCCAAGCGGTTTTCAGTGCGTAGCATTTACACGCAAAAAACATTTTTGGCGTATAAATGACACGAGAAATAACATTCGTGGTATTTATATGCACTTTCATGAGACTGCGTTGGTATGTGAGGATGGATTAGGATAGAAAACTGATGTAAATTGCTGACAGTTTACGTCATCTAGCAACATTTAGCTACTTTAAAAAAAAAAAAATAGTTGGCAACACTGCTCCTATATAGCCTCTATATATTACGTGCCAATAAAGTTGCCATCCATATTTTAGTGGCTTTGAAAATTTCTAAATAACAAATAGCTATGCTATGTTTACTCAGATATGCAGTGGCAAATTGCACAAATATTGAGATTGATGTGAAAGACAGACAAAATAAACTAGCTTCTCGTGTCAATTTATTATGACATTTAACTTTTGCATATTTTTTAAGCCAGAGAAACCATTCTCTGTGAATACAATCTGAGCTGAGACACATTTAAAGATGATTTAATTCCTGCCATCAAAGAATGTATCTCGGCTGCTGTAGGAGTTGTGAAGCCTGGATTGACTGTATTTCTCAGTCATATTGACTCTCGGAGCACTGTACCGCATGGACTTCTGGTTATTTAAGTTGATTATCTCCTGAATGTCAGCTATGTGAGCATGCGGGTCAGTGTCAGTCCCACCTCGGCAGCTGTTATGGGCGACGGCCCTCTCTTGACTGAGCTGTACGCAACCTCAGTTTGCTCATAGATGAAAAAGAGATTTGGAGAAGGGAAATGTTATTGCGACATGACATTAACCAACTACAACAAGCTTCCTCCCTAAAAGACTTTTGTACTGAAGAGTGTTAAGAAGAACAATCATTCATTACCTCAGAGAACTTGCTGAACTTTGTGCAGGGAGACTGTGAGAGCATATGGGTGTGAACTTGTCCCAGCCACCCTTCAAAATTCATGGACATGACTTCATTTGGAGTATTAGCAAATGATGTAAATGTGCAGTGCAGTGCAGCTGTCTTAAGGACATAATGTCCATTTCTTTTTAATGCCATGTTTCATGAAAGTGTTGTTTGGTAAACAGTGGTATCACTGTCAGGTAATGGCAGTTCCATCCATGCAAATCTTGCAGATGTCAGGTAAGGTTGGAGGTAAGGTGGAGGCAGGTTGTAGATGTCCGTGCCGCTGTAGATGGAGTCATTAAATACTCCTGGAACACTGTGTGATTGATTCAAGACCTGGACCCTGATGGGATATGGGTGTGAGGTGGAGTCCGTCATCATAACTCACTGACTCACACCAGAGTGTTTCGCGAAAGCTCGACTTTTCCAACACACCTTCCACTCCAAATATATTAGAGCCAGAACATGAGGTCATAGTACTGGGGCATTTCTGGCTGGAGAACACTCTAGATAGAAGAAAGTGATTGTCCTCGATCTCTGTTATTTTGTGAAGTGGTGGCTTAGGCCTTAAATATACTCTACACACAAATGTGTGGTATTTTTGTACAGAAAATGCATTACTGTGGGCGCTTACAAACCTCAATTATCAGTGCCATCTTAAGTGTTATAATTCGGGTAGCTAGTTGTACACATATAGACATTTTAGATAACTTTAACTAAAGAGGTCAATGTTTGGTTAGTGAGCATGACCCAGCTATCCCCAGCTGGTAGATCTTTTTCTATTGACTGCCATTTAAAAGTAGCCATGTATTCTTCCTTTTTTTGTTGCAAAGAACATAAATTGTAAATTGTGATTTTTGTGAGTGATCAAATCATTTTGTGTGTTTTTTTTGAAAACACCACATAGACTCATAAACAACATTAAAAGCTTGATTTTCACCACAGGGGGGCTTTAATTATTTTTACTTTAGGCTATTTATTTTTTAATAGGGATAATTCTTTGTTCTGTGAAACAGAAGATATTTTGAGAAATTTCTCAATGATTTTTTGTTGTTGTCCATACAATGAATGTCAATGTAACCAAAACTGTTTTGTAACCAACATTCTTCAAAGAAAAGTGTGAACTAGCTCTTTGACTATTCCTTTTAAAAGGAATTATAAATTGCATTCTGACATGCTTTGAAAAGCAGGGAGAGTTTGTGCAGGTAAAAGCGTCTGTGATCATGGCATTCCCCCTTAAGATGGAAAGGCTCTGTCTTTTCCTTCCTGTGCATCCTCTCCCATTAGGGGACGGACATGTTTCAGTGTAAATTGAATCATGGCTGCTTCCTCATGTTCTTCAACTCCCTGACATACAACAGATTCTTTGTGAGACACTAATAAGATTCTGTTTTCCACTGCATGGGTTACAATCAACGTTGTGTGTGTGCTGGTAGACTTCTAAAATGAGGAGGGTGTTTGGGTTTGCTTTTGGAGTTTTTAAGTCTAATGAAGTTAATGTTCCAGTCAGTCACAATTGATGGTTTCATAGTTTCCGGGTCAAAGGCAGATGGAATACCTAGATGCGAAACAATACTTATAAAAATCAAATGTATGTGTGCTGTTATATTAGTAGTATTTGGTCACATCATACGCTCACAACTCTTTGATCTTTAATGTTTTTGAAAAAGTATCTTGTGTTGCATTTATTTGATACAAAATACAATATCAAAATTTTGTTACATTATAAATGTTTTTACTGTCACTTTTGACCAATTTAATGAACCCTTGCTGGATAAAAGTATTAATTATTTGATAACACTTTAGTCTATTTAGTCTTATTAGCATGCATATTACTAGGATATTGTCTGTTTATTAGTACTTATAAAGCACATTAATGCCTTATTCTCCATAACCATATTCTACATTCCTTAAAATTAACAACTACCTTACTATTAATAATCAGTAATTATAAGTTTGAGGCAAAAGTCATAGTTAATAGTTAGTTAATAGTGAGAATTGGACCCTAAACTAAAGTGTGACCAATTATTTAAATCTACTGACCCCAAGCTTTTGAATGTTGAAATAAGTATTTCAATAATACAGTAAAAAGTATATTTGTTGTAGTTTTTATGTACAATTGCTGTTACAAACGGGAATTAGGGCTTTTGAAAATTGTTAAATTGAATTCTTCACATTCTGTTCAATCTCAGGTTATGAATTTATCAAATTATTTTCTCATCCAATTTTTTTTACTCCCTTTCTGCCTCCGAAAAAAAAAACCTGGTCACAGTGTGGCTGAAACAGTTGAAGAGGAAACGCAGATGAAATACCCCAGAGTCCCGCTTACTTGGATGTTTTTTTACACATAACTGCTCCCACACTCATGATGGCCTCGTGTTTAATGAGCTGATTCCTGCTCCAGCACTGCAGTGTGGTAAAAAACGGGTTTATATATATATATATATATATATTTGCATCATGAGCCAGTTTTGGAGGTTAAGAAAGGCTCATGCTGAATTGACTGCATTTGTGCTGTTTGTTGGTTTGTTTACTCGCTGTGTGTCATCTGACTGCTACCAACTGTTGTAAAGGTAAAGTAGCTTTAGAACGAATCTGTGTTTTGTTGCTTACACAGTGTTTATTACGGTAGCAAAATTTGGAGAAACTATGAGTGACTATTGGAGCAGTGATGACATGATCAGGGGTCATCTTTGCAGGTGTGTGTGTTCAATGTGTGCAAAGGCACAGCTGTGGAGCGCACACACATTCAGACACACATATGCTGTAAATCTCACCACCCACTGGGTCTCCAGAGAAAAAGCTGCCCGCACCCTGCCTTAAATGAGTAGCAATGAGCTCAACGCCCTGTACTTAGCATGTGAGATACACAGCGCTTGCATTAAAGCTTTCAAAAGTAAACACCACACATTTGTGATTTATTTTCATGTTTTAAGGGCTTCCTCTGTAAAATATTCCCACGGCAGAAATACATAACAATGGCAGATTAAATGTACTGTAATGTCACTTTTACCTGCTGAATCTTCAAATATGTGATTGTAGAGGGAACTGGTTGAAGGAAATCAGTGTTTTCTCAGTTGCTGTTGTTTAAAATGGCAAGCATGCTCTTACGTTGCATTTCAGGCATGGGAGCGGTTCAGTCTCTGGGGCAGGTCCTCATCGTCTTGCCATGTTGTTTTTGGCAGTTAGCATACAATTTTTAATTTGTCAGTGACACTAAGAATTTCTATGAGTGTTTCTTGGGGGTCACATTGGAGGAAGCTTTCTCATACTGGATTCTGCAGTCAACTGGGTTGCAAAATAAAATGCGTAACTGCATGATATGGGCTAAACTGCTTGTATCTGTTTCTCTTATGACTAATTTCTAGTTTTATTTGTAACAATGCTAAACAAAACGCAGAATATCAAAGTTTGAGAGATGCAATGATGCATCAGTGAAACCTAAACGTGGCTAGATTTAAAATAGAAACAAGAATTTTTTACAGAACAAGCTTTTTTCTCTCCATCTTGGGCACTAAATAGGGCAAATGATGTCATGATGAGATGGAATGCTTTTATCTTAAAGAGGACTGGATCTGGTGAAGCTGGAACACATGGGCAGCAGACACAGGCACGACTGAGAGAAACAGACAGAAAGAGGTTGAGGGAAATAGAGGCCTTTTAAACAGAGGTCTAAATGTGTCAAGTTACCAGGTGTCTTTTTCGGCCATTTTAAGCAGTGGCGTCATGTAGGCTACCTATTTGAATCTTAAAAGGGCTTCCAGGCTCACTTAGGGTGTGTTCACACTTGAAATATATCTAAACAAACTAAAATGTCACAAGATGTGACCCTAAAAAGGACAGAATGCTCAAGCATATTGTACCTGGTTCCTCTCGTCATAGTCGCGATGTTGCCCATCACAGCTCAGTACAGGCGTCAGACCCACGTCTCCTTGCAGTAGATCATGGTTTGTGTGCAACGGAGGAATTCCTGGCACTGTTTTGATTCCTTTTACACATTTTATAAGCTGTGTTTTCTTAGCTAGTAAAAATACCATCATATGGACTCACATACAACAAGTGCATTTAGCCCAGCAGACTGCATTGGTTTGGATGTTTGGTAAGTTCAGTTGCAAAATATTCATCATAAAAGCGTTTTTTTTTTTTTGTGCATCTTTAGGTTTTGTGTTAAAAATTACAGTGTGTACATTAAGCAAACCAGGACTAAATGTATAATTCTTTTTTGGTCCAAAAAAAAAAAGTGTGAACACACCATAAAACAGCTAAACAAGATAAGATAAAAAGAATTAAAGAAAATTAGAATTGTGTTAGTTGGACATGTTTAGTAGTAGTAAAGATTCTGGTATCAAATATATAAACCTAATATATTTACATGTAAAAAGGAATATACAATTAGATAAAAACAGCATCATTGTTTGTGCGGTATTGCTTTTATACAACAGTTAAATACATAGTAATTTAACGGTAGGCTTTTTTTTATTTTTTATTAATACGTTTCGTGATGCTAGTTGAAACTCTCTTCACATTCTCATAGCAATCAATAATAGAAGTGGTCTAACTATTAAAAAACATGTACATATATATTTTCTGTGGAAGTCTCAGGACCAGAAAATGTTCGTCCAATCATTGCATTCGATCCGCATTGCATTGTACTTGTGAATGGTCCCACAATTTCAGCAAAAAGTTGCATTCAAAATCAACTTAGTTGCTCAAGAATAGTTTTAAATGGAAATGACGCATCTGATTTTAAGCTCTTGGAGCCTTGGCCTGCTCAAGCACCCTTCCTGTTTTTGACTATACATCAGCTCAGCTTAAGTTGCCTCATCATTGTATAACCAACATCCTCTAAACTATAGACTGCATGCAGCTCAGTAATGGTGGGTTCCCACAAAGCTGAGTGACTGAACGCCTTGGTGGCAAACAGTTGTCTGAGTCCATAGACATTGCCTCACCCCAAAAATACCACATTGTGCTATCACTCTCGACAAGGCAAACTGGTTTCGCTCCACTGATAGTGAGAGTGCTAATGGTCATAGTTGGAAGCATGTGGATGGAAGAGCCTGAGAAGGGGATGATAACAGTAGGCTGAAGTCATACCCGACTGAGCCTGTGTCCCTCTGAGGATAGTTTCTCAACCATTTCTTTTGAAATGCACTTTTTTCATAACTTTGCTCTGATGAGCGCTCACAACTCTCGTGGTTTCCTGTGGTGAAAAACAACACTTTTTTTCAGCCTTGTCTGTGAAAGTCAACATTACAAAACTTGTCTTAAGAAATCTTTACTTGAAGATTAAAAAGTAAAAGCTGGACTAAACTAAACCTAATTGGAGGTGTTGCTTTGGACTTTGCAATATTGTGTGTCCTCCTACATTTTAAGAAGATATATATTAAGGTGGGGGGAGATTTCAGTATTAAAAATAAATTCATTTTAAAAGTGGATTTACCTTGGATGACATGGTCCAATATTACAGATAATTCATCAAAAAGAAGTGGACGTCTCATTCATACACTAACATTTTTTATTTCAGGAGCATTCTGTTGTAAAAAAACGCTCTGTGGCTGAACTAGCTGGAAAATTCAGTTGTCCAATACCCCATACGACAGATGCTGAAGTGGTGAGGTTTCATATTGTATGATCACATCCTCTTTGCTATCGCTCTTCATATTCCTAATATGTCCCATCGCCTTTTTCTAGACGTCGATGATTCGAAGTCTGGACAAGTCATCTATTTTTTTCTGCTATTGCTTAGTTGTTGTTTTGTTTTTTCATTTTGTCTTCAGTTTTCCTGCTTTTTCCTCATCCTTATTGTTGCCAAAACGATAAAAGAAGACGTGAATCTTCCCAAAAGACTAAATCAAAAGAAACAAAACCCACAAATGATAATATAAATGGCATTACCATTAAAATATGTGAGGTTATCCAAAGCAAATATAGGCTACTTAGTTATATTAAGATCTACTGCAAGATAGCAGAACAGTACTTATGTAGTGTTCATTTAAACGGAAAGTGTATAATACAGGGGGAAATCTCAGAGATAGTTAGTTCTTTCCCCTATATTTCAGACAAGGAAACAAATTGCCCAGTCTCATTCTATGGAACAATGCCACAGTGTATTTTTGGTTTTGTGCGTGCTAGATTTTTTTCCTTTGAATGTGTGACTTGTTATGTCCTTAGTGTAAATCCTCATGTTCTGCATGGCAAAGTGTCATTCTATCGCTTAGGAAACAGACACCGAAGCAAGGCGTAGGCTACCTAAGCACAGATATTAATAAGAGCGATCGTTATGCAATGCAGAAATACTACGCTGCATGTCTATGCAGGTGACAGATGGGTTATATTGTTTTTACCACTATCTTCCTGCTTCCCTCCTTTTTAAGTGCTGTTGCTCACTTTGGTAACATTTCTCAGACATTTCCTCATTCCAAATTATTAAAATTTTTAGATATAGTTGTTTAAATAAATTGTTTTGTTTTTTAATTTAGTTTACATCTTTTATTTTTTCATTTTATGCATTCAAAAAATATTGATTCATTTTAATTTAGTCTATTTATTTATTATGTTTTAAATAACATGAATTTTTTTTATATATTTAATATGTTATTTTAAATAATTGTATTCATTCATTTCTATGTTTTTTATTATTTGAGTTTTAGACATTTTTATTTAGTTTTTTCTTATTTATATTTACTGTTTTTAAAATATAAAACCTTTTTTTTCAATTATTCACAATTATTTAATTTAACTCTCACTAGAGTATTAGTGTTTAGATTGTCCCCCAACAGACATTTCTGACCATTAGAAACTTTGCAACTACATGTCAACTTTCTACTACTATTCTACTACTAACCTTAACAGTATACTAATACTCTACTAATAGCCTACTCTAATGAGGGTTAATTGACAGGTGTAACATTACTTATAGTCAACAGAATGTCTAAAGGGTCAAATAAAGTGTACCCTTACGTTACTGATAACTAGAATTCTGTGGAAGTATTTTGGCGGTACGGTAAAGTGGACGTACATGTTTAAGCATGTGGATCTGAACGGTTGTTTTGTTCCAGAACAAGCCTGTGCGGAGGAGACCCCCACGCTCGCTCCCGCTGCCTGCTAGTAATGATGCAGCTCAAGGCCAAGATGAGGTGAGAGGATCAGGGAGCTAATTAACCATTTATGGTATGGTGTTGCCATTTGGCAACAATTCATCCTCATTTCCTTGTTATTCAGAAAAACAACAACAATATATGGCACTGTGGGTATTAAAAGGGCAGGCCTTAAGGCAGCCAATGATGTTCTGTTTTTAAGTCACATGACATTTGTATGTCCCTCCAAATCTGTCTTTCCCACTGTCACCCTCACACGGAAGACACCAGTTAAAGTGCTCTAGAAATTGCTCTATTAACCTCATTTATAAACCTCTTTTCTCAAGGGGGCATTTTTTGCAGCATCTTTGATAAGCAAATTAGATATTTTATTCAATGCTGTACCATTATGGAAAAATAGGTATGTTACCCACAGTGGAATTGCAGTAATGTATTTTCCCATTGGGATTTTTTATAGATAGTAGCATTAACAGTATGATTGCAGTTATTTATTTATTTGTAGTATAGTTGTATTTATGTATAAATAACAAAATTATTTCTTACTTTCAGAAAATGAATAGGCTACAGCAATATTTTTTGCAGAGTTAGCTCTTCCATGTGATTAGAGTGAGGATGAGTTTAAATGATAGGGATCTACTTATTTTTGGTTTGAATGAGTTCCAAGTATATAAATCTATACATTTCTAAATGTGCAATTAAATAAAAAAGAAAATCATAATTTTATACAAAAACTACTTTTTTGACCATATTCCATTGTGGTACAGCCTAAGTACATCTTTTGTTCAACAATCTTTTTTTGATTTCTATGATTGAAGCGATTTCATGTAATAAAACTTATTTGAAAAAATATTTCATGGTTAGAACATAATGCGCACCATATAGGGTTAACCTAATTCACTTTAATTAAAATATAATTCCTTAGTTTTTATATGACCTCAAATCAAAATATTCAATGTTTAGGAATAATGCAGATTATTTTTAATTTTTTTATCCATTCAGAAAGGAGCTGAAACAGTATCACCCAGGAAGAACAGAAACTCAGCTCTTATTGAGAAACTGCAGGTTTGTTATTCTCACGTTCCCTAATCTTATACAGCAGTGTTTCCCTCTAGTGGACAGAGGTTGTATTGCTTTAGAAGAGCCATATCGGACGTGATTTTCCATCTCTTTCACACAGGCCAACCTTGCGCTTTCTCCCACGGGGCCAGTGCCATTCCCAAAGAGCCCAGGGGTGTTGAAGTTACCGGTGCTGTCCTTCTCCCCCAGCTCTCCCAGCAGCCCCTCTAGTCCTCCTGTTACTGTCACACCCAAACAGGAGGAGACTCCTGCCAGCTTTGAGAATCCCACAGAGGGAACTGTTCTCAAAAGCATCATTAAGGTTTGAGGCTTTTATGTAATTTCATATGCCGATGAATTAAAAACATAGATGAAAAGATGGCTGAGAAAAATGAAGTCAAAATATCCCAGAAGCGGGTCGTTGCCGATTATTTGGAGCCAGAGTCTTCGCAGTAGTGATCCTGAGATGGAGCCGCGGTATCTAGGTCCCGCAAACTCAATCGCAAGCACAGCTGTCAATCTTGATGTTACACCACGTTTTTATAGCATCAGATAGCTAACTAAAACCAAACTTACTGGAAAATTAACACTTTAACATACACTCACCGGCCACTTTATTAGGTACACCTGTCCAACTGCTCGTTAACACTTAATTTCTAAGCAGCCAATCACATGGCGGCAACTCAGTGCATTTAGGCATGTAGACATGGTCAAGACAATCTCCTGCAGTTCAAACCGAGCATCAGTATGGGGAAGAAAGGTGATGTGAGTGACTTTGAACGTGGCATGATTGTTGGTGCCAGAAGGGCTGGTCTGAGTATTTCAGAAACTGCTAATCTACTGGGATTTTCACGCACAACCATCTCTAGGGTTTACAGAGAATGGTCCGAAAAAGAAAAAACATCCAGTGAGCGGCAGTTCTGTGGGCGGAAATGCCTTGTTGATGCCAGAGGTCAGAGGAGAATGGCCAGACTGGTTCGAGCTGATAGAAGGGCAACAGTGACTCAAATAACCACCCGTTACAACCAAGGTGGGCAGAAGAGCATCTCTGAACGCACAGTACGTCGAACTTTGAGGCAGATGGGCTACAGCAGCAGAAGACCACACCGGGTGCCACTCCTTTCAGCTAAGAACAGGAAACTGAGGCTACAATTTGCACAAGCTCATCGAAATTGGACAATAGAAGATTGGAAAAACGTTGCCTGGTCTGATGAGTCTCGATTTCTGCTGCGACATTCGGATGGTAGGGTCAGAATTTGGCGTCTACAACATGAAAGCATGGATCCATCCTGCCTTGTATCAACGGTTCAGGCTGGTGGTGGTGGTGTCATGGTGTGGGGAATATTTTCTTGGCACTCTTTGGGCCCCTTGGTACCAATTGAGCATCGTTGCAACGCCACAGCCTACCTGAGTATTGTTGCTGACCATGTCCATCCCTTTATGACCACAATGTACCCAACTTCTGATGGCTACTTTCAGCAGGATAATGCGCCATGTCATAAAGCTGGAATCATCTCAGACTGGTTTCTTGAACATGACAATGAGTTCGCTGTACTCAAATGGCCTCCACAGTCACCAGATCTCAATCCAATAGAGCATCTTTGGGATGTGGTGGAACGGGAGATTCGCATCATGGATGTGCAGCCGACAAATCTGCGGCAACTGTGTGATGCCATCATGTCAATATGGACCAAACTCCCTGAGGAATGCTACCAGCACCTTGTTGAATCTATGCCACGAAGAATTGAGGCAGTTCTGAAGGCAAAAGGGGGTCCAACCCGTTACTAGCATGGGGTACCTAATAAAGTGGCCGGTGAGTGTATGTCTACATGATAAGAACTTCCTAAAATGAAAGAAATTTGGAAAATTAGATTTTTTAGTTTGGCTTATGTCCCATTCCATTACATGGAGTGTGCAGGGCTTAAGGCCGATACTGCAGCCAGCCACCAGGGGGCGATCCAAATGCTTTGGCTTCACTTTTCAGGACATGTGCGGCACACTAGATAAAAATTGGTGTAGTATTTGAATTCGAATGTGTTTTTTTAATCAACGCAGGGTAGAGCTCGACATTCCATCAAGCGGCGGCCACCGTCTCGCCGAAACAGGAAGTCTAGTGCCGATGAAGAGGAGGATAAAACAGCCTCAGCAACCCTCGAACCCACGACTCCAAATGGACACGAAGGAGATGTGTTTGAAGAACAGAAGGCGTCACCAGACACAGAATCTCTCTCCTCTAAAGAACAGATTGAGCAGGAAACTAAATCGACAGATTCAGAGAAGGCGGAACCAGAGGGACAAGTGGAGACTTCAGAAAAGAAAGAGGGAGAAGAAAAAGAAGAGAAGATGGGACAAGAGCTAAAGGAAGAGAAGATGGAACAAAACCCAAATGAAGAGAAGATGGAACAAGAGCTAAAGGAAGAGAAGATGGAACAAAACCTAAATGAAGAGAAGATGGAACAAGAGCTAAAGGAAGAGAAGATTGAACAAGAGCTAAATGAAGAGAAGATGGAACAAGAGCTAAAGGAAGATAAAAGTGAGGCTGAACCACAGCTGGCTAACAGTACAGAAGAAACACGTGAAGAGCCAGTCATGCTACCTCATGGAAAAGCACAGACAGAACCTGACACAACAGTTGAGAAAGAAGAGGAACAGAAAGAAGATGAGGTGAACCATTAGAACCAAGTGAGTGAGCATTTACACCTTTAGCTTCAGGAAGAGGAAGAGAGGACAATGCTACACTAGCATATTTATGTTCACTATTATAGTAGGAACTATAGTTATAAGAACAGACTTATTGTTTCATTTGATTTCATTTATATTTTGCAGGGATTTCAAGTCTCTAAATTGAGAAGAAGGTCAAATCAACTGGCTCATCCCGAAGAACTCCCTTAAACGCACTGCTTAACCAAAGCAAAGACATCAGGAGAAGAGATAATGTGAATAACTTGGTATTAGACTTCTAGTCTATGTCAAACATTTGAGTCGTTTGAATGTGGAAGTGAATCCTTCAGATGCAGAGAGCAACAGTATATTCCCTGTACAGTTGTGTTGATATTTTGATAATACCTCTGATCTGAGCCGCTTGTATGAATTTACACGTAAGTTTGGTTTTGAGATATACTTTTTGTATATAATTATTTGTCTCCACTAAACGATTTTTTTATTCTGTTTGTGTTGTGCGTAGCTGTATTCCTCTGAATATTGGTCTTGTGATTTTGAGACTTAATAAAATTACCAAATTTCATTGGAAAATGCTGTTTTCTCATTGTTGCATGTAAAACAAATATTGAAATTAAATATGCACTTACAGGGCTTGACATGAACACCCGTGTAACGCATTTACTCCTACTAGCCGCTTTGGCTGGTTGAATTTTATATTATTTTTTCCGTAGGCCTATAGTCTTTTAAAAAGGCATCTGAAGTAATAAACAAAGTGCAATGTATAGTGTTGTCAAAAAGATAGATTTTTCGATTCTGAAACGCTTCCAGGTCTAAATTTCTGCAGAATAGAGAACTTTCTCTCCCTCTCATGATCTCTCTGACACACAAACCCACCTCTCCCAGTCCTCAATCACTCCTTACATTTGCTCCAGATGAATATTGTTGGTGTTACAGGGCTTGAATTTTGCCGTGGGATTGTGCGCATTGCGCATCATTTTACTCATTCCCGCAGATTTTGTGTTCACGCACCCGAAGTGTGTGCTCATAAAGCCGCCACTCAGTAGGCCTACTCAGTACCAAGTTATGAGATAATATTAGATGGTAGGTTTTCCCCATATTGGAAAATTGTGGCCAGTGAAAATGCTAAGTGACTAACTTTGTAAAACCACTAGCGTCAGTGGTAAGCAAAAACGTTAATGCCAAGCCCTGTGTACGTATAATATAAGAATCATTAAGATGAAACGATCTGGTTCTAGAAGCCTCACCTAGACTGACGAGAGATTTATGTCGTTTTTTGCCTGGAAAAAATCCAAAAATCGTCATTTTGCGTCGTCAGAGGATTTTTTACAGACAAAAAAATACATAAATCTCTCGTCTCGTCTCAGGTTGATATGATAGTGGAAAGTGGTGGAATTTGGAATTCGAAAATACTACAGGTTTTCTACTAGGCTAATACAAAGCTTAATACTAAATCCTGAAGTATCCGTTTAGTGAAAACTTCTAGAGTTATGGAATGTATTATTTTAATTTGACTTATTTATAATTATTTAACTTAGTTGTTTTTAATATATTGCCACTTCTAGTTTCTGTCAATAAAAAGATTGAAAACAAGCAGTTTGAAGCAGAAATATCAGAAATATGTTGGGTGGCCCTCGAGTGAAAAAACATTGAGAGCCATTGAAATGTTGCCGAAGCGATTAATTTCTCTTATAAAATCTCGTAATCAGGTCATTGCCAAGCTCAACCTCCCAGACCTGTTCTCATCTCTGGAATCAGTGCTGAGTGCTGACCTCATGGAAGCTCTAGTAAGGGACAGATTACCATTTAAATAGATCTCTCTCTCATTCAGCATACAATTTGTGTTTTAATATTTACCCTGAACACAACAGACTGTGGCACTAGTACTAGAATGGCACAGACCCAATATACTGCTTTTAGGCCCTGAAAGGATTCGTTATTGTCCAGTAATGGCACTGAGATTAATTAATGGTTGGAATCAGATATTCAAGGTCAGGGGAGGAAGGATTACGGTGGATCAACTCATGTTTCCTAATCAGGCGTTTTACTGAAATACTGCCAGACTCCTAATATAGGCACAGCAAAGTCTGATTAAAAACACAATAAAAAACGAATGAGGTTAACAATCATTGCAATGAGCAAATAATATGTGGCTATTAGGCGGAAATATAGCCTGTTCACTTTTTTTTCTAGTACTGTTCTGATTGCACGTTACATGTAGGCTATTATAGGCCTAATTTACATAGAATTATTAATAATAATACTTTTAATACTGTTTTTAACCAGATATATAACAGTCATCTTGCATACTGCACACAATCTCATCTTCACTGAATATCATATTTCAGTGCAAATCATATAATGGTATCGGTGTGTAATGTGCACGTGTTGCACCTTGATCGTTAATTTGTTTCGCTCTATCACGTGACGTTAAACAGAATCACTGCTACTAATCCCATCATAGGGAACGTATCTTAAATTACAGGAAGGCGTTTAGAAATGGCAGGAAATTAATGAGTTGAGAGGTTCAGGCTATAATGCCCACAATGAACGTTTGAGCTAATGACTACAGTCACTTAATCCCATTTACTGTAGTGGATACAAACTACCTTAAGACCCTAACGAAGAGCACGGATCTGCCTCGTCACTTTCAAGTGAGAAAAGTCAGTGATCTGACTGACAGACTGGCAAGCGGGCAAAAGGGGGTGGGAGATCATCATCAGTAATAGCATTTGCAATAAAGTGTTATCCGACTCCATTACCCATAAATTGCACACACACACACACACACACACACACACACACACACACACACACACAAAACATGCCTTCTCACCTTTTATTTATAATTAATTCAGAGTGCATTGTCTTGACAGAAAAAAAGTCTGCCTTAAGAGACTATAACTGTTAGACCTCAAAGAGTTCAGGACCAGTAAAATACCATACTGAGAGGTGGCCTCTGATGCACTCTGCACTAAAATGGCTGTGCAAACGGTTCATCTTGAGGCTGAAAGCTGTTACATAAGCCTTCTCTCTGTGCCAGTTACTCTTTAAGGGACCGGTCTTGCCATCATCCCATTAGCAGGAGTTATTTTCAGGTGCCACCTCTTTTTATTAGTACCTGGATCTAATAGGTTCAGACACCGGAGAGTGCGGAGGCCAGTCGTCAGAGCTTGCAGAGTCACAGTCTGCTGCCGGGACCAGAAGGTGTGCGAGGCGAGGGTGCTCCCTTCCTCTGCAGGGCACAGCCATGGGTAACAAACACGCAAGTCTGGATGACATCCTCGCTGAGGACATGCACCACTGGTACAACAAGTTCATGAGGGAGTCTCCATCAGGCCTGATCACGCTTTTTGAGCTCAAGTCCATTCTGGGACTGCAGGGGATGAATGAGGATGCCAACAGTTACGTGGATCAGGTGTTCTTCACTTTCGACATGGATGGGGTAAGATTGCATCCTCTGGTTTGTATACTCACATTTGCATGTAAAATCATCATTGTGATTTCTGATGATCTTCAGTCTTGCAAAGCATGAGATCATCATTCATATGCTTGTTACATAATTATCATTTAGTTTGAACTTAAAATGGATATTTTAAAAGGATTTGTGCACCAGGGATCAGATGGGTAAATTGAGGTTAACTCTAGTGGTAAACCATTTATCCTTTGCACAGGTACCTCTGAAGAGGAGGCAAATGTGTTTCTGATTTGGATGCTAAATTATACATGTAAATGTTTTATCACTTTACTGTGGTCAAATGCCTTATGTTTACTTCTATATATATATATTTAAATATTATTTTTCAACCGTTTAATTTAGTTCAAATCTGGGTTATTATAGTTAAATGAAACTAAAACAAACCATAATTTTCTTTATAATACATTACATTTTCATATATATAAATTTCAACTCAATAATATTTCAGCTATTGCCAAGGTAAAATTTCTCATTTTCATTTAATTTATCTTGTTGTAATAAAATAGCTCAAATTAAAAAAATTATAAAAACTATACAGACATATATTTTTTAAAAGAACAGACATTCAACAAAATTACTAAAACTTTGTTTTAAAATGAAAAGGGAAAATATTCAAATAAAAACGATCAAAATATTAATAAAAACATTAATACTATCTTAATACTAAAATAACATGCCAAAATATATTACAAAATGTACTTCAAGAAAATACTTCTAATCCACTCCTAACATACATTTTGAGTCAATGCAAAACGTAATTTTGAAAAAATATTTTGGATGGTATAAATATATCTAGATTGAAAAATATATAAAAGGACCACAAATGTATGAGGAAATATAAGTAACAAATACACGTATTGTAAATATATTTTGTCGTTTATACTAGCCATATATTTTGGTCACTTTTATATTTTGCCATATAAATGTCTGTGAAATATGTGAAGTATAATAAGAAATATGGAGGCTACATTTTGTAGTGTAATCTTCCCAAGTGCAATCGATTGGTCAATGTTGAGTGTTCAGTTTAGAAGAGAAAAGCTTATAATGCAACAATGTTACAAACCCTACATTGGTTCAGGTTAAAAAGCTTAAACAGGTTAAAGCAAGCACAGGATGACCTCACCTAAACCTCCTTAGGGGGACTATTCATATTAAAACATCTTAAATGGTCTCTTTGGGATAAAAAAAAAAAAAAGAGAATAACTGTTCTGCTCTCTTTCTTTAGGATGGATACATTGATTTTGTGGAATATATCGCTGCTGTTAGCTTGATGCTCAAGGGGGGAATTAACCAGAAACTCAAGTGGTACTTCAAACTTTTTGACCAGGATGGCAATGGGAAAATTGACAAGGATGAATTGGAAACAATATTTACGGTAAGTGAATGATTCATCAAATACCATAAACCATCCTCAATAGCTTGCTTTTTTGTGTGTAATATGACCTTTGCTTATGATTATTGCTGGATTTTCTACATGTATATTTGCTTCCACACCAAGTCTTTGCGAACGAACCAAAATAGTCATTGCAGAAACTGATTCAAAAGATAGGTCAGGTTAACATGAACCCTGGATCAGTCTGCTTAACTTGTAGATGAGCTGATTTAATCCAGTTACAGGACGGTCTTCCTTGTGCTGTTTCTGTACATCAGTTTCGGAGACTGACACTTCTTAGAGTGGAAATAGTGTTGCGTGCCATTTCATGTTCAGCTGTCCTCAGGTGGCTGCTCGGCTACTTCACACAATACTGCAGCAGTTCAGAATGTTCTAGTATATCGATTTTCAGTGATGTTTCTATAAAAAAATATATTTATATATTTTTTCTACAACAGGCTATACAAGACATCACAAGAAATCGTGATATTGTGCCAGAGGAAATAGTGGCCCTTATATATGAAAAGATTGATGTTCATGGAGAAGGTGAGCACCAGTTAACTCGTGAAAGTCCTCATCAGAATGCATTCATATATTCTAGTGAGTTTATGGCAACTCTCTCTACTCAAAATGTTCAGGTGAACTGACGCTGGAGGAGTTCATTGAAGGAGCGAAAGGACATCCTGACATTATGGATATGCTGAAGAAACTGATGGACCTCACTCCAGTCCTGGTTATTATTTTCAATGGGGCGACAGAAACAAATCAAGGAAAGTTAGGCTGAGTTTACTCCGTCTAAAGGACAATGAAGAAAATTACCCTCTTGAAAATGAAAATTGAGTTTGGAGGTCTAGCTTTTGAGGATCACATAGCTTCCCACGGCACTTGTGCGACTTCCTGGACCGAAAGTTCAAATGAGAACTCTGACTTTTGCCCAATCACGGTGACCTATGATTCCAGCGGAGATACAAAGCCTTGCATCGGAGCTGTCCTCAGCTGAACATTGATCCTCTAATGCTATAAAGGGTTCAGGAGACTAAGAAATTCCTGGCAAGACTTAGGCCTGAGCAATGTTGTGCTTTTTAAGGAAAGGCTCAGAGGAGAACACTGAGCATTCATCTAGTGACTTTCATTGGGCGAGCACATCATATAATCCACGTACTTGTGCTTAAACTGTTTATGGCATCACTAGATTGCTCTAAGAGTAAACTCTGAGACAGTCCATTGACGTGGCCTGAATTGCCCTAAAAACTGTGAATTAAACAACCTACAGAGCAGTGGTTCTCAACTTGTTTTGCCTACATTTGGCATCAAATGGCAACCCAACACAGAAAAGATTTGTAAATCAGTAAATCAAACATTTCTATAAAATATTGTATTCAACATAGTCTTACAATTATCACGGCACAGTAAATCCACAGTAAACAAATTAGTTACATGTAACAAATGTTGAACACGTCTTAGGCTTCCCATATACTGAAGTCAATTTATTTTGCTCTCCATGACCCATCAGACCTAAGACCCATTTTTTGGGTTGCGACTCACCATTTGAGAACCACTGATAACATATCGCAAATACAGCACTTTATGAAGGAACGCATCAAATTTACCTGATCAAGTTATCTGACACAGTATAGGTGCAAAAGAAATTCATTAAATGTATTTCCACCTGTCATTTTAGCTGATCTAACTGATAGTTTTAAATACTAGCAAGACCATGTTTTAGATTCATATCTCATATTCATATTCATCACTGGTCAAAAGTTTGGGGTCAGTAAGATTTTTTTTTTTTAATGACATATATATTTAATTATGCCATAACACATTATAATGTTACAAAAGATGTGTTTTTTTTAAAACAGCTGTTCTGTTGTTTTTAAACTTTGTATTGATTTAAAAATATTTAAAAATTCCTGTTTCAAAAAAAATAATTGCGCACCAAATCAGCATTAGAATGATTTCTAAAGGATTGGCTGCTGAAAATTCAACTTTTAATTACATTTTCAAATAAAATCAAAGAGTCATTTTAAATTGTAATAATATTACACTCTCTCACTGTCCGTACCATATTTCAAATATGATCAAATAAATGCAGCCCTGGTTAGCATGATAGATTGTTTTCAAATGTAAAAATCTTACTGACCCAAACCCTAAACTTTTGATTGGTAATGCACACATTTAAATGTCACATTCTGTAATATCACTGTATTTAGGTCTGCATTCGTTTGAACATTCTTGAGACCTTTGGATAAGCCTCGCATTGGAAAACGCAGGCAAATCACAAAAGGACTTTTTGAAATATTTTAACAGCATCATTAATAAGCAGCCAGTTACAGTATGTGTGTCTAGACACAGGATTGCACCTTTAGAAATAAATTACAGTATACAGCAGAAACAGTCCAGTGAAGAGCTCAGCCAACATTACATTTTTCATGACAAGATTCACACCGAATACAGATCAGAACTGAGGCAATAAGGTAGGAATTTTATAGTGATGACTTCCACAATGGTTTTTATGCTTAGTCTACACCTTCATAAGGTGGCGAGTGTGAACTGTTTTTGATTGCTTTGTTTTCTAAATTGTTTTTTAATGGAAGCCACAAATTTAAAGCTTTGTAACTCGTGAGATGATCATGTTTTTATACCCTGCACTGTAACACTTGCCTCCAGTGACGAATCTCTGCATTTGACCTTATTCACTCTAGAAATATTTCAGATAAAAAAAAACATCAAGTACTTGAATGAGGTATTGTCTTCCTGTACTTAGTAATAATCAGGTAGTATGTCATCTGGTATGGAATATTTATGTTGCCTTATTAATAAAATTGTTTAAACAAACCAGTTTCATTTGATTGGAAACAATAAGAAATGGGTGAAAAAAAGTCCTGTGTTGGTTTAGGTCTATTTATATACCATTGGAGTATTTATAAATATTTTTAAATGGCTATTATTTTTAAACTTTCAGTTTTAGCCATTTTGGTATGTGCTTTTTTCTATTTAGCTTTATTTATTTTCATTTCAGTTTAAGTCATATTAGAACTTCAACTTTTTTAATTTCAGTTAGTTGCCAAGGCATGTTCTTTTAATGTTCGTTTAAGTTTTTCATATAATATTTCTATTTTAAGTTATTTCAGCTTTCTTTTAATTCACTTTCTTTGTCATTTCTGTTTAAGTTAACAATAAAAACACTGCAGGTTATAGGCAAGTTTAATGAGCAAAATACATAAAAAAATAAACATTTGTATCCACAGTCTATATTCAGTAATAATAAGTAATAACCAACTGAGTACTGAGATACTCATATCCCACAAACCATCCCCAAACAAATCCTGAGATATCTACTAATCTATAATTTTTGGTCCAACAAAACATATTTGTCCATTTCAACAAAAAATAAACAGTTTCTAGAAATTAAACCTAGCCTCTGAATCACATGATTCACTGCGTTTTGATCCTTTTAGTGGTGTCTGAACATGTAAGCAATGAAATATATAGTCTGATGAAGGCATATGTCACTCCCAGTGCGCAGTAAACTGAGGTGAACATCAGAGGGAGGAAGGGGAACGTTTTCTGCCAGACTGTCAGTGGGTAAACAAACTCACAGATGAGCTCCAGAGGAATCAGGCCCAAGAGATACGTGGCTTCCAGTGGGTTCAACAAAGACCCGCCCTTCCTGAAAAAAATGATAAAGAATAAATTACAATCGTTTGATGAAACATCAAGTCCAATAATCCCATTTTAAGTACTGACCTGAACAGCGTTTTTAGGGAAGTGAAACTGAAGATTGTAAACAGCAACATTAGAAATATTTTAATGGGCAACTCTGTAATTGAGAATGGAAATGTTTAAGAATTACAATCAGCGATGATGCGAAATGCTTTTTGTGTATGAGTGGTATATTCCTGAATGCGACATACCTTGGGTTGTGAAGAGGAGTGGAAATAAGGAATAATGACCGGTTATACTGAGGATAAGAAAAATCCTGGCATCTTCTCTACTCTCCACAGCGAGCAAGCTGAAAAACAAGAAACTGTTTTTGAGAGTAGGCAGCTGGCAGGACATGCTTATGTAAGGATACCATCATCAGAGGATCACCTTAAAGGAAGTATGACCATCAGAATGGCTTTCTCGTGTACATGCCAACCAAACATAAAGGATCCAAGGGCACAAATGACAAGGCAACGCAAGAATCCTCTCGCTCCATCAGGTCTATGCCATATCCTGAGAAGAGCAGGCTGCAAGGAACAAAGTGACAAAAAAGGTATACACTATAGAGTTTCTGTCAATGGATGAAATTAAGGCCATCCGTTTGAATATTCAGATTAACAATGGAAATCAAAAAGAACTCACCAACACTGACAGTAACGTACAAGCAAGGGTTGCTAAAGGAGAAACTGAAGGAAGCACAGAGTGCTGAAACTCTTGAACCAGACCACCAGTCATTGAGGCCTTGGGAAGTTTGTTCATGTCAAGCAGTTTCAATTTCACACCTGAATAAGTGAATCAGTAACAGAGGGTTAAAAAAACACTCATAATATGAACATACAATCAAATGAATCAGTCTATTGTTTCTATTTTATCTACAGTAATACAACACAGTGAACACACCCAGAATGGAAAAAGCTTTATCTGCTATATTGTAAAGCGCCCAGATGTTTGGTGCCCAGTACGCATGACACAGACCACGTTTGAAGGGGAAGAGTCGTGACAGGACTTGTGGAAGCTGACCCTATTAAAGACGAATACAATTTATCAGTGAACCTCTGTTATAAAATAAAAACAATTCTTTTTTTAAAAAGAAATTAATACTTTTATTCAGCCATTTCAAATAAATGCTGTTCATTTGAACTTTCTATTCATCAAAAAATTATTCTTAATGTTAGATATACGATTACAAACCAGTGCTATAAAGGGTCCAAATGACACTGCAAAAGTAGTTAAGACAATAGTTCCTAGTGCTACCAGTCGCAAGAAACTGAATCCTCTCCACTGCAAAGACCCATCTGAAAAATAAGAAAAATATACAGTACAGGTCAAAAGTTTGGAAACATTAGTCTCTTATGCTCATCAAGCCTGCATTTATTTGATCAGAAATATAGGGGGGAAAAATTTAATATTGTGAAATATAATAAAATAAAATAATGATTTTCTATTTAAATATACTTTAAAATATAATTTATTTCTGTGGTGCAAAGCTGAATTTTCATCAGCCATTACAGTCTTTATGATCCTTCAGAAATCATTCTAATATGCCGATTTGATACTCAGTTATTCAGAACAACTGCTTCCAACATTGATTATAAATAAGCATATTAGAATGATTTCTGAGGACTGGACTGATCACAGAAATTAATTATATTTTTAAGTATTTTAAATTGTAATAATATTTCACCATATACATTTTATTCTGTATTTTTGATCAAATAAGTTGTAATTTTGTAATATTTTTTCAATATTCTGACAAAGACCATTAATTACCTGCATTGTTCTGGGTGAAACAAAAACATCTCAGCAGGAAGATACCGTATGCAGGGGCGATGTATAGATATATATGCTTCAAGTTTAGAAGTATAGAAAACAGCAAAGCCCCCTCTAAGTGTCTATTCTGTAAATACAGAAAATCATAAAGACATTCTGTGTCAAAACAAAGTCCAAGTGAAATTCAAATAAAACACATGTATGATACAAAGTTAAATAAAATTCCATATTAGTTATGTCTTAAAACTCTCTAATTAACACACAGAAATTATAACCAATACCTGGAAATGTCTTGCTATTGATAGAAGTAAAACTCCAAACAGGAATCCATTATACTGAAAATGAATATCTGCAGGAATTTAGTCAAGTGAAATTAATTTCAGGTTTAAGAAATGACATGCGTGAGCCAGGGCATGCATGACTTGACTTATTGATGAGCCAGATCTCCAAGGATACGGTCAACAATTAGAAGGCCAAAGTTCCACAGTACTAACACTGTCAGAATGAAAGATGGCTTTCCCAGAAGGTCCTTTCCTTTGTCTTTTCGCAAACATTTGCAGCATCTAGAAAAGTACAATTTACTTCATCGCAGATTCAACATTAGCAAGCCCCTAATATGGTCTTTCTGTAAAAGTATCTTTAAACGATAAAAGGACAGCGGTACAAAAAATACTTGTTTTGATCAAATTGTGCAAAGACAAGTAATAGTTTTTTTTTTTTTTTTTTAAATAAGTGTAATGTAGAAGCTACATACTCTTTAACTGCATAAATCAAGACCACATCAGCTGCAATGACTGACAGCCTTTGGAACAGGACTGTGGCTGGACTTGCATAATTCAGATTCTGAACAACCAGCATCTCCTTATCAAAAAATCGGGCAATATGAGAAAGTCCAGATTCAAACCAAGCAAACAGTGGAGGATAATCCAATGTCCATTCAGAAGTTGCCTGAAAATATAAAAAAATAAACCACAAAATAAAAACCGTGTGTATGTGTTATACAATTGTATGAAAACTGTATGCAATCCATATGACTACCTCATAATACCACTGTGATACTGGCAGACTGTGAGTCAGGGCAAGCCAGTTCCTATGTACTTCAAAGTCCGTAGAGTGGCTGAAATATAACGATTTTTAATTAAAATGTTAAATCACATTACTCGACAATATGTGACACAAAAGGAATTATTTCCACTTCGGTAAAGGAGGACAGAATGAACGAGTCTCGAGTATTTGCTCGCTCGTCTGACATATCCAGGAGTTTCAGCTTTTAATGTGATAATAAAAGAGGAAAAGTATGTGCTAAAAATACACTTACTAGGCTTTTATCAAAAGACATTTGAGAAATGAAACACAGAGAGCCAAAGCAAATAAACAACTATGATCGTTAGGCATGGGCGCAGCCATGACAGTTTCCTTGACAGAAGAAAACTTTATTTCTAAATAGCGAATTACAACCTTTGGGTGGCACAATGTTGCTGACATTATCATGTTCTCCAGCAGGGGACCCGTGACGGCTCAGAAAGCCTAACGTTCCTTTGAGACAAACTTATATCAGGACGTTTTTGGTATCTCGACTGAAATTTTTACACTCAAAATTATAATATTTTTAATCAGAAAATTCTAAAGCTAGTCGTTAATATAAGAAAATCAGCCTCAGAAATCTCTTATCCAATCCAGCACACACACCGACTGTGATTGGTCAATCTGAAAATTTGTCATGTTTCAAACCTATATTAGTTTCTTTCTTCTGTTAAACACAGAGATGTCCATAGTACTTTTTTTTTATTCTTACTATGGAAGTCAGTGGCTACTGTCGACTGTTTGATTACCAACATTCTTTAAAATATTTATTTTTGAGTTCAACAGAAGAAAGAAACTCATACAGGTTTGGAACAACATCAGTAAGTTAAATCACAAAATTTTCATTTTTGAGTGAACTAATCTTTTTAACAGCGCTGAGATAATAATGTTAATTATCACAACGATAAACTTTAATAGCAGTGTAGTTAAAAATATGGAGATTAATATTTAAACCCGCCATCGCGCTTTTTGAGACAACATCCGGGCCGCTAAATGTAGTCCGGCTAAACTGCCTTTCTAGTTTCTTACGATCTCTACCAGTATGGGGAAAAACTCCACCTTCTTCACAATCTATCGAAACGTCATAGACTGAACCAAACCAGGAAACCACATAGTAAACGAAGAAATCTGGAGTTTGTTTTTAATCGACTTGACCCTGAAAGGTGTGTGTGTGTGTGTGTGTGTGTCTACACAGTGACGTTCTGCTCTAAATGCAGAGGAAGGACAGACAGATTCGTCTTTGTCATTGTTGAGCCATTTGCAAAAAAGCATAGAAGCTAACGGCGCATTACAATTCCATTCACACATAACTAATCCTATTTAGTTTAGCCATATAACTTTTTATATAACAATGTCATGTTGGGGAATGTTTATACGGAGACCGTACCAGTTCTCATCGCTGTTAAAAATGCATCAACTCAACATTCAACCAATGTGTCATCGGAGAGGTAAGTTGTTCGACCGATTGACACAGTGCAGTAAAGTAACCCAATTCAAGGACTTGTTTTGAATTTAAATGTTTCCTTTCAGGATTGCATAAAACTACTGCTTTCAAAACATATGATGTGAGAAAAGTGGAGTTAACGCCACTGGAGCAGAGGAAACTCACGTTTGATTCCCATGCGCTCGTGAAAGAGCTGGAATCCAGCGGTATGTAGTAGCCTATGTTGTCCCAGCCGACGTTTTAAGTGTGTTGCCTATACGTTTCTCATTTGTACGGCAAGCCATTTTAATATTTATTTCTTAAAATCTAACAACTATCTATTTTACTATGTTGTATTAATTGTCATCTAATTTATTTTTAAATTCTTGATTTAAAAAAAAAAATGTAACATTTAGATGTCTGCATGTACGATTAAAAATAGATATTTGACATTAAACCAATTTATTTACATTTTCTAAGTGTTTTGTATGTTCATTTTATGAATGCATGATATATCGGCCACTATATCGGTATAGGCCAATATGTTAATTTGTAACGTTATCATTATGAGCCTGATAAGAAAATTTGGCTGATATATTAAAGCTGATATATAATGGATTATTTCCTTCAGCGGAGACACTTCAGATGCACACTGTTCGTCATGATGGTTTTGAATTGCTTGAAATATGAGTGGAATCACTTCAAAATAGAAAAATAAAATTATCGGTGATCGGTATTGGCCAAAATGTTCATATCGGTGCATCCCATTCCCTGTCTTATCTAGATCTTGTAAAATTGGACAGTTTTGTTCGATAATTGTTCAAATATCCTTTTTTTTACATTCTGCCCTGCATATGTAATCCAGGCTTTGAGAAGAGGCAAGCAGAAATGATTGTCACAGCATTGGTGACACTTACTACAGCCAATATGGACATTGTATACAGAGATATGGTCACTGGAGCCCATCAGGTAAATGAATAACAAAACCGCTGTCAGCAAAAATGACTTTTAATGAACCCCAATGAATGATATGGTTTATTCATTTGCATTAGGAAATAGCTCTACAACAAATCATGGCTCATTTAGACGCTATCAGGAAAGACATGGTTATCCTGGAGAAGAGTGAATTTGCCAACTTGCGTTCAGAAAATGCAGTAAGAATAAAGTTCAAACCTGAATTTCATCTTTTGTTTTTGGCTCTATCATCAGAATAAATACAAAATTAAGGACAACCTGTTTGTCCACAAAGTAGTAATATTAATTTAAAACTTGTTGAAGTTCAATTTGATTTTTTACCTTTTCTAAAATGTCACACTTTAGAAAATGAAAACCGAGCTGGAGCAAATACAGAATAGACTACTGGTAGGTAAAATGTGTGAATTTCAATAACCATTCTGCACAATACATGTTTCTGTTTAATGTAAGCGTTATTTATTTATATTTTATGTTTACATTGAAGGAAGAAAGTCAAAAAATGAGAGCAGATGCGAAATTAGACATTAATCTGGAGCGAAGTAGAGTTACAGACATGGTATGTGTATGTTTAACATATTAACACTTTGTATTATTTAAGTAAAAAGAAAAAAACTTTTTTACAGTAGTTTTTTTTTATTCCAGTTTACAGAACAAGAGAAGAAACTTATGGAGGTTAGAACCGAGTTCCAAAAAAAGGTAAGGTTTAAAAAAATCATACAGCATGTTTTCACAGCAACAACAGTCATTTAAACTAAGATTTACAAGGAAGAATTTTCTAGTCAGTGTAATTACTTTAAGCTTTTATTGCCATTATTCATATCCAAATTGATACACATTATTACAAAATTATTTTTAACCTCAATTGTACAGAATGCAGATATAGAGAGTGAAGCAGTGGAAACTTCAAAGAAAATCGATATACAAGTAGCCTCGCTGAAAACCCTCCTGGAATCACTCAAGCTAGAGACTGTTAGATATCTTGCAGGTACGTGTTGAATATTATTTTCAAACTGATGACAGCTATCTGTACATATATTTGACTGATGTGTAACTTGTTTGCAAGTCCTTCAGATAAGACACTGAACTTAATAACAGATAAATAATCAAGTGCTTTAAATGTCTTTTTACAAGAACATAATCTAAACCGTAAATTTAATTATCTGTTTTTTATCATTATTATTATTTTTCACAGCATGCATCTTCACCTGCTTGGCAATTGCCTTGGGATTCTATCGCTTCTGGAAATGAATCTCACAAAACTGGGAGAGATTTATTGGCCAGAGTTTCATCTAAAAAGTTCTGACGTTTGTTTTAATCATGCTAATGTATATTTATTTTATTATATTTTTACGTTTCAATATTACTTGGTTTTCATGTGAGAATCATAAATCTGTTTTTTATTTTAGACCAGAATTTAAATGTTTTATGGCATGGTTGGCCAAATCAAGAGTCATCATAGGCCAACTTTGGCCCACATGTCCTGGTTTGGGCATTTCTGCTTCAGACCAAAGTGCATTCATGCCAAGTTGGAATTTCGAGATTCGAGCGTTCGCATTCTCTTTGTATTTACTCTTAGTATTATCTTAGAGTAAACAATTATTTTCAACTTGTAAACTCAAAATGTCCGGAGAGCTCTGGTGTACCATATGTCCGCTGTACCACCTGAACAGCTCAGAATAGAATGTTTAATTACGACATGGTGTGAACACTGCACAATCATAGAAATTCCAACAATTGTCTTTTTTTAATATTGCCAATAAATGCTCAAGATTTTGACAATGCATTTATTTTACAATACATCAACATTTTCAGTTTTTGAAAGATATGTCCTAACATTCTCTTTCATGCGAGTAGTTTATAGTGATTTTCAATGAAAGTTTCTTGGAATTGTTAAAAGATTTGGTGAGCATGTTTGTATGCATGAACAGGCAATTATCATCTATGTAAAAAGATTTTGGACAATGCCACTTTTTTACATTGTATAAAATGCATTTAAAGGTTACCATGAAATTCTTATGGAATGTTTTGGGTTATTAAACCTGAATCTGATATATCGGAGTCATTTCACTTAATATCTTGAAGCATAAGATATTGTATTTTCTACATATTAGGATATAAAATTCTCAGTGGGTTAAATTGTACCTTTACAAAGCATAGTACACACTGGTAATACATCAATTCAAACATGTTAGTAATAACAGTTATCAAGTTGTTAGCAATGATACGCTAAAATGACCACATAAGCTTGACTTAGATTTTGTTAGCATATTGATTTATCATCAACAATGTACATTTTTGAGGGTTCATGACCACCAGGCCAATATCACACTGGTTCTGAATCTTCGAGCTCTATCATATTTCTGTAACTTGTCTTTGAAGAGAAGCCATATGGAAATTAACAGCTTTTACCATGTTGGTTGAGCAAGGTTTTGTTTTCTTCTAAAGTGAAATAAATTTTGTTGATGGGTTTCTTTTAACATGAGTGCTTAACTATATTTTAAATAGTTATGTTTATTGAATGCATAATATAGTGAGATTTCAAAGAGACATGATATTGTAATATTCAGGACAGAATAACTTAACACAGAATGTTCCATTAGCACTGAAACTTTATTTAGGATTATGCATAAAACTGACAACTTTAAATCAGTCAAAAAACACACAATAATCACTTTTCACGACACTTTTTCTTCTTTAGATTTTTATTGAATATTCCGCATAAAGCAAATTTGCGCTTTGAACTTCTGCAAAATGAGAGAAAAAAACCCACCCTGATTTATTTTTCCATTTTGAACTAAACACATTACTCTGAACCAAATACAGTAGTAAACTCTGAAATAACTATTTACATATTGAGGTCAAGAAAATTCTCATAATATTTATAATTTACAATCGGCCCCACACCTGGATTTAGGGGATTATCAATTGCTGAAAAGGGTTTTCCCTTGTTTTTTTGGAGACAAAAAAAAAAAAAACCATCTTTCATAAATTAGTATTCAACCACTGTTCACCATTCTCAAAGAACAAATGTCTCATTCTGAGAACCCAAAAAATGCAAACTTTTTTTTTATCAATACTACACAAAGAATACCAAAAATATCTTTATTTATAAATTAAATTATACATATACATTTACCCCCCATGTACATATTTTGCAGTACATTTCATTGGGGATTCACATGGCAAAAAATACCTGAATTGTGCAGGCAAATACAAATACAAAAATGTATTTAAAGTGACTAGCTGAGGTCCCGGCCCCAGAGCGCTGCAATATAAAAATATCCTTCTTTACAAAAACACAAAAGACCAGCTAAAGTAACCACAAAAAAAGTGGCTAAAGAGCAGCAAAGTTAGAAAATAATTGCACTGGTTTGTGATTCGCCTTCTAACTTAACCTGAACCTCCTCTTTTACCATTGGTGCATCCGTATCTTCCTCGGGGGGCTCTTCTTTAATACTGGAGCATGACACCTCATCACCCTGCTCTTGTTTCAGGAAAGCTGTTAAAGGGTTTTCTGTAAGCATTTTATTGGGTGAGGGTGTGCAGTCCACAAAGGAGGATGTCTACGAAAAAAGGGAAGCGTTTTAATTGCCTGCATAGAAATTAAGATGGAATTATTTTCCACCTAAACGAAATAAAAGCTTTACACAAAGGCAGAATCCAAAATACAGCATATTTCAGCCACAGGACTTCAATGTGTAGGTGTGATGCATGTTAAGATTATGGCATTCTCCATATGAAGTACGAACAAGATAAACTACAAAATCAACACTTACATTTTTGTAGTCTTCGTAACATGAGGGATGATATGTCTAAAAGAGGGGGGGAACATTTAATTGTTTTATCAAACATCAAAGCCAATGGTATTAAAAGGTGCAGTATGTGATTTATCAAAATTGTTGTTAAACACTTGATATTTGAAATCAACCTAAACAAATACCCCTCCCTTCATTGCTCCGCACCTAAAATGCATGAACATGCAATGCAAGAGTGTCTCTTATCATAGCAGAAAAAAAGCAAAAATAAAGCGAAGAAAAGAACAAACAAGCAAGCACAAAAAAAAACTAAAGTTCACAAAATATATACAAGCAAGGTTTGTTGTTAGTCGCCAGCAGCACACACTCTACACCAGTGTTACTGACATTGGGAGCAGAACGGACCTCTGCATCCATTTTCAGGTCTTCTCGCTTAGGTCTATCCAGCACTGGAAAGCTTATTTAATATTAGTGCAAGTCCTAGAGCTCTTGCCTGATCATAACCCTTCTTTTCCCAGTGATATTCCTCTAAGCTTTTTATTTTCTTATTGTCTCTCTCAGCCATCTCTCCTTCAACAATCTTTATTCAAATCTCTCTTGCTTACTCTCTCCTCCCCCATCATGAGTGGACACACCCCCTATTGCTAATTGGCAACAAGTTTGTTGTGTTCGGTCCGACTTTCAACAGTGTTTTTCAAAAATCACTTACTGCACCTTTAAAACATCTGAACAGCTCTTTTTTTCATTAGAAGATTTCCTACCTTTCCATCAACTCTGATGGCATTCTTCAAGTGCCACTCTTCCTCTTCCTCCTCCCAGTACATCTCAAATTGCTCCTGGCAAATATCACATAGCTGAGGAGAAAGAGAGAGAAGTTTTGTAGTTTGGCATGTACTATTTAAATAATTTTCTCTTAAAGGATCATGAAACCCCATAACACATCTTTTGAGAGGTTAACAGATATATACACATTGTACATCAATGAAAACAACAACAGCACTCATGATTAAGGGAAAAGTGGTTATTTTTTCTCGTTTTTTTGTAGCCATTTCATTATTCTGGTTTAAAAAGCAAATTTGAACCAACGTCAAGAAAAGTGAGGTATATGCATTAATTCGGAGTGGTGATTAGAGCTTTTCTCCACATTATTCATAAGGATGAATTTAATCCAATCACTGTGCTGTATTATGCATGAGATTGCATTACAGCAGAGAATTCAAATGTCACAAAAGACTCTATTCGTTGACCTCTGCCTTCGGACACATGTTGTAAGTGTATGTTGGTGCTCCTAAATCAGTTTTTTTTTCTCCACTCATCTTTTAATAATCATTTGTCTGTATAATTAATGTGTTCTATGTCTGTTTTATTGGTGGTTGTCTCCCCTCTTCCCACCTTCTACTTTCAAAGCTTTGCTCACCCATTTCTCGAGCCTTTTTCAAATCTAAGGTGTGAATGCTCAGTGATAAAATATGGGGATTTTAAGATGCTTTAAACTATAAACAAGCACACACAAGTCTGTGTAGTTCGCCTTACCTCATGAACAACATCCTTGGCAGCTTTTACACTCTGGAACTCTCTCTCTTTGGCTGCTTCCTGAGTCTTCTGTACAACCTCTTCATGAACTTTTTCAAAGAACTGACTCTTTGCCCTCTCCTCAAGATCAGCGATTTCCTCAAATTCAATCCAATCCTAATAGAGACAGCATTTCTTCATGTCAGATTAAAAAAAATATTTTGTTCCCTGACCACCCTTTCAAGAGGTCATCAGTTATTTTCGTAATATAATTTTCAGAAAAAATAAAATAAAAGGAATGAGAAAAGACCACATTCGGCTTACCGTCAGACTGTAGTACCAACGGCGATGTGTAACTTTCTTACTGATGTCCTTCTCGGAACGATTCTGTCTGTAGTGCCAGTCCAAATGATCTGCATACACATCTGTCTGAGACGCAGTAAAACGCATGCCGCAGGAATAGCACTGGATTCCAGTATATAGTTTGGTGATAATGCTGTCATGTCTCCTAAATTAAACAAATTTTACAAAACAGTTGGTCTCATTAAACCAGTTTTCATTGTCACATAATAATAAAGATATTTCTATCAGCTTCACTTATGTCTGGACTCCAAAGAGTATCTAGATGTGCATACTGTTTCATGTCATCCAAAACAAAGCCAGTCAAATCTGGGACATTTTCATCTTCCTCTTGTTCCTCCTCCTCCTCTTCTTCTTCTTCGGGCACAGATAAAGTCTGACTTGCTAATGTGGGGTCTAAAATAGATTATATAAAAAATAAAAATAAATCCTTAAATAGGTTCATTTGAACTATAGGAGTGCAGAGCAATTAATTGTCCAAAAGTAAGAAGTGAAATAATATAATATGCATACCAGAGGTTGAGTCTGTTTGTGAAGGTTTTATTAATTCAAAGGATATAAGTTTTGAAAACAGATCGTTCACGTCTATTTGCCTGAATGACTCTGGCTCAGGCTGTGGAAACTGGGAACCTAAATCAACAATTCACAAACTATAATAGAGGTCTAAAGTAGACATTACAATCAATACAAAAAAACAAATATAGGCTGACAAGTTAACAGTAATTATAAAAAATATAATTCGGTTTCAGGATATGCAAACAAATAAAAATGATGAAGACATTCTTACCAGACTGGAAAGACATTTGGTTTGGTTGCATGAAGGGTTGAGCTCCCATCATCTGAAAACACAAATAGCAAATAAAATAAACAAAACACTAAATATCCAAGTATAAAGTATGAACTATCCCCTTTAACAAGAAAACTCTTTAAAAGTAAGGGACTTCTTGAGGAAGGGATACTTACAGGCTGAGGAACACTAACAACACCTGGACCAGGGAATGGAGCAGGTCTAAATGAACCTTGGAAATCTGGTGTAGGGCCTGGCACACTGAAGTTGGATGCTTGTGAAACATTTTGCTGCATGGGAAACTGTTGAGCTGGGCCACCAAACGAGTTCATGGGGGGCATGTTGAAATTGGGCGGTGGTACAGCAGGGTTTATCACAGGAGCTTGACCCTGAGTTTGATCATACATTGTTGGCTCCTGTGGTCTCAGCTGGTTTGGAATACTTGGACCGCAGAATCTTGGAGGACCTTGAGGGTCATATCTTGGCATAACAGGCGGTGCATCAAATCTTAAGGGTTCAGGCTGCACCGGGTTCTCAAAGCGCATCCCACCTGATGGACTATCAAATCTGACTGCACCCTGCTGTTCATCAAAATTCATTAGTCTAGCCGGGAACCGTGGTTCCTCGTATCCTGGTGGACCATGTGGCATGTGAGGATTATCGAACCTTGGTGGATTAACAAATCTGTTTTGGTGCATCTGGTGATCGTAATGAATTGGGGCTTGAGGGTCAAATCTCACCATGTTATGAGGCTCTATGTATCTCATTGGCCTGTGTGAAACAGCTGGGTTGTTAAATCTCACAGGTCTTTCATGGGCTTTGGGAAATCTTTCAAACCGGTGAGGGCCATCAAAGCGATGTCCGGGATACCTTACAGGCCCACCAGACCCATCAAATCCAACTGTATTGCCTTCATAACGAGGAGGAGGAGCATAAGGTATTGGAGGACCATCTAATCTTGGCTCTCTCATCTGGCTAGGTGGCCCATCAAAGGGAGCTTGAGAACTCTTATATCCATCGAATCGTTGAGAAACATTCGGTCCATCATGCCGTGGTGCATTCACCTGTGCCATGGGTCCTTCTGAGGAGTGAGTCGGTGTATTCCCAGGAGATTCATCATGGTTTAGTCCACTTCTACCCTGTTCCAAGAAATGATCGTGCCTTGGAAGACCCTCTACACTTATTGGACCATCATCTGGGCCTGTACCAGAGTGAACGCTGTTGGGACTTTCAAAACGTGGGCTGATGTCTCCGTCAGGCTGTTGATCCATTTCAACTGGAGATGATGCCCGTTCAAAATTTAATACTGTGGATTTTCCACAGGTCCCATCCAAGCTGACCGGGCTTGGCAAATTTCTGAAAGTGGATCCTGTACATGATGGAGGCCTGTCAGTTCTTCTAGGATCTTCATGGTCAGAGACTGGCTTTATGACATCACCAGACATTTTGTGCACATCTGAGCTCTCACTGTATCGTTCAGTCACTTCATGATGAGGCTGATAAAGCAATATATCATGCAAAGGAGAATGCCCCCCTTTTCGCACTGTTGAGATGGACAAATGAATTTAAGAAAATAATTCAAATTAAGACTCCAACACAAACACCAACAACATGAACAACTTAGAACATGTTTGAAATTGTCCTGGTAAAATTGTTCAAAAATGAAATTACAAAAATCTAGTGTAATATTAAAAAAACAAAAAGAATTACAATTCACAAACAAACAAGAAAATTCTTACCTGGGGGGAGGAGCTGTGTTCTTTTCAACTTGGACTTATGCTCAAGGTACGAAAGTGCCGCATCAGATATCGTTCCCAATCCTTTCTTTTTTGATGAATACACTCCCTCATCACACGATTCATCCCAAGAGTCAGACCGCTGTCTTTCCTCTTGATACTGAAAGAGTTGGTTTATTTGATGGGCTACATTGAGGAATTCATCATTGGATATTTCACCCTCAGCATGCCTTTTGCTAGCCTGAAACAAAAAATGTCCAGTTTAGCAATATTCTAGAGTAATAATGTATTAGACCAAGAAAACTGTATTACAAAACTTAAATTAAACTGTCACACCTTTCTTAAAAGATTGCGTTTAGTTGCAGAATTGAGTGCTTCTGGTATTTGTATGTTGCTATCAACACTCAAGCGATGTTGCTTAGGTGTACGAGGTGTGGATGGTCTTTGATTAGTGTTCCAAGTCTTGTGTCTCTGAGTGCCCAGTCGTCCATCTGAAAGCTCTGGATTTATCTGTTTGGGACTGTTCACACATTTTATTCATTTAAATTAGGTTAAACTTGAGTTGAAGTTCAATTTTAGCATGACAAAAAGTGTAATGAATAAATAGTCACTTACTGTTTATTTTCTTCCCATCCACTCCTCCACCTCTTGCCATCTTTTGTGTCTTTATGCTCTGCAGGAGAAATTCTCTGCTGTGGTCCATCTTTTTGATCAGCAGACCTATCTTCAAGCGGCCTTTTTGATCGTCTTGATTCTAGGGGGCTTTTCTTAGTACTTCGTTCATCTCTTATACTCGACTGTGGAAAAGCATCATCATTATGTGGATGTTTACTTAGTCTAGCCTTTCCAGACTTGGGGGGTGGAGTAATACTCCTGGTTTTTCTCTTTGGAGATGATCGCCTTTCTTTTCTTTTGGGAGAATGTAACGGTGGCGAACGTGATCTTGACCGAGACCTTTTTCTAACATTTGCTTTGTTCACTTTAATATCTTGTTTTATAAATGTCTCAAGCCTTCCTTGCTTGTTTAGAGAGCCATTTATAAGCTTACCCCTGGACTTTAGATTATCCAAATTTTTGACACCTTCATCCCGCTCTTTCTTCTCTGAACTTCTTTTCTTCTCTTTATCCTCATCTTTTGAATCTGTCCTTTCATGCATCTGCTTATGTAGCCTTGGGTCCTTCTTATTCACTTCTGCCGCCTTTGAATGTTCAGACTCCATTCCTCTGGGTCTGACAAGGACACCTTTTCCAGATGGTGACATGGACTTGGATTTAGGTCTTTCCTCACCGGTAGAGTTATCCTTTTTTGGAATCCTCAACTTACTTGGTCTTTCAGCTGAGACTTGTCCTCTTTTTCCTGATGTATTCAGAAAGCTTGGTGTAACCTGACTATCCTTCTTATGCATCACTTGTTCCTTTGCATTTACAGCTGTGGCACCAGGTCTATTTAATCTAGGATCTCTGGTTAACGATTTTTCTGATGGTGCTGGAAGCCAAGGTTTGGTCTGTGGTGCAGGAACCGTTTGACTAAAACGGACTGGAGCACTGGTATGGTGGTTTGAAGCAATAGAAGGACTGGCAGCCTTGAGGACAAAAATAGCAATTCTCTTTTAAAAAAAGTGTTTTAGGCATACATCAAGTAGTATGAAGAATGTTGATCCAACTGCATTAGACCAACTACAGCTTCTATGCAGTCCCATTCCATAACACCTATTCTTGACATATAATTTTAAAACGGCAAATACTGACTTGCAGCACACTTAACAGTTCAGCTTGTTATAAAACAGGTCTATTAAACTCACCAACTGAGCTTTTGTTTGTTCAAGTTCAAGCTCTATCTTCTTTTGCTGAAGTTCTAACAATTGCTTTTGCTTTGCAAGCAATTGTTGTCTTATCATTTGCTCTTGTGTCAAGCTCGGAGCTGGAGGTTGTGGGGCAGGAGGCTTTGGAGATGTTTCATCGGTCTATGCAAAAAGAAAAGCATACATTTCAGATAAACCATAGCAGTACATATCTTCCCACCCCTTGGAAATTAAAGGATCAGTCAGAACTCCTCTAATGCTTACCGGTTTTAAAAATTTTGGGTTTACATGAATGCTGGCATTCACATTTGGTGGCAATGGTTTTATAGGCCAGGCAGGATCTATAGAGTTCACACGCACATCTAGTGCATATAGCTTCTTCAAGGGGAAAATTTCATCCCATGTGGAACGCAATTTGAAGAGACTTTTTCTAGTGACCTCATCCACCTAAAGTGAATCAAACAGAAAGAGGGGGGGGAAGAATATCTGACTCCTCCATTTATTCTCACAGAACACTGACAAAACTATATAGATTAGCATTCAAAAATTTAAAAAATAAAGATGAATGTATGACTACTAAGGAATTAAACAATATATCAAGGTGATGGAATTAAGCACTATACAGTATTCTAAATGAGGACAAAGCACATGACGTTCAATCAGAAGTAACACCATGGACACAAATTCAAAGAATCATGTACCTTCTCAAATACACAAATAAAGGAATTGACTAGGTTCTTAGCAAACACTTCAAGGTAATCCCCTCCAACATTCTTCACTATGGAATCCACTAAGTACAAAACTGGGAGCTTCTCACCAGGTGCCGCCTAAAGTGATAGAAAACTGACAAGTTTAGAGAACAACATGGGAGAAATGCAAAACTACATTGAATTAGTTTGAGGTTACTAAATGGTATAAGTTTGAATTAAAAATAATGGCACAAAAGACAAAAATCAAGCACTTAGGGTGAAGTCCACGGTTTTGCATTGGAAAATGAAAATCCTCAAAACCAGATCCATCAAAAAAATCAGGGGAAAGTTCTCAGATGCAGGTACAAAAAACATCCATGTCCAAGGTAAAAGAAAAAACACTTCTTCAATGTCCACGCTTCATGCTCAGTTCATCAAGCAGGAAAAAATGGTTAGGTTGTCAGTACAATTTAGTTTGTTACTGGTTTCACTTTATAAAATCCAGTTTCACAGCGACTTTAAGCAAGCCCAAGCCCTTTAAACAAAAAATTAAAGGGATGAAGCTCATTTCACTTGTTTGTTTTTCTTGATCAAGAATTCAACTCAGTGATCCACTTAAACTCAAGTTTAGATTTGATCTTCGTATTGGGGAGACTTTTTTTTTTACACAAGTCCAGTGCAGAGATCAGTTTTTGCAAAATTCCTTAATTTCTTTCTTTTAGTAATTTTTACACATTCAACGTTGGAATGTCATTGGAAAGGACACAACACCAATGCATATGCTTTTGTATTAAAGAGCATTTAGATTAGACTGAAATCAATAGCAAACATTACCACAAAAAAATACACTGGGAAATAAAGACAAAAGGACATTTCACATAGTTTATTGTCACAGTTGTATACCATTTATTAACATTTCAGAAAAGAATGGAAATTTACTCAGCAATCTAACACCCCAAACCCTTTATTGGTTCAAGTACAAAGCAATTTGAATGGCGCACATTTGTATTAAAGACTTTCAAATCCAGGCGTGCTCATTTTCATGGAGCAGCCAAACACGACTATTCGAACTAGTGCAAGATTTCAAATAGATTGAAAACAAACAAAGGATATGAAAAATTTCCACGAATTCTCTATACCCAGCCATCTATATAAGGAGCAAACCACGTGTACCAGCTGATGAAAAGACATGACTACAACCATGGGTATGCAAATGCTTAATTGTTAAGTGAAAGGACAGAGCGTACTGAATATCAGCATTTCTAATCAATACACCTTTACAAGATTACTATTTGTGCAAAGTACACATTGGATACAAACTATAAAACGACGATGACTCACGTGCTGGGTTATTACATAACACGGAAATGTCGAATCATTCATAACTAGGGTTCTTGTGGATAAATTAAGTCATACAACCATGAAATTAATTACATTTCACCATATAATTATGTATTGACATACAACAATGTAACGTATAACCTTACTGAAAGGTTGGTTTAAGGCAATGTGTTACATCAAATTGGTATTAACATATAACGATAAGCTTGACTGCAGCGAGCTGTTATCATTATCCTATAATCGTATTGTTAAGGGAAACGTGGATTATTAACTTCAAGCCAAATGTGCGTCAACAGTAAGTCCGACTTTATGACCAGCTGGAACCCAACAAGCAGATAAACATGCTGCTCCAACTGGACTAATTTGGAAATGTTGAACGGTGTCTGTTCTAAGCCAGAAAACAGCATTCTGACTGATAATAAATAACGTTGTTTATATCATGATAAATTAGTAACGATGATATAGCGTCAAAATGTATTAATTCGATTTAAACAATGTAATTAGTGAACTCGCCGTGCTACCGCCATGTTACCGGCCTCATGTCATGTCGTCATTTAACTAACGTTAACTGGCCACACGAGCTACAAGACGATGACTGAAACAAAACAAAAATAAATCTATTTTCATAAAAACCTTGGCAATTTGTGCTTCAATAATTGCGACGATATCCTTGGCGAACTGGATGTTTTCTTCGGCTAGAATGGTGAGCATGTTGATGTGCGGTTTGCTGTTGAAAGTCAGATCTTCCAGCGAGGACTGATACTCGCGGCAGGCGTCCTCCCTCGCGCCTTCGTCCGACATCTTTGAGCCGTTGAGTCGAAGGCTGTAGCCACACAATTTAAACTATTATACAAACATTAGTTGCAACACAGTCCTCTTAAACATCTGTATTTCGTCTTGGTTTCCTTTATACGTCGAATGCCGTCCTCTGACTCCTCACGTCTTGCTTTTTTGTAACGATATTTCTTGTTTCTGTTGAGCGTTGCAAAATGTCCGTCGTACTTCAGCGGAGACTACGCGTCATCTGAAACGTTTTATAGTTGAACGCGCGTCACTGCTTCCCGATTGGCTGCACTGAAACGCGTGAATTCGATTGGGTAATGAAAACTTTGCTCTTAATGTCATTGGTCAAAACAAAACTGGTATTTTCAAGAGGAGCCTATCAGAATTAAATAATTACAAAAATCAATAAAATCACAACAGAGTACAATGTCGTCATCACCTTGAATTAAAGACACACACTATATAATAATTTGCAGCGAAGAGAGGTTCAACGGGTTCAAAACAAAATAGAGAATTATTTTCTATGCAGACTTATGGAAATTGTTTACCCTATCTATTTTTGGATTATAATTTTGAATACATCAGCATAGAATATACACAAAGCAAAATGGACACAATTTTAATGCCCAAGCATATTTTTTCACCCTTTTTATTATACATTTGTAAGTCAGAACATTGACTATCAAACACGTATCAGTGTTTAATTATGAATACATAATAAGGTCTTAAGAATAGATTATTCTGGCCAAGTATATTGTAAAAAATTCAAACATTGTTTTGTTCTGGAATAAAAAGAGTTAATTTTCAGTTAACATTTTTTATAAATTATTTGAACAGTTATTTACAACATTTCATACTTACAAAATAGTTTATTTGCAATTACATTTACAAAACAGAACAAATATATTTTAATTCATCTCTCTCTATTTTAACTCAAAATGAATTTTCAAAAAGATCTCTGGACCATTCATTTACAGATAAATTACAACTTGCATCCTGCTTGTCAGTCTCACGTGAGAAACCCTCAGACCCAACTGTCAGCAGCTGCTGATCAATGTTTTGTCTTTTATCACTTAACCCCAGATCTGTGATCTTACTTTGAATCTCACATTGAATTGCTCTGGAACACAGTGAGCTAACACGTCTTCGGGTTCGCCCGGTCTTCTGTTCACATGAGTGCTGATGATAAGAAACTGGGGTGGATTGCAAACATGGTGAAAACAGCAGGGAACCTGAAACTCCAGGCTCTGATGTGTTGACATTGCTTGGTTCATTTACTTTAGAAATCTCTGTCACATCCGAAATGTTCATGTCCATACTGCTTTGACCAGAAGCAAACAAGTCTACAGAGCAATTGTACTTCTCTCCATGGTCATCAAACACAATCAGTTCCTGCTTGACTTTGCAGTTTACAGAATGGACCTCACTTTGTGCACAGTGCCTGAAATATTTGCTCTCTTCGTGGTTTACTGAACAAAAAGTCACAGATGGTCTGCTTTTGGTTATTTTTTTTCTTTTTAAAGTGCGTTTTTTGTTAGAAAAAGACAACCCGTTGTTTGTAGGGTGATTAAATGCACACATAATGTCAGGACTAAAAGGCATCGTATTTTTTAGCCCTGAAGAATTGGCTGTGCACAGAACAGTAGGAGTCTTTGGGATCTTAGCAATGTTCATCTTAATTTCAAGATTTTCAGGACACTCATTTTCGTCGTTCTTTTTCCAGCTTATTTTGTTCACATTGCGTTGTGGTGAGAACAATTCATCACCACAAAGAGGCATTTGTGTAGTCTTTGAGATACAGCTTATGATCACTGCATTTTCAGTCAGAGAGCATCTATTTTGCACTTGAATCATTTCATCTCTTTTACCTGAACTACAGTTCTTTGTGTCATTTATCTCTGAAATCTGAGGCTCAACCCTGACAAAATTTTGTAAGCTTTCTGATAAAGGCGCATCTTCTAAATCAAAACATACATTTTGACCAGAAAGACTATCAAGTGACTTCTCATGAAAAGATGAATCATAATCGTCCCCAGATTTAGCTCTTACAAGGCAGTGTCCGGATGTAGTTATTTCAGAATTATTTTTGCAGGAAAAGTTGCTCATTGAATTCATAGTGTCACATGCAGTAGAACCATTCAAGTGTGCTGATGACTCAAACATGTCACAGCTTGAGGAAAAAGATTTTTCGGTTTTTGTTTCATTCTTCAGTTCATCCTTTATACAATTAACATGCTTCAACTGACTGCTGTTGCTTTGACATGTGCATTTACATGTTCTTGTCTCTTCTTTCTTTGGTGAACAAATATTATGATCACAGTCTCTGGACAGCTGATTATTTGATTCTTCCGGAGGGAAGCATAAGCCGGGTGATTGCCATGGGCTTGAGATTGCGAATCCTTCACTGCTGGGTTGAGAATCCAGCCTTGCACATGATGGAGGAGTATAATCAAATCTGTTGAGTTCATCTCTTTGTGAACTTTGTGAGTCTTTCTGTTGTGATGGACAGATATCGTTTGCAGATTCAGAACAGCACAAATGTGAATTTGCTTGCAAGAGGTTTTTTAAATAAGCGATTACAGTACATCCCATCAAAGACTCACATGGAGAAATGATTTGGCAGGCCACTAACTGTCCAGACAGCGAAGAAGTTTTGGCATTATTATGAGGAACCTGTTAGGAAGGACCAAGAAATAAGCAAAGTAAATAAACAAAGCAGATAATCTACTGTAGATGCCCCACCCCAAATTAAATGAAGAAATTCTTCATACCTTTAATCCAAATATGACACATCTTCCTACAAAGCAGTCTTCCACAGCTTTGACAAGCAGTTGTTGAACAGTATGTGTGCCATCAGTTTTCTCTGAATCAATAAAACTGAGAAAATCACATTTTATATCAGCAATGATCAACAGAAATGCTTGTTAAAAATGTTTACAATTTGTAAATGCTTTAAAATATACCGTTGAAGGCAACCAGCAGTAATGCCAAAGAAGGGATTTAAACAGCCACCGAATACAGTCACACCAAATATATCTTGGTTTCTGGACACTTTAAATGACAGCCTATATCTGAAGTCCACGTTTTGTAAGTCACATATGAATCCACACCTTCCACATGTAGCCCTAAAGATATTGACACAGGAGTTAAACATTCATTCACAATGTTCAGACGTTTTTAAATTTAGCACACGTGCAACTCAGACAATAATAATTATGCTATAGCAACAGTAATTACACATTTATGACACTTTCACCAAATTGACTGCAACAAATATAATTCGAAAAAGATCAGAAAGAATTGTCATCTGAACTCTTGCCACTGCCACGTACCTTTTACTTTCCTCAATTAATCTGGACAGACAGCCTTTGCAGCATGGATATATAAAACAAGAGTCTTGCAGAGAAAGTATTGTGCAGCTCACGAGAGCCCGTGTATTGCTCATGAATGCTTAAATTACTGGAAAAGTTTACAAACATTGATCATGATAACGCTATTCTCTACAAGGAAACAGGGGACTCGGATAACAAAAGACTTTTATCATATGTATATATTATATTTACATCTACAATATTAAAGAAATTAAATAATAAATGATTTCATTTAAACGTAAAAAAACGTAAAAAAGCAACAAACTTCGCATTTCAAAACAACAACGATGAGTTTCTTCTTCCTCGTTTGTTTTATCTCTCACTCCTCTTGAAGCACAGCGCCACCTACCGTACAAAATTATGAATGATATCTGGCGATCTATGTAGTTTCTAGTTTTAAAGCAAATATATTTTAGTGTATTAAATGTATTATATTTTAGTTTTAAATGAGTGAAACTTTTGTGATCACGTTAATGCGATATGTATGTCTGCGCTTTGTTCATACCATCAGACTGCATTGTGTCAGTGTTACTTGCGGAGATGAGCGCGTGGTGGCAGTGGTGGGTATTTTGATTCATACAAATCAATCGATTCTTTTGAATTAACGTTACCTCGATACCTCGAATGCTGTTTGCTCGCGATATTGTAATTCTTTGAATGCAGCAAAACGGTATCTTTGTTTGTTTGTTTGTTTGTTTGTTTGTTTGTTTGTTTGTTTGTTTGTTTAAAAGAGAGAAGTTCAGTGAACGAAAAACAAGTCGTTCCGACAAGAACGAAAGATTCATTCAAAAGATTGATTCGAAAAATGATTCGTTCACGAACAAAACACCACTAAACAAGAATGTAAAAACAAAAACAAGATGTAATGTAAAAAAATGGTTTTAATTAGAACGACATGAGAAGACTGTTCATTGTATGATTGTGAAAGTTTTGTTAAAGCTAAAACGATATAATAGTGTGTCATATTTTTAAACAGTCATTGGAGGAATCAACAACATTGTAGACGTGTTTCCCCCGGACAACTGTGAGCAAACACCGCGGGTTCTTTGATTTGGTTGTTTTTTGTTTTCCTTTACCCTGTTTTGGTTACTTAGAACAGTCATTAAATATGCATTTACACAAACCTATTTTAAATGGCTGAATGGACAAATGAAATATTACTCTTTTAAATGGTTTGCGATGGTGTTTTGCAAATAACTGAATTCTGAAATATGTCAGCTCAACTAGCTGGAATCACGAGAGAAATGCCAGTAACTTCTTTTAATTCAATAACATGAGTTTGTTTATGCGGAGCGACGAGAGGTAGCAACACAACAGCCAACGTTACCTTAACAAAATATTTGATTTGACTTTTTAATTTTTATTCGACCTAAGCATTGTATTAGTTTACAGCCATTTCAATTTTTTATGTGATGACTAACGTTACTTCAACGACAAGAAAGATCTATCTGGGACAGCATCGGATTGTAAAGACAACAGGGTAAGATATGTCATCTGAGACTGTGTTGTGGTTCTATTGATGGTGTACGTTTCTATGGTTCTGTTTACAAACTTGGTTGACAAGGAGCTTTGAATGGTTCACTGTTTAATTTGAACCCTTAGAAGAACTTTGTACTCAAATTAATAAGTGAGACATTGTTTGAGTGCCCATTGAAAACATTGGTATATAAATGAAAGAAATATTTATTATTGAGTTTCTAGATAAATATAGCCTCAGGATGAGAAACAACAGCTTGTTTTAAAAGCTTGTTTTTGCTTTTGTAAGTTGTTTTGTCAAATGTGAAATTATACTGTTGTCACTAACTTTTAGTTTTTCCATGTAGCTTAGTTCTTGCAGATGAGAAACCATCGCATAGACAATCAAGTCACCTGCAGGCATGTTCCTCTGCAACAGATTTATATGAGAAGAGAAGATGTAATGAGCCAACTGTATGTTTTTAATTGTTTTATTTAATATTATTACACTGATTAAGCTTTGTTACACTAAGTGAAAAAAATAACATTATCTTTTTAAAAGCAAATGCAGAATAAGCAATGGATGCCTGCTGGAGACTCCACTCTGGCTATGGATGAGGATATTTTACAAACCATTGATGAACTGGGTCCAGAAGTCTTGAAATTCAAGAAAGATGAAAATATTCAACATACAACTGAATCGGTATCACTTAAGAAGAACTCTGACTTGCCACAAAATATATGTGAGCAGCAAGTACAAAATGCAGAAAATATCGGCCCTTCAAGTCCAGAGTCAGCGTGGTCACCATCAGAGCGCAAAAGAACCAGAACACAAGCCAAGAAAGAGAATGATTGGAGGGAGTTGGCTCAAAAGCTTTTGTTCAGTGAAACCAAAAAGACTGAAGCTGGAGGTCGGGCCCGTGGCCGTGAGTTGAAACGTGACAGGGATTATTCTTCACCTCAAAAGATTCTGAACTCCATGAAAAAAACATCTAAAGTAGCAAATGACAAGCAAAAGTTAAAGTTCAGAAGAGATGCCAGCCCAAATGACTCTGTCAGTACCTCCAAGGATTACATTTTGTTCAGTCCGACACATGTGGCTTCTGCTAAAGAGCGATCCATGTTGCAGAAGAGATCAATGAAAAACCTTTCGGTCTCTGTGCTGACCCCTCCTCCTGGACTGGATCTTAGTGTCCTCGGTGATGCTACACTTCCAGATGCAGGTAGATAGAATTTTCCACTATTGCATAGCAGATGTCACTATTTGATTACCATTTGGTAAAGTGACTTCAATATTCAGATTTTCTTTAATTGGAAGTTTTGTCTTTCATAATAATCATAATTTCATCATAATCATCATTTCATCATTCATAATAATCAAAATAGGCAAATGTTTTGATATTAAAAATGTCTATACTGTCACTTTTGATCAATTTAATGTGTCCTTACTGAATAAAAGTACTGATTTATTTAATATTGTCTCTAAACCTTAGAACCGTTTAAGTTTGAGTGGCATTTTCCTGTTCAAAACCATAATTATTGCATAATAATAATATTTGACAATAAAAAAATGTATCCCAAACAGCAGAAAGCATCCATATGGGACGTCCTGCCAATCAGTCCGACAAGCTTATGCTCTCCAGTTGGGGTCTCCCTAAGCCTGTTCTGGAAAAGTACCAGAGTCTCGGTGTTCAGAGGATGTTTGAGTGGCAGGCTGAGTGTCTGACCTTGGGCAAAGTCTTGGAGGGCCAGAACCTGGTTTATTCTGGTAAATAACTGTTTGTTTCTTCAAATACACTGTAAAAATGAATTTTGATGATTTGTTTTCACAACTTTTTATAGTTTGTCAAATCAACTTAGATATTTAATGTAGTTCAGACAACATAATATTTTGAGTTTCTATTTATTAAACCAATCTCCTTTGTTGTATTAACTCAAATTTTTAATTTCAATGAACTCAAAATTTTAAGGCAACCAGGTAACTTACTTTTTTAAGTTAATCCAACTATTTTTTTTTACAGTGTACAGATACAAACTTCAAATACAAAATATATACTTATAATTACTTATGCTATTTTTTAGAGCTGCACGATTCTGGATACATTGAGAATCACACTTTTTTAGTTTCAAACAGAGATCTCGCTTCTCCAGGGATTCTGAACAGACAAATAATAAAAACAACATGCCATTTAGTGGTTCTGACAAAATGTTTTTTTACTGCAGTCTATTTAAAATGTTTAATTAATCTGAATGATTAAAAAAACGGTTTGATTCAATGAGACAATGATTCAAACACTTCACTTGTTTCATTACTGTATGAATCAGCATTTTTAAACAAATCTCGTGAATAAATGATTCAATAACAATAAATGTTTTAACAGACACCACTTACTGGTGTAGCGATGTAATGATACCAATCGTTATTTGAAGCAACATGTTACTTTCAAAAGCTGATTTGCTTGAGATTGCGAATGCGATCTTTTAACGATTTGTCGTGCAGCTCTACTTTTGTTCTACAATATCTGTAATTATGTGATATATTTTTTTCCCAGTTTTAAAAGTTTTAAATGTTCTTTTTTAGCTCCAACCAGTGCAGGGAAAACTTTGGTTTCTGAGTTGTTAATCTTAAAGAGAGTTTTGGAAACAAGACAGAAGGCCATGTTCATTCTTCCTTTCGTGTCTGTGGCGCGAGAGAAGATGTTTTATCTACAGGTTGGTTTACTTTTCTTGACTGCATAATTGTCAACTATGACTGTAGTACTATACAGCATGCACATATATTTCTGAAGTTAATACGTCAGACAGTCTGCATCTTGGATCTTTGTTGATGAGATTTGCTAATATTATACTTGCCATTTTCACCCAGAATGTATTTCAGGAGGCAGGGGTCAGAGTGGAGGGGTATATGGGTAACACTTCAGCAGCCGGTGGGTTTTCAGCTCTGGATGTCGCTATTTGCACAATAGAGAAAGCTAATGGACTAATCAACAGGCTCATTGAAGAAGACAAATTGCATCTACTTGGTAAAATAATGACATCTCCTTACCTCTTAACTTTCTGTCAGGTGCTCTTATAAAAGTAAATGTTCGCCCAAATTGCAGGAATTGTTGTGGTCGATGAGCTGCACATGCTTGGGGACTCTGGTCGTGGATATCTGTTAGAACTTTTGCTGACAAAAATCCAATACATTGCCCAAAAAAACTTAGCAAGGTATGTCATAATGTAATGTAAAAGTCTTCAGCAATGGTCCTGATAATCATCGTTTATGGTGAAGGTCAACATCTTCTCTATTTTAAGGGACTCTGGTCAAAGTACCTCTCCTGGTGTCCAAATTATTGGTATGAGTGCCACGCTGCCAAACTTGGACCTTCTTGCCCGCTGGTTGAATGCTGAGCTGTATAGTACTAACTATCGTCCTGTGCCATTGATGGAGTGGGTCAAGATTGGCACAAATGTCTATGACGGATCTCTGAACCTGGTCAGACAGTTCACCCCAGCTCTTTCAGTTAAGGTCTGAGTTTGACACATTTGTTGGCATATTCATAAACTCTACCAGCTAATGTTTAAATATGAATGTTCTCTAAGTAATAGATACAATGTTCTTCCGTCCATAGGGAGATGATGACCACATTGTCAGCCTCTGCTTTGAGACGGTGCGGGACGGACACTCTGCACTGCTTTTCTGCCCTTCAAAAAACTGGTGTGAGAAACTAGCAGATTCCATTGGAAGAGAGTTTTACAATCTTCATCACAAAGGTTTACAGATACAGATATGGAAATTTGTTGATATTTTACTATCGAGATAATGCATTATGCTTTAACAATGTTTGCTTTTACAGAAATGCAGTCAGGCTCTGAAGTGCAAAGTATATCTCTGAAGCAGGAAGGTCTCCAGGATGTAGTAGCACAGCTCAAGCGCACTCCTGCAGGCTTAGACCAGGTCCTTCAGCGGACTGTTCCCTGGGGGGTGGCCTTCCACCATGCAGGTACATGTGCTTTGGTGTTTGAAATACAAATTTTTAATCAGAGTTTTTTTATAAACATGTATTAACCGTTATTTCAGTTAAATTTTTTTTTACAAAATGATGAAATAAATCAAATGAAATGTAATTAAATAATTAAATTGAACAATACAATTGTTTTATTAAATATAATAAAACATTTTAAAAATGAACTTTTTTTGTCATTCTGAAAAGATGAGGACATTCATTAAAACCCTTGAAACCTTTGTCTCAGGTTTGACGTTCGATGAGCGGGATATTCTAGAAGGAGCTTTTCGTCAAGGCTACATTAGGGTGTTAGCGGCCACCTCCACATTGTCGTCTGGTGTGAATCTGCCCGCTCGACGTGTGATTATCAGAACTCCTGTTTTCAATGGTCATTTGCTGGACATCCTGACCTACAAGCAGATGGTGGGACGGGCAGGCCGTAAAGGAGTAGACACCATGGGTGAGTGATTTAATATATTACATTATATTATATTATTTACACTCAACCAGTGTTGGGTGTAATGCATGATTTCTAAGTAATTAAATCCTTCAGGAATAATTCTAATATGCTGATTTGGTGCTCAAGAAACCGTGATAATGTTTTTCAGGATCCTTTAAAGAATAAAAAGTTAACAGAAAGAACAGTATCAATATGAAATATACATCTTTTGTAACATAAATGTCTTTACTGTCAAGTTTGAGAGAGAGAGTGAGAGAGAAAAGAAATGACAGTTATTATGATCTATGTGTGTCTCTCAGGTGAGAGTGTGTTGGTGTGTAAAGAGGCTGAACGTGCAAAGGGGACGAGCCTTATCCAGGGCTCTCTCAGGCCTATCAGCAGCTGCCTGGTGAAGCAAGAGGGAGAGGGCGTCACTACCAGCATGCTCAGGGCCATCCTGGAGGTATGAATGTCTTGCTCCTCATGGTTTGTTGTATGAAACTGTCTTGGGTGAGTATGTACAGAATCTTATCTCATTACTTTGAAGATCATCGTTGGAGGAGTTGCCAGCTCACCACAGGATGTGAGGATGTATGCTTCCTGCACTCTGCTGGCAACCAGCATGGCAACCGAACAGCCACATCAGGAAGGAGCTGAATCAGAAACTCGAAGCAAAGGGGCCATTGAGGCCTGCATAGAGTGGCTGATGGACAATGAGTTCATACAGATACAGAAGGAGGGAGATGGTAACAAAACCTGAATCTGACAATATTTTTGTGTGGTGTGTGATGGATGTTGACATTTTGATCATTTGATAATTGTCCGTCTCACAGTGGAGAGGTACTGCCCCACGCATCTGGGTTCTGCGACTCTGTCCTCATCTTTATCACCCCCAGAAGCCCTGGGGATTTTTGCAGATCTTCAGAGAGCAATGAAAGGATTTGTGTTGGAAAATGATCTCCATATACTCTACCAGGTAGACAAAACACTTCAGTTTATCATAGTTAAAGAACAGTTAGGTTCTTAATATAAAAATATGGGTTATTAACAAAATCATGCCTTTCTAAGATAACACCTGTGTATGTGGACTGGACGACAATAGACTGGTACCAGTTCTTCTGTTTGTGGGAGCAATTACCTTCTGCAATGAAGCGGGTGGCTGAGATGGTGGGCATTCAAGAAGGTTTCCTGGCCCGTTCTGTTAGTGGCAAATTAATTGCTAAAACAGAGAAGCAACGAAGACAGATGGCCATTCACAAACGGTGTTGTATTTTTTATTTTTTTTTGAGTGCTTAACCTAATTACTGTTTACAGTTAAGTAGCAGTATGTTAATGTGTAAATTTTTGTCATGCAGTTTTTTCACAACATTAGTTCTCCTTGACCTGGTAAGCGAAGAACCTCTTGGAGCTGTTGCAAAGAAGTATGGCTGTAGCCGAGGTCAGCTTCAGTCACTTCAGCAGTCTGCCTCAACATATGCAGGTACATTGATGCAGGCATAGCTACGGAAGCTTGATTCTTGACACAGTTAAAAACATAATTGAGATCAAATTTTCAATAGGAAGTGAGATAAAGTTTAAAAAAAGAAATACATTATAACAATATTTTATTATAGAAAATAATTAATTATAATAAGCGAAAAAAAATAAAGTTGCAGCTACTTTTTTACACTGAGGTGGAAACAGGCTTAGATGCTTATCAGTATGAGATAAGTGGCAAAGTTCAAATTTAGGATTTTTTCCCAGGTATGGTTACTATCTTCTGTAACCGACTCGGATGGCACAACCTAGAGCTGCTTTTGTCCCAGTTCCAGAGTCGTCTCAGTTTTGGAGTCCAGAGGGAGTTGTGTGATCTGGTTCGTATTTCTTTACTGAACGCCTCAAGGGCACGTACACTCTACAGCTCTGGACTTGTCACTGTGGCAGAGTTGGCCAGAGCTGATTTTACAGAGGTGGAGAAGGCCCTCAGGAAAGCTATCCCTTTCAAAAGGTAATGAAACTTTGCTGTTATAGAACAGTCAATTTGAGTTAATCTTTAAAATCACAAAAAATTTAATAACACTGTTAAATATAATCTTTAGGAAATATCTTTCGGAATATCCATGTTTCATGCGGTACTTTACAATGTTGGTATGCCTAAATCCACTTGTAGCATTTAAAATGACTGATTTTTAGTGTTTTATGTTTATTTTTGTTGGGTTTTAAACTTGTTTGTTTTGGTTAGCGTCCATAACATGAAAATAACGATCAGTTTATTGTTTTGGCCAGAATGTTAATTCTTTTTCATTCCTATATTATTTTAAGTCATACAGTGTTAATTTGAATATCTGCAGCTCCAGGCAGGCGGCGGATGAGAGCGAAGTGGAGGCTCAAGAACGCAAGAACATGCGCTGCATCTGGGTCAGTGGGAAAAAGGCCTTGACTGAAAGGGAAGCAGCTCAGCAGATCGTGGCTGAGGCCCGTCTGCTCCTCCAGCAGGATTTGGCTCTTCTAGGGGTGGAATGGAACCCAGCTTCCATCTCACCAAAGATCCAGCCAGATTCCCGTTCCCCTGAGAAATCATCCAACACAAAAGTCCACAGTCTACAGTCCATGTCAAGAGACTCAGAACATGTAGAAAATGTAAATCTGAATGGGGCCGAACAGATGTTGGTGGATAAAAGTGCTGACATTAGTTCCCATCCTCCTTTGAGGCCATTAGAGTTCACTACCAGTTCAGAAAAAACAATGGATATTGGTGTATCATCTGCCGAGTGTCAGCCTGCTAAGAATTGTGAACAGCAATCAAGTGTACTGCATAAAGTTCTCAAATCAATAAATGCCAAAGATAAGGGCTGTCAGAATAACCAGACAGCTGAGTCATCGGATTGTTCTTCAAAATCACTTCAAAAGAGCTCTGGACATAATTCCTGTGTAAAAAGTACCTGCATTGCTGGCATTGGTGAACATTGTGTAAGTCCAGTTTCGAAACGCAGAAGGATGAATGTTACAGATGCTGAAGCAGTACCCACAGTCAATGGAGCAAAAACGGCAACTCCGATTGCAAAAAACCCTAAACTAATGTCAAAAGCTGAAGAGCTTTGCTCTTATAAACCTGAAATTGACTGTAGAAAAGATAAAGACAAAATGAAACTCCTGTCTTCAATTGCTGAACTGAATCAAGACTTTGAGTCAAAAACAGTTCCACTACAGGATGGGGAAGCCACAAATGTCATGGTATTCCCCTCAGGTAGGGGAAAGAAGTGCACATCTAAAACAAAACATTTAAATCAGAGTACACAAGAGTTGTACCATGAAACTCAAAATGAAAAGCGAGAAACAGTCACTCACAGTTTCAGGAAATTCAACAGCAGAATTGAGAATGAAGGTGGCTTACATGTGAACACCAAAGTTAAAAATGATTTAGCCTGCCATTCTGAAAAGCTCAGCTCCCCTGACTTGTACACAAATGGATTGGAAGAGTTTGGTGATAGTTTTCAACTCGATACTCAGACTGAGAAAATGCTTCAAGGGGATGATTTTTCACATGGCAATTGTAATGTAAACATTCTCAAAGAAAATAAACAGGACAATTATGTTGATTCAGCAAATAAGATGAAAGTTGTCAGTCAGTCATGTTTCCTGGAAAATGAGAATCATGCATCTAAAAACCAAAACAAAGACCCAGTTGAATGTTTATCATCTTATGAGAATGGCCCGCCCACCGATGGCAAACCAAAATATAACATCTCACTTACTGACAGCCAGTTGGAGAATATTTTAAATTACAGTAACCAAGTTGCTGAAAAAGAATCATGTGTAAATAAACCCGCTGAGCAAGAAGAAAATCATGAGTCCTCTGATCATATTACTGACAATAGCTTCAACCGGAGCAGCAGCTTTCTGTTTGACAGTCTCTATGACAACTCCATCTTGGACGCCATGGAGGAGGCAGCAATGGATCGAGAGAACAAGGAACAGCAGGTGATTGAAGCACATTCAAATTCAAATGGCTCTTCACCAGAACTCATTCCGGAGAGGAGAGATGTTGTGTCAACAGAGGATCAGGAAGCAATCCAATGGGGAGAATCATCTTTCAACCTTTCAGAATGGGGAGATTCACTACTTATTGGAGAGCAGTATCTTGATAAAATGAACAATGTTGTCAAGGCTTGTGATGGCCCAAGATTGGGTGCAGAGAAGCCCAGCTATACAGATGACATTGTGTCTGAACTACATGTATCACAAAACAATGAGCCTCATCCAAAAGTTTCATCTGAAAGACGTCAATTAAACCGCTCATCATTTCACATCAGCCCAGGAATGCAGGACATTTTTGATAAATGGTCTGATCAGTTTTCAAGCTTATCTGAGCCTCTAGGGCAGTCAAATTCAACTGTGGTGAAACCAAATGCAGCTGCTGTTCTTGTTGAAAAAGCTGTTTCTCTAATAACAAACCATGAGATTGAGCAGAGAGGTCTGAGAAGCGTAAGAACCGAAGATGTTGTGGTAGTCCAGGCCAAACCAGTGACACCGAATGACCCTGTTCCTCCCACACCAGTTTCTGAACCAGTAACACCACGGATCAAAATGACCACCTCAGCTGTACAATCACCTCTTAATGTCACCAAGAACAGGTCTGGACTGGATCCAAATTCTAAGTCCGGTACCCAGAAAGATGATCAATTCTGTCTGAGGAGAAACTCAGCATCAGAGTTAGACACGTGTCAGGCTGATGAGGGCTTTACAAGACTTTCTCAGTGTCCACCAATCCCTGCTTCTAACTCCTGCAGTCCAGAAACATTTTCCATTATCGATGTGGCAAGCGATAAAAGGCTTTTCCAAACATTTGTAAAGGAGTGGAAAACAAAGGACAGATTTTCTCTTGCTGTTGCCTGTGAGAAGATTGACAGAACCTCAATGCACCCTGAGACAGTTATAGGTGGAAAATTCAAAAAACGTAAGATGTTTTGAGGAAATTTGTTTCCTATATGTTTTAGTATTCTAATATACATATAAGTTTATAAACGTGTGTAATTCTGTGTTTGAAGCTACTACCCCAATGAGGAACAAAAGAAAAGATGGCTTCCTTCTGAAAGGATGTGAGGATCTTGTTGTCATTGGCATGTCTGTATGCTGGGGCGCAAAAGATGCTTATTTTGTATCTCTACAGCAGGAGCAGTCAGGCACAGGTGTGTAACGTGTGATTGTAAACTTTGTGGACTGAGGTCTAAATGTAATAAACCTGAAAAAATTTACCAACTTCTGCAAACCTGCTCGATTGAATGCTGCTATCCCCAAACCTAATGCTACTCTTGTCTTTCCCCAAACAGATATAAGTGCCAGTTTAGCTCCACCGCCTCTTGATGAGACTCTTACAGTTGAGGAGCGACTGAAGCAAATTCATTGCTGCTTGGAAAAAGAATCGAGTGTGATGGTCACTTATGACTTTATTCAACTTTACAAAACACTTCTCCTGGCGTGTGAGCTTGCAATGCGTGGCACATTTGAAGACCCAAAGGTTAGATGGAATAGAGTACAATCTCTATTGTGAATGGATCTGATAGGGTAGTATGTCTAACTACATTCACTTATTTGTCCTTCGATAGATTGCATGTTGGCTTCTGGATTCAAGCTCCAAAGAGCGCACCCTCCACAACATGGTGTCCAGCTTCACTACTGAAGATCTCCCGATGTTGGAAGCAATTAGTCCCGGTCAGGGTGTGCAGAGTTTAGGGATCTATGGAGATGCAAGTCACCCGGGACGTTATAGAGCTGCGGTTGAGTCTGTTTTGGTCTTCAGGGTCATGACGCAACTCAACTGTCTTCTTGAAAAGGATGGTTTCTTGGGTAGGCAATATTATTTTAGCAACTCGATTTGTCTATATCAGGGGTATCCAATCCTGCTGCTGGAGGGCCAATGTCCTGCAGAATTTAGCTCCAACTAGCTCCTAAACACTTGCCTAGAAATTTTAGTAATCCTGAAAACCTTGATTAGCTGGTTCAGATGTGTTTAATTAGGATTGGAACTAAATTCTGCAGGGATAGTGGCCCTTCAGTGGCAGGTTTGGACACCACAGGTCTTTGTTCAAGTTAGTGATATAGATACTAATTATTTCATGTCATGTTCTTTTCATTGCCAGATTCATTCAAGAAAGTGGAGATGCCCACCCAATACTGCCTGGCATTGTTGGAGCTGAATGGAATTGGGTTTAGTGTTGCTGAATGTGAGGCTCAGAAACATGTGATGCAAGCCAAGCTAAGTGCTCTTGAATCCCAAGCCTATCAGCTTGCAGGACATGGCTTCTCACTGACCAGTCCAGAGGATGTTGCAGAGGTTATTATTATTATTCTCGCCACTCAAAATAATAATACCCCTATACATTTACCCATGAAAAAATGCATTATCCCGTGTAAAAAAAAACATCTACAATCCTCCATTTCAACTGTTGTAGGTGTTGTTTCTTGAGTTGAAACTTCCTCCCAATGGAGATTTAAATGCTCAAAAGAATAAGAAGACACTGGGCTACACTAGAAGACCGGGAGCCCGTATCAAACTTTCTAAACAGTTCAGCACAACCAAGGTACGTTCCATAGTCTCAGATTTTTCTAACATTTAAATCTGTGGTATGTATGCACTTCCTAAATTCACTCTTTTCTTGTTTCATAAGGATGTTTTAGAAAAGCTTAAGCCATTGCATCAGTTACCAGGTGTTATTCTTGAGTGGAGGAGGATCACGAATGCTTTGACAAAAGTGGTTTTCCCATTGCAAAGAGAGAAGAAGTGGCACCCACATCTGAAGATGGACAGAATTCATCCAATCTCACAGACACACACTGCCACAGGTGTGAAGCATGAAGAAATAACCTTTGAACTTTGTGTGCGTCTTCCCGGGACAGTATTTTAATGCTTTTCTCACATAGGGCGTGTGAGCTTCACTGAACCAAACATTCAGAATGTCCCAAAAGATTTTGAAATTCAGATGCCAACACTCATAGATGAAAGTCAACCATCACAGAATAATGGTGCAAGCAAGATGTGGTACGGTCTTACATTGTTGCAGTGATCCTCCCCCCAATCCCCCTATTTTTTTATTCTAAGTAACAAAAATACATACCAGTATTACACATTTAAAATATATTTATTTGTATGATATGTTTATTCATTTATTTCAGGGGGAAACGATCAAAGATAAACCAGCTATTGGCACCCCTTTTAAAAGTATCAGACAAATCACCAGATAAAGGGATGCCATTTTCTGTCAGCATGAGGCATGCTTTTGTTCCCTTTTCAGGTTTGAAATTTTATTGCCGAAGGGTCTGGGTCAAGAGAGCATAAAGGGACATCTGTTTGCTTATATAAAATGATTTATGCCACATTAACACTGACTGTTTAAATCTTATACACGTCTTCAGGAGGTCTGATTCTGGCTGCTGACTACTCACAGTTGGAGCTTCGCATCTTGGCTCACCTGTCCCGAGACAGACGGCTCCTCCATGTGCTCAACAGTGGTGCAGATGTGTTTAAAAGCATAGCGGCTGAATGGAAAATGGTGGAGCCTGCTTCGGTTGATGATAATATGAGGCAACAGGCCAAACAGGTTTGCAACATTTTACTTATTTACTGTACATACATTTATATGTACATACATTCTAGATCATTAAGTATTTCAAAAAGTATCACTTTTTAATGTAAAAGACTATACAGTAGTCACTAGTTGAATCACATACAACTGCTAATTGAAATTTTCATAATACTTTAGTTTATGGTCCAATTCTCACTATTAATTAGTTGTGTATTAGCATGCATATTACTAGGATATTGGCTGTTTATTAGTACTTATAATGCACATATTAATGCCTTATTCTGCATAACCTTATTTTACATCCCTTAATCCTACCTAATACCTAAACTTAACAAATGACTTATTTGCTATTAATAAGCAGTAATTAGGAGTTTATTGATGCAAAAGTGGTAATAGTGAGAATTGGACCTAAACTAAAGTTTGACCGTGATTTTATTGGTTGTCAATGAAATGTAACATTTTTGTCAACAGATTTGTTATGGAATAATCTATGGCATGGGAGCAAAGTCACTTGGAGAGCAAATGGGCATTGAGGAGAATGATGCTGCCTGTTACATTGAGACATTTAAATCCAGATACACCGGTAATTGACAATATACGATTGCTTTCTGTTCAGAAAAGGCTGTAATGATAATAACAGCGTAATTTCTTTTTCTTAAGGCATACAGAACTTTTTGCGTGAAACTGTGCAGAAGTGTGGGAAAAATGGTTACGTGAAGACATTACTTGGAAGGAAGCGTTTCTTGCCTGGAATAAAGGACTCAAACGTGTACATAAAGTCTCACGTAAGACTTCATGAGCCTGCCATTCGAATATATCTGGTGTGCAATAAGAGTTTAATTTTGATCCTCCTTTTTAGGCAGAGCGACAGGCAGTGAACACAACCGTGCAGGGCTCTGCCGCTGACATTGTGAAATTAGCAACCATCAACATCCAGCGCAGACTGGAAGCAGCGTTTCCTGGAGTGCCCACGTCACATCGGCACCCTCTAGTTAAATCGGGTATGACCCACTTCATATTACAGCATTTCACTTTTAAATGTGGGATGTGAATTGAATATGTTTTTTCAGGTGGTCGACACAGAAATCAGTTCAGACCGTCTCGAGGAGGATACTTTATACTTCAGCTGCATGATGAACTTATCTATGAGGTTGCAGAGGAAGATGTCATTCAGGTAATTAAGAAGACTATTCTTTCTGAATAATGCATTTACTATGGAATATAAAAAAGCTAATTGGTGACAAGTCAAATTATTATTATTTTTTACAGGTTGCTCAGATTATGAAGCGAGAAATGGAGTGTGTTGTAAAATTATATGTAAAGCTTAGAGTAAAAGTCAAAGTGGGTCCAAGCTGGGGTGACCTTCAAGACCTGGACATATAAAACAAGTCATCTACTGTTTATGATTGTTTTACATTAATGAATTGTTAAAACACTAAATGTGTAGATGTGTTTTTATATATGCTGTAAATATTTTTTATTTTAAAATAAAATTCAACAGAGGCTAATAAGGAATTGTGTAAAACTTGAAATGCAAACGTTTTTGTAAATTTTTGTCCAAAACATTAAAAAGATCAAACATAACACGTTTGTTTGCTTTAATTGTTTTTATTTATTGTTAAGTTAAGTGTGAATTTGCTCCTTTTTTAATTGAAGAAGAAAATTTGTAAATCCAGAAACTGTTTTGTTTTTTATAACTGATGGATATATTCACTTTATGATAGGAAAGTACGGACAGTGCCTTTGACCAATCCTCTACATATGGGGCACTTGCGCAGAGAAGGCGCACATTCTTTGCACACAACTAGGTGACCACAGGGGATGAAGACAATGTTCACTTCCTTATCCATGCAAACTTTGCAAGTGCGCTCCTCTTGAAGTCTTCTTAACTGTTCCTCCATAGGCAAGTCTGTGAACATGATGGACACTGTTAATTGCTTTAAACAAACTCTCTGTTTCAGAGTGGGATCTAACTGATTTTCTTAGTGTGATGGCTAGAGATAAAAAAAGGGGCAAAATCAAAAGAAAACCTTTTCTCATGTTTGAATATACCTGAAAGATCTTGACTCGGTGATGCAGCTTCATTTGTCTGGGCTGAAATTGCAGTAAGAACAAAAAAAATAAAAATTGGTTGTCAATATAATGTAGTGATATGTTTGATGTGGATTTGTCCCTGCTCATTTTAAGATCTTTATAAATGGCATCACCTTTTTTTTTTTTTAAGTGATTCAAGTGTTCCTATCGGTTCCTATCTACTGGCCGTGCAGTTTCACACAGACTAACGACATGTAACACTGAAAATTCACACACTTTTTCTCATATCTGATTCAAATATCGCATACCCATCAGTTCTCTCAGAAGGTAGACATCATTCTTCTTGATCCAGTTGCGGAAAACCTCTGCTGCTGCATTTCCTTTCGACAGGACTAGCTCAATGAGCTGCCCTGTCTGCTGCTTGACTGTAGTGCAGTTACGAATAATGTCATACTCTTTCTGTGAGATGACGGTCTCCTCTAGAAGATGGTCCATTAAGCTCTGCACACTTTTTAGGCGCTGTGACAAGGCAACATGATGTTTCTTAAGAAAAGTAAAACCATCTGTAAAGAAACATAATAAGAGTTACATTCAATTGAATCAAAACATTTGAGTCATGAGACCCAATCTTATTCTGTAGAAATACCTGATGCCATTTCCTCAGCGAGAAGCTCTCGCTCCTCCTCTCTCTTCTCATCTTCTGCACTTAGTAAATCAGACACCAATTCTTGAACGGTTTTGTAATTCTCTCCACTTGCGAGAATTTTGCTCTGAACGGTTTGCTTCACCAGGCTACGCTCAAATCCCATCTCTAAAGCCGACTTCACCACGGGATTGTTCATCATCACTGCATCTTCTGAACGGTCTTCTCCAGGACCCAGGTGTACAACTACACATGGGTTTAAAAAAAAAATTTAAAAATCCATTGAGATGAACATTCTTTTAAAATTGTCAGTGTTAATGTTATAAAAGTTACACAGGCAGTTTAAAATAACTCAAATGATGATCTAACTAAATTTAGAATCTACTTTAGTCAAAGGTAACTTGACTAAAATGAATGAATATAAAACAACATGAAATGCTAAATTTCAAGGACATGTTCAAAGACAAATGTGACCTGATCCAGCAAAATGAGTCACAGTAACCCAAATTTCAAAATTGAGATTTTGGTATTAATGGAAAGAGGAGACCATACACTTTCAAATGATATCCTAGTCAAAGTCATACCTTGAATGGTTGTAAAGATATTCACATTTGAATTATGGTTGTCTGCCTTCTTTTTCCAATTGAAAACCTGAGTAAATTGCTTTTAAAGTTTTTTGCCCGTTTTTTGTTGATATCTTTCAAAATCCATTGCATTTAAAGCAATAAACAATTTATTTTACAGCTTAATTTCACCAAATACATATATAAATGCTATTAAACCAGGCTGAAGCTCAAATTATTTTAAAGTTTTTATTTGAATAAATAATTTATAAGGCACTTTTACAAAAATGTACTAAAGAAAGATTGAACAGAGACTACATTTTTGCTTGAGAGAGAGGGTCGCTCTCTGTGTGTGTGTGTGTGTGCTTGTGTGTGTGTGTGTGTGTGTGTGTGTGTGTGTGTGTGTGTGCGTGTGTGCATTTATATAGAAGTAATGCATTAAATAATGCAATGTTAAAAGTGTGTTTTAACGTGAATACGTCTAAGAGTGCATATGTGTAAAAAGAGAATCGCACTGGTGACAACTTTTTTTTAAATTAAAGTTGATGATAACTTCTGGATTTGAAATACAAATAGTGAGTAAATGTGTTTCTGGTTCAGCCGCGGATTAGTTGCACACTGCAAATGCAGGCAGCATGTGAAAGCACTATATAGCGCGTGCTGCTCCTGCACCGCATACGCACTGCACACGGAGTATGTGCACTCTTGGCGACTTTGCTCTCTTTTGACATCGACATTTCTCAAATTAATATTTAATCTTTCTGAGGAGATCTGCTAGCTTGTTTACACAGAGCGCTGTGAGTCTGACAGGAGGATGGCTGGACCAATCGCGTTCCGGTCAGTCGAAACGGGGCAATCATTGACAAATGATCAGGTTTGTGTACATTTCTAAGCTTTTTGATTTTGTTGTATACAACGTGCAACACCATATTTGGAGAGCAGAGATAGTGACGTTTCAGGGGATACCCGGGAAATGCTCAGAGGAGGTGACGAGAGAAGTTGAGAAAAGCAATATTCATTTCCAGCGAATTTAGTAAAACTTTGTAAACTTTAATAGTCATTTAAATACCTTTACTCAATTATATGGACTATGAAACTTTGTGAGATTATTTTTGAATGTCTTTTGAATGAAATTAGCACAAAAATTCTAATATTTCATTGTTTTGCCACATATCGGCCCATATCTTAAAATAGAACGTTGCGACTTCCGACTCATTTCGCCAGAGCGGGTCACAAATCACTTTTTAAAAAATTGTCACTGGTGGTAAGCCGAAAGACAGTGTAATTTATATAGAGAATGAGCATCACATGTAGCTCCAAATCACTAGAAAACAACTTACCAGGTGGATCAACAAATTCTCTTGAGTTGCTGTCTCCATTAGTCAAGAGCTGTAAGAAATGTGAACTAGGTAAGATATCCATCAATTTGCATCACATCGTTTGAAGAACAAATGACCCCAGTATTTCTTGTATACCTGTTCAAATAGTCTTGGAAATCTTGCTTGAATCTGATGAACAAATTCTTGGCCCTTTTCTTGCAACAGGTATTCACATCTAGAAGAACATAAATGCATAATTAATATAATGCCATAATGGGACAGAAAACAACTCCAAAAGCCTCTTTTATTTACCTTGGAAACCACTTAGCATGTTCTACCCATGGATCATCACCAGACTCCCAACATCTGAGTCCACCATCACAACAAAAGCACTTCACGTCATCATTACGACCTACCGAAACGGAAATAATTTTGAGCACATTAGCATGAGCATCTAAGCACTAAAATGAGACCTTGAATGACTTTAATAATATGACCAAGGCTCTTACCAACATAGTAAAAACCAGCTTTAGCCAATTGGTCTGGTCGAACAGGTATTCTTGAGGGCCAGTTGACAAATGTGAGCAACCTTTCTTCACACTGTTGCATTGCCGAGTTAGATACATTGGAAAGGCCGCCACCAGATAAAGGTACATTATCTGCACGGTCGCCTCGAACGAAGCGGCAGTTGGGGTAATGCCTCTGGTGCTCTGATACTGCCCGATCTCCCGGTTCCCAGTTGCTAAGCTGGCCTCCACAACTGAAGCAAGCCACCCTGTCGCCCTGGCCAAGGTAGTAGAAACCAGCTTTGGCAAGCTCGGCTGGAGTTACTGTAGCAAGAGTCCAATTCTGAAAGGTGTCAAGACGTTCCTGTTCCCGACGCATACCAGGATTGTGACAAGCCGGAGGTCGCTGGTGAGACATATCCTCCACTCCACGGGAGGAAATGGGACTGGAGGGGGCCAGGTTGCTGAATCCCATGTTTAAGTAACCCACCTGCTCCTCCGTTTGGCCTGAAACGGATGCCGTGGTGGTCGACGTTACTGCGGTCGCAGGGGCGGACAGCTGTAGGATGGCTACGTTGCGAAGCGGGGAAAAGGCAGAGTGAGAGGACGACAGGAGGTTTGCGGTGGCGGGTAAACTCTGGATGAAGCTACAGTTGGGAGAGAGCTGTTTATGGCGCTCGGCAGGGCAGTCGCCGGACTGCCAGTTGTCGGCCGTCACATTGCAGCGGAAACACTGGACACGATCGCCCACTCCGGTGTAATAAAAACCTGCTCGCGCAAGACTCCTCTCTGTCACTGCCGCAGAGGTGGGGAACTTGGCATACGTTGATATACGAAAGAGTTCAGAAGAATTATCATATTGTAAATCCGCAGGGGAGCTATTGCGACACAAACCACGAAGGAAAGCACTGTTTTGTAGAATTTCCATTTGAAAAAAAAAGAGAAAGAAAGGGATGTCCAGCAGAGAGAAAGGCTTGATTGTAATACCCTGTGTGCGTGCAGAGAATGAACTATGTGAGCAAGACAAACAAGATTACACAAACATCTAACCCCTTAAGAAAGAAAAAAAATCCAAATTCCTCCTTATTAATTATGTCCTTACAACATGACTGGATTACACAACAGGGGGGAAAATTGGGTTTCTTCACAGAACTGGTGACAAGTGACTTGAACTAAAACTCCATGACCATAACGTGATGCATAACGCAAGCCTGGTTAGATGAACAAGATGAGTCGTATAAAATCCCTGCACGGCAGCTTTTGAAACTCATCCTGGATCACTAGGAAATACACAAAAGCTACACTTAACAAAACACATTTTTAAATGAAAAATGGTTATTCCTTTGAACCGTAACATATGGTCAATAAGAAATCTAACATAAAAATGTGACCACAGGGTGTGTCCATTCAAGCCTTTCTCTCTGCTGGATATCCCATGACTGGTGTCTAGTCGTCCATGACAGAACACATAATCTTATTAAAAAAATTAAATGAACTCCTGAACAGATAAAAGGTTGACGTAGGGGGTATGTGCTTCCTCCCTCTATGATGCAGGAACCTGAAAATAACACAGAAAACAGGTCTAAATTAATGTCTTGAATTTCCCAAAAGACATGAAGGGTAGAGTTAAACTTATATATCAGGTGTTTTCAGCAGGACTCTGCAAATCATGAAATACATTTTTTTAAATAATAAATAAGTCAGAATGAAACAGACCTTACGGTCATATTTTCTTTCTAAAGCTCTAGGTTGAAGACCCCTTGAATTAGTTAGTCATCTATTTTTTTTACTTCAAAACTGGTCCTAAGGTAGGTCTAATTTAAATCCATATTGTAAGAAAGATTAGCCCTAACTAATTGCTAATTGGCCAGACTTAAGTTCTTAACTTAATGGCTGCGTTTATACAACTGGCCCCAGCTGGATTTATCATTGCAGAGAATAGCAGATCATTTTCTGCTTCTACAACTGTCCTCCCACCAATTAACACATTACAAGTAAAACAGAAGAGATTCCTTTACTTATTTTCATTATCTGACATCAAATAAGTTTTTTAAAACTTGTCTTTTATCATAGGTTAAGGTTTAATCTTAACGCAAACAAAACCATTTATAATTTTTTCTAATGTGATGCATTTCCACTGGATTGTGATGATTCCGACATTCCACTCTTTGTTCTGGTGTGATCTTTGACGTAACGTATTCCACAGACCACAAGTTTATTAATCATACGTGGTAAACCCGGTGAAATCCTGTGCATCGTTGTCACGGAAAAGGCAGTCATCGCCATTTTCCCCAAGTATTTTGGGTGTAATACTAGACACGTTTTCCTATTTAAAGGACAAAAACAAGACCTACAACATTACTAAGATAATAAAATCTTGAGTTTTGGCCAATGAAGAGTTAAAAAAAAACAGACTCACCGATGCTAAGGACAAAAACGTATTTTGTTTAACCCCACAAAATGTCCTTTCTTCTGTTCTGGACTGCGGGCGAATTGCGGAAATGACGCCACACAGCAACCGTCACGCATTTAAAGTAGGCTATAACATGTAATTATAATAAATATTTCTTTAAAATATATTTAATTGGTGAGAAGTAATCTTCATGTTTGTGTACATAATATGCGATGTTCTGTGTCTTGGTTTTCTTGTCAGTTGTGTGTGTGTGTGTGTGTGAGAGAGAGAGAGAGAGAGAGAGAGAGAGAGAGCTCACATTTGTCAGCAGCCTTCGTGTTTCTATTCAGAAGGACATCCATTACATTGAAAAAGAAGTTGATTTATATATATATATATATATATATATATATATATATATATATATATATATATATATATTATTATATATATATTATTATATTATATTATTATTATATTATAGGCCTATCTCAAGGAATAATAGTAATTTATTAACCCTCATGTTGTTCCGAAGTCTAAACCCATAATACATAGCCTACTTCTGTGGAACACAGAGAAATTTAGAAGAATGCTGATACTCCTTTCCATTTACTGGACGCATGTGACCACGAGTTCTCAAAGGTCGAGAAAGTACCAAAGCACCATATGTGGTTCCTATTTGTGTGCTCTATTCCAAGTGCAGAAATTCCCAAAATAATAAGCTTCTGTGGCAGAAGAGAACATTTTTAGTGAATAACTTTATATTCAGTCTTATGCATGTTTTGTTCTTTTGGAGCTTAAAATTGGATCACTATACTAAATACTATAGTAAATATATTTTCATTATATAGAATATAGAACGAGTTAATACGAGTTGACTAAATGATGACAATATTATTGTGAGAATTATTTCTGTGAAAATTATCTGTGTTTTTAAACAATCACAATAACCCAGTTTCAGAAGGAATCACCTAATAAAGAACATTCAATGAGGTTGACAATAAATGAATAAAACATCAAATAATAGAAAATAATTTCCCCTGTGATATTTCTTGATTGATTTGTTAATAGACGAATTACATACAATCCTATTTACCACTCCCATAATAGGGGTGGTATATGGAATGGTCTAACTAACTCAAATGTGAGCGCAGAACTTCACCAAACAGTGCCTCCTAGTTAGAATATTTACTTACCAGAGAAAACGAAGACAGAAGAATCAACATCGAAGTCTTGTTCTAGTTAGTAGTCATAAATAGAGAATATAGGCTTTTCATCAAGGGTAAAAAATATTGTTAATCTCCACCCATTGTCGGGTAGCCTATGGTATGGGCGTAGACTACTTGGAAACTACGGGACTTTCCGAGAGTATAAACCAATGACAGGCCTGCTTTGTAACTAGATAACGAAAAGCCACGTATTTCAAAAGTGAGGGGGACAGAATGTCAAGTGTAATACCCTTTTTTTCTCTTCAGACTTTTGTTGACAGGTTTTTGCTTAATTGGCTTACTATGCTCTTTATTTTTAAAGCAATAAAACAGAAAGAAAGAAATGCATGTTCTGTACTTTTATTGCACATGCAGGTTTTTTTCCTGGCTTAAAAACAAGGCGGAGCTAGGTGGTAAAATCATGTTGACATACTTCTGGTATGAATCTGACCATTCAAGTGCAAGACTTGAAAGAGAACACAATATGTGCGCGCTGTCTGAGATTAGTAGCCTCCTTCGTCACCATTGTTTAACTTTTTTTCACTTATATTTTTTTAAAAGGAAATAAATAATTTCTGTACATTTATATATTTTTATGCAACTTTAAATGTGTAAATAAAAGAGAATTCATTGCTCTGGACATTGTTTATTTTTGTAATGACAGTCATAATTTCTACATGAAACAAATTCTTCTACACCTTTTTTTTAAATTAAAATTGGTAAATGAAAATAATTTGTTCTAGGCTACATAAAAGTACTTTTTCCTACTATTTACAATATACTTTAAACATACCAAAAAACAACATACAATTTTAAATTTACAGTACATAAAATAAGAAATAATATGTTGACTTTTATTCAGTTGAGCAGGGAGACCCTGGTGGTGCTGGACCGGGATGGGCTCCACAATAGAGACATTATGGTTGGACATCATCTTCTGGGACAGGCTCCAGAGTGTTTGAGTGGATATTTCCACTATACACTAAGTTGTCTACCAACAGGTTTGCAGGGCTGACTCATGGAATAAATATTAAGATAATTTATTACACTAAAGTAGGCTACTTTTAATAACCACTAATACCACATACGAGGGAAAACTACTAGTCATATTCAAACCTTAGGTAAGCAAAATTATATTGCATACTCTAATGTACTTAAGGTACTAAGAGTAAAAGTTTACCCTACTACTACATTACTGTGTATGTTGCATTTTACTTCTGAATATTTTCAAGGTTGATACATTTAAACTATATACTTTTATGTAATTTCATGTAAAACAATGCATCATATTGTAAAATAACATAATGTTGCTGTCCTGTGTGGGGGAAAAAGTACTTCACTGTGACTGACGCATGGCGGTAATCAATACACATTTGTTAATAACATTTTTCAAATGTTCAAGTTATAAGGAAATTCCAGTGTAAATGTATCATGTAGAGTGGGGGCACCACCATTACTCAGAGTTAAATATACAATTAACGTATAAAGAAAAGAGGATTTTTAATACATCACATAAAAGGCATCACTTGAAATAAATTTAACACTTCCCATGTTTCAAACCTACATTTTCTCTACAGAAATGCTAAACTATATTCTTGTTCTTGGAACAATATGAGAGTTATGTTCTGAGTTATGACAAAATGTTAATTTAGGTTGATCTATTAATTTAATAAAATGTTCTTACACCACTAATAAAATAAGGGTTATGGGTGGAAAATGTGTATTTCCTAAAATTATATATATATCAGTGTTTTTATGTTGACCTAGATCGAGGGCACTTAGTTTCCTGAGAAGTCCCCTATTCCAAATGAATGGTATAGAACATACACATGTCTTTTAAATGGATCAATACAGAGGTAAGCAAAAGTCTGCTCCTTTTCTGTTGCAGATGGGTAGCACAGTCCATCGTGATCCTAATAAACAAAAATAGCAGTGTTAACATTAATAGGGAAAAAATACTAAGTGCACCTTTAAAGGAACCGTATGTAAGATTGTGGCCAAAACTGGTACTGCAATCACTTTCAAATTACTGTAGAGTGGTGTATCCCCTCCAGATTGTCTTCAAATTCTTCGCCGTTTTCAGCCGTCTCCATCTTTCAAGTCAAGTCAAGTATATTTATATAGCGCTTTTCACAATATGGATTGCATCAAAGCAGCTTCACAGTATCAATCAAAACAACATAACAATGTTCGTTTCTTAGTGGAAAAAACATCCACGTTTGGTAGAGCTGATCAATGGTATTAATGATTGGTTCATTAATTTGAATATCCGGAACTGAGCAAGCCAAAGGCAACAGTGGCAAGGAACCGAAAAACTCCATCAAGTGACCTAATGGTGTCCTAAAACTCCATCAAGTGACCTAATGGTGTCCTAAAAATGACCCAATGGAGGAAAAAAAACCTTGGGAAAACCCAGGCTTTCAAAGGCATCTCCTTTATTTCTGACTTTGTCGCAAAGTATTTCGGAATCATAACAAGTTTTTTTTGGATTCGTACCGTTAGACATTTTTTTATCCGACACATTTGTAGCTGCAGCTCTGGTAACTAGAACAGAGCTGGCAACCCGGATGTCGCAACACTACTGACTTCGTGATTGGTAGATAGGTGGAGGGTGGAGCATCAGACCAAAACACAACATGACAACATCAATATCAGTTGAGGGCTGCAACTTCACTTTTTAAAGACCATATCCTGGCCGGACTACTGTTGTCAGTGATATAAGTATTTGAAATGAACATGATTTCTTAATGTCTAGTGACATATCAGGGCCATTTTATGATTAATTGAAATACATTTCTTACATACGGTTCCTTTAAGGATAATGATGCACAAGAAGTAAGTTAAGGTACACACGTGAGCAGAAACTTTCAAGATTGTTGTGACCACACTGATCTCTTTTGTATCTGGATCCTTCTGAACACTGTGAAAAGCACAAGAATCAGGTGTTTACACACACACACACACACACACACACACACACACACACATATATATATATATAACCCCTTTAAATATTTGTCACATTACTGAGTATTCAAGTCTACTTTTTTTGGTCCCACATTAATGTAAATGTGAAATATAAGAAGAATGCAACATAAAATTCTCACCTGACCATGTCTTTGTACATCATTTTTGCTGTCTCGGTGTAAGGATCAATGACATCCTCATATTGGCAAAGTTCACCTCCCAAGACCATATGCTTGAACAGTCTGAACAAAAACTCCTTCCGATCACTTGGACTGATTATATGATAATTGTCAGAGTCTTCTTCAAGCAAAAGCTGTCAGAAAGCATGTCAAACAACAGAGAGTTCAGAAAGTTCAAAAAAAAAATTAGATATAAAATTCAGCCGTTTGAGAGCACCTAAATGATAAAATAATCCATACCATCCGTAACTCATCAAAGTCAGGGTATATTTCATGGTAACATTTGACAATGTGGCCGGAAGGATGCAAAATTCCATTTAAGTAAATTGGATCGAATATGTCCACTGACACTTTTGTGCATGGAACAACTTCAACATTTACATGTGTGATGTCTCTACCTGTGAATGGGTAAAAACTAAAGCCATTATCAGCCTATATGAAAGGAGATCATATAAAACACTGTGAATTTAATACAATAGCAATATGCCTTATCATTTGACATTAACATACCCAGCAGTATCCATGATCCAGAGGAATCAAGTACCTTTAAATTGTTCTTCACGCAGGGATCGTGAAAAAAATTCTATAAAACAAACTTATATATATTAGCATACACTATTTGAAGTTGCTGTGACATTGAAAGATGAAATTAATGTGTGAATATTTACCCAGGCAAAGTCATTACTCCTATAAGGCTGGAAAAATTGGTCAAAATTGAAGGCCTGTGTGGTAATTCGACCCAACATGGACCTAAAAGGCAAATGGAAACACAATTTTTAAACATAGAAAATATTGCACAGCTCAAGCGGACTAAAATTCTTCTTTTAGAATGGGTGATTCACCAATATTTGATAGAGAGTATAGAAAAATTAATTATGTATTTTTTGTAATTGTACTTCATTATTGCATTTCCCAAAAGATTCTAAAAGAAGCGTATTAAATCATTTAAAATTAATTCTTAAAATACACTAAACTTTTTAATCTTCAGTACCATACAACTTTATTAAACAATGAACTTCTCGACGGGAAACTACCTAGAAATATCTAGAGTATGTTCATAAAAACCCATTGCCTGACATGCAAAAAGGTCAAAATGCAATAGGCTTTACACAGCTGCAGCTAATCACTTTCTATATGACTTTATCAGTCTCTCACATCATTGTGGAGGAATATTGGCCCACTCTTTCAGTTCATTGAGGTTTGTGGGCATCTGTTTATGCACAGTAGTCATCAGTGGTGGATGAAGTACTCATACCATGTACTTGAGTAAAAGTAAAGATACTCAAGGTAAAATATTACTCAAGTAAAAGTAGAAGTGCTGCCTTTAAACATTCACTTGAGTAAAAGTACAAAAGTATTTGCCTTCAAATGTACTTAAGTATCCAAGTACTTAGATTTTTTTTATGGCTATAATTTGTCACAAGATTCTTGCTTAACTCAGTCTACGTGAAGACTAATGTCACTCTTGGCACACCAATCTATTCATAAAATTAATAAAATGACATTAATTAACATTTATTTGAATTGAATACATTTTTTGTGTGTTAAATTTTGGAGGGAAGGGGACTGTTCCCATAAGGTATAATACATTTACATTTACTGTATATATTTTTCTCGAGCGTCTATGGTCATAATTATTAACATCCTAATGTTATGATACATTCACATAAACCTGCACAACGCCATTTAATATATATATATATATATATATATATATATATTAAATGGCGTTACTTATGAAGTATATATGTGTGTGTGTGTATATATATATATACACACACACACACACACACACACACACACACACACATATATATATAGGTCTATATATTCTATGGGAGCAGCCAATTTCCCACCAGAATTAAACACAAAAACGTATTAATGCAGTGTTTCTGCTACTCCCCAGAAAAAAATGTATACAATAATAGCTGATGCTCTCTGCTCCGCTTACAATCATTGGCAAAGCGATTTGTTTGGAACTGTTGAGAGCTACACGAATCACGTGACCGCGCGGCGGCGAGATCGCCACCGTCGCAACCGTCCCTGGCCCAAATATCGAAATATCCCCAGAGAATGGCTGTGTCCGAAATCTCCACTCAAACCACTACTCCCTACCTCCTATGTAGGGGGTAGGGAGTAGAGCACTATATAGTGAGCTCACCAGCATAATAGATGGGTTTCCGTTTCTCTAATTACCCATTATCCCCTGCGGCGCGCCGCCATGTTGTGTGTCAAAGCTGTCATCAAAGCCCGTCTGTCATGCTCATGTTTACCGCCTTTTCATTTACCCAAGTATTTTTGACTCTTTTGTGTTGATGTAATTTTTTTGTACGTGTTTTAAATCTGTGTGTTATTCGTTCAATCAAATTTTTGATTTCTTATTTGATCGGTGAATAATGTACATGAACTGCTGCGCTTGTGACAGGACCTATTTTTTTACAGTCTATGGACGGACGCATGCTGAAATAACGAGCAGAAAGAGAGAGAGAGAGCCGGTCGCGCGCGCGCACTCCCTCTCTCTTCGGAGCTAGGCGAAAGTGTAAACAAGACTTCACCGTCTCCAAACTAAGCGCTGTCTTGCTCTCACTCCCTCGTGGAAAAGTTAGTCTGGAGCCCTGCATTGACGGTTCACATCGCTGTAGCCAGGCGGCTAATATCTGCACAGCCCTTATTATACGGTACATTTAGACTCAGTGTCAAGACAACACCATCTGGGTAAAAAAAACAACAACAACACAACGCTCCGAACTAATTTAGTGTAGGAGAGAGATGGAGAGCAGAAGCACGGAGCGATGTGCTCCAGGTGTAAGTTAGCCTCTGCCTCTGGCTCGACCAGCTGATGTGGCCACAGAGAAAGTGATGAAGGTGGACAATCGTCAGAGTGTTGCTTTGCCCAGCCAACACCTCTCAAGGGCTGTGTCGAAAGTAGCCGCCTGGGTACAGCGATTTGACAGCCGATGAGAGCTAACGTTAGCGCATTTAGCTAGCCCATCTTGGAAATGATTAGATAAAGTGTCACATCTCCAGAGCACAAAAACCTCTAAATGTTCACAAGAGCACCACTGAACATTAACTCCAGCCAAACGGAGAATAATCGCATGATTTTCATGTTCAGAATAATGCCCAGTTTAATTATTATCATGCTCCGTAACACAAACGCTTGACCCACTTGACACACAAGATGGCGCCGTAAGGAGTTGCGGGAGAAATGTGACGTCATCGGAAACCCATCTATAGAAACACCACTTTCGGACACTACTCGATCGTCTCTCGGCGCCGTTGATTACGTCATTGCTGTCGCCCGTCCGTCTTTTTTACAATCAGCGCAATGCATGATGGTATGTAGGGCTTGGGTTAGTGACCATCGGTTGTACACTACTTTTCAAAATGCATTCTGGGATACATTGAGTGGACTATATAGGGTATAATAATCATCACTATACATTCGGACAGCACTACAAAATGGCGAGCTCACTATATAGTCCACTATATAGTGAGTAGTGGGAGATTTCGGACACAGCCAATGTCTAATAGGAGAGAACCCTTCTTATACTGTCTATGGAGAGAACTGGCACTCTCTGGTTACTTCCGGGTTCTGGACTGGCTGCAGTAACACATCTCTGCCCATACGGGGGCGCTCGCGGGCGAGTGCAGAATGAATGGAGGTCTATGGAGATATACCCCTCAAAATCCACTTTTCTCGGGATATAATTTTTTGTCTAGTAATTTGAATATTGTATTCGAAAGTAGATGCAAAGAAAATTCACATTGCTGGGTGTTAGATTTTTTTAGAGTCACTTATTTGCTTTAAAAGGTCTTTTAAAATGTCAATGACGTTATACACATCAGCATCATTAGCAGAATGCTAGAGTGTTATGGGCAACAACAACTCCACCTGTAAGAAATCGAAAGGACATAAGTACTCGTTCATTCAACTTTCGACCTATAACCAGTGTTGAACTTGCAAAACCTACAATAAAATTGTAGATTTCTCAACGGCAATCGGGTGAAAGAGACACATTTAGCCGTCTAGCCCCATAGACTCCCATTCATTCTGCACTCAGAAGATCGCCCCCAGTGGAACTCTGGTGGAACTACAACCAAAATTCGGTACAATCGGACTTAATAGGGAGTGCCCAGGCTTTCCGTAGACGGGCTTTGATATCCCCCTAAGCACTCGCGGTCTTCCTCTGAGTCCGCACTTTCGTGACGTAACGGCACTTTGACTGTCGGGAAGAAGTCTGTTGCGGATAACGCATCAGTGCGGACTCGACAAAGGTGCGCATCGAGGGCGCAAATCGACAAATGGCAAATGGCTAAAATCAAATGGGACACCCTACGCTACTCTCACGGACTTAACGGACACACGCACGTAGCAGTCCACAAGACCGAAAGTGCACATGAAGTGTGCCATATTTCCAACTCTCATATTTAACGGCTCTGCGCTTAGATACCGCCAATGCAAGTTCAAAACCAAGCGCGCGCGCTGTACTGTGATTGATTGGTGGCTCGTTTGACCAGTTACGTTTTTATCCACTCATAAATAAAAAGGAACGATTGATTTTTGAAAATGTAGTAGAGTAAAAAGTAAGATATTTGACTTGAAAGTAAAAGTCTCCCCAAATGTAAATACTTGAGTAAGTAGCCTACAGATACGCAAAAAAGCTACTTAAGTACAGTAACGAATTACATTTACTTTGTTACTGTCCACCACTGGTAGTCATCATTTACTCACTATCACGTTTGCTTGATGTGCGAGAATCAGAGGTTTATTCTCCTGTGTTACGCAGCACGTTTGAGCTTCCTCAAGAACCAATGTGGTTCATTCTCATCTATTGCGCAGCATGTTTGAGATTCCTCAAGCACCAATGAGATTTATTCTCGCGCATCAAACAGTTTTGGTTGAGCTTCTGTTTATGTTCGCTGATTGATGTTTATATGTGAATAAAAACCTAAATTCAAACTGTACATCATATAAAGTGATTGAGTCTCTTCAGTAAATTTGGACTAAGCCGCTCAATTCATAAGGATTAGTTTTACGATCTCTTAAAGGTGCATTGCGCAACTTTTCATGTTAAAAATACCTGTTTTTCTATCCTATACATGCTTAAAGAACTGCCTGATGGGCTGAATGAGCCCTTCTCTGCTCACTGAGATTGCCTCTATAATCCTGTACAGTAAAATATATAAGAGGGATTCAGGCTCGAATTTGAGACTGGGCGTGACGTCATGCGCGTTCACGCTCACCTGGCTATGTCTGGCAGGTTTGTGCATAGACATCATGATGTCTATGGGTTTGTGTATTCGCCGCCATTCTCCGTATCAGCGAAGACAACCCGAACACAAAACTTTAGTCAACTTTCGACAAAAGTAGAAGATGGATTAAAAGAGACCGGCTTGTAGTTCATTCCAGTTGCAGTTTCGCTTGTCGCCAGAGGGGGCATAGTTCTGCAAAAACTCAGAGACTTGAGCAATGCACCTTTAAAGAAAATTTTGAAGCGTCAAAGTGGTAGTTGTGTAGATGGTCAATGGAGGGACAGAAATCCCTTCAGATTTCATTAAAAAATATCTTAATTTGAATTTCAAAGATGAACGAAAGGTTTGGAATGACATATGGGTGTGACCTGCCAAGGACCAGATGATTTTTTATTATGTCCTGATATGTAAAACCACAGAATTCAAAAGGGTGTCTTTTCATATGATGACTACCATTATTTAAATCTAAATCTGCAGCTCCTATAGTACAGTATAGTACAATAGTAAGCTGCAGATGTAAAATAGATGTTTTGTGAGATACTGTTATTTCCATTTGCTCCAGAGGTGTTGCATTTTAGGTAAGCTATCTGATGTGATTGGCGGTGCTGAATTAATTTGAGGTTATTTAATGTATCTATTTATATCTTTGCATTTTATTGTTTTATAATGTTGTTTTGTTTTATGATTTTCCATGGCATTTTTATTTAGCCTAATGCTCAGCTCTTATTTATTTGTGATTTGTTGGAGAGCAATGTTCTGCTCCCTGTTTTAAATGTAGCCTAACGTTATAGCACCACGAACCATGAGTTTCAGTTCAATACTAATCTGTACATTTCTAGTTAGTGACGGCCGTTTTATAGATGTAACGTAAGTTAGACGTTTATGCATAACGTTAATTTCATCAGTTGCAGTTCTGCGCCTTTAAACCATAGATTCTATAAAACTATTCATTGACCGATGTGCCTTTTGTTCCTTACCGGTAACTCATGATTGTCAGTGAATTCAGTGAAATTATACCTACAGAGCATATTCTTACCATTTCATCAGGAGTCTTGATATCTTAGGATCTTGCTGAAACGTAAACTTTTTGGTGGAAAGCAGATTGAAGGTGAACGCTTGTTCAAATAAAAGTGTCTCTTCCGCCATGCTGCTTGTTGTCCACGGGTTACCGTGACAACTAAAAAGTCGAGCTCATACTAGCACGGAAAGTCTCCTGAAGGAGGAAAAAAAGGAGAAATAGACCAGTTTTGCCAGACGTCTCAACAATATATTTCGATTCAGATATCGTAAAATGTCTATTTATTTATTTATTTTCCTACACAGAAACATTCAAACATTAAACTTGTCTTCTCTATTTAAAAAAAAAACAAAAAAAAGCTATGGATGTTTAGCCAACAATTTGCTTTGCTTTTCATGTGAAAATGTTAATGTTAATAAAACGCCTCTTTATTATCGACCCTTTATTTATTTAGCTATTCACCCTCAGATTTATTTCTTCTGCACGATCTGTGTTATATGCCTATGTTTGGTCTAAGCAATAAAAAAAAGTAGTTTAGTTTGGTAGACTTTGCCTTTCAGGCCTAATAAACACATCCTGGGAATTATTCACTGGAGTAAAAAGTGTGACTAGCCCCAGTAGCCTATCATCTTTTGTTATTTATTATAGTAATATATTCAACATGAACATAAACACTCAGCTGGGTTTTAATGATAATCTTTCTATCTATGCAATACACTAAGTAAGCTAAACCTATTCTAATAGACTTTCAGCCAGGCAGCATAAAGCCTTTAGTCATGCAATGCTTAATATAGGCCTATACAGTAGTATATTGCTCAACAGAACTGTCTAATACCCAACAGATGTGTTCCTTGAAGGGCACTTACTGAAGGACACTGAAACCCTTCTGACCATGACCAAGAATTTCTGCATTGATGCCAAGAGTACAGTGAAAATCCCATGTACAATTATGTATTTATATATGTTATAAATTAATGGGGATCAAACCCTTTACCTTGAGTTTGCTAGTATCCATTCCAGTTGAGCTAAAAGGAGTCACAGTACAAATTAGCTTGGAAGATGCAAACAATGCCCCAGTATAAAGAAAAACATATTTTGCCAATCCAAGTGTTTTGAAGGTAATATCGTGTTTTCATTCTGTCATGTCCAGGATCTCACAGTGTTTCTGGAAGGAATGCATTTGCGTATGCTGCTCTGGGTCCTGCTGATTCCCTCAGCAGAAACAAGTTTCACATTTCACCATCTGGTTTTCATAGTCAATGCAGGATGTTGTCAAAGTGCAATAAAGCAACATTGCTTTACAAATGAAACAGAATTGGTCCGGAGTCTAGACATTTTTTGTTGAGGTGAGATCAGCGGTTCGTCTTTTTTGTGTGGTTTTCTTTCTTTTCTTTTTTTCTTTTTTGTGTGTGTCTGAAGTAAAGAGGCAGTCCAGCCTATGCACAGGACAACACTGGAGACAACTGCTGTCTCATTGGAAGGTGCGCATCTTTACATTTTCACATGTGGGACTGACACAAAGACCAAAATGATCTGGATTACTTTATTTCTGAATCTTCTTGCATCATCAGCTGTGGTGAGTGTTGGAAACCTTTCCTTTCTGTCAGCTGTAATTCATGTAGAATGTTATCCTCAAATCTTAAAGTTTTTATTTACCTTGTCATTAAATGGGATACCTGTAATATTTGCTAGACTGTGAAGTATTTCAGTCTTATTACAATAAAATGTATGAACATTGTTAAAACATCATGGTACTTACATAACTGGTAAAGGTAGATCATTCAATTTCATGTAGTAGTAGTAATAATAATAATAATTCTTAATATTTTAACAAATATTGTACAAATGATTAGTTCTGCAAATTAGTATTTTGTATGATGCTCATCTTTCATGAATATGTAATATTATTAATTACATGTAATATTCATATTTCATGGATTCATCTTGTGAATATAGCCTAATAATATTTTGTTTGTCTTAACAGAATACCATTGGTACTCATCGCAATGAACCTGTTATATTAACCGAGGAGTCTGAGTACGTCTCTCTTCAAGGTCAAAAAGAATATTATCACAGAGACATTATCACAGAGGGCAAAGACAAGTGCACTATGCCATGTGAAATGACTGCAAAACTAATGCGTGATGAAAAACATTCCTTGTGCAGTAGGTTTCATTTTTTTCTGCAAACAGTGTGATATATTTCCTACACTTTACATTAAATCCTACTTTGTAAGCTCTTTGATATCTCACTTTCTTCACTGTTTTGCTTCACAACTCATTGCGGCACAGAGTTTTATGCAGTTTGTGTATCTTAGGTAACCTCCAGCATACCATGGTGTCATATACAAGAAACACTAGGAAGCTGATCAGAGATCTCATTGATGAACAGCAGAAGGCTTTGGAATTTCTCTCAAACCAGGTATTCTAAAATGTCCAAACTTCCAAGCCGCAAAATCCTCTGCTGCATTCTTAAACATATTGCTCTGATTTCTTTCCCTTTTTTTAAGATAGTAGAGCTTATGGCCAAAGTTAACACACTCAGTTCAGATGTACAGAGAAGCAACAGTGACATATTTTCCGTGAAGCCCATGGAGTCCCACGGTAAGATATTTAACATGTTGTCAAACTTTCTGCAAAGTATTTATCATTTACACATCCTCATAGTGAATTCCTTTTCATTTCACAGGGAAAGACTGTAGTGATATCAAAGAGACACTAGGTGTCGTGTCTCCAAAAATCCCTAGTGGAATTTATATAATTCAGCCAGAAAACACAGATGTTTCATTTGAGGAAAGTACCTCCTTTTAGTTTAGTTAAAAATTTTCCAACCACAGTTATTTTAATCTGAAAGCAAATCAAAAATGGTTTTGTGTTTACACGTGATTAATTAAGTGTCTTTCACTGGTCATCTACCAGGTTTTCTGTGAGATGGATGACATGGATGGCGGATGGACAGTAATACAGAGAAGGACCGATGGTCTCACTGACTTTAAACGAATGTGGTCACAGTACTTGGATGGATTTGGACACTTACCAGGTAGACTAAGTCAGTTCATTTGTAAATCAATAAATGTATTAACAGGCATTGACTTTATATATATATATATATGTTTCTGAAGGTGAACACTGGTTGGGTTTGAGGAAGATCTTCAATATTGTGAGTCAGAGAAACACACGTTTCCAGCTGCACGTGTCCCTGGTCTCGCAAGATGATTCCACGGCCTATGCTTCATACGACAATTTCTGGCTTGAAGATGAAACACATTTTTTTGCAATACACCTTGGCAGATATGCTGGTTGTGCAGGTCAGCCAATTGCAAATATTATTAGGGCATTGGCTGAGCCTGAGTTATGTTATAAAAAAAAATTATACTGTACTGTTCCTGTTAAAATTGCTTTTAAATCTCTTGTTATGGTATTGTATTGGATTCAATCTTTTTATCAACTTGTTTTCTTTCAATTAGGACAGGGTTTTGTATTCCTTTTTGGAACAGAATGACCGTAGATGTAGCAAATTAGCTCTAAATAAATATTAATAATCAATCTTATAACTGATTATGAATTGTAGCATCTGGTCCAATCAGACACACACAAATTATTCATTATATTTAATGAATAATCAAGCAAACTCACTCTCCCAACAAAGGTCTATAAAACTTCCCCCAAAACTAACATTCCAAATGAAGCTAACACACTGGCAGAACCCAGTGTCCTGTTACATGACACATTAAGACTGATAAGACTTTTTACAACCCCTTAAACACCCTATAAACACCAGAACTATGCCTTAAGTCCACTTTTTTTATGCCCTTCCCTCGCAGACTTCCCACCGTCTTGTTCACTCGGGTGTACGTCATTGCTTACGTTGCAACGCCCTAAACCCTTGATCACTTGGGGGTAAATTAATTGTAAGCACTGCAAGTTGTGAAGTCTCAATCTTGTTGCATTGTGGTCTATGGATATGCCTGAATTGTACATGACCCACTATCTTGGTCAAATTCGAGGGGCCGAATGTCTGTCCAAATAAACTTCCTTCATCCACTTGATGAAGTTAAATGTCCTTCAAAATGGCACCGGGGATTCGTGCTAAGGGAAGATCGTGAGTGTATGTCTAAAAGTGGAGTTAAACGCACCCTTAGTTATCTGCACTGTAGAAATGATTGTTATAGGTTAACTTAAAAAAGTACTCTGGTTGAAATGAAAAAGTTGAGTTAATACAATGAAGGAGATTTGTTTAATCACCAGAAACTCAAAATATTATGTTATCTGAACCACATGAATTATCTAAGTTGATTAGACAAAAGAAAAAAAGTTGTGATTAATCATGAAAATACCTGTATGTATATATATATATATTTTTTTACAGTGTGTTACTGTTTCCTATGTTTGTTTCCTGTCTATATTAGTTGACTCTGAAAGATAAAGGTCCTTTATTGGCATCAATGGCTCCATGAAGAACATTTACATGTATTAACTTTTCCATTCCAGGAGGTTCTTTACCTTAAAACTATTGTTTCAAGCTCAAATTAACTATCAATCGGTTCCAAAAAGAAATACAAAACCAGTGCTAATGGAAAGAAAACAAGTTGACAAAAAGATTGAATCATTGATAATATATCTTAACAAAATAATAAAATCTAATGAGAGATTTACAAGCGATTTAAAAGTCCGGTCATTTTTGACCAGGAACAGCAAATTAGGTAAATTATTTTCAACACAGCTCAAGGATTAAATATGTAATGTGTTTCTCTCTCTCTCTCTCTCTCTTTCTGAAGGTGATGCTTTTCGAGGGTATGACCAAGAGCAGAATCAAGATACGGCCCCTTTCAGTACCTCTGACGTTGACAATGATGGTTGTTCTCCATTCTGCACGTTTGCTGATAAAGCTGTTGAGAGCTGCAGTGAGAACCAGAACAACACTGGATGGTGGTTTAACCAGTGCGGCAAGGCCAATTTGAATGGCTCACCACTCGACCAAGACCTGTCCACCCAGTCACATATCCACTGGGACACCTGGACCAAAAATGGCACGCTTGTCAAAATCAAATCAGTGACTATGAAGATCAGGAGAGTTGAGATCCCGAATTCCAAATAAATCCATGAAGATTCTGAAGATGATGTATTAAAATGGAACAAAATATAATTGGGTCACTAAGAACTTGCACTTCTGCCCTGTGAACTTTTCAGAAAAAAAATGTTTTTACAAAAATACACTTAGCAATAAACCGTTTGGCATTATGATTTAGTCCACCATGCCTTTTAAAACTGGGTCACAGCCCAAAATATTCATACTAATCTTTTCATTGTTATGAATAAAGGGAATTGTGTTATTACTAAAATGTTTTATTTACATGGGACACTGCTAGATTAAACCAAATAATTCAGTCTGAAAGAAAAAATTATGTCAAACTATCAGCACTTGAAATTCCCATGCAGCAGCCCTTTTTTTTAGATTGACTGTTGTACTTAGTTTGCATGAGACAGATTTTATTCAAAACACTCAAAGCCTGTCTAAAGTAAGCAGTACGATTTGTGTCCATGTTACAGGTTTAATGATTTTTAAATTGGAATCAAAACAACTGAACTGATTTGCATGATAAATATATAATAGTGATTTATTTTATATTACGGTTTATTCAATTATTAAAAAATGTATTGTATAAGAAAAGAAAAACGGGTCTCAGAAAACAATCACTTCGGAATAAGGTAAAAAAGAAAAAAAGGAAAAGGCCTAAACGCGTAGCAGCCTAACAAAAGTGCAATTATATTGGTTTGCTTAATGTTATTCAACATCCCTAAAGCACGGGGTGGACAATAACAAATACATTACATTTTTCATGTATGCTTTAGTTTATTACAATATTTGTATTTTTACTATTTATTTTCATTCCAAAGCATAATATTTTACTTTTTAATTCAAAACAAAGATAGCCAGCCTATAGTTATTATAGGTGAATAAAGTGTGAATGTAAAGTTGTCAGGTACTGTCAAGAATCTGAAAGAGGACAGGCGCATAATTGCTGTGAAGGGTTTATTTTATTAACAAGACTGTAGAACAGGGCACAACAAGGAGAGTGAGGTGTGAAACAGTTCAAACAGTATAGGGCTGACGACACGATGACAAGGAGAATGACCACTGAAACCAGTCCTGGGTGACAACGGGCTTGAGGACAGCAGAAGAAGAGGCAGCACCAGGTGGAATGATGGTGAGGAACACAAGGAACCAGACTGATGAGCTGTAGCACCAGTCTAGCTGGTGAATGTCAGTGGTCAGGTAATCTCATGATGCAGGGCAGAGACCAACACAAGACTCACAATGAACAAGACAAGACACAACAAGATAACAGAGCAAAACAAGAGAGTAATTAAATAGGAAATATAAAAAACGGGAAACAAGGAGGCGGGTCAAGAGGAGCACATGAGAAACACGAACATAGACAGAGCCATGTGCTCAAACACAAGACAAACAAAACATGAAACAAAGACAAAACAGACAAGGCTGCAGGGCAGAACCCTGACAAAAGTAATGTGAAAATGATGGTCACATTGTACCAATCCCACATTCTTATCCTGAAGATATCTAGAAATACATAAAAAATAAAAAAAATGTAAAATTATTAAAGGATTCCACATCCACTTTCCTCCTCTTGAACTGGTGCTCCCTGCTTTTTTGGGTGTATTTCATCAATGATTATGATTCGTTTTGGATCCCAAACACAGTCTTCCTCAAGACCGCTTGGCACCATCCCACAGTTTGGAGGGCACCAGGCAGTGTCATACCCATGATCATGCCAGGTTTTCTGCAATGGATGACCTTGATAATCAATCTTTTTCACTCTCCCAACATTGACCTTCACTCTCACAATCACTCTCTGGTTCAAAGGTAGATCTAAAGGGTATCTGGAGGCCTTCTCTAGATCTCGGCTGAGGTAGACGCCACGTCCGAGCATGCCACCACCAGACTGACGGAAACCACCCTTAACTATATTTTGTGCAGCCTCCTTTGATGTGCCATGATACATTATGTAGACTTTGCCTTCCTCTGGAGCCTTATAGCTCTCAAGACAAGGTGGAGCAGCTGGACCCAAGTCATCTTCTGCCCACATGTTTGCACCTTAATCACAAATAATCGAATGCATAAGATATTAGTTGAAGTAGAAGATTACCACGATGAGTAAGTAAATAAAAATGAGAGATAAAATGATAAACTGTGAACTATAAAATGCGAGAAATGCACACACACACGCACACACACACACACACACACACACACACATACACTTATATTTTATGTATTTTAATTTTATATTTTAACACAAACAGAGTATAACTTACCTCTGATGTTGCTTAACACTGAATGCAGACCTTCTGAAAGTAAGTTCATGAACATGCATGCTTGTTCAGGGTGTGTCACAAACGGAAATACTCGAGCAAAATAATAAGCTTTCAGTTTCCCTTTATCTTGGTTAACTATTTCATGAATGATTACATGTATAGACTTTGTGTAAACCAGTAAGGGTTATTAAATAAGCTCAAAAAAGTATGGGGTATTTATAAGGTTTTATGATTCAGATAGTATCATGTGTATGTATGGCCAGTTTATATACTGCCCATTTAAGAGTTATGCGAAAAAGTTTGTTTGGGATGTACTTATTTTTGTACTTATTCCTGGCTCTGTGGGTATAAGTGAACTTCTGATTGGAGAGAGAAGAGAGAGTCATCTGAGTGTTGTTCATTTCAAGGACGAGACTGAGTTAAAGCTCCTGACCAAGTCAAGTCAAGTCACCTTCATTTATATAGCGCTTTTTACAGTATAGGTTGTTTCAAAGCAGCTTTAATAGGAAATTAAAGTAACAGAGATTCTTTGGCTTTACAGCAGCTCTAGAATAAAGTTATTGTCCAGCTATTAGTTTTGATTGATTCACTTTCGTTGCAAAGATCATTAGTTATTAAAGCTGCCGTCGGCAACTCTGGCTGATTGAGTGGACTTAGGAAAATGTTTGAATGTTTACAACTCTCATGCCCCTCCCCCACTATCAACGAATACCCTCCCACCGAGTTCGTGCTCGTCAGTGCGCCATCACTCTTCGCTACTGCACGAACTTCAGGCACACGCATGTGAGTGACGTGTGCGTGCACGACTTGTGATTGACAGTTATATCTCACACCCCCCTGCGCTGATTGGACACAATGAACCGGGAGCGGTGGATTTTTGCAAAACAAATAACACGCTCCGGTTTTTTTTCTAAAACCACTTTATTTATGTTGTTCTGTGGGAATATAGTGTCGAATTCGCTGAATATGATCAAAAAAAAGTTGCCGACGGCAGCTTTAACTTAGGGGTCGTTAACACGTCACTGCTCTAACAGAAAACCCCTAACACGCTCCGGCCCGCTCATTTGCACAAAACAGGGCCTGGTGGCTTGAGAACGCAAACCTTGAAATAGGTTCCAAGGTGAAAGTCTTGAAAAATTATGAAAAAAAGTTTATCTCTGCACTTAAAAAACGCAAACCTGTGAAAACGCTGCTGGCATTCACGTGCATATTACGTGTTTAGTCGGTATGCGTGTTTGAATATATATGTGCACAGACGTGTAGTCTTTCTTTACAAATTGACCTCAACAAATTACTTGTCTGGCCTTAAAAATGTATAATACAGAATTATTTATCGCTTTCGCGTATCTGAACTGGAAATATTTTGACAGCGTTTTATCTGTACAGAAGTAAAGGGAAGGGAAGGAGGCCTTCACAGGGGAGAGACTAGTATGTCCTTCAGGACTGCATGTCCACCGTCAGATCTGGATTCGGCCTGGATCCGGCGGACTGCGATAAACCTCAGGATAAACAGAGAGACAAATATTAGCATAGACGTCATTCTTCTTATGATGTAACGAGTAGGCCTACATCAGGATTTATGGGAAGTGTTCCCGGTTCCGGCTGACCTAATCTATGCAGCCTAACATTGAATTATAATGTGAAGTTTATAATGTGTTATGTCAAAGAGGTCTAAGAGAGGGCTATGTGCTAGGTCAAAGAGATTTGTTTTTAGTCTAGATTTGAACTGACAGAGTGTGTCTGCTTCCCGGTCAATGTTAGGAAGATTGTTCCAAAGTTTTAGTGCTAAATGGGAAAAGGATCTACCGCCATCAGTCAATTTTGATATTTTAGGTATTATCTGTAACGGTATGGGTTTTGTGTCCTTGTCTGTCATGTGTTCCCCTGTTATGTCAATTAGTCTCCCAGGTGTTTCAGATTAACCATGCCGCCTTGTTATCTTGTTTAGCTTGTTTGCCCTTGTATTTAAGCCCTGTGTTTTAGTTCAGTGATTGTGAGTTCTTGGTTTTGTGATGTTTGTCAGGTTGGTTGTTCTGTTCCCACGTCTTGTTCCCTAGTCTGAGTTTGTAAAGTTTGAGTTTAAGTTTGTTTAAATAAAGTAAGCTGCATTAGGATTCTGCTTCCTCCTTGCTTCAACCACCTCCAGTCGTAACAATTATCAACTGGCAAGAATTTTGAGATCGCAATAGACGTGAAGGACTATAATGCGTTAAGAGTACTGGGGAGCTAAAACATTTAGTACTTTGTAAGTAATCAGCAATATATAAAAATGTATACAATGTTTAATAGGGAGCCAATGCAGTGTTGACAGAACCGGGCTAATATAATATGGTCATACTTCCTGGTTCTGGTAAGAACTCGAGCTGCTGCATTTTTCACAAGTAGTCGGAAATTACTAGTCATCCAGTTTTTTATTTCATTCCATTAATTTTGTGAATTGGTAAGTTTCGTCAGGGCGTGAAGAAATATAGAGCTGAGTGTCATCAGGGACCTGGCCGCACTTTAATCCCCACGTACATCGTGGAGAGAAGCGCGCCGCCATTCTGCTGACTGCCAGTGAGACTACAGGACGATCCGCCACTTCCAAGGAGGAAATCGCGGAGTTCATCTGCCTGAAAAAATGGCACTGTTCAGGTGATCAGTTGATTTATTTTTCGCTCCTTCGAGGGAAGAGGCCATTTGCGGTTTTCAAGGCCACAACACTCCCCAGCAACGTTACAGGCCTTCAACGGGGTGGGTTTATTTTGACTGGTGTGTGTGTGGGCCCACACTTTTATATTGACGTTTATTCTTATTTTGTTCGTTCTACTTACATAGGGAAGTTTTGGTGTTTTATACTGTTGTTCGTGTTTTTGAAACGAACAAAGTGTACTATGGGGTACTGAATTTTCCTAATTTCATTTATACAGTGTCTGCTATTATTTCCATGGGTAATTGAATAACATTTAAGGTGAAATTCATTTTATTCAGATACAATGTCAATTTGCTGAGACTGTGAATTACTTCAGGTAACAGGTATTTTAAGAGGTAGCCTATTTATCAAAAGTATATAGCCTACAGTTTGGACTTTTGATAATTCATTCCAGTCTTTATTAATACACAATTAATTAATTTGATTATTTTCCCCCTTTTGTTTTAATAAATTCTGTTGATAACTACTTTAAACCTTTAAAAGGTTTTTTTCTCTGTTGGGTTAATTTCCATTCAGTATAAGCATATTACTATAAGAGTATAAATATATTTAATTTGGGTTACAGTAGTCAACTAGGGAAATAGGAGGGACATTAATATAAAGTCAAGAGACATTGTTAGAACCTGGGTGCTCTACCCTATTAAAGGTTAAGGGTATTGGGGGCGCTACATTTGTAAAATGTATTGCTATAAATTCTGTAAGATTTCGTTGTACCATTTGTTTTAAAAGCGTGTTGTTTATTTGTTTTCTCCAAAAGCAAAAAGAGCCATGATATGATTCTTGAAACAATATCCCACCTCAGAGCAAATAATAAAGAGGTAAATGAAATAATGTATAAAAAGTTATATAAAATATGAACTTATTCTATTTAGGGCTCAAGCACCGATAGTGTGAAGACCCTCTTGGAAGTGCTCTTTTTATTAGCAATTTTCATTTAAAAACAAAAAATAGTCACATTGTGATATAAAGTGACACTGTTGTGAGAGTTATGAAGTCACAATTACTATATATAGTCACTTTGCAAGATTTCACTAGTTCACACTTACATATAATTAGAGGGAGAAAGTTTGCGTATTTGGCGTGCTGTTCGGGGGAAGGGCTTCGAGCTCGGAATTCGGCCCGAACCCATGATACTCCCCCGGTATGTAAGTGCTTATGACAAAAAAGTGAGGAGAAAGGGGCGGTGGATGCAGGGCCGGATTAAGAATTCAGAGGCCCCTGGGCACAATGTCTTGTAGGCCCCCCCTTAGGCAGGCCAAATATATAGTTTTTCCAAGGACATTTTAATTTGGCATTAGTTTTACTGACTTAAAGGAAATTTGTTGTACTATGCTGGAGTAAAGTTCATAAATGATGTTTCTTTCCCATAGGATTTTGTAAAATGTTGGGTGGACCTCTGTCCTTCTGGGGGGGGTTCGGGGGCATGCTCCCCCGCAAGAAAGTTTTGTAAATTTTAAGGTTAAATGCATTAATCTGGTGCACTTTGAGAGCTTCCACCGGCTTCAACCCATGAACTGTGCACATTGAACAAAGAAAAAGCATTGACTCAAACATCTTTTTAGTTATGATATAGAGTCTCAGTCTACATTACATTATCACTGGTGTTTTAGGATGCCAAACAATTATTATAATAATGATTTCTATAATTTTAAAAAATTCCTATGACGTAAAATACATATAGCCTATAAATGTACTGTATAAATGAAAATTAATATTTCAAAAGTATATTTTACATTACACTATAGCAGGGGTTCCCAAAGATATATAGCAATATAGCAATATAATATAGCAATATATAAATTGCTATATTACATAGTGTAATGTAAAATATACTTTTGAAATATTAATTTTCATTTATACAGTACATTTATAGGCTATAGGCTATGTATTTTACGTCATAGGAATTTTTGAAAATTATAGAAATCATTCTTATAATAATTGCAATAAAAGCAAAGCAAAAAAAAAAATTATATATAGGCCTATATTGATAGGTGTAGGTCATTCGTACGAATTCATACGAATTTGGTAACTCGTAACATATGCACGCTTTAGCAAAAATCGTAAAAAATTGTACGACTGAGGTCGAATTAGCCACCTCATAAAATGTATACGCATTGCCATACGTGTTGTAGCCATTAAATAGACCTAAGTGCATTTAGTTTCATATTTGTTAAAATATTATAATGTTATTTTTCCCCCATATAGGCTATGTTGACTATGAAAAGCGAACAGCACGAGTAAGATAGGATGCGCGATATATCGAGATACATGGTCAGACATGATTTTGGCCACTTAATTAAGTTTTGTTTTGTAGAAAGCCTTTCTTTAAAGTGAATTTCGTTTTGTATAAATTGTATCTTAATTTTAATATTTTTTTCATCAACCAATTGCCTGAATTTAATAAATAAGAAGCAAAATAGACAATATAATCATCAATCAAAACGACATGGAGGCGCGGGCGCGGTCCCTGGCATTGCACGTGAACTGGAGCGCATCTCATCATAAATTAACCGAAACGCAGCGTATGCCTCACAGACATGAGAAATCTATATAGAAATCTTGAAATGTCTTTAAACAAAACAATTAAAAACGAAAATAAATAGGATAGGCTACTCTCTGATTATGTAATCCATTAGGCTACATGCATTTCTCTCTATAGGTGCGTTCACTCAGAGACATGTTGGATTGTGTAGAACGCTCACCGAATTCTGATTTAGGCTAAAAATAGGTTCGGCGCTTATAGCGGTTTGGAAAGGAACTGGAAAGCACTTGCAGTAGGCTACATTTTAAACAAGGAAATATAGCGATTTGGCATGAAACGTTGATGGAACAGTGAATAGGTTCAGTACACAGCAAAATGACATGACAAACTCATTTTTTTTTTTTAGTTTTGAGTTTATCGCGTTTTGGAAAAGAGCTCTTCACATGTTATTTTGTGTTGTAAGTATGCCTATTAGTGCGTGTGCACAGTTTAACGCAATGTTTGTACACTTTAACCACCTCCGAGGATAGTTGGGGTCGCGAGTCACTCACACCTTTATTTTGGGGGTCGTGGGCTGAAAAGTTTGGGAACCCCTGCACTAGGACAATTACAATACTTTTGTCCTAATTTCTTCACTTGCAAGAAAAAAAACCCCTTGAGCTTTTATTTTGGAGAAAACACCAGATCACCATGCTGATCGCGTGAGCAAAGAGCGCACTTCTCTTTAAATCCCGCAGCACAAACAGAATGCCTATATAATATAGGCTACTTAATTAAAGTCTTGTGCTGTTTATAAAGGCATAAAGCCATATCACGGTTTCGATTTTAATTTGTTGGCAAAATATAACTCTAGAGACCTTTATGTTAGGCTATACATTTTACATCTCATTTGTGTTGGGAAAATAGCGAGTTCGGCAAAAGGCGGATTCGAACACAGGTCGAGCGCGTCTAGAGCTGCTATCAAGCAGCTCACGCTCTACGACCTACGACACTGTAGCTAATTAGTGGTGATCGTCTTTTTGCTGAAAAGACAGGCACTTAGTGCAAAAATACGCTCCGTTATCGGAAATGTAAAAAAAATAATTTAAAAATAAAAAAAAGTCTTCCCCTCGCTTGGGCCCCAAGTGCGCATGGGCCCCTGGGCCCGTGCCCATAATGCCCATTGGGTAATCCGGGCCTGGGTGGATGGATGCTGCAAAACCGCAACCGCAACGAGGTGAGACCGCTGGGTATATATATAGCTCTCATCGTTGATTGCTGAGTGCTCTCCCTTGTTAATTATCTGCGCATGCTCCTCCAGAACCTTGTTAAATAAAACATCATTTAAAGTCGCAGTTACAGAAACAAAGTTGCAGGCAGTTGCGAGATATAAATTCACATTGTTGTACAGTAGAAATGAGTTTCCATATAATACATAAGGTGAATTTAGGTTGATTGGGGCACTTAAATTATAGCTGTGATGAAAAACACATCTATAGACAGTAGAGCCCAAAGAACAAACACAATGTGTTTCTAAAGGTATTGCCTGTCATGAGCTCTACTTTTAGATGACCTGGCACTTGAAGAAAAAAAGGCAAATAGCTCTGTCGCAATTGACGTGGGTGGCCTGTTGTTTGTCCTGAATCATTGGCAGGACAGAGATAATTAACACGCTTAAAATATGCTGCGTAGTGTGTGGGCCGATATTAGCATCACTGTCCTTAGGTAAATATGTCAGTCGTTTTGTGTGTATATGATAAACCATCTGTACTATGTCTATTTAGAGCAAAGAATCCTGCCAAATTTTGTCCTGCCAAAGACTAAACAAAAAATCCAGCTCTACTGAAGCATTTCGTGAGCAGGACCTTGCCCTGGGTCTATGTGGGAGTCACTGGAGAGTGGAGGGAACCAGATAACACCCTGATATGAGCACATGAATTTGGTATATTTTGGTATTGCACAAAAATTATTATTATTTTAAGGAGACATGTCCTGTATTTTAAAGGAGTATTGTCCTCGCTCAGACATAAAACTCTCCAATGTTTAGAACTCAAAGCTTCCTTCTTACTCTACACAGAACCACCCAACTCATTTACGGAAAAAATAACTGCAAAAATCGCTCATTCTGAAATCATCATGGTTATGATGTCACAACCAACACATTCAAGGGCATCATGCACCTATTATTTTTATTATTATTATTATTATTATTTTGGATGGGACACCCGTCACAGTCTTGCCTCACCTCTATCCTTGATATGAGCATGAAGCATTTCAAAAAAACATCTAGTAAGTGTAAGATATGTTAGTGATAAACTTTTTCATTTACATGAAGACAGAATTTAAATTTTAAAGCAAATAATCTACAGAATATGAGACTTGTTTGGACTTTCATTTTAGACATATATGGGTGATTTATCTTTTATTTTAACTTATTTAAATTATTAAATTATTTCTGTGATGGTAAATCTGAATTTTCAGCAGCCATTACTCGAGTCTTCAGTGAAATTGCATTTAAAATCCACTTAAGTTATGAATATGCATGACTAACATGAATCATTTAACATTTGTGTATAAAATTCTAAAAGTTACAGAAGCAAAAACAGCCTGTTTTTGTTATCAAAATTATCAAAACAATATTTTGTTCATTCATGTTAGTAAATGCAATAATATACCAAATGAAGCCTTTTTGTAAAGTGTCACTAATGTTTCATTCCTGGCAAAAAAAACTATTTGCAAAATCGTATTGCAGCAAGCCTTGGGCTGAGGGCAGTTAGTTAGCATGTCCTTGAAAATAATATAAATAGTCTAATGACTCTGATAGTCATCAGTATCAGGGCCTATCAACATGAGAATAGAAACAAGACAGTGGCTTCCCATGACCCACTGTGTGGGTTACCTTTTGACCCATTGGTTTGGCTCACGTACACAGTTAAATTTTTGTGGCCAGTATACTGACCATTGCAGCACGTCCACATTTAGTCATGTGGGTATACAGTACACACACACACACACACATATAGATGTGAGACTCTGGGAGAAAGAATGCCAGAGAGAGTCAAAATAAAGAGAATCAAAAGTGTGATGTCGCCGCTGAATGTTCATTTCAATTGGTCAGTCTGGAATTCCATTGAAGGCATTTCCCACAGTTTACAGAGAGCTGGACGTTCGTAAGGAACACACAGGATGTAGAGGTTTATTGGGAATACTGAAATACACCCAAAGGGATTCTACATGCACTCCGTCACTGAGTTTTGATTTTGGAAGCTGGAAGCAGATTTTAATCATGGTTCCTAATACAAACAGAGAGGAATATACAGTGACAGAGTTATTTTGAAAGGTGAGGGATTTGCACATGGCATTTCTGCGATTTTCTTATGATTCTTCATACTGAAAATGTTACTAATCAAGAAAATTAATGGATTCTGTTATCTGTCTATTATGTATAAAATTAGGACTAAATGCTTTCAATTTCATTCAGTTTGACCAAATAAATCGAGCAAGGAAAAAAATATACATTTGAAGTTTTTGTAAACCAGCATGAAGATTGTTACATTCCTCATTAGTAGCCAATGAAAAAGAACAGTTAGAATTCCTCTGTGCTCTGCACAATCTCAAGATTTAAACGGGAACATAACAAAGGCTGTAGAGGATGGTGACTTGCCAGTGTGTAGCGCACACTCAATCACTCACAGCTGGATGTTTGGATAACAGGATTGTGCTTTGGTGTGTTCACATTTAAGACGTGAACTGCCTCAGTTGAAAGTATGAATCAAAGGAGACCTGTTCTGGAGGATAAAAATCAATCAAAGTATCACACAATTGAAAAGAGGAACAGAAGTAAAGACAATCTACTGATGAACGAAGACTTTGGTGAGGACTCTTACGGCAGTTATGGACACTACCATGGGTGAGTTGGTCAAGATTCTGTGTATACGTACTGTATGTTTAGTTGGCATTGCCTTCTGAGATAAAATGTGTAGTTCAATGTCCTGACCGGAAACTGTCACTCAGTTCAATGTAATATTAATGTATTGGTTTGCTCGTTTAAAATGTCAGTTTTCATTAAACAGACTCATTAGAATCTAGCAGTGTCAGTTCAAAAGTTTAGCATACAAGTCATTGGCATGAATGAATGTAAGTAGCATGTTTAGCACTGCTATGGCTATTAAACAATGTATGCTAATATTTGTATGAATAAATGAATGATAGGCTATTACTGTAAACAATAGCCAACGTAATTTTACATAGACCTAATGTGTTATTCGGTGGCATACTGAATAGTAGGCCTAAAATATCTCTACGATATTTTTCATCGTAGAGAGAACCTGGGCCGACAGGCGCTACCCAAGAGCCGAAGGCAAGCGGTGCGAGGGGCAGCTTACATGTTCAATGCCCATCCTAACAGTCTAACGCCTGTGGAAGAACGTTTCCTTGATGCCGCTGAGTATGGAAACATACCTGTCATTCGCAGGATGCTTGAGGAGATCCCTGAGCTGGATGTTAACTGTGTGGACTACATGGGCCAGAATGCATTGCAGTTGGCAGTGGCAAACGAACACTTAGAGGTAACAGAGCTCCTGTTAAATAAAGACAACCTGTCGCGTATTGGGGACGCACTATTGTTGGCTATCAGCAAAGGTTACACCAGGATTGTCGAGGCCATTTTGAGCCACAAAGCTTTCGCCGACTATAAGAGACTTATAGCGAGCCCCAGTCAGGCTCCGATGCATGATGATTTTTTTGCGTATGACGAAGATGGTACGCGCTTTTCTCATGACGTCACTCCAATCATTCTAGCATCTCACTGTCATGAATATGAGATTGTGCACATTCTTCTGGGAAAGGGTGCTCGCATTGAGCAGCCACATGATTACTTTTGTGCCTGCGACACCTGCAATTACCATCAAAAGTACGATTCTTTTTGCCACTCCCGCTCGCGTATCAATGCCTACAGGGGATTGGCCAGTCCATCGTACCTCTCTCTGTCCAATGAGGATCCTGTGCTGGCGGCTCTGGAGCTCAGCAATGAGCTCGCCTCCTTGGCCAATATTGAAAAGGAATTTAAGGTATAGCAATAAAATCCTAGTCACAACCAAAACTGTTCTAAAGAGATAGTTCTCTCTAAAATAAAATAAAAATCATGTGATTATTCACTCTGAAGCAAACCTGAAGAATGTACTGGCAATTGTTTTCCATGTAGGCTAAATAAAGTGAAAGTGAGCACAATAGCAGAGGTGGACAGTAATAAAGTACATTTACTTGAGACTGTACTTAAGTACTCTTTTTGAGTATCCGTACTTTACTTTTTTTTTTCTGGAAACTTTTTACTTTAACTTCACTACATTGGAAAGACAAATATCGTACTTTTTACTCCACTGCATTTCTGTCAAGGTCCTTGAGTAGAAAGTAGTAACGTCAGTCAGGGGGTGATTTTGGTTGCAGAAGTGGCAATTTGGTTAAAGGGGTCATGACATGTTTTTTTGTTTTGTTTTATTATGTTCCCTTAGGTGCAATTATAGTATTACTATAGGTTTTTGTAAAAAAAAAATTAACAAAATGTAGTGATTTATGTCCTTTTCCCACCCCGTTTCTCACCTCTGACTCAAAAAGACTGTTTTTGAGGTGTTTCCCCTTCAAGAGTTCAGTGTTAACGCCCACTGTAAGTGGGAATTTGGAATTACCATCAAAAGTACGATTCTTTTTGCCACTCCCGCTCGCGTATCAATGCCTACAGGGGTCAAAAAGACTGTTTTTGAGGTGTTTCCCCTTCAAGAGTTCAGTGTTAACGCCCACTGTAAGTGGGAATTTGGAATTACCATCAAAAGTACGATTCTTTTTGCCACTCCCGCTCGCGTATCAATGCCTACAGGGGATTGGCCAGTCCATCATACCTCTCTCTGTCCAATGAGGATCCTGTGCTGGCGGCTCAGAGAGGGGGGGAGAGAGAGAGAGAGAGAGAGAGCGAGAGAGAGAGAGAGAGCGAGCGAGCGAGCAAGACAGTTTGAAGTCGCGCGCGCGGCCGGGGCTCGCTATCTCTTTGCTCGTTCTTTCAGTAACATGCCCTGTCACACTCATCTGATCACTCACCATTCAAATAAACCTTTGGCGGGCTGCATATGCTGCAAATAAACTGCATCCAACTGCTTTCCCTGATGTCTGGATCGTTCGGCAGCGTATTCAAACACTCAAACAGGCATCGCAGTCATCTTGTAAACAGACCCACTCGCTGCACGTCGACTGAACACATGTGGGCGCGAGCCACGTGACAACGATGCGATGATGCGAAATGAGGCGTAGTTGTCCTGCGCTGGAGGCGGTCATATGCAAATGACTGGTACATCACTTCGTACCGTGACGTCACTAAGTTCAAAGGATCTAGAACGAGCTGTATTTAGAGCTTGATTCAATAAATGCTTCGTTCATAATGGGGAGGACGTCTTAAGCTATGAAACTTGCAGGAAGTTTTAATAGTACATAGATCTCTTATATACCAAAAGATCAAGGCAAATTTGGTTTCTCATGTCATGACCCCTTTAAATGGAAGTCGGGTTGGGTTTTCAGAAGCGATTTTCATTTTAAATGTTGAGTTTGGTCTTCTAAATGCAAATTGTGGCATTGTTTTGGAGCACACTAGCTTGATAACAGTAAGGCTAACATATTCATACTAAGAGCCAAACAACTTTAAAAAGGGCACTATTTGAGGGAACAGCCATTTGGCTGTCCGAAACCATTGTGGACGTTATTGAGTGCACTTATTCAATATCACATTCAATCCCACTACTGGAACTGTGTTCTAGAAATAAATTTGATATTGATATGAGGGTAGGTAGGCAGGCATAGATTCAGAAGCATACGGTAGGCTACTGTAAGAATTACATACAACAATGCAACAATAATAAAACAATGCATTAACATTTATTACTTAAGTACTTTTAAAAAATGAGTACTTATGTACTTTTACTTAAGTAAAAATTGGTCTTTACAACTTGTACTTGTAACGGAGTAATATTTGACCATTAGTATCTGTACTTTCACTCAAGAAAGAAGGTTGTGTACTTTGTCTACCTCTGCACAATAGTCTTCTGAAGTCATACAAATTTGTGTGATGTGATGAGCTCTTTGTAAAATTGAAGAGTGCTATTGTATTAAATGTGCACTTGTAGAGTAGCCTACTTCAAACCTTAAAAGTATTTTTTTAAACTGTACTTGCATATAATTTAATGTTAATGAAAGAAAAGGAGTAGCTACACTTTCATTAAAGGTCTTTGTAGGCAGCCTAGGCTCTGAGATCTGCACACAAAAACAAATGGGTACACCACCACTCAAAACCAAAATAAACAGTGTTCCAACCAATCACCGACAGGGGCGGGTGTTGCTCCGACTTCGCGTGCAGCCTGTGGACGAGCTCAAAACCTCACAACACCCGCCCCTGTCGGTGATTGGTTGGAACACTGTTTATTTTGGTTTTGAGTGGTGGTGTAACCATTTGTTTTTGTGTACAGATCTCAGAGCCTAGGCTGCCTACAGAGACACAGTTTTTGGACGGCATGCTTATGGGGCGGGCAGCTAGCGGATCGAATGTGATCATTTATGTTTCTGCCTTTTTTGGGCCTGAAATCGCTGATACAACCTTTAAGCACACTTGAAAAAAGTGCACTTTGTAATAATGTTGTAATCACATTTTTAAATACAAGTAATTTTTAAATAATTATGTTTTGTTAATATTTTGTCGTGCTTTAAAGAAGTACACTTATTTTGATGTGTTGACTAACATACTAAAGCCCATGTAAAGTACTTGATTATAACTTAACTGTAGTGTTATTTCGTATAACTCTATTTTGACATCTATTTTAAATATAACGAATTGCAATTTCATCACAAATGTTCAATAAAATGTTTAAATACATGACATACAAGTTTCAATAGAAATTACATTAAAGCATATTTTAGTTCAACAGAATTGTTTGTCAGTACAGTACACTTTAACCATATTTCAAAGACTGAAATGAAATTACATATAAAGATGTAATCAAGTATTAAGTGGGTCAAAAAAGCAGCAATCATTTCAGATAATTGCATTTAATATAAATGTAAACTATAATACATTTTCATTTAATTACAATTAACTTGCAGTTAAGTGTCTGAAAACGATTCATACTTAAGTACAGTATATCAATTTAAAGTATTATTTCTGTAATAAGTACTCTGAAAATATCGTAAAGTTTACTTCTTTACTTTTTCACAAGGGCAGGCTGAAATTTAAGTAATTATTTACTGAAAATCTAAATTGTGGCAGCAGGTTTGACAATCGTGTGTCATGTGACCAATCGCCATGATCCATATTAGAATATCTAAAAGTACACATGAGATATAACATCTACAGTGAAGGAAAAGATAACCAATTGAATTTGTTCATCGCATAATAAAACATGTAGAATCATAAGACTTGGAATATAGAACACAAGTTGAATGGACTCATGATTGTTTTATACTGGTTTGTTGTTATTTTGGAGCTCAACGGCCTTTACATTCTTCAACGTTTCTCTTTTTTGTGTTCCACAGATGAATTCTCACAGAATTTTCATTTTGGGTGAACTATTCCTTCAAAAATGTAGAACGATTGCATTTTCTTTGTAATGACTATCTTTCTCAGAATGAATATAGGAAACTTTCTATGCAATGCAAAGACTTTGTTGTGGGGCTTCTGGACCTGTGTCGGAGCACAGAGGAAGTGGAGGCCATTCTGAACGGCGAAGAGGATGAGACTTTAGAACTGCCCAGCCGACCAAGTCTCATTCGCTTAAAACTTGCAATAAAGTACGAACTGAAAAAGGTAAATACATAAAAAAAAAACTGAAATCTTATAATCTGCCTTCTAATTCTATCGTAAAACACTTATTTGTAATCAATTTGTCCCAAACAGTTTGTGGCCCATCCTAACTGTCAACAACAGCTCTTATCAATATGGTACGAAAACCTTCCCGGACTCAGGCAGCAGACCACAGCCATTAAGTTTCTGGTGGTTTTAGGTGTTGCAATGGGACTCCCCTTTCTAGCTATGGTGTATTGGGTGGCACCATGCAGCAAGGTAAGTTATGTTCACACAAAATATGCTGGTTAAAAAACAGATGTATTTTACAGCAAACATACAGTAGGCTATAATGTCTGAAGAATAAAGCAAAGGCTTTAACATAAATCATCCACTGAAATCTTTACTCAGAAAGACTGTTCCCATGGTTGTAAATTATAGCGGTGCTTAAAATATCCACTGTATCCTATGAGTCATAATAATGTTGATAAGCATATCAGGCTGATAAGCAGTAATGTACAAATATACAATAGAAGAATGCAGCACTTGAAGTCTTGTGTTTATCACACCACAATCAGTAAAAATGCTGTTACCAACAGATGGGAAAGATCATGCGTGGCCCTTTCCTTAAGTTTGTGGCACACGCGGCCTCCTTCACTATTTTCCTTGGCCTTTTGGTCATGAACGCTGCAGACCGCTTTGATGGGACCAAGCTGCTTCCAAATATGACCATTCACGACTATCCGACGCAGCTGTTTCGTATGAAAACAACTCCCTTTACGTGGATGGAAATGCTCATCATTTCCTGGGTCATAGGTTTGTTTATGACTGATTTTTTAACTTGTCAAAGGTTACTACTCTACTACAATCTGTATTTAGAGAACGAAATGTACAGTTCATTTCCATGTCCTAGGACAGACATTAATTTCTATGTTTTAATGTCCTTCTCTCAGGGATGATTTGGGCTGAGTGTAAGGAGATCTGGTCTCAAGGTCCAAGAGAATATCTGCTTGAGCCTTGGAATATGCTAGACTTTGGAATGTTGGCCATTTTTGTGGCATCCTTCATCTCAAGGATAATGGCTTTCTGGCACGCATGTGAGGCACAACGCTATGTTGATAAGCACTACACAGATTTAACCAATGTAACTTTGCCTCTCGAGGTGGGATACTACCAGTTGGGTGAGTGAGTCAGGCAAAATTCTGTTTCCCACAAGATTACAATGTAATACAAGCGATTTGCATTAATTAAATTTTTTTTATCCCAGCTCGGATCGACTGGCTTCCGTCTGACCCTCAGTTAGTTTCAGAGGGCTTGTACGCCATCGCAGTGGTCCTGAGCTTTTCTCGAATTGCGTACATCCTGCCAGCGAATGAGAGCTTTGGACCACTGCAGATATCTTTGGGACGAACTGTGAAGGACATCTTCAAGTTCATGGTTATCTTCATCCTAGTCTTTCTGGCTTTCATGATTGGAATGTTCAACCTCTACTCATATTATCGGGGTGCTAAACAGAATGAAGCTTTCACAACGTGAGTAAAAAATATATATTTGAAAGTATATTCAGATAAAAATCAGTTATTTTAAATTGTAATAATATTTTTTATCAAATAAATGCAGTCTTCTTTCAAACACCATAAAAAATCTTACCGACCCCAAACGTTTGTATGGTATAGTGTAACATATCAAACATGTCGTAGTTGGAGAAATTAACGCATCTCTTATGAAAATAGGAAATGTTCCTTAGTTTAAACGTCCATCAATACATGTCTTCTTCATCTTTGTAGTGTAGAAGAAAGCTTCAAAACACTGTTTTGGGCAATATTTGGCCTTTCTGAGGTCAGATCAGTAATCGTGAACAATGGACACAAGTTCATTGAGAACATTGGCTATGTTCTCTATGGAGTTTACAATGTCACAGTGGTCATCGTCCTACTCAACATGCTCATTGCCATGATCAACAGTTCCTTTCAGGAAATTGAGGTACTTCATGTCTTCTCAGGTCAACTTCTTCATATTGCTTTCTAAGAGCTGCTGACATTATAAATCTTTGTGCTGATGAAGCACTCCAGTGAAGAGGTTTTTGCATATTATGGAAAAAAACATTGTTATCTCTATTCTCTTCAGGATGGGATAATTAGTTTGACTGCTTTTCATTGAATTAAACCATTTTATTCACGCATCTCTTTCCTCTGCATATCTGTGTTGATTTATTTGCATTCAAAACATTAGTGTTATCCTGGCATCTTGCAGGATGATGCAGATGTGGAGTGGAAGTTTGCCCGGGCCAAGCTCTGGTTCACCTACTTTGAGGAGGGCAGGACTCTCCCTGTGCCTTTTAACTTGGTTCCCAGTCCCAAGTCTGTTCTGGGTCTGGTGATGGGGGCTAAGCGTCTCCTGAGGGAGATTTTTGACAGACACAAAGCCATTATGAAGGGGTCTGAGCTCAGTGAGGTGAGGCAAATTCCCTCTGATTCTGCATTAGAGTCAATTTGTATCATTCATTTACAATCACAATAAACTAATCCATTTGTTGCTCTTGTGATTTGTTGGATTAAGTTGGGACAGAGCAAAACTTGCAGGGACAAGAATCTTCCTGGCTCCAGTCGATATCAGGCATGTTTACTTTTTTGAATATTTATAATAGATCTGAATATGGTTCAGATTTGCTCTTTGCATTTGAATTTATGATTGAGCTTACTGCATTTGATCTGTACAGAAAATTATGAAGCGTCTCGTTAAGCGATACATCATCAAAGCTCAAAATGACAAAGAATGTGATGAAGTCAATGAGGGTGAGTGTGTGTATTTAACCCTTCATTATAGTAATAATGTATTTATTTATTTTTTACACATGGTCACTATTAACTCAATGTTCACTTAATTAATGGTCTGAGCAAATTTCAAAAAAGAAAAAGAAAAAGAAAAGTGAAAAGATTACTTTTCTGTCCCACTGAAAAAAATAACAGCAAAGGGGTTCGGAACAACATGAGTGTGTGAGGGAATAGAGATTTTTTTAATATATTTGGGTGAAATAAGTTTATGATTCATATTTTTCATAATTCAGACAGAAGACTGCTTTGTTACAGGTGAACTGAAGGAGATTAAGCAGGACATTTCAAGCCTTCGCTATGAGCTGCTGGAGGAAAAGTCAAACAACATGGAGGAGCTGGCGAAGCTAGTGAGGACAATTGAAACAAATCTCTCTCAGGACTGCTTGATACTAAAGTCTAACTGAGGAAGTCAGACAACAGTGTTTTTTTTATTTTAAAGAAGCATATTTTCGACTATTTATTAAGAAATACAATTTGCACAAGGACTACATGTGGTTTCACATGCTTCTCTACCTTGGCCTGTGGTTTCACAGAGAACAGCTATTGATCTTTCCGTGACTGTGAAGAAGTGATATTCTGTGTTTTTGTTTTGGTGATACATTACTGAGCAAACTTTATTTTTATGATACATATGCACAATTTACTGTTAAGATAGGCCTAATATATATACACTTGCGTGGACTTTCCTAAGAAAGTACTGGGTAATATTGGGTAGGTTCTGGGTTAGTACCTAGTTATTGTAATAATTATAATATGTACATGGGGAACAGGACTGTAAAATAAGGTGTTACCCAATATTCTGTTGCTGGAAATTACCTCTAATGACAAATGTGATCAGATTATCAGATATATCAACATCATTTTCACTCAATTACATAGGCCTGGTTTCACAGACATGGCTTAAATTAAGCCAGGATTAGGCCTTAGTTCAATTAGAACATTTAAGAAGCTTTTATAAATGTGCCATGAAAAAAAAAAGAAGAAAAAAAACATTACTGGTGTGCATCTTGAGACAAAACAATGACACTGCCATATTTTAAGAAATGTCAGTGCAAGTTGCTTTCAGTTAAACCAGCTCAAACATGCATTTTAGTCCAAGAGTAGGCTGAAGGCTTGTCTGTGAAACCGGGGGATAAAGTTCTGTTCAAACACAAAATGTTTATTGATTTATGTTTTGTAATGAGATAAACTATAATGGGACAGCCCACTTTTTCAATGTCATATTCCTTTTCTCCACAGGGGATCTTAATATACCTATTTAAATATTATACTTTATTTCTCCTTTTTGTTTAACAAGAACATGTCTGTTCAGAAGGTCCACTGAGCATGAGAGGAACTCATGAACATTTACGGCATGTACATTTAAAATATCTACCAGATTAGTCAATTGCGGTCCTTACTGCTCACATGTTTTAACGTCAATTGCAATCCAGTAATTGCATTTCCGTTCTGGAAATCACTTTGCTGGTCTCCCTTGGACTTTCAAATATCTGGACATTGTTGTTAAAGGTCCTTAAGATGATAATGATGTCAGAGAAAAGGACCTCATATCCATCCAAAGTACAGGAAAAACTCACGTTTACAAGCAAATGATATCACAGGGGAAGTTTACTTACAAATACACATGGGGGAATTAGTCAGATATTATTCAACAATGTGTCATATGGGTGTACTGTTCAGTACAAAGGCAAAAAGAAAGTAATGTTTTCACATTTCTAAATGTGGAATTTGTCACTTTTCATGTCCTCTCAACAGAATGAAAAGCAGTCTTAATCTGAGAATGCCTTTTAGATTTAAACTGAGGTGGCAAATACTGATAGATAGACAGACAGACAGACATGAACAGATTGAAACACAACAAAAGGAACCCGACTCAGTAAATACACAATTACATTTTATTAGTAAAAAATGCTTTATAAGAAAATCATCACACATTAAATAACTTTGTAAATGATGTTAATAATCAGTATTATAATCTGTATAACAATTCCTTTTTCCATTTCAACATATGGAAATGCTAAACCAGTGTACAATAAAATACAGCAGAGCCATTACTTGGAAAAACTGAATTTTTTTGTGAGCACATATAACAATAACTATAACAAATATAACTTTAACGATCTACAAAGTTTAACACTGTCATAAGTATTTTATCTTTTATTTTTTTTACTTCATTAAATAACATCCACTATATTATACTTAACAGTATAAGCTAAAATTTTGAAAGAACTTTTGTTTTGTTACACTGTTTTGCAAAACGCCACAAATTTGACAGTATTTTAGTACAATAAAATAAGTATATAAGAAACATTTTTGGTTCTTAAAGTCAGTTCATTCAAGATGTATTTTGTTGAAATGTATGTATGTATGTGTGTGTATGTATGTGTGTGTGTGTGTATGTGTGTGTGTGTGTGTGTGTGTGTGCTCGTGTTTATATTACATTGTGGGGACCAAATGTCCCCACAAGTATAGTAAAACCTGAAATCACCTACATTGTGGGGACCAGTCAGCGGTTTATGAACATAAAACCGGGGGGGGGGGGGTTAAAGACATGGGAAGGTAAAAAAATAAATAAAAAAAAACTATTCAGAGGTAAAGATTTTCTATTTAACCCTTTGAAATTGTACTGAATAAAACTGAGTATCAACCAATTGATTTCACCTAAAAGATTCAACAGTTACTGTCATGAAAGATGACCGGCATCTACCAAAAATGCTTGATCTTTTGGTATCACTGAAAAGAAAGTCAATAAAACATACTACTAACAATTTCACATGTCAGATTGGGCAATACAATATATTCTGCTACTTAACATGGTCGCTAATTAATGCAAATGGCACAGGTATAATTCTCCCTCTATATATCTCATTCAGAGCCGTACCGCAACACGGATCAGAGTGTCATGAGCTCATGTCTACAGTTTTAAAATATTACAGCCCATCAGCATTATGGGTCTCATATAAATACAGAAATTTGTGTTAATACAGTCAACTGCATGTACCTAGATGGTAATAAAATCTACTGTACATTAAAGACAAAGGTGATATTTACATCCCGAATAAACTTTATCAAATGCAATGGTTAATGATGTGGTTATAATACTATGCAAAAACTAGAATGCTATGCAAAAATGATTTACTTACAGTAAGGTAGCAATGTACATATAAATGGTCCCTTTTTTTTGCAGAAATGAACACCATGGATACCATGGACTTTGCTTTTGCCTTTTCTGGGCCCATCAGTGGAACGCCACATAATTCTCTGGGATGAGTCCAGTTTTGCCATTATATGTAGCTTGGAGCCAGCCAGGTTCCACTGAAGCATACACTGCATGGACATTAAGACAAACACATAATAATGAAGAGTTAAATGCAGAATAACTGAGTGCACAACAATCTACATAACTTTTTTTCGCCTTAATCTTTTGTGTTGCTGTTTCCTTATAAAAGTAGAGGCTCATAGCTCAAACTGTATCCCTAGCAACAGTACACAAAGCAAAGTTTTGAACAGAGAGTGTAGTTACCATTGGAGAAGAGCGCCCCCTGAGGAAAGCTGAGCTCATGACTGTGCTCCGCTTGACAGGAAAACAAGGCTTTAGCTTCTCTGTAAAAACACCAGAGGGAGTTAGAGACATGACCAATAAGGAAACTCGCCAACATCCCTGACAACATCAACAACGCTTAACCTTTGGCTGTTTTTAGTACACACAATATCAAGAAATTCAGTCAAATTACAGAACATTTGAATGCCTGTCATTTAAAAAATTCTAAACACAAATTTGATTGTTTTCAGGGAACAATAGCCTTTTTAAAACACATTTTACTAAATTTTTTCATTCATTTGCAAAGTAAGAAGGGCTGGAAAAAACACAACTAACAACACCTGAAATATACAGAAATACCTTTCACAGGAATAAATTACATTTTAAAATATTAAAACAGAAAACGATTACTTTAAATTGTAATAATATTTCTACATTTTTATCAAATAAATGCATACATTTTGAAAATGTTAACGACCCCAAACTTTTGTGTAAGTGGTGTTTAAGGAAAAATTACAAGACAATGACATAGAATAGACCTTAGAAATAACCTCATAAAATAAGGGAAAGAGACACAATATAAAGGGACAAGAACACATGAGGATCAGGTGAGCACAATAAGTGAAATGAGGGCAAGACTGGACTAAACAAGGGAGCATGGTAAAAGGAGCACATGGCAAACATAGACCAAGACACGGCCATGTGCTCAAACACAAGACAAACAGAAACAAATACAACACAGACAAGGCTGTCAGGGGAGAACCCTGACAATTAATCATGATTAATCACATCTAACATAAAAGTTTGTAAATATATAATATATATATATATATATACATACATATATACACATGAGAGTATATAGTACACACACACACGCATATGTATTCACAAACTTTTACGTTAGATGTGATTAAATCATACTTGATCGATTTGACAGCACTAATGATAATAAATAAAATTTAACAAAACCATTAATCTGCTCATTACCTTCCCATTGTGGGCTGTGAAATCACAGGACTCTCAAAGATTGCTGCTCGGCAGGCCACACTGGGGGATAAAAGCACGGCACATTTGATATCATATTGATGTCAACAGACATCAGTGTAACAAACTGATTTTACATCATGACAGAAGATCACCGAGAAGGTTTTTACTTACACAGATCCCGGTCTCTGGTAGCCATTGCTGGCTGAGGAGTCAGCTCTGTATCTCACGCTCTCTTTAAGAGGAAGATCAGGCAGATGGAGGGACTTGAGACTGTCTCTCTGACCGCGTGACACCAGGCTCTGGACGGAGCCGTGACAACTTCTGAAACCTGAGTGTTACCAAGAAACGTATATGTGTGTGTGAGTCATTATGTCTTGGAAAATGTATCCTTTATGTTGTGTCTTTTTCTTGTTTCAAATGCTTTCTGTAGCCCAATGCCGCAAGGGGGAACTAGTGAACAATGTTTGTTCTGTACTACTTTCTGTAGTCAAGGCCAACAGGCCTTGGCAAGAGACTAGGAAGCAGGATTTTATAATCCACTTAAACTAAAACATTTCTCATTAAAGTTAAACTTGATGTCCTAGAATTACTAAAACTGAAATTAAATTGAATAAAAACCATATAGACTTGACAAAACACACAACAAATCTAAAACTTTAACGAAAATGAAAACAGAAAATTAAACCTACTTCAAAATAATATCTCAGTGATACTAAAATAATACTTCTAGGGAGGTAGAGAAACTGTTTTAGATATTTGCATTCTTGATTATGGGATGTTGAGAAAGACTAAGGTGGATGAAGGTGAACCGGACGTACATGAAACAAGAGGCCTTATGATAATTTGCTTAACCAATTGATTTAAAAGTGTTTGTTCGTGCATGACTGTACTGAATAAATACTCTGTATTTTAGAACTAACCCTCTTAGCTCTCTCAAAGCTTGCTTAATTTTTATCGCTAATTGACCTGACGTTATTTGACAGGTAAAATTCACTGCATTCTTCTGATGTTGTTGTTTATTTGCACATGCTGTTAGTGTTCTGTTGTGCATGGTTAGTGGATAAGATGCAGGATTTCATGAATTCGCCTCCACATTGTGCAAAAAGGCAGCTAAACGTACTCTTTCTTACCCTCAGAAATGTGAAGTGAAGTGAGAGAAGAGCAGGTGGACAGACTGTGTCGTTCTTCCCCATGATCCTCCAGTGTCTCTCCTAGGGTCCTCTGGAGGATCTCTGAAGCCAGAGAGCTTCGATCTCCTGGGCTTGTACTCAGTGCTTCTTCCCATTCTCCATCAGTCTTGTTGGCGTCCTCTTTGGAGCTGGAATCGGGGCTGGCGGTGCAAGGAGGGCTTTTGGGCCCATTGGAGGAGGGAGATGAAGTGGTCCAGCACAGACTCCCTGATGCCTTGTGTTTGGAACGTGATGGGGAGCTCGCCTTAGAGCAGCTGTTCTGCTCTGAAGAGTGCGACGAGAGAGACTCCATACTGCCCATGGGAGTGCTACTCGGACTGCTGCTGAACGTGTCACCTGATGGAGAGAAGGGGTTAAATTGACTCCTCTGACAGATAGTTTGAATGCCTGTTTTTGGGGACACTCACTGTCAGCATCAGCCAGGCACAGGGTGGGAGGGTACAGGCCTCTGGATTTTCGGGACCCTGAGGACAGGCAGATGGCTTTGCTGCGGCGGGCGCTGGCGCTGGCACTGGCGCTGGCACGAGACTGAGAGTGAGGCTGAGCCTGTGGCAGGGGGACGTTAGGGTCTGGAGCTTGATGAAATATCTAAGAAAAAAAAAGACTTTATTAAGAATTTATTTTAAATAGGTTGTAACATTATACGTAAATGTCTTTACAGTTACTTTTGACAGTTACTTCAGACATCATTCATTTTATTTTTACATTTTTGCCATTGCTGTAATCTAATGATCACTTAAAGCAAAACACTACTAATTTAATAACATTGTTAAATTTAATCTTTATCAAACTTCAAAATTAATATCCATTTTTCATTTTGTGCATTATAATGCTGTGATGCCTAAATTCCCTTATAGCATTTAAAATAACTGATTTTAGTATTATTAAGCATTTTATTTTGAGTTTATTCAAGCAAAATATTATAGAATTGTAATATCGGATATTTACTAGTTATTGGCAGTAACATTAATTATTTATCAGCCAGAATTTTAAATATTGTTGCAAACTTGTTGAAAAGCCTTTTAAGGGGAAACACAGTAGTCAGATAAGCAATTCTCATATTTTATTTAATAATTTGTTCCTCTATCAGCATGCTGTCTATTAAAGAAGAAAAAAAAAGAGTTGTTTGTTTAAATAATCACCTTATCATAGTTTTCTATCAGGATCTCTACAACAATATTTTGAAATTTGATGTTCATCATGGCAGCAACTGTCTCTTCCTGAGAGCGCATGAGTGTTGGGCCAAAAATCACACCGAGGTTAGACACGGTCATCAGATTCTTCTGACTATGTGTGGAAACCCTGTCAAAAATAGCAGAACAATTTCTTTTTTTTAAACACCATAGTTAGCACCACCTTGTGGAATTTAAAGTGCACTCATGAACCAATGTACTAGATGTGCAGTTTCTTCTTCAGTGTTCAAGAACTAGAGCTACATACACATGCAGATGTTTTATCAGAATATCCAGCATCTCTTTATTCTTGTCGGGGAGCTTGTGGACGAGGGCGTGAACAGCACAGACCCTGTAGTTCTGATCATCAGACTCTAAATAAAAAAAAAACAGTACAAAGGCATCTAATCATTAAATAAACAAGTAACAGGTGGACATAATGAGGAGTTCATCAAGGACAGAACATGCTAGAACTCACTGACTGCCATGATGAAGTCTTTGTGGAGTCTGTAGGTCATGAGAGGTTCTGCCAGACACCTGTAGGGAACAGAATGACTTACTTATTTTCCTCGATAACATGCCATTTTCAAAAAGTAAAAATTATGGCAATTATTTATAAACCTGAGGTAATTCTTCAGGCCACTGGTGATGGTCTTGTTATCCCAGGTGTCTGGGTCAAGGTCCATATCTGCAGGAGCTTTGGCTGCTGGAAGGGTCAAATGAACTCATATTAAATGGAATTTGGCTTCAAAAACACCTGCTTAAGGTTACTGTAAATAGTATTTCTAACAAACAATCATTTTTTATAACAATATTACAAAAAGGGCATTATGTTAAAGTCTTAATGTATATAAATGTATCAGGTTTCTATGAGCAAATAAGAAAGCATTCTAAAGTACTGGATTTTGGGATTACTGTACCAAACACTGAGGTCATCAATCGCTGGACTTTAGAGTTAACTCCACCAATTCTGTACAGCCCCATTGTGTTAATGCCTAGACATGAAAGGGAAAATACAGTTTTTGCATTATAAGAAATTCAATGGTATAAAAAAAGTTAATATAATTTTTTTTATTTAATAGCTAAATAAACTTTTTATATGTTATATATATATTTAAGTTAAATCAATTATTTACCGTTACTGGTTTAACCTGATTCAATTCAGTTGAAGTGCTCTTCAAGACTGCATTTATTTGATCAAAAATACAGTAAAAACAGCAATATTGCAAAATATTATTAATTTCTATTTTAATAATATTTAATATTTATAACTGGCAAAGCTGAATTTTCAGAAGCCATTACTCTAGTAATTAATAAAAATAAAAAATAAAAATAAAATGATAATTTACGAACTGTATTTTTTTGAACGGTAGTGAACATACATGCACATAAATATACATAATACATGTCATAATATATACAATGCTAAACTTAAATTAAGTGAAAAGGATGCAGAGACTCACCTCTTGTTTCCACAAGCTCTATACACTTCCTTACAAAATTAAAGCCTGCTTCATTTAGGAATGCTGTGGACAGAGTTTATAGGTTACATAAAAATAAGGCTAACGCAGATGAACTATTTATGTCTTATAAATTAACATGCAAGTGGATGCAAGTTCAAATTGAACAGTATGTCTATATTACAAAACTATATTATAACCAAAATAATCCGTTCTCTATATACACCAAAAATGACAATTAAACAGAACTTACTTTCCTCTTTCTTGCTCAGAAGTGCTGGAAGGGTGTAAATCTAGAAGAAATCACCATATGTTTACAAAACACTAAATATAAATGCGATTTAAAGCATATACATTAATGCATTATATTCCATATTCCATATCTCTTCTAGGAAATAAATTATAGGGCCGTATATACAAAATACAATTTATAGTTTCATACTGTAAACATACACCCACTAATAATCCTTTGTATATAAGAAATTCACAAACTCAGCTAAATAATAGCAGTGCAATGAGGGTCAAATGAGTTGAAGCGAATCAACTACAGCTGACAGTATAAGAGTCAAAACAAAGAGTCATTAGCGAAGTGTAAATTCTCAGCTGTCATCTTTTTCCTGTCCATGTGTAAACTATTCATTGCCTGGAGTTCAAAGAGCCTCTATAACAACAATTACGTGTCTATAATGGGAAAAGGGAGTCAGTGATACATTGGGCTAAAGAAAAAAGAAAAGTGACCGGTAAAATGGGTTTCCTTGTCTATCATTGGTCAGCCAAACAGATAATTCTGACTTGCGCCATTGGTTGGACCGACCTTTATTTTACAGGCTTTTACTGTTATCTTATCACAATTTAGAAAGCCTTTCTTTACAATGAAGCTCTTGCACTATGAACAGACATTTGTTTATCAAACCGAGAGCAGAGTCTCATTTTGAGCATAGTCAGCTTGGCGCCTGCTCTTACCGGCTCTTTTCCGTCCATGGCCTCCATCCACAGCCTTCTGTTGGATTCAGAGAGAGCCTGAAGGGTGATGATGCCATGCCTGTGGGACAGATTGACAGACATTAACTCTCAACTCCTGGTGTAAGATGAGAAGTGGAGTAAGAATTTTGCATTATTGATCTGTTTATTTATTACCTTTGTTTTAAATCAAGCTCTAAGCATCATAGCTACGCATAATGAGAGGTTTATAAAGCTTGCAAACAAAGTAGCAAAAAGCCTTTTTTGTTCACGGTATAAAAAATCATATTTAATCTGAGTAGAGGTAATGTGAGGTTGCAGACCGAATTAATGCATTGAGTTAAAGGGCCAGGTACCAAAAAATAAATCAAACACGTCTTTTTTGTAACTTGTGATATGTACTAAAATAAAAATGACATAGCATTAAAAAGTTACTTAGTGGTGTGTTCACACTTGGTTCTCTTGCTTGTTTATTTTTGGACCAAAAAAGAAAATGATACATTTAGTCCTGGTCATTTTTAACACTGAATCTAAATACACACACACACACACACACACACAAACAGCTTTAATGACGTATATTTTGCGACTGAACTTATCGAACATTCCAAACAATGCTGTTTGCGGCCTAAATGCACTCATTGTATGTGCGTGTATATGATGGTAATTTACCAGCTGAGAACTCAAAAATAGTTTATCAAGTGTGTAAAAGAGTTGAAACAGTGCCAGGAATTGAAATGAAGATCTGCTGCAAGAATACACAGATCCGACACCTGAAAAGACATTTTCAGACCACCTAAAAATGGTCTTGGTCAGCTTGTTTTGTAAGAAGTGTTCAAACTTATTCAAATGAGCTGCATTAACAGAGCATTCATACCAGAGTTTGTTTTAAACAAACCAAACCTTTCAAGTGTGAACACACATATATAGCACATTAGGGGAAATGAGCTTGTTTTTTATTAAAAGTGATATTATTAGAACACGGCAGCAGCTCAGGATAAAAGTGCAACGTACCGATGGGCTTTATAGAAACATTGCAGATAACTGAACAGAAGCCCTTCACAGGGTTTACCTCTTCAGTTATGAGGAGAGAAAAGAAGAGATGGAATGAAGAGAGTGTTGAAAATGACAGACCGAAGAGAGCATCAAACACAACAATCTCCTGTAACACACTCAGATTTCCCTCAATGTTACAGCGTTTCCACACACCTTTCCACCACCTCAAGGTCGAAGCAGAATCGCTTGTCAATAGAATCAGTCCTTCGTCTGATGCAGGACTTCAGCTTAAACATCTCAGGGGGACTCAAGATCAGTCCATTCTATCAATGGAAGACAAAAGGAATCAAAATATAGTAATGACAGATTAAGCTAACAACATTTAGGCCCGGTTTCACAGACAGGGTTTAGATCAAGCCAGGATTAAGCCTTAGATCAATTAGGACATTTAAGTAGCTTTTATAAAGATGCCTTTAAAAAAAATACATTACTGGTGTGCATCTTGAGGCCATTGCCATTGACATATTTTAAGCTTTGTTAGTGGAAGTTGCTTTCAGATAAAACAGCTCAAACCTGCATTTTAGTCTGGAACTAGCTTAAGCATTGTCTGTGAAACCGGGGGATAAATTCTAAACATTTAATACCTGTTTGCCTCCAGACTTGAATTCAGAGTTGCTCATCGTAAACATTTTGGTCCCTTTCTCATACGTGCAGTAATGTCGACTCCATGTGCACCCCAAGGGTCCTTCAACAGAAGACAGGCGATCATTTGTGCACATGAATTTATATATATTAACAATCTGCTTGAAAATCAATATTCTAAATGTACACTGCTCAGGAGGATCCTCACGTTTCTCTTGCACATAGAGGAAGCCCTCCATGGTCCATTGTCCTGGAGCTTTAAAGTCCTGCTCTGCGGACCTTATCCTTCTCATCAAATTCTCCACTTCCTGTCTTGTGCTCTCAAAATTATTCCTTGTCTTCAGAGGGAACATCAAAACAACAGTGTTGGTTCTATAGGGACATCACTGTAATCCAAAGCACAGTTCCTTCCATATGCAGAAATAAATACTGGATATTCTAATATATAACACAGGATTGATTCACACGATCAACAATTTTATAACAAGTTTAACAACACAGTGGCTTTTATATAAACATAATGTGTTTGTTGGCTCATTTTTAAACCGATATGTCAGGCCACATCATCTGAAGTCTCTTACATTCTGGAGGTTGAACTGTAGCTGTTGCTTGTAGGGTTCAAACTCGTGTGCCAGTTCGTAACCCTCGTGGTAGAAGGTGAACAATCCCTGGAGGAAAGCCAGCAGCTGTGAAAACGACAGAGGCAGTTGTATAGATGCAATATCACACTCATCAACCCATTTATAGGTTGACAGATGTGCAGGATGTGGCTGTTATCATCATTTTCGTTCTGATAGGCATGTGCTTCAGAGAAACAACACTGTTACAAGATGTGCCAATAGATTAAAAGCAGTCTAGCAGTTTTCTCTCAAGTAAGAGGAAGTCTTCGTATTTCTCATGTCCCCAAATAAAAGCTGCATTCATAGTGCTGCAGAAATGGAAATAAGTGCGTCTTACCGGCTCAACAAACTCAAATTTTTTCCTCTCTTGCACTTCTTGGATTTTGAAAACATATTCCAGGGAGGCGTCATAGAAGACCTGTCTTTCCTTATTTATCTGGGTGTCTGCCTATAAAAGAATCACTTATAATCAAACCATTTGGTGAGGGTAAAGGAAATAGTTAAAAAAATATGTTATATACTGTGTACTCTGGATATTTTATAGCAATAAATGAACATTCAGGTTACCTCCTGCAAAAGGGACTCTTTCTTTCTGGAAGACAGGCTTAAGTGCTTCTCCAAAACCGTGTAATATTTCTCTGTCTCCTTGTCAAATTTCTTCTTCCCTTCCTGCCAAAAAAACATAAAAAAAGTGACATGAGTTGGAATTTCCTGTACTGTAATTTTGGTGATAAATGGTTTTTGCAGAGATAAGACATTATATAAAAACATTAGATTTGTAAACAAACACCATGTAAGAGTCTCATGAAAACATGAGGAGAGTTTCAATATGATTGTTTATTTACATTCTATAGCTCAAAAACAAATAATGTAATTTAAAAACCAGTAGATGGCAGACTCATATTTGTCTTTTAAATAACTTATTAATTTAAGTGACATTTAGGGCAGCACAGAATCTACCGGCAAAATATTCTGCTGAACAGATGCCTACAGATTTCCACCACATTCAAATGTGCATTATTTATTTATTTTATTATATATTTATAAAAACAAAATATAGGCCAATACTTTATTAAAGATTATTTGTTTATATATGAAGAGTTCAGATGCAAAAGCCTCTAAGTGCCTTTGAAAAATTTTCTTCTAGAATGATGATTTTTATCAAGCTTCCATATTTAAGTTCAGTAATTTAAATGACAATTAATAGGTCATCTTCATTGCCATTTAAGTGAAATTACTGAACTTAAATATACAAGCTTGATAAAAATCATCATTCTAGAAGAAAATTTCAAATGGCACTTAGAGGCTTTTGCATCTGAACTCTTCATATGTTATATATATAAATGAATAAATAAATACATTTTTATTTATTTTACTTATATAATTTATTTTTATATTGATTTGTATTAAATACAATTAAAACATTTTAATTTATAAATAAATGAAATACATATTGCTTATTATTTCAATAAAATTCTACTCTTTTTTTTTACAACATGTTCTGTGTAGCTTTCTGAAGAAGTGTTTGGATGCAGATTCTGCACAGCTATGTTTAAAATAATTAACCATATTAAAATATATCCAGCCGAATTTGACATATTTCCACCCAAAGTCAGAACAAAAATTGTGAAATATAAAAAGGAAAATGTGCATGTGAAAATGATTCAGTGAGGCTCTATAACATTAAAATAACATACTGTCACCAACTAAAGCACAACAAACAACTTTTTTCGAATTAAATATTATGAATGGGCGTAAAGTGCCACTTCAGGACATGTCTAGCATGTATACACACTGAGGTTCCATCAGTGAAGAGTGTGATAAAGCCGATGACATGTAACCACAGCTTTAAAAAAATAAAATAAAATAAAAACACTGCATATATGGCTCTAAATGAGGCAGAGTAAAGATGTTTACAGTAGACAAGACCCCCACTTCCTGTGCCCGCACTGACTGCCCCTATTTACGTTGTACGAAACGTTTATGCGCTGCAGACCTCCAGCAGTGAGAATCTTTCTTGAGACTGCAACTGAAACCAGTTTGAAGCTGTTTGTTTTTCCTGTTTGACATCAGCCCAACCTTTCCCATGACCCTCTAATGGACACGCCATCTAAACTACAGACTGGACTTGCCGAACAACAAACTGGAGGAATGTCATGTTTGACATGCTTAGTCCAGTTTCTAGGCCCATCTGCTGGCTAGCAATGACATCACTCTCTCTAGGAATGTGTTCTTTCTGTTCAAGGGTTTTAAAAAGACATGCATCCAGGGACGTATCAAGGAAAATAGTTTCTCTGCATTAAAGAAACACTTCTGAAAGAAACAGGTAGCAAGCTTTTTTTCTTCTTCAAATTTAGATGTGTTAGCCTTGTTATACAGTGTGCTATGGAGCCCCTAAAGGGACAAGGTGATGGGGAAAAAAGATATGAGATGGGAGGAAAAATTGTCACACCTTTTGCAATCTCTCACAAAAGTTGTGAAATATATTATATGCATGTAAACTAGCATTCAAAAGATAAAATAAAATAAAAAGAATACTTTAGTTCAGCCAGAACACATTAAAACGATCAAAAGTGACAGTAACAGTGTGTATAATGTTACAAAAGATTTCTATTTTAAATAAATACTGTTCCTTGTTTTCAACATTGAGTGACACTGAAGAGACTGGAGTAATGATGCAAAATTCAGCTTTGCTATCACAGGAATACATAATATTTTAAAATACATTCAAACAGAAAATGGTTATTTTAAATTGTAATAATATTTCACAATATTAACATTTTTTACTGCATTTCGGGTCAAATAAATGCAGCCTTAAATAGCACAAGAGACTATTTCAAAAACATTAAAAAAAAAAAACTTAATTATTTGGAATATCTATATATTACTATTTTTTCGGTTTTCATTCCAGTTCTGACCTAATATTTACATATATTAAGTCCTTAAATTGATTGTATGAGACAGAGTTTTGGATATGTGTGGGATGTTGAACAGCCAGACTGCCATTCCCTTTGGCCTCCATCATGTCTCAATGTCTAAGTTAAGCGAGTTCCTTTGCTGCTCTCGCTGAAGAGCATCGGGCCAAAACTCCCAAATAAGGCATGGAGTGTTTTGGCTCTGGATCTTTGAGCTCAACAGGCAGCGCTCCAGCTCTTCTAGTACGACTGGAGGGGCCACATTCACAGATCACCAGGGCTCCCATGTAGCACAAGAAAGAGTAAAGCTTTAACTATGGCCTGGTTATAAACATGCCCTCTAGCACAGCGCTCACAGGCCACTTCATGCTGGTCAATGTGGCATTACAGTATCTGGGTATAATTTAACTACTCTTGTCTTCAACAGGTGTTTGCAATTTCCCCCCTTCCTGCAGGGTTTCACAGATCTATATTGACCGTATAGGATCCTGTCACAGGCAGCGTAGGTAAAAATGACTTTCCGCTGACATGTAGAGCATTAACTCACAATGGGGTCTAAGAACTTACTTTGGCTGCTCCAATCTGCTCTTTGCGAAACTTCTCCAGCGGTGTGATCAAGACGTCATCAGCGTTTTGGATCTAAATAGAAAAGAAAAATCAATCTTCAAACAGTCAAGTATGACAAACCAATACCAATGAATCATCCATCAAAAAGCTTTAAACATTATTTACAATAAAACCAATGGTCCTTGAGGAAAATGTTTGCTTTGTACAGCCTTGATATGGTCTAAAATAGCCTTTCATGACATCCGGCCTGCATTCCTCAGTATGAGGTTTAAAATGGGTCAAATAGATGAGAATTTTACAAACCAGCATTAAAAAATAGCTACAGCGATGTTGATGTTGATGTACGTTTGATGTTGTTCGAAATATTTTGATTAAAAGAAAGGAAACACTTGCAATATTTAAAAAAGAAAAAAGAAAAAAAAAAGTTGTTCACCTTATGACAAAAATATCAACATCCGCTCATTTTACAATCTCTAGTGTTAAAAAAACCTCATTCAACAATGTGGTGCTCATTGTGTGAACTCATCGACATCAGTCCGCTTCTGCTAATAGTTAACAGCCGGCGAACAGTGCATGAACAGTATCCAAGGGAATTACTTTTATTTACTGTAAAATAACGGCGCTATAATTAGTACCATTTTCATGTAGGCACTCCAATTGGAAAAACACACAATTACATACACTAGTTCCTTTTATACACTTTCCCAGGCACAGCACGTAGGACTTTGTGTCTCGCTGGAGAATTGGTCAAAATAAGTTCCACATGCTTGCCTGCGCTCAGCCAGCGGCAGCGCTGACCATCCATCTCTACAGGCTCCTTCCACCCACTTCAACATTAATGGAATTTGCACTTACAAATAATAGAAATGTACAGACTCCCAAGTGGGTCCAGATGTATGCTATAGGCTTTAAAAGTATATAAGTGACAACTTAATTTCTAAGATATGCGTACATTTCCTGTTCGGCGTTCGAGTTTTTCCCTTATAGTGTAAACCAACAGCATATTTATACTAGATTGTGGTTTAGTTTACTGTATATGCTATACACAAAATACTGAACTTTCATTTTAAACTTTAATATTGTTATTGCAATGCACTAAGCAAGTCAAACAAGCTTGTCCTACACAAACATGCATGACAGGCTTATAAGCATAAGACGGATGAGCTGCATGTGGGACATATAAGAGTATCTCACAATAAAGTATCTCAACATGAATACTCTTTGTATTCATGTGAGTTTCATATGATTTATGGTTCATATTATATGTCACAATCTGAAATAATCTTGTCATAAAGAGGTAAAATGATCTAATACTTTAAGAAACCTACTGACCTTGAGGATCTGCAGAGATCATTTCCTGTTTTGTGTCTCTGCATTTTGGTCACACCATGACTTTAATTTGCCATATATTTTCAAAATTAATGAGCAGGGAAGCATTTTTTAAAAATGCTACTGAGAAACCTACTGACCTTGAGGATATGTCATTTCCTGTTTTGTGTCTCTGTTCAATTTGCCATATATTTTCTAAATTTATGAGCAGGGAAGTATTTTTATTATATATATTTTTTTAAAACAACAACAACAACAATTATAGATTATGCCAAACTACTTAAGGGGATAGTTCACCCAAAAATGGTGATAGAATTTAGATTTTTGGGAGAACCTTTCCTTTTCAGAAGAAAGATTTTCTTTTCAAGAATGTTCAAGTTTTTTTCCCCTTCATTATTTTACCAGGACAACTGCATCACCCGGATCCTTAAATCAAGTTATGCCTCCCTAAATTATCAAAATACATTGATTATACTCATAATAGTATAGGTGTAGTCAAGTCAGCGTAGTAAAATTGCAAATGTATGTCTAAAGTTTTATGTAAAGTATTTGTTACTTATGTTAGTATTTATGTACTTTTTTTCAATAAGTTAGCTACATGTAGGTTTATATAGCAAGTCATGTTTATATGGGCTATGTCATATAGTTATATATGTAGATTTATATAGGTTATTATGTTCATTATTTTTTTATGACAAAGTATGTGTCTTTTTTTCTCATACCTCATTTAGGTTACGTTTACACAACAACGATATGCTTAAAATGGAGACGTTTTCCCTTTGAGTTTTCCGAGTACAGACGACACCATTGTCAAAACAATCCCCATTCACACGGATTCACGAAAACGACTGAAAACGCTGTATTCTGCTGCCAGGCCATTAGATGGCAATGAAACAGACTAAACAGACTATAGACTGAACACGTAACACGCATGTGCATGATGTCATCGTGTGTTTTTGCTGTTTACACGGAGACCGGTTTCAAAAACTTGCACTTTGAAACCCGTTTTCAAAACTTAGCGTTTTCAGGCACCCAAAACGCTGTTCGTCGTGTGCTTCATTGTAGCCACCGCCGTGACAGTATGTCTACCCACTAAACATTGGACTTCGGATAGACGTGCAGATCGTGTTTATATTGGGTCCGTCGGTCAATGATCAATTCTGGACCTCTATTCAACGTCAAAACTATAGGTCCACTATTTGGACATCCAACCATGACCCAACTTGGACGTCATCTTGAAGTTCAACATTTGACCTTTGACCTGGGTAATTTGTTTGGACGTCTATGACAGGTGCAGGAAATTTACATTATTAATATGTAATATTTTTTTTTATTTACAAATAACATTGTTGTTATCAACATGATTAATACATATGAATTACAGATTATTTATAAACAAATATGATTTATTATGTGCATGCCTATTTATTTATTCAGTAGGCCAAGGTTGTTGTTGTTTTTTTTGTTTGTTTTTTTACATTTTCCTGTTTTTCTTTAACTGGTTTATTTATTTTAAGTAGCCTATTCAAGTTATTTATTTTTACATATATGTATTTTTGCATGTATCTGTTTATTTATTTGGAAATCCAATTTGTGGGAAATTATAGTTCAGAAAATAATTTCATGGTAGCCTATCAACCTTATTCCTAACTTAAAAAGAACCAACAGCAGCAGAAAAGTCAAGGCCAGCCAAGGACAGCTCTCTATCAAGGGCTTTGGATTTCAACCAAAGAGTCAAAACCCAGTCAACGTCTCTCTGATTGGCCAGAGGCAGCACATCATCATAACCCAACCAGTAAACACCACTCTGATTGGCCGAGGCGACACGCCAGGCATTTGGTACGATTATTCAGTCGTGTTCAAGCATTGCAAAATGACGGCACAACTTTTCAGCCTGCATCGCTGGTGAACCCATCGTTTCCTCTAAATTGAAGGTAAGTTTGTTTGTTTGACTTATATGCTAGTTTCCGCATGGAAACGCATTGCATTACACCTTTAAACAGGAAATGCATTACACCTTTGTATGCGTCTCCAATTATCACCTGCTGCTGAGACAATCAAATGGAGTTTTTGGAAAATTATCTAGTGCCATTTCAGAAGGTGGAATACTGTTCCAGATCATTTTCCAAAAACTCCATTTGATTGTCTCAGCAGCAGGTGATAATTGGAGTGTAATACAAAGGTGTAATGCATTTCCTGTTGAAACTAGCATTTGAGACAAACAAAGGCAAAGGAAAATGAAGACATGGTACAGAAGACATGTCCTCCACCCTCGTGGAGGTCCCATGGACATCAACATTAGACGTCGAAAAAAGACGTCGCCTGGCGTTATAAAACAACCCCTTCAGTGGACCGAAATTGGACGTCCAAAAATTACATGGAAAAGACGTCTGTTCATATATTTTTTACAATCGTAGCACCGTGTTCCTGTGAGACACAGCATTTCATTCCTTTGTATGTCTCCGCATATAGCGGAATGACAATAAAGCTCACTTGAACTTGAACAATAAGCACTCAACTCATTAAAGGCTCTTAGCACTTCAGATACAGCAGAATGCCGAGCGCTCCACTGGGTGTAGACAGTCACTCTGTTTTCTCAAGAGTTTTTCCCGTCTAAACTTCCCATGGCCCTTTTTAGCCAGAGAGGAAGCTCACTTCTTACATCAGTCTGATCCATCATGTGGGAAAATGCCTCCCACTTAAAGCAGAGCATGCTGGCAGTGCGCCTAAGATAAAAGTACCAGTGGATATGAAACTGTCTGTTAATCTGGCAGAACACAATGGCAGAAGTTCAATAAAACACTACATTTGTGTTTACATAATGATTCACCGTTACGTGAGACACAGGCTCTGGACCTGTCCGTCTCGCCACTACGCTCCAGTAACACGGAGTACTTCCCATCTGCACCCCTGTGGGAGGGCGAAGCATTTACTGGGAGTTATTCACCCCTTGGCTCTGTTATTGTATGTCTATGAATGAAAAGGCCCTCAGGGACTTTCTCAGCTTGACGGAGGTGTTTGTCATCCTGAGAGGCCCAGCGCAGGAGCCTGTGAGATTGAAGCGTAGCACGGCCACGGTCTGCAGGAAGTAAAGAAACTGTAGGAGGCTGCTGGGTAATTCTTCCCCTGAGGCTCTTCACACAGCTCTGCTGACCCACTCTCCTTTCTCCAACGAACAATGGATAAGACTGAAACTGCAGCCTGGATGCGGACTGACTGGGGCTCTCCAGGCAAATGCAACATATTTATATCTTCTTGGGCAAATCAAGGGTTTACAAGTCAAAATGAATAGCCTTTGCTTGGTATTGACCCATTTTGAATTTAATCCACTTTCAGGGTCATTTCTGTAATGCATGAATATGCTTTTGTGCTGTAATTAAGCATCCACTTCCATAAAAGGTTACATTAGACTTTCAGAAAAACGCTGAAGCTCAAAACCCTTGATTTTTTTTACTTTAACTTGATTATAAACAATGTTATATTAACAGAATGTGTAACAGGATGGAAATAAAGAGCTAAAGTTAGCCATCTGTTAGCCATCATTTCTGTCATTTTATCAAACTGAATGGACTATTGTAGAATAAATCAAAGAATCAGAGAATGTTTGTGCTGTTGTTTGACAACTGAAAATTATGTCACTTCCCGGTAGATGATGTCATTCATGAACCGGTTTCTTAGCTAGAGGTAAATTATAAAAAACACTAACAAGATGGACAAACTCCAAATGGCCTAAATAAAATAAATGGATAAATCTGGAACATTTCTTATTTAAAAAAAAATGCCATTTCTTAATTTGAGAAGTTAAAAAATCTACTCAAACCAAAGTAGTGAAATTATTTCAAATTCAAACAAATGTCATATTTGACTGTCATATGTTCACTTTATTGTAACATTGTGATAATAGAAAACGATCCTCTTTAAGTTTAAAGGTTGTATCAGCGATTTCAGGCCAAAAAATAAATGATCACATTCATCTAATCTTTCCTAACGATCCGCTAGCTGCCCGCCCCATAAGCAGGCTGTCAAAAAAAAAAAAACGCATCTCTGTAGGCAGCCTAGGCTCTAAGATCTGCACACAAAAACAAATGGGTACACCACCACTCAAAACCAAAATAAACAGTGTTCCAACCAATCACTGACAGGGGCGGGCGCAAAAAAAATCACAAAACCCGCCCCTGTCGGTGATTGGTTGGAACACTGTTTATTTTGGTTTTGAGTGATCATTTATTTTTCGGCCTAAAATCACTGATACAACCTTTAAGTTTAAATGATGAGAACATAGAGCAGAAATGACTCACTAACATGACATATTGAGCAAGGGAGCATTACTCAGGTCTCTTACTGAGAAAAGAAACAATGTTGCGATCTACAGACTGGAAAAGTAATCATCAAAAAGTGTGAGCCAACAACACTGTCATGAGTGGATGACCTAAGGTTTGACCTCAGCGTTTTTATTAGACATCCAGACACAAGCCCAGAAGACACAATAGAGATGCTTGTCTTTGTTACAATACAGACTGCTGTCCTACAGTCACACCATTACAGATAACAACTTGAGCTTTCGTTTAGAATACGTGAGTTTTAGATTTGGCCAGAAGTCAATCTGGTCTACAAAGTGATAATCAATAAAATCATGATATGATCACTAAAAAGTTTGCCCAAAGAAGAAAAACTAATTTAGTTTATAAATTTCAAATATGGGTGCAGCTATCAATAGATGATACAAATATGCACACACTACTACCATTCAAAAGTTTGGACTTAGCATTGATTTAATACTTTTATTTAGCATGGGTGTATTACTTTTATCAAAAGTTAGAGAAAAGACCTTTATAATTTAACAAAATATTCAATAATAATTAATAAAATGTTCAATAAATGCTGTTTAAATTCTGAGATTTCTATTCATCTCATAAAATAAAAGTCAACTAATAGTCATCTAATAAGATGTATCATGGTTTCCACTTTTCACAAAAATATTAAGCAACTGTTTTTAACATTGATAAGGAATGTTTCCTGAGCATCAAACCAGCAAATTTTTTCTGAAGGATCATGTGACACGAATAATGGATGCTGAAAATCAGTTTTGCCATCACAGGAAAAAAACATTTTATTTTTAAACATATTCAAATAGAGCACTTATTTTAAAATGTAATCATTTTTCACAATAAATCTGCTTTTACTGTATTTTTGATCAAATAAATGCAGCCTTGTTGAGCATAAGAGACTTCTTTTTAAACCATAAAATTTAAATACCTGACCAACCCCAAACCTTCAAAATGATAGTGTCTTCAATCTACAATATCAATAAAAGTAACTCAGGTCAATGTGTGGATGAATCCCAAACAAAGCTGCATGTTAGTTAACGTGGGTAGGGTCAGCAGTGAAGCACAGAGGAGCATTGTTAATGTGGTGAGGTCTTTCACTGCTGTACTATGACTAATGATCCACCAGCTGCAGCAGGGAATGCCAGTAATATTCCCTGGCAGCACGTTGCCTTATGAATAATGCCATAAAAGCACCTATTAGCTGCTGTGGCTGATGGCAAAGAAGATGCTATGAGGGATATTTCATTATCGTCTGCACTTGCTGATCTGTGCCGTTTCTCTTCCCTCCACGAAGGGTCATGACCTAGAGAAAGCATCTTTTGGTAGGCGGTCTGTTTCTCATAACTCTCAGACTTGACTGTGAAAGCTCACAAAAAAAACTCACTCAAAATAGCGTTAAACCACTAGCCTAGAAGTGTGCTCCCATGTGTGAGCAATGCCACATAAAAGGAACAATAAAGAGACAACTACTACAAAAGCAAACAATCACTATGGTTACTTCAAATTACGACGCCTGTGGCAAATTTGAAGTGTAGTGTGTTTACAGCGATATCACACCCACATAACCAATCAAAAATGAAAATGATGTCATCATTCCATGGAAAGCAAAATCAGACATTTTTACTTTTATTCAGCAAGGATACCTTTAAATGGATTAAAAGTGACATGTATAATGTTACAAAAGATTTATGTGTCAAATGCTGTAATTTTTTAACTTTCTATTCATCAAAGAATCCTGAAAAAAATGCATCGTCGTTTCCACAAAAATATTAAACAGCACAACCGTATTCAACATAATAAGAAATATTTCTTGAGCACCAAATCAGCCTAAGAATGATTTCTGAAGGATCATGTGACACTGAAGCCTGGAGTGAAGATGCTGAAAATTCAGCTTTACCATCACAGGAATAAATTACATTTTCAAATAGATTCAAAAGGAAAAAAAGTAAAAAGTTATATTAAATAGTAATAATATTTCACAATACATTACTTTTTTTTTTGCTGTATTTTTATCAAATAAATGCAGCCTTGGAGAGCAAAAAAAAAAAAAAAAAAAAAAATGACCCCAAACTTTTTGAACAGAAACAAAGTAACTTACAAGTCGTCGTCTTTCCTCCTCCACTGTGTTCAGTAGCTGGGAGAATTCCTTGAATGACTGGGCTGTGATAAGAGAGAAGGAATTCCAATCATGAATCCATCGGCTCTGGATCTGTAATTACTCTATCAGCACATCTGATTTTGCCCTTTGAACTTTTGGCATAAAGGAAATACAGAAAACCTGCACATAATATTAGCCAGGCAAAAAAAATAAAAATAGCATGGCCACCCACAACTGATCAATGCACAAAGGGGTATTCAAACAGCAGACCACATGTTCAAGATGGAGAAATGTGAGAGTAACATAAAGCATGTTTCCTGTATGAGCCCTGCATGTCTGCAATATGGTCAGTCGTAGAAAAAAATGAAGACAAATCATTTAATAAGCCAAATTGCAATGTTTTATAGTGATCCTTTATCCAGTGATCCAATTTGCCTTGTTTTAATGTTTACAGGACGATACTTGAAAAATAATTCAGATGTATGGTAAAAATAATAAATAAATAAACCACTGTTGATATTATGTAACACTACTAAAAGCACATGATGATTCTGAGTATGTGCTTCTGGGTTTTCTTTTTTTTTTAGCTTTTCTTTAACAAAGAAGGCTTTGGATACATCACTTCCTACCCTGGAATATCCAGGATTTTTCAGTTTGGCGATAAGAAAGGGTCCCACCTCACAGTTCCTCTCATCATTCTACTGGGATTTTAACCAATTAAGAACTCAGATAAGAACTACTTTCAACTACTTTCTATTAGGAGCACAGACCTACAGATAGACACACCCTAGTCATTTAAAAATCATGTTACAGCAAGACAAATCTGCTTTGATGTTTAGCAGGAGAACCATAAATTCACTGAGACTCACTTAAATGGCCTTGCCAGGCACCCATGAAACAATAGCTATACTGTTGAGATGTTCATTTCACATTAGAACAACCGCAATGCTTTCTGGGTATTCTGCTTTTTCGCAAACACAAAAGTTTGGGGTCGTCAGATTTTTTAAATACTTTATAAGCCATCTCTTATGCTCACCAAGGCTGCATTTATTTGATCAAAAATACAGGAAAACAGTAATATTTTAATAACTTTTTCCTATTCTTTTTTCAGCAGCCATTTGACTTCAGTCTTACGTGATCCTTCAGGAATCATTCTAATATCCTGATTTGTTGCTAAAGAAACATTTCTTATTATAATCAATGTATATTCTTGTGGAAACAGTGATACATGTTATCTTCAGGATTCTTTGATTAATTGAAAGTTCAAAAGAACAGTATTTATTTGAAATAGAAATCTTTTGTAATAAAGAAAAAATGGCTTTGCTGTCATTTTTTAGCAATTTCATATATCATAGCTGAATTAAAGTATTAACTTCTTTCAAAAAAAAAATCTGTCATCTTACTGACCCCAAACTTTTGACCGGTAGTGTATGGCCATTATTTCTGGCTGCTTATTTTCTGTTCAATCCAGTATCTCTAATAAATGGATGGGTTTTATACATTTTGAGGATAAAATTGGTAAATATATACACTAAAATACCAATAAGCAGGCTTCAAATGATCAGTCTCCATAGTCTAAATATCTAACAATGTTATGACTAAACATTCTGATTCCTTGAACTTTCTTGCAGATACCGGTAGTTGTTTGGGTTCATTCAGCAATTGTCTCAGTCTGATAAAGAACCATCACTGTTGTGTTTGACACTATGGAGCTGTGGTACTACAGCAATGTGCAGTGTTCTCAGTTTTATTAGACATTATGTTACTGTTGGCGGGTGACTGAGAACGACAGCTGCAAATAAAAAGCTTATAGAGGCATGAACATTTAAGAGATTGTTTTATTGCTTGCATCATTGCTTACAGCTTAAAGGGATAATTTACACAACAAATTAATATTATGTCATTATTTAAGCACAGTCATCATGTCGTTCCAAATCTTTATGACTTACTTTCTTCTGTGAAATTCAAAATAATTATCTATAGCTGAATGACCAAGCTGGTCTTTTCAATAAAATGAAAGTGAATGGTGATCAGCTTTTTCAGCTATGCATTTTTTTAAGGCAAGATTTTTTTATGAACAATGACTTAAGGGACTAATTTTATGATTATTTATAGAGCTTTTTTGGCCTTGCCTAACTCTGGTGTCTCTCCCCTTTCATTTTATGGATGAGAGCAGTTCAGACATTCTGCTAAACAACTTCTTTAGAATTGCATAAAAGAAACTGGTTTAGAAAGACAAGAAGGTAAGTCCATGATGACAGAATTTTCATTTTTGGGTAAACTATTCATATAAAAAATATATAACTTAATAAATTATATGATTGTTCACATAATTTTCATCTTGATCATTTGCTAACTACTTACCAATATTAATCTCATCATCTGTCTCTGCATCTCCAATGCATTCAAACTGGAAATCCTGAAGGGACTGGGAAAATTTCTGCACAGCTGCAGAAAGATCTGTTGAATAGACAATTATTATATGGAGCTTCCTTGTCATTCCAAGCATATTCACTTTGATTTGTTCAGTCTAACAGGAAGGAGATGACATCACAAATACTTATTCAATCAAAGCAAGATTAAAGTCTTTTGGGGAAAACATTCACTGCCTTTTGTTTGGTACAAAAGCCAGAATGAGCCTTCTGCCAGATTGCTTTGAGGCAGAGAATAAAGAAGAAAGTTGTGAAAGAGAATATTGTTGAAAATAACAAGATATAAACAAAGATTTGGACCTAAAGTTCAAAGACTAAAACTTGTACAAAGCAAATCCATCTAGAGGGAGGCAGGAGGAGCCATGCTAGTGAAGTGGCAGATAACAGCATATCTACCTCTCCTTTCTGATATCATATCAGACCCCAGCTGAATAAACAAACATTTGAGGATGGCATACACCAATTGTATATGCTCACTTCTTAAACTTGTTCAATAATAGAGTGGTTAAATATGTGTTAACACAACAGTGAAAGCGACACTTTTTAAATTATTAGCAAATTGAAATATTTAGACCCATAAGCTGTATTTTCAAGTAGTTAGATGAAATGTCTAGGTATTCAAGAGGGCTAAAGGTCAGCTGCTAGTTTGGTGCTTTCTTTTGGGAAGAACTGCTTTTTCTCAAGACATCAGTTCAGAGAACACAATTCTCACTCTTATTTAAATTAGGTAAAAAAGTGAAGTAAATAAATACAAGCAAGCCTACTAAAAACAGTCAGCAACACTTACAACAAAAAGAAGATTTATGAGCGAAAACTACCACACTAAGCGAGTGCTTAAACCTCAATAAATCATAGGATATCTTACATTTAAAAAATAAAATAAAATCTGTAACTTACTTTTAAGCGCGCTGATAAGCATATTTCCATCTTTGATTAGTTCCTTAATGAATTTATTAGTACGATCCAGCTCAATTTCGTGGCATTTAAGTCTCTCTCTGAAGTCAGGACTGTCCAGAAAAGAATCACTGAATTCCAGCGCCGGGAGCCCCATTGTAAAAGTGCGGATGAATGAAACCGTGAAACAAAACCTGACGAACACCAGCAACCGAAAACCTCTAATCCTCAGGAAAAGTCGATTTCTTAAAAATGTAAACTTTCCACGGTTACGAGTCCCGAAACACCGTATCCCGAAATCCCACTTCCGGCATTTTGTTTCCCTGCTCAATCACTGAGAGGTTCAGTAGAGCGAGAAAGAGAGTGTAGCGGTGACTCCTACTGGTTTATCCCGCTCACCTACAGTAAAACACACGAGGACGTGATTAGGCGACTGTGCTGAGTTTGGAATGTAGGCTACTACACCCTCCTGAGGTGACTGGAGAAGTTGTTGCCTAGGTACGTATCTATAGGCTATGTAATATTATAGGTTTCGTTGAAAGAAAGAAAGAAAGAAAGAAAGAAAGAAAGAAAGAAAGAAAGAAAGAAAGAAAGAAAGAAAGAAAGAAAGAAGGAGTTTGCTGGATTATTTTTAAATTAAAAATATTCTAAATCAGCAGATTATCTTGTTTAATTTAATATACCGATCACAAAAGTGTTTGATGTGCAAGGGTGCCATGATAGGGACAAGAAAGGTTGAACAAAATGAGTATAGGCCACATCTGACACAACTGGCTGTGACTAGCCTACACACAGACACACACATGTTGGATTTTGTTGGGCATTCCATAGACATAATTTATATAGGCTGTAGGCTACAAACTGTAGGCTATATTCTAACCCAGAAACCTACCCAGAAATATATATATATATGTATGTGTGTGTGTGTGTGTGTATGTGTGCTATTTATTAATTTCCACACACACGTACATGTACATATGTCATGTTTTTACTGTGGGCTTGTGGTGTTTATGATTACCACAATAAATTCACACACATTTCGTTTTAAAAATCATGGCATGTTTATAGTGGATCATGGTATAGGCTACTTATAATACTATGTGGCAACATGCCTTGCCACACTACAGCTAACTAGGCTACTCTATATACTTTAGCACCCTTCACTTCTTTAGTACCCATAGTTCAGTGTTCTCTGAATGTGAATGTGGATGGATGTTCCTGAGCCTTGATAAAGACAAAACACCTATCAGAAACATCACACAAATGAAAAAATGTATTAATGAAAAAAAAAGGAAAACGTGAGGATGGAGAAGAACACATCATTTATTTTTATAACAAAAGGAAAGACTGCCATCTGGTGACCCACTCGTGAAACATTAAAATATAGCCTAAACATGTTTAAACTCTGCTGATCTTTTCTGTCATCTGTTTGACCTATTAAGGCAGTAAAGAGCTTTAATTATAGCAAGATTTTTATTTCATAATGTTTGTCATTTGTTTGTCAACTTTTCTACAGCGCATGTAACTTTTCTACAGGTCATGTAACTTGCTGCCAGCTGAGGTGACTATTTTTAACATGACCCACCATCTTGTTCCTTATAAAGGTCTCTTGTAACAAGCAGGGGAACTTCTTTAGATATGGTTCCCCCTTTAGGTAAGTTGTTTGGTAACTGTTTAGGTAACTGCTGTTAGTGCTGTCTGCAACCTTTCACCATTAAGTATACCTACGGCAAGGTCTTTTAAAAACAGGTACTTTTAAAGTGAAAATGTATGGTTTAACACAAGTATACTGCACAAAGGTAACTGTTATACTTTATCAATGTGTGTAGTTGTGTTACAGTATACAGACATTTTAAAGAATAAAATACTACTCTACTTTTTTTCAGAAACTGCTGTTGCTCATTGACACTGCTTTGGATAATAATGGTATGTTCATTTAATTTTCTCATTACTTAAAAATGGGTTAATCAGTGATATTTTGTTTGTAAAAGTATATGGCATAATATAGATTTGAATTACAGAATGGGTCAGCATTATATTACTGGGCATTAGAATGGAATGGAAACTACAATGCATTATTATAATTAACTGAGCAAAGAATGAGATGATATAATTTAATATAATAGCTCAAGATTGGTATTTTGTGGCTTTAAGTCCACATAATTTAAATTTGAGGCTATTTATATACTATTGTACTCATAAAAGTTAACCCAAATCAGATCTAAATTTATCTGATAGGTCTTTCTCTTCTGGTAAACGTACCAGAAGTATTGATGACTCATCTTGCACTCATTGGTGCAAGATGAAATGCGTGATGCAGAATGACAAAGGAACTGTTAAACACAGAAAGTACACACATCTAATAGGGGTGTAATGGTACATGTATTCGTCCTGCAACGCTGTTTGCTAACCGCCACAACAGGAAAAAGAGCAGAAGGATAAAAGCGCATGTGCAAATGACTTGAGTGCTGGAAAACAAGTCCTCTAGTCTAGATAGTGCGTACATATTAAATGCATATTTCAAAAGAGTTTTCTTTGAAAGGCTCAGGCTTCAAAGGCTGAATGCGAAGGAGGTTTGGGCTTAAGCTTTGAATGTTTAAATATAGAAAACTGTAACACTCCTAATGCACAGGTTACATTTTTATTGTTTTATTTATTTTGTGCTTTTATGACACAAGATGCATGTCAGTTTTGTAGCTGATTGTGATTTTTGTTTTTATGATTTATTAGCATTTATGGCCTGTGTGATTTTTTTGTTTTTATCAGCCCTGCAAAAAATATGACCTAAGAGATCATTCTGTTTACTGCTTAGTGCTTAATACACTAAAGAAGACTGTTCTGTACCAACAACTTTATGGGGGTCTCATGCAGCTAGGTGGAACAAACTGTAATTTACAGTTTGTTCAAAATAAAATAAACCTAGCATTGTGGATGTACCGGTCATCAGCTGGAGTGCCCTTGAGAGCCACCTGAGGGCACTCTGCACATCAGACTTCATTATTCACTCACAACTATTTCCCATAATTCACTGCCCAGACTCACATTCACATTCACCTCTGTCTCATTATATTGTTTAGTTCACCCATATAAGCCTGGTTCTCCTCATCATCTCTGCGAAGTCTTGTACGTTATTCCACTGCATTTCTGAGCGTTTCCTTTGTTGTCATTGTTTCTGGTTCTTGATCTCTGCCCGTGTCCTGGTGTCCTGTTCCTGCCTCACCCTCTGGATTTGTCTGTTTGTTTGGATTGCCTGCCTGTGTATGACCATTGCCTGGATTCTGATTACGATTTTGATGTACTTTAATAAACTTTCCTCAACCTTCGTGTCTCGGAGCAATTCATAACAGAGGATTTGTTCCTTTGTCTGGTAACACTCTAGGATCCAATTCTCACTATTAACTAGTTGCTTATTACCTTGCATATTACTAGGAAATTTGCTGTTTACTTATACTGTAAAGCTCAAATGAATGCCTTATTCTGCATGACCATATTCTTCATCCCTTATATCTAAACTAAACAAGTACCTTCCTAGCTAATAAGCAGTAATTCTGGGTTTATTGAGGCACAAGTCATAGTAGTTAGTTAATATTGAGACTTGGACCCTTAACAAAAGTTTAGAGACCAAAATCGTATCAAACCGTGACCCCAAAACTGAGGTATGTACTATACCGTGACTTCTGTGTGCTGTTATACCCCTAACATCTAACATAAACTTTAATGCAGAACATAGAACTAAAAAAACTGAAGGCTTAAATGCACTGAGGGAATCAAAGAAACAAGGGCCAGGTGTGCGAACTTACAGTGAAAATGAAAACCATGATCTAGAAAATAAACAGAACATGACTATGAAACTAAACAAGACATGATAAAGAAACTAAACTTGACCGTGACACAACTATCAATAAATAATAAATTATTTTTTCAATAGGAAATACATCATTGTAGAATATAAACTGTGCCTGTCAGCACACTGTGAGTCGTTTTGTTGTGCTTGTCTATTGTGTTTTTCCACAGAGCCACTATAGGAGATCTGGTCCAAGGTTGCACAGGCATTGTGAGACCTGTTACAGCCGCCGCTGCAAAGCCTCCATAGAGGTCTCCGTGTCTTGCATGGTCATCAACTGCCGCTTGCTCTGTGGGGCCTCCTTCCACATATGTAAAGAGGAGGAACACTCTCTGCTGTGTCCCAATGAGAAGGTACCCTGCATTAATGCTCACTATGGCTGCCCTTTCACCATGCATCGCTCTCAGCTGGCCAAACACCTTGAGGTGTGTCCTGCGAGCGTCGTCTGCTGCTCGATGGAGTGGAACCGCTGGCCTGTCGAGAACCCAGATGCCCCCTTGTGTACAAACCTTCTTAAAGAAATCCACAAGCAGGAATCACTAGACCTTTCCATGGCACTGAGAGACCAGAAACATCTATGTGCCAGGTTGAAAATGAGGAGCTGCTTTCCTGAGTTGATGGAGGAACAAGAAGAGAAACCTGCTCCAATGGAAGAGGATGATGATGAGGAAGCAGTAGGAAGAGAGTCTGTGTGTAATGGGATTCATGTCAACGGACATGGAGGTTCGGTTTTAGTAAATGAACCATCAAAATCTTGTGAGAAATCTCTAAATGAAGATGTGGTCCTAAATGGCACCATTGACAAGGAGAAGTACAATCTGTTCGAAAAGATGTTTAGCAAGGAAATGGGAGGTTGCAAGGAGGCAGAGGCGTTGCAAACAGAAGATAAGAAAGGAAAAAATATGCCACAAGGAGCTTCTGTAGAGCCTGAGAAAGAGGAAGCTGATGTATCTCAAATAGATATCTCCAAAACTGGATTTGCACCTTGGCAGGATGGCGTCCTGGAGAGACTCGGGCAGGAGGTGAATCCCAGAGAATTTAACATGTACATAGTGCATCACGGGCGCATGCTGATCTCCTTCGGTCAGATGGATGCTTGCACGCCCAGAGAGAGAGATTTTGTTTATGGCAGCCTGGAGCCAATACCAGTCCAAACTCTACGTTCCTTCAAGGTTCCCAGTAGTTACAAAGAAAAACGCATTCAGCAAAAAGAATTTTGTTCAAGAGCATTGACTGAGCACAAATGTGTCGGCACGTCTGACCTTGATGCATCTAAAAACAATGGCCAGGAGATGGATGAGATGTTTGCAACCCTACTCTGTTATGCAGAGGCTGAGATACGGGGCCACAAAATTAGCGAAACTGTGTCGACAGATGGACTTTATATTGATATTGCGACACAGACATATAATTTTGCCACAGCTCCCTTCAAATACAATGCAACTCTGACCGAAATTACAGAAGACAGAGATTTGAAACTTCACGTTGAGCTTGATACAGAAACAGTTACCCTCAGACACAACAAATCCACCTCGGCTTTCACGTTCCTATGTGGCCATTTCTTCCGACGGGATGAGTTTGCCTCACACTTTAAGAACGTACATTCGGATATACAATCCTGTCTGAGTGGCTGGTTTGAGCAGAGATGCCCTCTGGCCTACCTTGGTTGCACCTTTAGTCAGAGAAGATTACAGCCCAACACACACAGGGCCAAAGTCTCTTATAACCAAGACCTCAGTATTTTCACCCTCACACCTGAGATTCCTGCCTCTCTTATGAACAATTTGCAGAATGTTGGACAAAAGGCACGTGCCAAATGTGAAGGTCTCAGTAGCCTTCCAGTTGAGGTGCTTCACCACATCGCTGGTTACCTGGATAGTTTCACCTTGTCCCAGTTAGCCTTGGTCTCACGATTGTTCAGGGATATATGTGCCACGCTTCTGCAGGAGAGAGGAATGGTGGCCTTTAAGTGGCGTAAGAAGTCATACTCTCATGGAGGAGCCCGCTGGAAACCTACCATAGTAAGGCTTTTTTTAATAAATATTTTTTAAATGTTTATTTTCAAAACATTTCTATAGCAATGAATTAAACGTTCAAAAATAAGCATATTCAAATACGTTCAAATAAATAATTTGTTTAGTAGACCTACAGTTTTTTCACACACAAAAAAAAATCTGAAGGGATTCTAACAATTCTGCAAAATCTGCATTAAATGAATGTAGGACTGATCAAATTGGTATTACAATCAGAAAATCAAGTTCAAGGTAAATATCTCTTATTGATTTTAACTATAATTTCTCCCTCGTATTTCTTTATCTCTCTTTCTTAGGTCTGGGAGTTCAGTACTCTTTTTAGCAAAGTGGATAACTGGTGCATCAGCAACACTCCATCAATGGCTGAGCACCTGAAACACTGTCCATTCTACCAAGCTGAACTGAAAACTGAGCCCTTTGCCCTGGTCATGTTTGACAACAAAAGAAAGGGGAGACACAGTTTGGTTTCTTCGTTTATGGCACACAAATGATACTGTAACTGTAACTTTTATTTAGATTTTTTTTTTAAGATGCTTACAGTGCGGTTTGAATGTCCACTTATGAACATTATTCTATTCATCATTTTTCTTGTTTATTTATTTTTCTTTACAAATTATATCATGAGTGTAAACATTTATTTAAAAATTAACAATAATTTTAGGATGTTTGAGTATTTGTTATATTTTTGCTTTAATGACAGCAGAACTCAAGCTGCATGAAGTTTGTGTAAACACGATTTGCTTATTTGATTAATAATGCAGAATCGTATTACTTTTTGGTTATTTATTAATCATTTTGGGTTCCAGAATTTCAGGTCTCAAATGTACTTTTTATGTGTTTGATATCTTACTGAATGTAGCCTTTTATTCTCTCTGTAAAACTTTAATTAGACAATTAAACATCAAATCACTGTAGTAAAGCAGCATGTGATTATTGTCTTATGACTTAATTGTCATAGATTTCCATATCTCTTGTCATGTTTATGTTTCATATTTTTAGTTCTAAACATGATGGGGACACTAAACCCATAGAGTATCTCTTCTTACGCACAACATATGCACAATAGTTGTATGATTAGAAAAGCAACGTTGTACAAATAGATCTTACAAACAAATGCTAATCTAATAAATAACCTAATACTGAAACTGTTTAAAAACATGATCTGTGTATTAATTTATTCTTGCATTCAAATTGCCAGAAGCAGGAGAAACTGAAAACTGAAAAGCTGGAGAAACTTTAAAGGGATCATGAATTGAGAAATATATATTTTTTCTTGAGCTTTTGACAAGAGGTCATCATACTATAACGAATATCCTGTAAGTTTCAGAACTGAAAACTTCCTTGTTAGTCCAAAAACAGCTTTTATTGAAACAAAGGTCTGAAAATGGCTCGTTTTTGAATGTGCCGATTCATGACGTCATAGATATTTGAAAGACCACCTCTGCAGAAGAAGATCAACGCCTACTTCATCATTGCAACTTTGGCCCCGCACACTGGTGTGTTAGTGAGATGACGAGGAGAGAAGAGCAATACAGGATCACTTGACTAAAAATAACATTACCTTCCAAAGGAACCTAATGCTAGGAATGTGGTTATTTATTTTCAACAATGTGAATGTCTCAGTTGAGCATTATTCATTTGTATTAGGTACATTTTACTGTGGATTCTCTGGTAAATCAGTCGCAATTTCGGTACAGGCTTTGCAAACTGACCTTTTAGATATGGACTCGACAGTAATGCCACAAGATGTAAGTCACTTTGCAAGTAAGTAAGTAGATGTTAATTCAAATGCCTGATCTACGACCAGTGATTAATGATTCATGTGTATAGTCAGATGTTCTTTGTCTCAAAATCGTTTATTGCTGTTTACGTGACAGTAAATCAATCCAGCGACTAAACAGTCAACTTCACATTGTTTCTCTTAGCAGGATGAAAATAATCTGTTATTTAAACTGTGATTAAATTACATATAGAAAACGATCAAAGAAAGATTGTCCCTTTACAATCGCTGGAGCTGCCAATCACAGTGTGAGCTTATCCGTGACTTGAGTTCTGAAATCTCTAAAACTAACATTATAATCAACAAATCTCTTATTTACATTGTGTTTGCACAGTTATGATGAAAGCATTCGTGAGAGTGTAGATATTGGGTTGCAATGACAAATCACTGCATTATGCAGTGCATTATATACTGTACGTTCTGTGTGAACTGGCACTGAGCTTGGATGCCTTGAAAACACCGGGCCTTAGAGCGGCTAAATATGCAGAACATGTAACTTGATCTTGTATGCCAGAGAACAAGTCACACTGCCAACCATAAGTGTCTATTTTTAACTAATGGGCAGACACAGATATAGGCTCGCTCAAACTATAAGTGAGTAAGCTGTGTACACCACTGTTGAGCTCACCGTAAAACACTATGGTAGGTCAACTTTTGTTTGCCTTTTTAGTGTCTACCAAATGCGAGATGTAAGCATAGCAATCTAAATATGTCTATTCTTTCTGCAAGAAGCATTTAGGTGTTTAGCATTAGCTTGAGTTAATGATGGGCTATTTCTGAAATACAGTTTTTACCACAAAGTGGTGGAATATGCAAAGAATTAATGTGTTTACAATGTGTAGCTACATTATGTTGCAACTGCAGTATACGTATTCCAAGACCTTAATGATGATCTTTAGGATTTGAGATTTGCAAGTCATTTACATTCACTTACAGTTATGGTAAAACACTTTCCAAACAGTACATCCAGTCTAAAACACTGTGAAAACACCAGTCTCTTGCATTTCTTCACAGGGTAGACAAAAGACCCAAACATCCAAGCTTCATCGCCACTGTGAGAGCTGCCACAGCCGCCGCTGCAAGACGGCAATTGAGATTTCTGTGTCATGTGCAATCATCAGCTGTCGTTTTCTGTGCGGTGCTGTGTTTCACCTGTGCAAGGAAGAAGAACACATGCTGTTGTGCCCCAATGAGAGGGTGCCTTGTCTCAATGTTGAATATGGCTGCCCATTCACCATGTGCCGCTCAAACCTTGCTAAGCACTTGACGGTGTGTCCTGCTAGTGTTGTGTCCTGCTCCATGGAGTGGAACCGATGGCCCATCGAAGAGTCTGAGTCCCCTGAGTTCTATGAAAATGTTTTGAAGGAGAACTACGCTCAGGAACCTCTGGATCTCTCGATGGCTCTGAGGGACCAGCAGCACCTCTTTCGTTCTCTCAAAATGAAGATTATGTTCCCTGAACTTATTGAAAAGTTGGCTGAGGAGCCTTCAGTTGCCGTGCCACAGGGGGCCGTGGGAGGGGAACCATTCTCGGATAGAGTCGAGGAAGAGTTTGTGTCTTCAAGCACGGAAACTGAAGAAGGAGAACTGACTCAGGAGGAACGGGAAAATCTGGCGAGGAATCCTAATGTGTTGAATCTCGAAAGCTATAATATTTGGGAAAGAATGTTCAGTATGGAATTGAGCGGCTGCAAGCAAACGATAAAAGCTTTGGGGGAAAATCCTGAAACCTCTCACGGTCATGAAATAAAGCCACAAGCAAACCCAAGCAGGTTAGAAGTCTTACGAGAAGAGCGGGAAATGCAGATCGACAGAGAAGATGCAGCTACTGACATCCCTCAGTACAACCCATATGAAATGGATGAGCATAAATTCCTGATCACCACATCCCTATTTGCATGTGACACAAGACCCAAAAAGAAACTCGTTTACGAACATTTGGAGCCCATGAAGATTAAAACAGTGCGCCCTTTCAAAATCCCAACCAGCTTCAAAGCCAAACACAATCGCATTCGAAACCCTGTGCATAACAAGAAGGTGAGCACGAGCGTAGACACATCTGACCTAGGTGTTGAAATCGATGACATGCCAAAATGGGATGAAGTTCAAGCTACTCTATTGTGTTCTTTAGAGAGGGAACTACGGGGGCATCTTATAGCTGAATCAGTGTCCACAGACGCCCTTCTTCTGGACGTTGGAACTCAGACGTATGATTTCTACTCGGCGCCTTTCAAAGCAGAGACCTCACTGTATGACCTCACTGCTGACCAGGCTTTGAAACTTCATGTCCAGATTCAGGCTGAAAGCGTCACCAGAAGACACAACAAATCCAGCTCTGCGTTTACGTATCTGTGCAACCACACGTTCAGACGGGATGAGTTTCCTTCACACTACAAAAATGTTCACTCTGACATCCAGAGTTGCATCAGTGGATGGTTTGAACAGCGATGCCCTCTCGCCTACCTCGGCTGCACTTTTATTCAGAGAAGGTTTCAGCCAAGCTCTCACAGAGCGACGGTGTTTTATGACAAAGAGCTTAGCACCTTCTGTCTCCGACCAGAGGTTTCAGACACACTGTATGAAGGTGTAAAAACAGTGACAGTGGAAAGAAAGCGTGCACGCAATACAGATTCTCTGAGCAGGCTACCTTTTGAGGTCCTGGTCCAAGTTGCTGGATTTCTCGACAGCTTCACCCTGTCCCGGCTGGCTCTGGTCTCCCGTCTCATGAGGGAGGTATGCAGCTCCTTGCTTCATGAGAGAGGGATGGTCTCACTGAAGTGGGAGAAGAAGGTCTATTCTCATGGTGGATGGTGCTGGAGAACCAAAAAGAGGGTGAGTTTCTACAGCAATTACAATTCTAAATAAATCCCGGCGTTCCAAAGCCGCAATGAACCGTTTGGGGAATAAATTAATTTTAAAAAAAATTCTCATCTTTATCTCGAGTCTCATCTTTTAAATAATATTACTTGTATTTTGAAATTCGAACAATAATTGTTTTGATGCTCAGTTCTGATCATTGCTTCCCCTACTAGTAGTACAAAAAAAAAAAAAAAACATGAATAGACAAGAAGATATGCTATATGGTAAAAGATACAGTGCAATTTATTGAAATGTAACATCTTTCATATCATGCCAGTGTTTCAGTGTTTGGTATAGACGTCAATAAAACAGGTTGTGAACATGTCAGGTGACTTATACCTCAGGAAAGTCCGTCTGTGTCCATAACTCGCTATTTAGCTAGAAAAGAGCATATTGCTGAAATTGTAAATAATATATTGTTAAATACCGCTATGTGCTATCTTACAAATGCATTATACAGTATATATATTTAACCTGTTATTGGTTTCTATTGATGTTTTTGTATGCATTTTTGAATAAACTATATAAAATATAAAATATAAAATATTCCTCCGGATGTTCGAATTTTAAAACCTTTAGGGGTAATTTAAAAAAAATGCCTATTTTTTATGACAGCCACCAAGTGATTATATCTTGACAACAACAGATTAAAGTAGAAACATACTGATATCATTAGAGAGCAGGTCCGTACATATTTAGTGCATAAATGTGTCAAATATCAAAACAACTCAGAATGATGCAGCTGTTCACTTTGTTTGTGTATGTGCATGGACATTTTAAACAAGTATCCAACTTAATATTCAACTAATTGACTTTCAAAACGTCATCAGGTTTGGCAGTTTAGCAACCTGTTCTCCACTGTGGACAGCTGGTGCTTCGACAAACTGCCTCCAATTTCTGAACATCTAAAGGTTTGTCCATACTACCAGAGGGAGAGTAAGACAGCACCTGTTCCTTTAACTGGTGTTCATGAGTGCCATGAGAAGGAAGCAAACAGGAATCAGAGTCTTGTCTCCACGTTGATCAAAAACAAGTAGAATCCATATTATAACAGACAATTAATGAAATGTTGTTTTGTGTGACTTATATATGAAGTCATGCATCTATGCTGAATTTCTGTGCACTTTGTGCTATTCTGTTTGTAATTTTATTTAGGTATATGTGCAATAATGAATAAAAAATAACCCCAATCTTTCAGCTTTGTTGTTATTCTGGCTTACTTGTGTATATTCTGTATTCTGTCCTTTCACCTATAAAACTGAAAATTCTGCCTTCATTTCTTCCAAACCTGTATGCCTTTCTTTCTTCTGCAGAACAAAAAAGAAGACATTTTGAAGAACAAACTGTTTTGGTAACCATGCTTCCAATGTTGGTCAAAAAACAAATCACAAAAAAACATTTCTCAAAATATCTTCTTTTTTGTTCCCCAAAAGAAAGTCACACCAGTTTGAGATTTTCTTTTCTTTCAAATATCCTCCATAGTAAATTTATGGTAAGGAAAACTTTGGGTTTAAATAAACAATTAAATAGTTTATTGTTTGGTAATTTGATATTGTTGACAGGTGTAGATCGAAGTCGGGTTACAATTTCAGGAAGCTAAAAACAATAGCCTAATTATGTTTTATATTTTAGATATTTATTTATTTTGGTTTTGCTTATTTTGTTAATGTTTTTTTTTTCAGTGAAGGAGTGATCATTGTCTTAAAATTATTTAAAATATTAATTAAATGTGTCATGCAGGTTGTTTTGCAGCTGCATGAGGATTTTTTAAGGAAGTTTTTTTTTTAATGATTTTACATAATTTATTATGACAATAATGCCTGACCTTTTTGTTTTGAGAATAGGAAACAGACTGATGGATAATGGGGAAGAAAAAAATGCATGCGTTGACAAATTCAAGAGGTTTTTTTTTTAATATAGTTAACATTTTGGAGAAATGAAACCATTACTTTTTTTTCCTCAGCTTCAACCATTTTTTTTTTTCATTTTACTGCCTACAATCAGGAAAAGAAGTGTAAAATTTACAGCGAGACACTGGTAAGGCAGATCTGTCTAACTAGGACTTTATAATCGTAATAATATTATTTTACATTGGCTTTTAGTTCTTTCTTTTATAGTACATTACCTCAAAATGCCTGTGAAGTTGCTATCCTCATTTGTTATTAATCCTAGATTTTTTAGGATGCAGCTTTTGGCTTTGTTTGCTTTTCTTTGGATGGGAGTGCTGCTTCCCTCTGCTTTCTGTCAGACTGACTGTGCAATACATGGGAGAGATGGTGTGAGTGGAGTCCTCGGCCGGGACGGCTTGCCCGGACCAAAGGGAGAGAAAGGATCACCAGGTAAGAAAGTAATGTATATGCATGCATGTTCATGGGTAGTTGAAAACGGCCAGTTAAAAATAGCATTCTTTACACTTGTTTAGTACGAAGGAAATGAAATTATAGTTTATGTTCTCTCAGCATTGCAGGATGAGCTGAACAATGTCCCCATAGAGGAGCTCAAAGGAGAGATGGGCAGCAGAGGCCCCCCAGGAGAACCTGGTCTAAAGGGTCTCATTGGTGAACAGGGCCCAAAAGGTTTCCCTGGTCCTAAGGGTCCTAAAGGATCCAGTGGAGGCAGTGGTTCCATCAGCGTCCGTCAGAAGCCAGCTTTCTCTGTTCTGCGAAATTCAAAAGATCTTGCTTCATATAATCAACCTGTGACCTTTGATAGTCAACTTAGCAATGTCGGTAATCATTTCAACCTTGAAACTGGCTATTTCACTTGCAAGAACCCAGGGGTGTATTACTTTGTGTTTCACGCATCGTCTGAAGGACACTTATGTCTCAGACTTAGAAGTGACAGTGCATCTCCAGTCAGCCTAAATTTCTGCGACTTTAACCCACGATCACTATCTCTTGTTGTGTCAGGTGGAGTCGTTCTCAAACTATCTGCAAATAATAAAGTATGGATTGAGCCTTTCACAGATGCTGCTGGTAGCAAAATGCCCAAAAGCATGTCTGTAGCGTTCAATGGATTTTTAATTTATCACAGCACAGAGTAGACTTTTTAGCAACTCATTGCAAATGATATTGACTGATCGTAGTGTATTACTAAAGTGATGTAAGCAACTTAAAACATAAATGAAACCATCTTATCTGCTTTGTTGTACGCTGTATTACAATCTTGTATTCATGTGTTTTGTTTTAAAAATGCTTTGTTGTCTTTGATAAATGTCTCACATGAACAAATTCTAAATAAAAGCAAAAGAACATGACAAGAAAATTATTACCTTTCACTATATTTTGGTTCTAAATTAAGAAATCTATTAAAAATGAAATGTTTCTCTAATGAAAATAAAAGTTGTCTGATGTAAAGAAAAAATCTATTTTGCAGCTTTTTGTTAGGAATATAAAATATATGAAAAAGGTTTTGTTTGAATAGGCTACAATTTTGTAAAAGGTCCTTGGATGGGTGCACGTGCAGTGCAAAAGAGGAACTGTGATTCTCATTTCATTGGCTTCTTCTTGTATATAAGATTACAGAGCTCAGTCTTTCAAGGCGTTCAAGGTTCAAGGTGCCACAGTAAACATGTTTGGTGAAAACATCATTTTTGGAACACTTTTAGCAAGTTCTCTCTTCCTCCATCTGGTCTCTACGGACACTTGTCCTGCTGGCGCAATGCCTGGTTTGCCAGGTATTCCTGGATATCCTGGACGGGATGGAAGAGATGGGGTGAAGGGAGAGAGAGGAGATGCTGGTAAGATTGACTCTTCTGTGTTTTTTATGTAAATAAAACATTCAGAGTGCTTTATGGTTACAGAGAACCTGTTCTATCTAAAAAATACCTAAACTGAATGACATTCAGATCCGTTATTGTTTTCACACAAGTTTGAATTCCGAACAAATGACTCTTTTGAGCCGGTTCATTTTAGTGGATCAAAATCATACAAAACAACCAGTGTAGCGCAATTGCCAAATTACTCTAATGAGGTGGTTCTTTTAATGAATCAATCACAAAGTGTAATATAGCCTAGGCCTAGGCTATATAAAAAAAATAATGAATGAAAGTGGTTACCATAATATTGTTTAATATTAAGTCTATAGCCTAATTAAGGCCATATATTGGATTGCATTTATGCTACCTCAAAAAAAGTGTACAGCATTTTTTTGTTATTGTATAATGAAAAAAATGTTTCCCCCAAAGCTCAGATCAAATAGGTTAATTCTTACCAAGTTTCAAAATATTTGATCTGAGATTAATTAAGAAAGTGTTGGATGTGTTTACAATGACCAACATTGAGGGAATATTTTGGTGTTCATAAAAAGGACTAAATTATATATCCTACTAAGGGTTAAAAATGGCAACAGGTGTCTTTAAGAGATAGGGTATATTATACCTCTAATATGATGTTAAAACAACCGGTGTGTGTCTTAACAGGGACTCCTCTCAAACCTGACGAAGCCATAAAACATGGAGAAAAAGGGGAGCCTGGAATCAAAGGAAAGCCTGGAAAAAGAGGTCTCCATGGGGATTCCGGCATAAGGGGACCACTCGGCCCCCCAGGAGAGCCAGGGGACCCAGGCAATTCAGAAGGCTCCAAAACTCCCCTGCAGTCTGCTTTCAGTGTGTCCCGTGCCACAAGATCGCCTCCTGAGCCCAATGCTGTGATACGCTTCAGTACTATTATCACCAATGTCAATGGTCATTTCAGTGCTTCAGAGAGCAAATTTGTATGTAAAATTCCTGGCACTTATTATTTTGTGTTTCATGCATCGTCCAAAGAAAAAAGTCTGTGTGTAATCCTAATGCATGATGATAAGAAGCTAGGTAGTTTCTGTGATCACATACAAAAGGGCAGCCAACAGGTGAGCTCTGGTGGACTAGCTGTTTATCTGAAAGAGAATGAGAAAGTCTGGCTGGTGACAAATAGCTATAATGGCCTGTTTGCAGAAGGGAGGAAAGCCGACAGTGTTTTCTCGGGTTTCCTTATTCAAGCACACTGATTGATTGTTGCACTGTTTTGAACTAAAAAGCTGAACATTGCATGATTGTTAAACACGCTGTATGTTTTACTCATAAGAAAAATGCACACTGTTATGTTTTGAAATCTTCTGATCAAATCAAATAAAATAATACTTCAGTGAATAGTTTATCTCAAGTTTAATCATACCAAATGTTTGATTGGATTTGACACACCTAAGATTTAGCAAATCCTGACCATATGAATTGTTAACGATTGTTCATAAGTAAAATTTTAGCAAACAATTCTAAACATTATCTGAATTACAACAATGCACAGTGTCTAAGTTAGCTACAGATAATCTATCATAAATAAATGTGTATATATATATATATAACCTATGTGTGTGTGTGTGTGTGTGTGTAGGATATGTATATATATATATATATGTGTGTGTGTGTGTGTGTGTGTGTGTAGGATATGTATATATATATATATATATATATGAAGAGTTCAGATGCAAAAGCCTCTAAGTGCCATTTGAAATTTTCTTCTAGAATGATCATTTTTATCAAGCTTGTTTAATTAAGTTCAATAATTTCACTTAAATGACAATTAATAGGTAATGTTCATAGCCATTTAAGTGAAATTACTGAACTTAAATATACGAGCTTGATAAAAATTATCATTCTATAGAAGAAAATTTCAGATGGCACTTAGAGGCTTTTGCATCTGAACTCTTCATATATATATATTTGTGTGTGTGTGTGTGTGTGTGTGTGTGTGTGAGTGTGTGTGTGTGTGTGTGTGTGTGTGTGTGTGTGTAGGATATGTATATATATATATATATATATATATATATATATGTGTGTGTGTGTGTGTGTGTGTGTGTAGGATATGTATATTTAACAAATATGATACGTAAAGGTCATAAAGGCTATTATGTTTATATGGCTATTATAAACAGTTGCATTGTGAAATATTTTTACAAATTTAAATAACAAATTTTTTTCATATATACAGTATTTTAAAATGTTATTTATTCCTGTGATGACAAAGTAGAATTTTCTGCAGCCATCCATTCTTCAGTGTCACATGATTCAAAAACCATTCTAATAGTCTAACATTTCTTATTAATGTTGAAAAAGTTGACATCATTTTCAAAAAGTTGAAAATATCAACATCAATATCAATATCAATATCAACATCAACATCAATATCAATATCAATATCAATATCAATATCAATATCAATATCAATAACTTTGCACCCAGGATGTTTTGATCTGTAATAAACTTTTTAATTTCTCTGCTTCCATTTTCAATTTCTCAGAAAAGGGATATGGAACTAGCAAACATTAGCAAAATTAAATGTCAATAATGGAAAATCAAGATTCTGATGAAAGTGTTTTGTTACTTCCCTTTATTGTGCAACACTCTTCTCTGAAACTGGGAAATCAAACCAGAGCTCTTCATACATACAGTACAGGCAGGAGAAAAACATTCAATGTGACACTCTTCTTTAAGGCCATCATCTGTATTGCCAACAATTGTTTTGAAAGATAAGATGGTAAGAAAAAAAGTCTTCTAATTATGAACCGTATCTTGTAATAAATATGTGATTTGCTTATGTTTGCAAAAATTTTACTGTAATGCAGCATTTGATTATTGAAAATATAACTGCTTGTTTCAGCAGTCACTGTATTATACATTTCAGTTTGGGAACTGAATTTTCCAACAATTTTCCTTGAGTTATTTTTATACTATGCTGTTCATTTAGGTTTTGTTTTGTTTTAAAACAGGCGTTAATCTTCATGTCTGCACATGCAGTGCCGCAACTTACTATTATGTTGTTGCTGGTGGCTTCCTCTGAGTCAGATACATGTGATGGGAACAGGGGTTTCCCTGGAAGACCAGGTATTCCAGGAGTTCCTGGTACCGATGGGAAGGATGGCCCAAAAGGAGAAAAAGGAGATCCAGGTGAAAGGATAGCGCTTATTTTGTGTGGAAATACTCCTTATTGAAAGTAAAAAATGTGCCCTCTATCTTCCTTGACTGTCCTAAAAAAAGGCTAAAAATTCAATAAATTACATAAAAGTCTGCATTTAAACTTACATTACCTGGCTGGGTGCATGTTTGCAGGTGCCGACGCAGTGCCGATGATTGGGCCAAAAGGGGACCGTGGAATTCATGGACTCCCTGGCAGGCCTGGTCAGAAAGGGGACGAGGGACTACAAGGTTCACCAGGGGCAAATGGAATGAAGGGAGAGAGGGGATTTTTTACAGGGGTAGATGCTCCAAACCAGTATTTTGTTTTCTCTTACAAAAAAAGTCCTAGGTCACAGAGAGTTCCAACAGACAGCTTAATCCTCTTTGACATCCCTCTGATCTCCGGGGAAGACAATGTTTTGGATGAGGGTTTCTTCAAGGTGAAAATAGCTGGCATGTATTACATCAGCTACCACATTTCGTCTAGCTCGTCTGCCTGTCTAAAGATTCAGGTAGGGGAGGAAGAGAAAGTCAGGTTCTGTGATTCACCTGGTATGATAATGCTAACTGCAGGATCTGTGGTACTGCCATTGAAAACGGATGATAAAGTGTCTATACAGACCACTGCAATGAGCTCTATCTTCAGTAGAGACACTGACTGCACCTTTACAGGCTTCTTGCTCTTTCCGGATTAATACAAGGATTTTGAACTGCAGCCACTCTTGTATTTACTCTTCCTCGAATCATAATTTGCAACCATTGCTTGGGAATATCCAAGGATTAAAACTATAAACCATATTTTGTTGTTTCCTGACTTATTTCACTGCAAATGTACGTTCATTATTATTTGGCAGAACAAATTACACTGTAAGAAAAGTTGCTGCCTTATATTTTTAAGTAAAATCAACTTGGATGTTTAAGTCGTAACTTAAATTACATTAAACTGTCTTGAAAAATGAGTTAAATCTTGTAACTTGTAAAAAAGTTGAACATTGCCTAACTTATTTTGATGTGTTACTGTTAAAGCAATGTAAAACATATGTTGTCATGTTGGTTTTCTGTGTTTCGATTATACATTCTAACATAATATCTAAGATATTTTTATGAAATGTATTTTAAATGCTTTGTAATATGTATTTTAATATCTTTTAGGGTGACTTTTACCATCTGCCTATAGGGACTGCAGATGAAAAATAGTATTTTGACTAATTCTGGCATATTGACAGAAATGTTTATGAATATGCACTGTCCCTATAATAAATAAATAAATAAATATGTTGTCATAACTTATAGATAATATAATTTAGAGGGCATGCAGGAAAATAAAAAATATATATAGAAAGAAGAAAGAAGTTTGGGGTCAGTACGATTTTTTTGAGAGAAATTAATACTTTTATCGAGCAAGGAAGCATAACATATATCCCAAAATTACTGCAGATTTCTGCAGGATCATATGACACTGAAAACTGGCCTAATGATGCTGAAAATTCAGCTTTGTCATCACACATTATTACTTTTTTACATTTTTTTAAATAGAAAACATTTCTTTTAAATCATAACAATCTTCCATAATATTACTGTTTTTACTGTATTTTTATCAAATAAATGCAGCCTTGGTGAGCAAAACCGTTTAAAAAAATGTTTTATGCTTTCTATCTTTTGTATATCAATGCATAAATATATTTTACCCAGCAAGTGATTTTGACTTCCGTTCTAAGGAATCTTAGTTCATGGTTATTCAACGATACAGAAAAAGAACATTTCTGGAACATTCTTCAGAAATTGGAAATATTCAAGCCAAACAAAAACATAGGGGGAATCATGTATTAAGAAATTGAGAAGTTTTGAGCATAAATATGAAGACACTGTGACTGAAACGACCAGGTTTTATTCAGGCTTAATAAAACTAAGAGTCTCATGCTGAGCACAAGCACAGCGTCACGTCAGTCAACGGTATTTATTACAGAACACTCATTGTTCTTGAGCGGAGTCCATCACCCTTCAGGCTTTCTAAAGAATAGAGCAGCCATGGAAACAGACCCTAACTGAGTGTAACAGCGCTTTCCAAACATGCTACTGTGCTGCGAGAATGTGACAAAAATCAGAAGCTAAACTTTGCTCAGGAATCAAATTTTTGCAAAGAAAATGTGTCATGCATGAGGTGAGTTTCAAATCACTACTTTTAATCGTAAGAGAACAAAGTAAAATCAATTTAAACCTTTCAAAAGGCATTGAAATCAGCCAATATCTAATTGAATGAAAATAATATATATATACTGTATATATATATATATAGAGAGAGAGAGAGAGAGAACTAGTGTACAATGTTTTCAAAACTGAGTGTAGATCTGTAGACACGTTTCTTATTAGCAAGTCTCTGAGAATTTAAAGCAGGATTAAAATATATGAAAGTTTAATCATTGAAATCTGCTTCATTCATTTAAAACAACAATGTGTAACATTTTTATATACATTGGCATTTCACTCAATAGTAACTCAAAGATGACCACTCATGAAAAGACAATCAGCAAACAGCAGAGACCATCTCTCAGAATCCCATTTGGTCTTCGGCGTAGAACAGATATATTGCTTCTCAAAAATGGTCAAATGGTGTCGAAACACCCACAAGCCTTTCCAATGCTGGGAGAACTTCCTTCATTAGCAGGTAAATGTACTTTTTTTTTTTGAATTCCGTCAGATATCTGTCTAGTTAAGGAAATGGCACATCATTCACATACTAGACAACTAAAGCATGTTTACTCAAGTGAGTGCCACTTAGAAGAAAACAAATGCTGTCAGATCTTCTTTTCAGGCTTGCTGCTCTACCCTGATAAGCGGGAAAAGATGGTTACCACAACAGAAAGTGAATTTGGACCCAAAACATGCCCAAAGGTAGAGCCAAAGAAGATCCTACAGTCCAACCTAACTCTAGACGGTATGAAAATCATATACATTTGGAAAAATGATCAGTTAAGTATCTATTAGAGAAACAACAAACCATCTATTGTAAACTTAACCAACCTATTTTGGAGATATAAGCCAAATATTGGTTTACACATTTTCTTGACTTCTTTCACTGAACTTCAGTACATTATTAAATAACTGATTTCCTTGGCAGACCAAATTAAGACGACTGGAAAAAATATAGAGATACATTTTAAAGGGAAATATTTATAAACACCATTCAAAAGTTTGGGACCGATAAACCCCCCCCCCCCCCGAATACTTTTATTCAGGAAGGATGATATATTTATTTACATATTGCTAATATTTACATATTTCTAATTTTAAACTTCTGTTCTTTTGACCTTTCTATTAAACAAAAATCCTGGAAAAAATTTAATTATCACCGTTTCCACAATAAAAATGTGACAACTTCTTTCAACACTGATAATAATAAATGTTTCTTGAGCAGCAAAGCAGCATATTAGAATGATTTCTGAAGGATCGTGTGACACTGTAGATATAAATGTAAATTTTTAAATAATTCAAGACCCTGTGTTGCATACTCATTGAAATTCTGAAAGATATTAAATTAGTATCGATTAGAAAAGCTATAATCCATAAACCATCTATTGTAAACAGGGTGAATTCATTTCAGGCATATTGGAACACCTATTTTAGAGCTCTAATAATAAACATTATTATCTCTACATAATTGCAGGGGACAGGAACTTCAGCACAACAAACAGGGAGGATTACCCTTCTTATAACCTAGATGGCACTCCAATTGCGTGGCAGGGAAAAGTCCCAGCAAGAGACAACAGAACTGGCCAAGCACAGAGATGTTCTCTTTACCAGCAGGACTTCCCGGTCCCAAAGAGAATCTATGTTAGGAGAAATCAGGTCGTACCTCATCCCGACAACCTGGCGATCAATACTTCAATGAGGCAAGTATACAACCACACTGAACTTATATTCTTTTTTAATTCAAATTGAAAATATTGTAAAAGTAATCAAATTAAATCTCTTTTCTATAGAGCCGAATACAGAACAGTGCAGCAAGAGGCGTTCCCAGGCTGGGATGTTTCTGTGCACGCCCGTCCAGCCCCTGCCCGAATCAAAAGAACAGATGAAGGCTAGAGAGAATCCTTATAGTGCTTTAAATCATGTATTTGTATTCAGCGTAGCTTTCATGACCTTAGACTTTGTGTTTTTGAATCCACTAATATATGTATATGTATTACACACACACACAGTATATATTCAAATGTTTGGGGTCTAATTATTAATGTGGCCGGCATCAATTAATTTTGTTAAAAAATGTGGGGTTTGAAATGACATTGATAAAATTCAACGCAAAACCGTTTTAATAAAAAAGTAGCTTTTAATTAAGAAAGTATGTTTCTTGTACATAGTAGGGCTGATAACTGCACACAAAATGTCTTGCTTTTTGATCAAAGGTTTTGGTTCATGAGGGAAAAGTTTTTACATCATAAATCTCTATACACACATTTGGATCTCCATCCTACATGTCTTCCACACTCCACTTGTACGCCATCTCCTGGACGGCTTTCTTATCGGAAATCCTACAGTACCGCTTCTGTTCAAAACCGTTGGACCTAAAGGATCATAGGAAAAGTCAATTAAACCATTTTCTTAGGTTAACATTAAGATACTTATAAACCAACTGATATTCATCAATCTAAACCTCTTACCTGTCAACTCCATCCCAGCGATACCCTGGAATAAGGTTAAAACGATTCGGAGGTGGGGGTGGACCTTTGTAACGAGGTTTTTCTGGTGAAAAACATTCACATGTAAATTATTATAATGACTACTGTGATCTGGGTTTGTTTTCAGATAAATCTCTGAAGGTTAGAATAATAAAAAATAATAAAAAAATAAAAAAAAACATTCATTATCACTAGCACCAATTTGGACATTATTCCTCATTTTCACCTTTGATTCCTTTTAATTGAGCATTTTTTATCTTCTTCTTGCGAAGCATAGCCGCCATCGGGTCTCCGTCCCTTTCTTGCTCCCTCAGCATCCGATCGAGGTCTTCATCGTCAATGTGTCTTGCTAGTGGTTTCTGAGCCTCCCGCATGGCATCGGTTAAGTTCTGCTGCTGCATTTCCCCCTGAACAACCCTGAAAAAGGAAAGCAAAGATGTCAAAGTCACAAGACCGAAAAGTCACAGCCGAAAAATAGCTGCATTTGAACACCCCTAAATAGACTTCACCCTTTTCCCCATTGCGCATATTTTTCATCCTTCTCTGCCTTTTCTCCAGCTTTCTTGCGAAGCTCGACTCTCTCCGACTCCAGGTCACGTGTCCTACCCGACTTGTCTCGAAATATCGTCTCGGCATTTCTGGATGCCTCTGAAATAGTGATGTGACAATGAATGTAATGAAATAAAACAACACTTTCTAATACACAACGATTATTAATGGATTTTCATTAAACCTTCAAGAGGCTTGTTGCGTTTTTCCTTTCTGCGGATTTCTTCCTGTTCTTTCCTCAAAATGTCGACAGACACGAGCCCTGCAGCTCCACCAGATAGCATTCGAGGGGCCTGTAAGGAAGAACAGTGAAATTCTCAACATCCAAACTGCATCTTCAATCCAAAAGAAGAAAATTTTTGAATATTTCATGTGAGATCCACTATAAAGATAATTTAGTTTATGAACGCTGTTGCTTAATTAATCCACAAAGGGGGTGGCACAGCAAACAGAAAAACATTTATTTTAAAGGGTCAGAGCTAGTGAAAAATGGGCGCGAAAAGGTTAAGTACTAACGTTATAACAGGATCTCAGAGGAAACAATTAAATAATTTAATGTTTTAAAAATTTATAAATATTTATTTTAAACATCACTTGCTGCGTAATGAGCATTATTTAAAGCAGGTGTTCTCAACTGGTCTAACTAACCCGCCATCCATTGTCCAAAACATTAAAAGGCCCATCTTGCTGCAATTATGAAAAACTGCTGGTTTTCAAACTATTTTAGTAACATAAATTGGGTGATTAATTAAACAACCACAATTAATTCTGTAATTCCAGAAGTTACAAGAAGTGTAAGAACTTTTTCCCCTTTACATTTTTGGAATTTTAATTCAGTTAAATAAACACAATTTACATGAAAATAAGTAAATACATAAATAATTTTATTTAATTAATTTGAAGTCATCCTGCACCTCCTTTAAAGTAGGCCCCTACTGGGGCCCGGATCCCTTGTTGAAAACTATTAATACACGGATGCAAAACTTCTTGCAATGGAGTTTACACTTTACTCCATCCTGGAGAGTTTAGCTTCAACCATAAATAAATGCACCTGATCCAGCTAATCAAGTCCTTCAGGCGTATTTGAAAACTACAGGTATGTGTGTTGGAGCAGGGTTGGAACTAAACTCTATAGGGCTGTGGCCCTCCAGGATCTGAGTTTTGCACCCCTGCACTAATATAAAGGATCCTTAAACATGAACCCTGAACTTACTGCATCAGGAGAGCGTGTCCTCCGTGGTGGAGACAGGTCTGAGTCCGATCCACGTCCTCCCTGTGGCTTCTTCCTGGGAGGAGAGAGATCTGAATCTGAACCTCTTCCACCCTGGCCTCTCTTTCTGGGTGGAGATTGATCGGAATCTGAGCCCTGTCGCCCACGAGGACGTCTGCGAGGTGGGGACTGATCGGAGTCTGAGCCTTTGCCTGTCCGGGCTCGTCTTCTGGGCGGCGAGAGGTCACCTGAAGAAGCAGCTTTCATCTTTTTTCTGTGTGGGGACTCTGAAGAGATTCTTTTTGAGTAATAAAAGCTAAATAATTTTGATGACATTCATTGTGTAAATGTTGTTTCTGATTGGTGGATGGATTTTCATACCTTTATCATGCTGCTTTGGGGTTCTGGAGGGTGAGCTTTTGAGGCTTATTCTTGGAGGTGACGACGAATCGTGCCATCTGTTTTTGTTCTCGGTTCTGTGTCTCTGAGGTGAAAGGTCTGGCGAATCATGACGACCTCTTCTCAGAGGTGAGAGATTCGGCGAGTCGTGCCGAGGCCTCTTGGGCGAGAGGTCAGGGGAATCATGTCGCCCCCTCGGTACAGTTGAGCTCTCCGGTGAGTCATGACGCACTCTGTCAGTGTCCAAACTAAACAAAGCAAGATTCATTATACTCTCTATGCAGTAATGATTTTAATAAGGATAAAAACAAAAGAAGAAAGGACCGTTACCTTCTATCTAATGTGGACTCCTGAGTTTCTTGAATATCTTGCTCTGTTGCCAAGACACGAATTAGAGTGAGAGTGAGAGAGTGTGTGTGTGTGTGTGTGTATATATATATATATATATATATGTATATATGCTTTTGTAACATTTTACTATATATATTCAGACACTACCATTCCAAAGTTTAGGATCAGTAAGATTTTTTTTTTGTTAATAAATTAATTATTTTATTCAGCAAAGACGCATTAAATGTATCAAAAGTGACAGTAACGTTTTTTTTTACAAAAGTTTTCCATTTCAAACATATGCTGTTCTTTCGAACGTTCTATTCATAAAAAAAATCATGGTTTCCACAAAAGTTAAGCGGACACCCATTTCTTCCATCATTTTAAAAAGTCAAAGAATTTTAAATCTTACCGTCCCCAAACTTTTGAACGGTAGTGTATAAAAACACCCAACTAGTAAACATGCTTCTGCTTGACATTAATTAATCATTCATAATACATGTTTGTTCCACTTTAATCTGATGGTGAGCATAACAAGTTGAGTTTTTCAATAGCCGTTCTGTTTATTTCCAAAAAATCCCAGATGTTTTCTGATTCTCAGACATGTGAATTCCACAAAAGTAGTCAAAGTCTTACCGCCCAACACTTTCCACTTGCTGGTTCGAAATACCTCGAACTGCTTAATCTCATCTGGTCGTTCATCTATCATGTCTGCAATCTAAAAAAGACATTTAACACTGTTGCAAATACAAGCAAGCAATCCATGTTCAAAAACCAAGGTAGTACCATAGTACTTTTCTAAGAGTGATCACTAAAGTCCAGACTACAATATAGTATTTATGTTGGCTATGAAAGTTTTACAAAAGATTCAAATAGGTAAAGCGTGCTTCTACACACCACAGGCGCCTCATCATCCTCGTCTTCGTCTTTATTTTCTTCTTCGTTAAGAGCAAGTTGCCTCCAATCAATGTCATCATCAACAATTTTCATCCTGTAGTTCATAATGACAATTTAGCTGCTTGAGCACTTGGAAAACTATTTCCTAATTGCTGTGTATTTAGCTAACTCTGTAAGCATTTGAGACTAAGCCACAATGTCATTATGCTCAGTGATTAACGTTACTGTAGATACCGAGAGCTAAAATCTGCATTTCTGTTAAATGTGTCCGATCATATTTACCCTCTCCCCGTGGGTTTCGGCCGCTTCTTCTTAATCTTCTTTTCTTTAGACTTCTTGCCAGCTTCATCATTTGATAAATACCGTTTAAGGTAATCTGCCTTGGTGAACGCAGCACCTTTGCTAATGCCTGTGGACGTAGCCATCTTGTTTATGTATTACGTCACTGAACGGACGCTGCTAAGGGACAAAAATCACAACGCAAAATACAGGTATAAATAATACAGGTATGAATAATAAATTCAGTGACATAGTCTGGCTTCTTCGACAAAAAAAAAATCCTTTGGCCAGCAAAGTTGTTGTTGAAGTTACTATAATTGTGCAATACTTATAAAACAATACAGCCAGCTATATTACGCTTTAGTTCATTTTATAATTCCATGTATTTGCCCTCTTTTTAATATTTTTTTGTATATGTTGTATTCTTTGTTGCAAAATAAAAAAAAATGGTACTTGGTGTTTTGCCAAGTGACAGTCCTGTGCATTTATTGTGTTAATTTGTGCATTAAAAATCAGCAAACAATTTAGGATATACATATAAGTTAATAAATAATTTAGCTGTTAAAGAGCAGAAAAAAAATCAAGAGAGATGGAGATAATACAACTTTAAAGCTTTTTAGATGTGTCATGTGTGTGACTTCATTGGACTGATTCATTAGTTCCAGACTAGTTCCAGACATCAACTAAATAAAATGTGTTGTGAAGAATATCTGGCTCGTATAACCTCTGTTGGACCTTTCCAATGATTTCTTAGCAACAACAACAACCAAAGGTCACAGCTTTGCACAGAAGATGCATGTGACTCTCATTCAGACAATACCTCATCCATGCAAAGGATATTTTCCAAAATGTCTTCTCAAAATAAATCACTTCCTCTGATCTGCATGCAGTATCTCATTGGCAAAACAAACATTCTGATACACTTAGCCTATTTATTTTTTATATCTTTAAACTTTTAAAAAATATTTTCATACATCAACTTGCTACTCAACTGGGGGTTATTTTATCATAGACTTCTCATGATTACCATGTTTGGAAACTCAAAGACACAAACTTACACTAAGGCTATGATTGATTGATAAATAAATAAATAAATGAATAAATGAAAATAAAAAAAATAAAAAATTCTGTTGGGAATTTACAGTTAAAGGCCCAAGGACCAGATTATGATGAATGAAGACCAGGAGTTAGAAGTGCAGTCAATTGAAGACAAAAGTCAGAATTATAATAAATTGAAGACAATTTTTACTGAAGATAGTTTGCAGTTTCATCAAGCAGAAGTCAGCTTCAAGTAGGGTGACCACTTGGCTTTTGCTCTCTTGCAGGACAGCAGACCTGATTTTGCGGGACAATGCGGGACACGAGGGAGAGAACTTACTATTATTATACTAGGTGAATAAATATTGGTTTTATAGATGTCTTTTTGCAGTGATGTCAACATGCTTTAAATTGCTAATAGGCTTTATAAAAATATTAATGACGGCGCTGACCGGCGCTGTGAACGTCACTAATATAAAACTAATTTTAACAGCACGGATCTATTTAATCTAAATAATTAAGTGAAAATCCAATCGCTAAAAAGCATATTTCGAAATAAGCACATAAATTCCATTAGGAAAGAATAGAAATATTAAATGGGTTCTTACCGGATTCAGTGTATCTTGAATTTGATATTTTTTGTCTGACCTGATTCTCGGGAGCTCCGGATAGATCCATTTTTCTGGTGCAGTTATTTATTTTATTTTTTTTCTGTGTGGGTTTTTTTTTCTCAGTGTTTGTTTTCCCGCTCTGGCTAGAACCAATTATAATGGCTGCGCTGCGCATGTTCAGTGTTTTCTTTAAAAAATTGATTGTAGAATTGTAATTTAAAGGACGATGAAATAAAATGATGCAGGCAAAATTTCAATGCGGGACACTGCTTATAATGTGCGGGACGCGGGACAAAGCTTCAAATTTCGGGACTGTCCCAACCTAGCTTCAAGACTCACAAGGAGTTCGTTGGCCGCCCTAGTTTACATTCACAAAAATCCCAGCAATTATGCCTTTACACAACATCATTACTTCAGGTTGAATGATTCTGATTGGCTAAGAAATAGATAAACATCGGAAATGTCCACACGTGGACTGATAGGCAGTAGCACATCTCCATAGTAGATACGGCTGACACCAGGACCTTGAGTTAGGTACGAGTGGTCCTCGAAGGTCACGAGACTGTGTGTCTTTGCACAAGCATATAGAAGAAAACAAGTCTGTGACAGAATATAGTGCAAATACACAGATTCTTCAAGGTTGGAGTTAGTTGAGCTCTGTTCTAAACAGGAAAGTTTCCTAAAACATTCAGATTATGTTCTTTCTCTCAGTGAGAGGTTCAGACAGTATTCCATTATTATTCTCTATATCAATATCAAAAAGTTTAATTTAATGCTTTAATTTAGAAGTGGTCATGTATACAACAGGTGAAGTAACCCCAGTGACCTTGGCTGTCTTGGTTATATATGTTAACACATGTTGGGTCCCTCTCTCAAAAACATTAAGAGAGCACATTCCATTAAACGTAGTTATATAACTACATAAATATCATAAGCTTAAATAAGTTGGTCAAATCAATCAATATGTAAAAGGAAAAATATTGATTATTGATTATTATTATTATAAATATTGATGAATATTGAAAAATATTGACACTGAGAATTAATACCTTGATTATAATCACTCATAGACATACATTGAAACGGCAGTGGATTCCAGAATTAGCCATTATAGTGAACTGTAAAAAATAATGTGAAAGTGATTTTAAAGACGTCAGTAAGACGATGACAATAGGGGCACAGAGAAATTGTGAATTGTGAAATTCAAAAGAAGATTTTGACTTAAGGTGAACACATTCTGCTGCTCTCTGGCAGCTGTTTTCGATTATAACTTTTTTCAAAAGAAACGAAACTTGGGGGTTTCCAACTTGTTGAAGGTGTGGCTTCGAGATATTCCACAGTACTTGCAGCTTTGTGCACAGTCTGAATCTGTCATCTAAGAGGTAAGCATCATATTTCTTTAAACTTTACAGCAAAAGCTATCTCTGATTTCAAAATTAAACAACAAACCTCAAAATGAAAACCTTCACCAGCACCTCTTTATAGAACCGCATGTTAAACAGTTTTGTTTGGTTTCTCTAGATTTAAACATGTGGGCAGAGAATGACTTGTATCCAGGTGTGCCGTGTCTCCAAAGCTACTCTGAGCCCGTGAATGGTCAAATATACCTAATGTATCATGGGACATCTCGATATGCCGCACAGCAGATTGTGAGCAGGGGCTTTCAGCCATCTAAAGATGGAATGCTGGGACGTGGCGTCTACCTCAGCCGAGATCTTAACAAGGCCAGCAGATACCCACTTAATTTGTCTGAACATGAAAGGGCTGTTATTAGAGTGAAGGTCAATGTTGGGAGAGTGAAGAAGATTGATTATCAAGGTCATCCAATGCAGAAAACCTGGCATGATCATGGGTATGACACTGCCTGGTGCCCTCCAAACTGTGGCATGGTGCGAAGTGGTCTTGAAGAAGACTGTGTTTGGGATCCATGTCGGATTCAGATCCTTGATGTCATTCACCCAAATGTGCAATGTGGTTATTATTGTTAAAAAGAATGAAAACAACAACAACAACATAAAACAGGTAGAAATTTCAAATGTACAGCTTCGTTTTTCATGAGTTTTAAGAATAAACGATTTCATGTGAAATTAATCATGCATTGATAATTGCAACTTGTTTTGCACATTGCACTTACATGACTGTGTTCAAATTCAAGGCTAACATCAAGGTTGTTAAAATGGTCCCTAAAATGGTTGTTAAATATGCCCCTTTTTACAAGACCTAATATAAGTCTGAGATGTCCCAGAATGTGTCTGTGAAGTTTCAGCTCCAAATACCCCACAGATAATTTATTATACCATGTTGTAAATTCATAATTTTTAAATGGAAAGAAAAACATGCTCTTTTCATGCATATCTTTAAAGGTGCCATATGTAAAAATTGAGGTAACAATATCCAAAAAATGAGCTACACGTATCAAAAGAATGAGAAGAAATAAATGCAATGATGTAATTAAAAAAATGACAAGTTATAGTCCTGCCGAGATAAAAACCTGAATTAGCATGCTAAATTCTAGCCCCGGCCCGGCCGGTGTCATAATACCAGTTTCGGCCATGGGAGGCGGTATGCGGGCAACATACATAACCACCAGCCAAACTGCAGTACACGAATAACTCGCACGGCTTGTGGGTGGACTTGAACCTGATGTCAATCGCGTCTATATGAGACCGGCCTTTATAATTTAGTGTTGAGAATGAGATGTTGTTCATTGAGTCTCAAAAAATCTCCAAATGATCTGCGGTCTTACTATCGTGTCAGTTGATTTGATTAATATGCGCGAGGGAGAGAGAGAGAGCAGGAGGACTGCGCTCGTGTTGTTTGAAGACGTGAGAGTGCGCGCGCGCGGCCGGGACGCTCTCTCTCTCCCTCTCTGCTCGTTATAAGCCCTGTCAAGCGCAGCAGTCATTATATTCTACATCACTCACCGTTCAAAATAGGCTTTGGCGGGACAAAGCGGACGATTTGACGGTTTTAGAAGATTAACAACCCGAAACTAAAAAACAGACTAGAGTAGGCCAACTTTCTGGAGGTATACTGCCCCCATCTGGTATGGAATATGTGGAAAATTAAATTTATTTTTTGACAGACATTCCACATGGCACCTTTAAATGTAAATAAGCTGCTGCTCGCCACCTCACTTTCCAGAAAAAGGCGGAGCCTTTACAACTCATGCCTCAGAAGTAGTCAGTTTATATATAACTATAGGATTTATTTCTGTAAAGAGTGATGTATAATTAAATGTTAAATGCATTTTTATGTAATAAGTTCACTGATATGTTGGCATTTCTCTGAATAGCAAGCAATAATCATATGAATTTGTTTAAAAAAAACATGATTTAAATCCAGACGAGACCGTTATCAGCAGTGTAACTGATCTGATCATGACAAAATAATAAAATATCTGATGTTATGTGACAAGTCAAATAAGCTTTTTCACTCTTGCAAACAGAGGTAGGTTATGAGGTGTGGAGAGACATTGTGTATCATTGGAAAATCAAAAGACAGGGTCCAATTTGTAATAATTTTAAAGAATACAATGCAATTAATATAAATTTTCTGACAGTGTGTGGGGCATCTGACTACTTTCCAAGAAGGGGCGCAACTGATTCAAAAATATCGCGATAAATATGTACAGGAATTGAGGCAGTAGCCAATGACAGCAGTAGGAGTAAAAGCTGCAGGATTATGTACATGTACATACATGTTATGTATATACAAATATGTACAAGTATCGTACGAATTTGACAACTTGTTAAATCTTGTGAATTATTAAGACTTTGAGACTATGTTTGTACTGATTGGGCTATGGGTTTTGTAAGAAAAGGTTTTTAGAAACAACAAATGCTTGATAAAATGTTTAATTAAGGGTTAAAACCAACACATAACATTGCGAATATTTGCCTTTGTTTCTGTCCATATATTCCGTTTACTTCTCCTCAAACAATAATGGGCTGACTGAGTCCGAAAGGCCCTTTTGGTCTTTTCAGCTGAAAAAAAGAGAAAAGAAAATATAATTATGTATAATATAGGCCCCTATAGGATTATTTAAAGGAAAAATTACTGATTTACCTAACAAATATTGTATTTTACATTATTAGGCATTAAAAGCTTGGTAAGTGTTGTTGTGATTAATATGCATTTACAACAAATATCACTTTTAGACTACCAATACTAAGGTACAAGCATGGTAAGTTTTGTGGTTACGATCCTTTTACTACATAACAGTACGACTAAGGTTACTGTGGTAAAAGCATGGTAAGTGTTGTGGTTACTGTGGATTTACAACAAATATCACAATAAAACTACCAATAGTGTGGTAAAAGCATGGTAAGTTTTGTGATTAATGTCCTTTACTACTACACCCATAACAGTAAAACTAAGGTTACCGATGTTAAAAGCATGGTAAGTGTTGTTTTTACTGTGCTTCTACTATAAATACCAATTTGGAACTAATTGTACTACTTTGAACCTGAATGATTAACTGATTAAAGGTCTATAGCACGTCACGTGACGAGCATTGTTTAATCATTGTAGTAAGGTGTTGAAAGAAAGCATTGAAATACAAAGCCTCCGTCTCCGTGGAATAATGCAGTGACTGAACATGAGGGAGCTGATTAAAATTGACAAACAGAAAAAAACATTACAACAAACATTATTAGGACAGCGTATTTACGATTACTTACCAACATCTGACTGGCACACGTGAACTGATCAACATTATGAATGACAAATATCGCGATGTGTTGAGGAATGAGACTTCTTCAGCGCGATTTCCTATGAATAAAATTCGCGTCTGTTGTTGACGCCACAGGTTTCCCATTGAAAGCGATGGAGTTCCGAGTTTGTCATGGAGTGACGCCAAGGGGCGCCTTTATGGCGCTTGACCATGCTTCAGTTTTTGACGCCTTAGGAGTGAGAATGGGTTGTAGTATAGATGAAAAGAAACTGAAACACAATGGAGCATTCCCGAAATGGACACACCTTGAAAGATGTGCCTTTTTATGCCTGCTTTCAGAACGAACGATCGTCAATAGAAGAGTCTTCAGAGGTAAGGCACCACTTGTCTTGGTTTAGGCCTATTGGTCATTATAAAGCCTAAAAAAATCCCAGAATAACCAGCTAAATTATTGTATAGTGTAGCCAATACTAATGTTCTCTAAAACATCTTCTAGTGTTATTATCTAGTGGAATAAAAACATCCTAGTCAATAGCACTGTATAATTCTGCAGGTCTTTGCCCATTTCTTTCCTGAGTTTTTCTCATGCCTGTTATTCAGTCCATTTATCCCAGTTTATTCTCTGACATTTTCTGAATTAAGATTTGTGCCTGCTAATTTCCATCATTGCTTGTCTCAGCATTGTTTAGCCAGTTTTATTGGACTTATTTTAATCATTTTGACTTTTAATAAATCATTGCCTGACTGTTCTGTCCACACTTGAGTCATGCATATGCACAATCTGTATTCTGTATACCTGTACTTTGAACCCCATCTCCAAGCATATAAAGACTGATAATGTTCTTTACAGAAATGCCATACTGGCTGAGATATTGTCCTTATTTTCAGAACATGAATTGTGCCTCAGATACAAGCACATTCCGTGAATCTTCATTTACCCATATGGCACTTAGAAAGTGTGTAAATTTAATGTACTGTACATGCTGACATTTCATAGAATAAAACCATTTGCATAGTCAAATTAAGTGTAAATATTCAGATAAAAAAAAACTGTACATTGTTCTCACTTGCACTGCTTCAGATGCATTTTTTTTCTCCGCCTCTTCAGCTTATTGGTAAGCAAGACGATTGATCTCTGCTCAGACTGAATTTGTCATCACAAAGGTAATATAGGCCTACTGTATATCATGAATGTGATGATTTAGATAAATGTTCTAATATCATACAAAATGTACAAAAAACAAACGTATTCCTCCTTAACGACTTCCTTTTTTCTGCTGTTCTCTATCCAAACTTGAACATGAAAACTGTGTCTTTATGCTATTTTTTTTGTCTTTAGGCTTAAACATGTGGACAGAGAGTGACGTGTATCCAGGTGTGTCGTGTCTCCAAAGCAATACAGAGCCTGTGAGTGGTAATATATACCGAATGTATCACGGGACTACTGAAACAGCAGCAGAACAGATCAAAGTCGATGGCTTTCAGCAATCTCAAGATGGAATGCTGGGACGTGGAGTCTACCTCAGCCGAGATCTTAACAAAGCCAGCAGATACCCACTTGATAAGCCACATGAGAGAGTTGTTATTAGACTGAAGGTCGATGTTGGGAGAGTGAAGAAAATTGACCATCAAGGTCATCCATGGAAGAAAACCTGCCATGATAATGGGTTTGACACGCAGAGCCTGGTGCCCTCCAAACTGTGGCATGGTGTCAAGTAATCTTGAGGAAGACTGTGTTTGGGATCCTACGGAAGCGTATTGCATTCACTTGAGAAAAAAAAATCTACTCTGTTTTTCTGAATTAACGAGTTAATTATCTCAGAATTACGCGATAATTTTTCATGGAAAATTTTTTTTGCTCTGTTTTTCTGAATTAACGAGTTAATTATCTCAGAATTACGAGATAATTTTTCATGGAAAATTTTTTTTGCTCTGTTTTTCTGAATTAACGAGTTAATTATCTCAGAATTACGAGATAATTTTTCATGGAAAAAAAGTTTTTGCTCTGTTTTTCTGAATTAACGAGTTAATTTTTCATGAAAAAAAAAAGTTTTTGCTCTGTTTTTCTGAATTAATGACTTAATTATCTCAGAATTATGAGATAATTTTTTATATATCAAATTTTTTTTTTCTGTTTTTCTGAGTTACTGAGATCACTCAAAATCCTGTCATGGAGCTCTATTTTAGCTGGATTGCATGGAAGTAAACTTTCATGTTTCAAGTTGAATCCGGTTTTATTTTACTTTACACGAAACCCGCGTCCTCGGGGACGCTCTGAAACGCTATCATGGCTTAATAATGCATTATACTGATATTAAAATAAATAAATGATATTAACTCAGTGATCCAAAACTCAGTAAACACCATAATAATAATGCATATTACAGAAAACAGAATAGCAGATGAGCCCAGAATATGAATGCAACAAGTTTAATTATACGTCAAGCATTTTCCTTCCATAGAAAACCAAGAAAGCACTTAATTTACATTTATTCATTTAGCAGACGCTTTTATCCAATGCGACTTACGCATGAGAACAATAGAAGCAGTGAAACTAACAATAGGACAACAATATGCAAGTGCTGACCCTTCTCAGTTTAATCTAATGCAGTACTTTTTTAGGCTTAATGGACCAACAGTTATAAAAAAAAATAAACATACACAATTCGTTATACATTATTAATAAAACACAGGCAGCAGGTTTATCTGCACTGAACACAAATTTGCTTTCTTTCGTCATACTCTGGGCTCATCTGTTTTCCTTTCTAGTATGCATTATTAGTAGGCCTATGATGTTTTACTGAATTTTGGATCACATGAGTTTGATAATGTAATTTATTTATTTTAATATAGGTACCACTGAGTTGCAAGTGCACAAGTTACGTATACTTGCATCTAATAGATCGCGAAAAGAGTAACAAATGTCAAGGTGCCAAATTTGAAATTGCAGCGACAGATTTGAGAAGTTGCAAGTTCCTAATTGAGTTTGTACTGCAAATGTAAATGTAAGAATAAGTGCAAATATATATTTCAAGTTTGTGTCTGTCATTGTATTTCTGTAAATGGCATTTTACACATTTGTGACTAGGCTACTAATTTTTTGTGTGAAAAATTTGCAATTTCAAATTTGGCGCCTTGACATTTGTTACTCTTTTCGCGATCTATTAGATGCAAGTATACGTAACTTGTGCACTTGCAACTCAGTGGCGGCGAGAGATAAATGGGGGCGGGAGCGGGGGTTTTAGCCTTTTTATTAGTTGGCGCCTAGCCAATGAAATGGGGCTTCTATTGTAGTCACGATGATGTCACGAAACCCGCGTTCTGTTACGCTTTCATGGCTTAATGCATTAGACTGATATTAAAATAAATAAATGACATTATCAAACCTGGGTGAGCCTGTTGAAAAGTGGGTGGGCCTAGGCCCGTCAGGCCCACTCATAACGCCGTGCCTGCTTGCAACTCAGTGGTACTGATATTAAAATAAATAAATGACATTATCAAACTCATGTGATCCAAAATTCAGTAAAACATCATACTAATAATGCATACTAGAAAGGAAAACAGATGAGCCCAGAGTATGACGAAAGAAAGCAAATTTGTGTTCAGTGCAGATAAACCTGCTGCCTGTGTTTTATTAATGTATAACGAATTGTGTATGTTTATTTTTTTTTTTTATAACTGTTGGTCCATTAAGCCTAAAAAAGTACTGCATTAGATTAAACTGAGAAGGGTCAGCACTTGCATATTGTTGTCCTATTGTTAGTTTCACTGCTTCTATTGTTCTCATGCGTAAGTCGCATTGGATAAAAGCGTCTGCTAAATGAATAAATGTAAATTAAGTGCTTTCTTGGTTTTCTATGGAAGGAAAATGCTTGACGTATAATTAAACTTGTTGCATTCATATTCTGGGCTCATCTGCTATTCTGTTTTCTGTAATATGCATTATTATTATGGTGTTTACTGAGTTTTGGATCACTGAGTTAATATCATTTATTTATTTTAATATCAGTATAATGCATTATTAAGCCATGATAGCGTTTCAGAGCGTCCCCGAGGACGCGGGTTTCGTGTAAAGTAAAATAAAACCGGATTCAACTTGAAAGGCGTGACGTTTACTTCCATGCAATCCAGCTAAAATAGAGCTCCATGACAGGATTTTGAGTGATCTCAGTAACTCAGAAAAACAGAAGAAAAAAAATTTATATATAAAAAATGATCTCATAATTCTGAGATAATTAAGTCATTAATTCAGAAAAACAGAGCAAAAACTTTTTTTTTCATTAAAAATTAACTCGTTAATTCAGAAAAACAGAGCAAAAACTTTTTTTCCATGAAAAATTATCTCGTAATTCTGAGATAATTAACTCGTTAATTCAGAAAAACAGAGCAAAAAAAAATTTCCATGAAAAATTATCGCGTAATTCTGAGATAATTAACTCGTTAATTCAGAAAAACAGAGTAGATTTTTTTTTCTCAAGTGAATGCAATACGCTTCCGTAGGATCCGAAGCGAATCACTGTTATTGATGTAATTCCACCAAGCCTTCAAAACACTATTCCAGCTGATCCAGTTGAAGGCAAAAAATATACAATGTTTTATGGCACATCTAAGGAGGATGCAGAAAAAATCAAAGCATATGGCTTTTGTCAGTCTAATGGCATATTTGGACGTGGAGTTTACCTCAGCCGAGATGTAGAAAAGGCCTTTAATGTCCCTGCGCATGTACCTATGTATCAGAGAAGCGTTCTGAGAGTGAAGGTTAATGTTGGTAAAGTGAAAAAAATCGATTATCTAGGTCATTCATTGCAGAAAACCTGGCATGATAATGGGTATGACACTGCCTGGTGCCCTCCACACTGTGGGATGGTGCGAAGTGGTCTTGAGGAAGACTGTGTTTGGGATGCAAGACAAATTACAGTCATTGATGTCATTCGTCCAATCTAATGAGTATGTGATGTTTGCTAGCTGAGCAATGAAATGAGCAATATTTTATCCTAAAATATAGTGTTTTATTGAGAATTTGATACAGTGCTCTGTCTTACAACATTTTCTGATGCTGAAGATGGAGAAATAAAATTAATTCAAAATATGCCTTCTTTAAACACATTTTAGTCACCTTGAAGTTTTGTGTCATAGGCTATATATATCAGCCTACAAGTTTTTTTTAATCATGTACAGTATAAGTGGTGATTTATTATTATTCTTAATTGATTTAAGTAATATTGATTTTTAATAATAGTGAATTATTATACGTGTATTTCTGAATCAATGTAAAATCAAACTGCAAAATGGTTTTGTTAAAAGGTATGTAATAGCCTATGCTTATACAATCTAAATAAAGACATATTAAATAAATAAATAATAAAAACAAGTGTTGTTTTCTTGTTAATAGGGTTCCATGTGTCTTTTGCCTGGAAACTATTTAAATGGCGATTTTATTAATAATTATAAAATCTATGAATTTATATTGGACTAAAAATCTATCTGCGCTCACGGCCAAAGGAGACAGGCTCGCGCTGTCGACGGAGCGGAACGCGGAAAATGATGTAGCCTATACCCGGGCCTTTAGCCAGTCCAGACCTGTTCAGAAGTCCACCAACACAACACTGAAGTGAACACTAGTATCGTCAAAGAGCAAACAAACCAAGAGCTGTTGAACTGGCGCGCTATTTTAAGCTTCATGGTTCTGGCCTGATTGGCTGCAGTGGAGTGGTGACGTCGCTTGATGATAGTGATGATTATCCACGTGGATGTCCAATGGCGATTCACTTAGAAAGTGAAAGTAGAAGAGAGAGGGACGAGGAAACTAACGGAATATGTGATTGTTTTAGAAATATCCCGCCCGGGCTGAAAATAGGTTTTAATTAGTTTTGAGTGTACGCGACAGCCGCTTGGTGATCGCACCTCATTTAAAGCGAGTTATTTTCATTTTTACTTTTAGAAAGGGCTAACCTGTAATGTTTAAACTGGTCTACGTGCAAAACAGTTTGAATTCGACGATTGGTAAGTGGAATTTATCTAGGTATAAGATGTGATTCAGTATCAATCTTTTTTTTCTCTGCATATTTTGTTATTTGTCCAGGTGCAAACATGTGGGGTGGAAATGGTTCAACTTCCCTTCAAGGCAACACATATCCAAGGTCAGGTCAAGTCTACACAATGTATCATGGCACATCCATGGAGGCTGCAAAGAAAATTAGAAAAGAGGGATTTCGTCCGTCTGATGATGGCATGCTGGGACGTGGTGTCTACCTCAGCCGAGATCTACAGAAGGCCTGCAGGTATCCTCTGAATCTGTGTGCATACCAGAGAGTGGTTCTGAAAGTGAAAGTCAATGTTGGGAAGGTGAAGAGGATCAACCGCCAAGGCCATCCAATCCAGGATACCTGGCATGATCATGGGTATGACACTGCCTGGTGCCCACCAAAATGTGGCATGGTGCCAAGCGGCCTCGAAGAAGACTGTGTTTGGGATCCACAGCGGATTCAGGTCATTGAAATGATCTACCCATTTTTAGAAGTTGTTTTACCATGTCTATTCTTTTTGTTACTGATCCTAATCCAAATACTCACATAAACCTTAAGAACTGTCTTGCCAAAGTGTTTTTTATTCTTCAAAGAATAATTGTCCGTTATCACTGTTGTTTTTGTGTATCTTCTGTCACACTGAATGATCAGGAGCTTTGCATTTATTTGCTTGTTCACAGAAATGATTATCTGCAGACACTCTGCATTTACAGGGATGCATGAGAATGAGGTATATTCTCATATCAAAACAGAAAATAAAAATGTCAAAGGCAAAATTTGACAACTTGTTAAATCTTGTGAATTATTAAGACTTAAAGACTATGTTTGTACTGATTGGGCAATGGGTTTTAAAGGTTTTTAGAAACAACAAATGCTTAATAAAATGTTTGATTAAGGGTTAAAACCAACACATAACCATTGCGAATATTTGCCTTTGTTTCTGTCCATATCTTCCGTTTACTTCTCCTCAAACAATAATGGGCTGACTGAGTCCGAAAGGCCCTTTTGGTCTTTTCAGCTGAAAAAAGAGAAAAGAAAATATCATGTATCCATATTCTCACATATCAAAACAGAAAAGAAAAATGTCAAGGGCAAAACATTTTTAAAAAATTTATATTTCTGCAAATATCAATGAGCAGATTGTTGTTCTATTCTCATAGAACCATATTTTGTTTCAGATGGTCTTGACTCGTAAGTGGAAAAACACACATTTAACAGGTTAATCCAAAATAATTCCTTGACAAATAAACTTAGTTTAATTTTCTGTTTTGCAGTTTTACAGTATTTAAGAATCAGTGCAATGTAAGCAGTGTGTGACGTTTAGCATGATTGTTAAAAATTACCCTTGAGAGGTAATGTAAAAATACTGTTATGTTATAGTCAAAATAACTGTTACTTTAGAAACCATCAGGTGCTTTTAACTTAAAATATGTTAATGTAAAGTAATGTGAAATCATCACATCACTTATCCCCCATTGTTCTAACCCTGAAGATATCTTTAAATACATACAAATACATATTAATATTATTAAACTGAACATGCTTTATGCACTTCTCTGATGCTTTTTAATCATTTTAAATAATCTTTTTGATACTCAAAAAAATATCTTGTGTGATTGTAAATGTTATTTACGTACATTTGTTGAGCACCCCTTTTTACTCTGTAATGGTTTTCTCTGTTTTATTATTGGACTGCCTTTAAGAATTGGTGTTTCCTTTAAGAAAGAAAGAAAGACAGAGCAACTGGTTTTGACCAGAGTTTGTTTTTGTTTCTCTTGATTGTGCGAAATCTTATTGTAAACAATTGAAACCACATTCTTTGCCCAAAAGAATAATGAAAGATTACTGCTCTCATGTTCAAACACCTCCTGTCACAGTGTACATATTTCCTGATTAAGAGGGATTTCCAGGGAAACAGTCCTGTAAATCAGAAACAAAACTTAAATGATATAACAGAAATGGGAAAAGGTGGTAAATTATATAGGCTAGTTCTTTTTTCCACTGCACTATTAATTAAACGTAATCTAAAACAAAACAATAAATATGATATTAATTAATATATAAATATTAGATATATTCTTACATTACATGAATATATTCACAAATATTCACTTAACAGTTCAAGAATTTTATAAAGTTAATGTAAAACTTAGATCAGAAGTTCCTGCTTGTTTTAATAGAAGTTTGACAAAGGGGTGCATACCTGGATTACTTCAGACTTATCAATATTGAACGAGAGTCTTGATTTTTGGATGTTGGGAAAAAAAATAAAAAGCAACACTGATTTACCAAATAGTCTTATAATCAGTTTTATAATTTTGCAGTCTTTTAATTTTATAAACATAAAATCAAATCAATAAATTTCACAGCGATATGCACATTTTGTATTTGATCAGGGTTGGAGCTGCACATTCCAGGAACAGGGTTGGGCACTAATTCCTGTTTTATTTTTTGTTTTTGTTTTGTTTTTTGACAATAAAAATTAAAACAAGTACAATCAAAAGATCAATTCATACACATTTTTAAAATATGAGGATAAGATACAGAAAAAAGCCACAGGCTTATGAGCAGTTCATAATGGGAATGAAGTCAAAACAATCACAATAACTTCTACAAACAGTTAAAAAAGCAATTTCTTCTCTTCTAAAAGGACCTTCTTGAATTTATTTTAAGCAATCAGGCAATTCATTCCAAACAACAGCGCTAGAATACAAAAAAATTATTATTTCGAATTAAACTCTTAAACCGACACAAGTATATTCATCCTTGACCAAAAAACCATGAACATCTCTTATGAAAACATAGTAGTCAAGTTTTTTGGAACATTTCTCTGTAGTATTTTATACACCATCATCAACTTAAGAAAAAATGCTCTTTTATCCACTTTTAAAAACCCTATTTCCCTAAAATGATTATTATTCAATTGCATTTGTGGATGAAGCCTCAGAATAATTTTACACAACTTGTTCTGAGCAGTCTAGTGGACAAAAAAAGATACAGGTTTTGTTATTGACTCCATTGATACAGCCCTTGCCACATAGGCTTTCAACATATTTATATGACACAACCGGGTTTTTCTCTTATGATCTGGGGTACAAATCACATAGTCCGTGTCACCAAGTTTTTTCTCAACTACATATGGGCCAGAAAACAAGCCTCTCAGTGGAGATCAGTGAGGCTTTATACTCATCTTTTCCTTGAAGACCAATCCCAACCGAGCAGTCATCAGCAGAGGTGAGCACCCTCACCTGGGGCACGTTCAAGTTCAAAACGGTGCGCAACGTTTTGTCAGGGCTGAACGCAGTCCTGGCTTTTACCTGCACAGAAGAAGGTAGAGAAACGACCACTACTGCCACATGGCCTGACACACATGACATACAAAAATGTAGATCGAGGCTTTGTGAAACAATGAAACAGTTGAAGCGTATGTGCCTTGTGCCACATTGAGACAACTGATGTTTGGTTTTCTGGTCCTAGTCTATTTTCTGGTCCTAGTTTGGTTTGGCCCTAGTCAGTCCTCTTAAAAGCTGTTATAGACACACTTCGAGGTTAATGACATTGGTGCAATAGCCTCTCTCCTATAGAAATTTTTATGTATTTTTGTATCTCCTTTTTATGCTGTATGTTATATGGACCTGTGTCTCCAATAAAGTTTATTATGATTCTGATATTGTGTTGAGGCTTCGAAACAATCCGACACCCGTCTCCACCGTCACACTGTCACGGTAGATGTATTCGCTGGTTCCTTCTAGTCTTGTGTTTATGTTGTTGTATGAGTGCACGTGTGCAAGGGGCGTGTCTGTATGTCATTACCTGATCTACTCCAGCTGTTCATCATTACATCACCAGCTGCAGTTCATCTCTCCACGCTTCATAAACTCACCGCTGTTCTCTCACCTTTGTCAGATCGTTGTTTGATGTTCTCCTGTCTTCTGGTTCGTGTTCCTGCCTGGTGTTTCCTGTTCGTCGTCTTCTGTGTGGATTTGGATCGTCTCACCGTTTGTCTACACGTCACCGGTATTGACCATCGAAGTCCCTGCGTCACCTATCTCCACCTGGCTTACTGCACCCTGGACTTGTGTGTTTTGTGCTTTAAATAAACACTGTATTATACTCGCGATTGCTTCCTGTGTTTCTGCCTAATATGACAGAACGATCTGACCACGGAATGGAAGCAGCGAGCGCCTCGTCATCCTCACTCGAGGAGTTCATCCATCACAGCATCCGTAGAATGGACTCGCAAGAGAAGGAGATTGGAGATACGGGTCGTGCAGTTCAAGCCCTGGTGACGCAGGTGTCCGAGCTCACCCAGCAGATCCAGCGCCTACGACCTCCCACTGCGCCACCCACACCGGCCGTTCCTCCCGCACCATCAGGAAGCCCCTCCCAGTCAGAACCCCGGCTACCCACCCCAGAGGCATACTCAGGTGAACCGTCATTTTGTAGAGCTTTTTTGACTCGATGTTCTATGCACTTTGCCCTGCAACCTCACACTTTTCAGACCGAGCAGGCCAAAGTGGCGTTTGTGCTGACGCTATTGACTGGGAGAGCGGCACTCTGGGGAACGGCGGTGTGGGAGAACCAAAATCCATGCTGTGCCTCGTTCCAGACCCTCGCCGCCGAGATGAGACTGGTTTTTGACCGTGCGGTCACTGGAAGAGAGGCGGCCAGAGCATTGGTCGAGCTACGGCAGGGAAGAAGATCAGTGTCCGAGTTTTCCATCGAGTTCCGGACCTTGGCGGCGGAGTGCGGATGGAACGAGGAGGCGCAGTGGGACATGTTCCTGCATGGGCTGGCTGACCACGTCCAGAAGGAGATCTACGCCCTGGATCTTCCCACTACCCTCAACGGACTCATTGATCTGGCCCTGCGGGTGGACGCTCGGCTGTCCAGAGTCGAGCGTCGAGCCACGCCCACCCGCACACTTGAGGCAGCCGACGGGCTACGATCCAGCGGCAGGGACGTGGTCAGCCCCGTCTACGATCACGAGCCCATGCAGGTGGGTCGAGCTCGGCTTTCCCGGGAGGAGAGGGAGAGGCGGAGGTCCCAGGGCCTTTGCCTGTACTGCGGAGGAGCCGGACACTACGCCTACAACTGTCCGGTAAAAGGCCCAGCCCGATAGTAAACATGAGGCTACTATCGGGTGGGATCTCCGCCAGGAAGACCTCATCCACGACAAGATCTACCTCCACCCTCCTCTCGGTAAGACTAAGATGGTCAGTCCACCAGCACGATTGTCAAGCACTGTTGGATTCGAGGGCCGAGGGTAATTTCATGGACCATAATTTTGCACGCAGATTTCAGATTCCCATCAAACCCCTCCCACAGCAGATTGCAGTTCATGCACTCAACGGACAAGAACTTCCCACCATCTCATTATCCACTGAAGAGATCACTCTCATCACCTCTGGCAATCACTCGGAAACTATTTCATTTTTTATTCTGGATTCACCCCTGGCACCCGTTGTTCTAGGTCACCCATGGCTCATTCAACACAACCCCCGAGTGGACTGGATACATAGATCTGTGCTGGAGTGGAGTCAGGAATGTCATAGGTCTTGTCTCGTGTCTGCTTGTTCGTCTGTACCTGTTTCTGTGTTTCAGGAGGAAGCAGGGGATTTGTCTAACGTGCCCGCGGAGTATCTGGATCTGAAGGAAGTGTTCAGTAAGTCTCGTGCGGCTTCTCTTCCTCCGCATCGTCCCTATGACTGTGCAATAGATTTACTCCCAGGTAAGTCTCCGCCTAAGGGCAAGTTATATTCGCTTTCGGTTCCTGAAAGAGAGGCTATGGAGAAATATATTTCTGATTCTCTAGCAACCAAGTTCATTCGCCCTTCCTCTTCTCCAGCGGGGGCGGGGTTCTTTTTTGTGGGGAAAAAGGATGGTTCTCTGCGACCTTGCATTGATTACCGAGGGCTGAATAACATCACGGTAAAGAATACTTATCCTTTGCCGTTGATGTCTTCAGCCTTCGAGAGGTTGCAGGGAGCATCCATCTTCACCAAATTGGACTTACGTAACGCTTATCATTTGGTCCGCATCAGGGAGGGTGATGAGTGGAAAACTGCGTTTAACACCCCTAGTCTCACAATTTCATTCCCTTACCCAAATTACCTTCAGCTAAGGAGACAGCGGCTACGGTCGTAGATCATGTCTTTCGGTTACATGGCCTCCCGATAGACGTGGTCTCCGACCGGGGACCCCACTTTGAATATTTGGTCATGCCGTTTGGGCTGTCCAACTCCCCAGCAGTTTTCCAGGCATTGGTCAATGACGTGTTGCGAGATATGATCGATCAATTCATATATGTCTACCTGGATGACATATTGATTTTTTCCGCATCTCTCCAGGAGCATGTGCAGCACGTCCGACGAGTGCTTCAGAGGTTGCTAGAGAATGGGCTTTTTGTCAAGGCGGAGAAATGCGATTTTCATGCACAGTCTGTTCCTTTTTTAGGATACATCGTGTCGTCTGAGGGGATGCGGATGGACCCTGAGAAGATTAAGGCTGTGGTGGATTGGCCAAGTCCAGATTCCCGCAAGGCCCTGCAGAGGTTTCTGGGGTTCGCCAATTTCTACCGGCGATTCATTCGCAACTTCAGCCAGCTGGTCGCGCCTCTGACTGCCTTGACCTCCCCCAGAACTGCGTTCAGGTGGTCCGACACAGCCGAGACTGTGTTCAAGAAACTCAAAGGCCGCTTTGTTTCAGCCCCCATTCTTATTACCCCTGATTCATCACGTCAGTTCGTGGTGGAGGTCGACGCATCAGAGGTGGGAGTAGGGGCGGTGTTATCTCAGCGTTCACCTGTAGACGACAAGATGCATCCTTGCGCGTTTTTGTCCCATCGTTTATCTCCAGCCGAACGTAATTACGACATTGGTAATAGAGAGTTGTTGGCAGTCAAGTTGGCGTTGGAGGAGTGGCGTCACTGGTTAGAAGGGTCGGGGGTACCTTTTATCGTCTGGACTGATCATAAGAACCTCGAATATATCAGAACTGCTAAAAGATTGAACTCCAGGCAGGCCCGGTGGGCACTTTTTTTCGGTCGTTTTGATTTTTCTCTCCAATATCGTCCGGGTTCTAAGAACATCAAACCCGACTCACTTTCTCGTATATTTGATTTTTCCGGTCGCCCGTCCACTCCCGAGTGTATTTTACCCGAAACCGTATTTGTTTCAACACTCACATGGGAGGTCGAAGCGAAGGTCAAAGAGGCCTTGGAAGGGGTAACGCCTCCGCCCGGGTGTCCACCGAACCGATTATTTGTGCCGGAGGGCTTACGGTCTGACGTTATCCAGTGGGGTCACAGCTCCAACGTAGCTTGTCATCCAGGAATTAATCGCACTGGATTTCTAGTCAAGCAACGATTCTGGTGGCCACTTATGGCTCGTGACATTCGCGATTTTGTTTTGGCTTGCTCTGTTTGTGCCACTGGTAAGTCTTCCAATCGACCTCCAGATGGGCTACTTCAACCGCTGCCGGTGCCTTCGAGACCCTGGTCCCATATCGCTCTAGATTTTATTACCGCCCTCCCACCCTCCCAGGGTAACACAGTAGTTCTAACTGTGGTGGACCGATTCTCGAAGGCAGCACATTTCATTCCCTTACCCAAATTACCTTCAGCTAAGGAGACAGCGGCTACGGTCGTAGATCATGTCTTTCGGTTACATGGCCTCCCGATAGACGTGGTCTCCGACCGGGGACCCCAGTTTGTGTCCAAATTTTGGGGAGAATTTTGTAGATTACTGGGGGCGACGGTTAGTCTGTCATCTGGGTTTCATCCCCAGAGCAATGGTCAAACAGAGAGAGCCAACCAAGATTTGGAGAGAATGTTGCGATGTTTGGTTTCCAGAAATCCTTCGTCTTGGAGTCAACAACTGTCTATGGTGGAGTACGCACACAACACGTTGCCAGTGTCAGCGACGGGCCTATCTCCGTTTGAGTGTAGTGTAGGTTACCAGCCACCAATTTTTCCCAGTCTGGAATCCGAGGTTGCGGTTCCCTCCGCTCACGCCTTTGTCCAGAGGTGTCACCGCACCTGGACTAGAGCCCGGGAGACTCTACTCCAGGTGGGGGCGCGCACCAAGGCCAAGGCCGATCGCCACCGGTCAAAGCCTCCCGTATACGTTGTTGGTCAAAAAGTGTGGCTTTCAACTAAGAACATTCTATGTTCTCCTGTCTTCTGGTTCGTGTTCCTGCCTGGTGTTTCCTGTTCGTCGTCTTCTGTGTGGATTTGGATCGTCTCACCGTTTGTCTACACGTCACCGGTATTGACCATCGAAGTCCCTGCGTCACCTATCTCCACCTGGCTTACTGCACCCTGGACTTGTGTGTTTTGTGCTTTAAATAAACACTGTATTATACTCGCGATTGCTTCCTGTGTTTCTGCCTAATATGACACACACTGGTCACTTGCAGGTGTTGATCTGAAACAATGAGCCATTAAATTTTTTTTTCTAATATGTGAAGGCTCCTCACTGTGCATAATGTTATTTTGGTCATGAAAAATGAATATTAATAAAAGAAATCAAGCCACAATGTCTCACTTTTTTATACATTTTTATTCAAAAATATTATTATGACATATTAATATTATGTCCTTTTTTTCTGTGCAAGCTTGTGCTGCAACATCCTGTACAGTGGTTTAGGCTTTGAAGCAGAGACTCTCTGTTCCTCTGACATCTCTGTTGTTGCTAGTTTGAATGGTAGTGACAATGATTGTTGAATAATGTCATACTCAACACTTGTCAGGGTAGCAGTTGTTTAAATTGGAAAGTACAGCAGCCACTGGCTCACGTTGCTCATACAAGCGTTGTACCATGTTGAATGTGCTGTTCCATCTCGTCTCAACCTCCTGTATCAGTTTCAGAGTTGGTCTGGCCATCAAGCCCTTCATCTCCACAAGCTTGTCCTTTGCTTTGCAGCTGGGTCTGAACAACCCCACTATCTTTCTGGCTTTCTGGCATATTTCATTGATGACTGGGGTTTGATCTAGGGCCTTTTTCACAATCAAATTTAAATTATGAGCAAAACATGGGACATGGCGAAGGTGGAGTAGCTGGGCACTTAGGATCATGTCTGATGCATTGTCAGTCACCATGCACTGAACTTTGGAGGTTATTCTCAGCCATTAACAAGGCTGCTATACATAGCTTGGATCTATCTTGTTCACAAAGGCCCTGAAACCCTCATCCTCCTCGATGGCGAAGGGAAGAAGCACCATGTTTAGAAGAGCCTCATCCAATTCCCTCTGCCTGCCTTTTAAAAGAGAAGATAAGTCAAGTCAAGCTTTATTAAGATCCCTTTTGGGCAATTTGGGTGCAGCACATGAACGGACAGACACAAACTGACACATACAGTACATCTTAATAGTAATAGCAATACATAAAATATTAAAATAATTTAAAAATATATATAAAAAACCTCAGTAAGTACCTACAATTTATTTATTAGTCTGATTGCACTTGGAACAAAAGAGAATTTGTATCGATTATTTTTAATCTTTGGTAGTCTGTACCGACGACCTGAGGGCATCAGGGCAACATAGAGAACTCTGGATATAAGAAGTGTTCACTGTCTGAAATCACAGAATGGACTCGACTCAAAACATTTCTGTTAAACAGATCTGTCAAGCATCTTTGCTCTATACCTATGATCTTCCCACTGTTTTTGACTAATTTATTAAGTGCGTTTTTATATTTCACACTAAGATTTCCAAACCAGCAGCTAATGGAAAAAGATAACACTGGCTCTATATAAGCCTTATAGAACAGGCTTATATAGAGCCAGTGTTATCTTTTTCCATTAGTAAAACATACTTTCGGACAAATACTTTGAAAAAATAGTAGCCTACTGTAAAAGTAGCCTATTGTTCATTATTTGGAAACCTTTCTTAAAGAAAGTTATGTTATGAACATTTATGCTCAGTGTGCAGAGAAAGATAAAATGGAATGTAAAACTACAACAATTAGGAAAACCAAAATGATGTCTCGGCTGTAGATTGGGTACTCATATGTAGACCTATAAAATGTATATTCACAAAATATTATATTATATTGACAACATTATATTTACAGTGAAGCTGTTTTTAACATGATTGGCAGTTGTGATTGGGACGTTAGGTTGTAGGGCTTAGACACAGGCCTATGGACTTTCTAAACAGTGTCCCAACAGTTTGTTATTATATTTCAATTATATTTATATTTCAAACAATGCATACCTTGCTTAGATGGCCCAGCAGTGTCAGTAGCAGGCCTAGGTACAGGGGGAATGCTACCATCCTTTTTCAAAATTGCAGGATGAGTGCTCCTCAAATGGCGCATCATGGATGATGTATTGTTGCAGTAGGCTAGTTGCCGATCACAATACATATACATCTCACTTTATTTGGGGTTTCCACATTGAAATACTCCCACACCACAGATGTACGGCATCTGTTCTGTGGAGCCTCCATTTTTATCTATCTATCTATCTATCTATCTATCTATCTATCTATCTATCTATCTATCTATCTATCTATCTATCTATCTATCTATCTATCTATGTGTCTATATATCTATGTGTCTATATATCTATATAGTAATCTATCTGTCTATATATTTCTATCTATGCATCTACACTAATACTATATGTATACTCTGTCTGTCTCTAGCCTATCAGTCAATGTGTATTTAAATGTAAGCCTAAATATAACTAAACAAATCGCACTATATCACCAAAAATCCGCTATGTCAAAATCAAACTCCTCTCACAAAAACCCACATCACTTGGTGTATTTATAGATGGGTTATGTGTGTGTGCTGGGAGAACTACGTGTGTCTTACAGCTATGAGAGGACCTGTCTAAATGATGAATGTTGATCATGATCATTGAACATAAGTAATTTTTAAAATAAGAATATATTTAAAATAAGAATAATAAATTATAATAATACATTTATAATATATTTGGAAAGATTCTTATAATCTTATTGACTATAAAGAATTTTAATAACTCTTTTTATGTGGGGAAAAAATTAAGAAAGCTGACTTTCTGAAAATGTCAAGACAGTAAACAAAAATTTAGCAAATTATGAAAATACAATTATGAAATGCAGCAAACTATCTCACCCGCTTCGGATGTTATCACCCGATTGAATGGACATTATCAGTGGTTATCGGCCCATAACATCCGAAGCGGGTGACTATCTGTCATTAAATTAGATGTATTGTTTATGTATAATGTTTGGTGTGTAACAATCACAATACAAAAGCACATTTGAAGGTCATAGAGCTGATATATTCTATTTAGCCTACTGTATATAGTTTACCTGATGTCTGCAATATTCCTCACCTGTTCTGTTGATTACTCTGTCTGTGTGTAAACCCTTAGTTTCCTCTGTTCAATGATCAGTAGTTAATGTCTTAGTATAATGTGTTTGTCATTTCCCTTGTGATCTCCTGCATGTAACCTTTCAGGATTTATCATTAAAGACTGTGTTTGTTGATTTCCTGCGTCGTGCGCTCATTACAACCACCCTATAGGCCTACGTGACACATATTTGTTTATATCTCATGTATATGCTATTGACATGAATTTGTTCATATTCTGGGAACAAAAATGCAAAGCAGTGAGATGAGAGAGTGTAAACTTGATAAGTAAGTTCTAAACAGTTAATAGCAAACAGTGTTAGTGGTATTGATCTAAATTATGTTGGTTAAACTAGTCCTATGGTCAGCATCCACTGTGTGTTTGAACCTGAAATATCCTGTAAAATATATGGTATTTACTGGTATGGAGAGAGTTTCTAACTTGGAAACAGTGATATTCACCCTTTTATAATTCATTTTTCTTGTTTGACCTCAAATAAAAGTACATATTTAAAGTAATGGGTTGCTCTGTTTGAGCACATCAGATCGGTTGTATTCATTGTTTGTTAACCTGTGCTGTTCAGACATCTGTCACAGGTGCATATAGTTTCTGATTAGGTGGGGCATTTACAGGAAAGCAGTCCTCTATAGCAAAAACGAAACTTAACTTTGTTTAAAACAAAAATGGGGGAAATTGATAGTTTTCATTTTAATATCAATTAAGCATGATTAATAAGCAGATAATTTCACTTATTAGTCCAGAGGTCATTTTTACAGCTTGTTTTATAACAGTTTGACAGTGATAAGTTTACTTCAGACTTATCTATTATTTTGAGAGAATTAAATATGTTTATTTTGCTTTAAAAATAGTTTTTAGTTTCTCTTTAAAATCAACACTTCAGAAATTCAATACATAAGTGTTATTTCAATCTGTTTACCAAGATGATTTAAACTGAAGCTATAAACCTTAACTAAACCTTTCGTCATGGACACACCCTGAACGATGTGTATTTATAGGCCTACCTGCTCTCAGAAGGAAGTGATCTGCATTAGAAGCGGCATCAGAGGTAAGGCACCACTTTGTTTTTGTGAAAATCTATTTGGTGCTTTTTTGGTCATTATGTTTATAAGGCCAAAACAAATCTCATAACAACTGGAATGATTTTATATTGTAAATATAATTGACTTTATATAAATGCCATTTTAAGTATGCTTGTCTTTATGCCCTTTTTTGTAAGTCTGTTTGATAGTGATCTGGTAAAATTCTGAGCTTCTATTAAATTGCTCGAGATTTGATTTGTCCAGGTGCAAACATGTGGGCTGAAGATGACTTGGGTTCAAGTGCTCCACCATGTCTTGCGAGTTCTATAGAACCAATTGACGGCAATGTCTACAGAATGTACCATGGCACATCAAGGGAGGCTGCTGAAAAAATCAAAGTCTCTGGCTTCAAACAATCTTCTAATGGGATGCTTGGCCCTGGCGTCTACCTCACCCGAGATCTACAGAAGGCCTCCAAATACCCTCTGGAATTATGTGAGAACCAGAGAGTAGTTCTGAGAGTGAAGGTCAATGTTGGTAAAGTGAAAAAGATTGATCGTCAAGGTCATCCATTGCAGAAAACCTGGCATGATCATGGGTATGACACTGCCTGGTGCCCTCCAAACTGTGGGATGGTGCCAAGTGGTCTTGAGGAAGACTGTGTTTGGGATCCAAACCGAATCACAATCATTGGTGAAATACGCCCAAAAGTGCAAGGAGCGTATGGTGTCTTCATTAGAAGCGACATCAGAGGTAAGGCACCACTTTGTTTTTGTGAAAATCTATTTGGTGCTTTTTTGGTTATTATGTTTATAAGGCCAAAACAAATCTCATAACAACTGGAATGATTTTATATTGTAAATATAATTGACTTTATATAAATGCCATTTTAAGTATGCTTGTCTTTATGCCCTTTTTTGTAAGTCTGTTTGATAGTGATCTGGTAAAATTCTGAGCTTCTATTAAATTGCTCGAGATTTGATTTGTCCAGGTGCAAACATGTGGGCTGAAGATGACTTGGGTTCAAGTGCTCCACCGTGTCTTGCGAGTTCTATAGAACCAATTGACGGTAATGTCTACAGAATGTACCATGGCACATCAAGGGAGGCTGCTGAAAAAATCAAAGTCTCTGGCTTCAAACAATCTTCTAATGGGATGCTTGGCCCTGGCGTCTACCTCACCCGAGATCTACAGAAGGCCTCCAAATACCCTCTGGAATTATGTGAGAACCAGAGAGTAGTTCTGAGAGTGAAGGTCAATGTTGGTAAAGTGAAAAAGATTGATCGTCAAGGTCATCCATTGCAGAAAACCTGGCATGATCATGGGTATGACACTGCCTGGTGCCCTCCAAACTGTGGGATGGTGTCAAGTGGTCTTGAGGAAGACTGTGTTTGGGATCCAAACCGAATCACAATCATTGGTGAAATACGCCCAAAAATGTAAGGAGCGTATGGTGTCTGCCATGAGCGTTATTAAGTGTGCTCTCCAATGAAGTTCGGAATTCTGAAATATTTGTTGAAAATGTCATACCAGCTGTTAAATTTAAACTGCTCATGTTCTGTGAAATGATGATCATATTGTACAACAAATTAGCAACCTGTTGCTAGTTAAGAATAAATTAAACTACTTCATGCACAAATCTTTGAGTTATGTTTTATTTTAAACATTGTTAGTTAATAAATACATATAGATACATATGACTAGATAAGTATGAGTCATATGTATAAACCGATACATGCATGTAAAACAAAGAGCAAACAAAACAGAGGTGGGAGAGAAGCAGAAGCGAAAACGTTGTTGATAAATGCCTGGACCACAAAACAAGTCACATGGGTAAATTCTTTGAAATTGAGATTTATACATCATCTGAAAGCTGAATAATAAGCTCTCCATTGATGTATGGTTTGTTAGGATATGACAATATTTGCCGAGATACAACTATTTGAAAATCTGGAATCTGAGGGTGCAAAATAATCAAAACATTGAGAAAATCGGCTTCAAAGTTGTCCATTTATGTCCGCGATTGTGCTGCATTCACTCACATAAATTAATGTTTTATATATTTACGGTAGGAAATTTACAAAATATCTTCATGGAACATGATCTTTACTTAATATCCTAATGATTTTTGGCATAAAAGAAATTTAGATAATTTTGACCCATACAATGTATTGTTGGCTTTTGCCACAAATATACCCGTGCGAGTTGTGACTGCCACTCTTAGAAGAGTTAGAACCTTAGAGTTCAATAAAGAACTAAATATGAACTTCTAACTATCAAAAAGGTGACTTACAGGTTCTATAATGACCCACTGGTTATTTGGAAGTCCATTTTTAGAACCTTTGCTGTGGAACCAGGGTTCATATTAGAACCTGTGTGTAGTTAAGGTTCGTTCATGAACCTTTTCTGTGATGATTGGATTCTGCCGCGAGTTCAACTGATACAGTGTGTTTCGTCTGTACCACCCCGCACATTTCTATATTGCATGATAATCTTGAAGGGCATCATGTTTTTGTCAATTTTTAGAGCACAAATTAAAGATAACTAAAATTAAAGTTCAGTTTTACGTTCATAAATGGACAAGTGAAATTTTTGGCCCTAGAAATAGACTGTGTTCAATATCTTCAGATTAGACAATGTCCTTTAAATGTACGTCCTTCAGCTCAATTGAAGAGGACACTATGCATTTTGGGAACAAAAATCATGGGTCAGTTGTGATGCACAGCCATGTTATTTGACATATTTCAGCTCTCCTTCTATTCTAACTTTATGTATATAAAATACATATAATATATGCCTATTTACACTGCTATACTATTTTGTTATTATAGCTGATGCCCATGTTTTACTTTTAGATAAATATAGCCTAAATGTTAGAAAACATTTCTTAATTGTGTTAAGGTTTCTTCAGGAATATTATTTTTTCTTTATGTTTATTATTATTATTACTAATTATTAGTTATTATGTGTTTATTGCTTGCCTAAACGTTTATACAAAAAAGTATTGACAAATAACTAATAGCTATATTCACACGTACATTATTTTCACTAAAAGTAAACAAGATTATTCGATTTTAAGAATGAAATAAACAAATCGACTTGAGGAGAGCTGAGATTTTTTTTCCTTCGGCAGGGCGAAGCAAATGAAGATCAAACATAATTCAAGCTCTGTTTGTTCAAACATTCCCACAGTGAAGTACAAGTAAGTGAATCTTTTTTGAGAAAGATGGAGGTTCAAATAGTTTTTCTCTATTTTCAGGTGTTCAGCAAGTGAGGTGTGCTCAGCCCTTGTTACCAAATAACAAGTGTTCTTAAGTGTTCTTAAGTGTTCTTAAGAGACAAGACTGGAAGAAGATAAGAACATGTCAAAGCCTTGCAGTTTCATAAAACCTTTTATAGTATTTTATAGTTGTTATTTTTAAAATGGTGTGTAGAATAAATTATTCATGGAATAAAGTAGAGTCATGGCATGAGATGCTTAAAAACAAATTCAAGAAGAAAATATTATATTTGTCACAGTTGTGTTCTGTTTAGCTTGTTTTGGACTTGTCTGCCTGTCTTCATGTCACGTGTCATTATCAGTTCATCTGTATCACTTTAGTTAATCATCTGCATCACCTGTGTTCTGTTAATCAGTGTTCATCTGTGTTTGTTTTAGTTCCCTTCTGTTCAATCAATCTTTGTATCTAGTGTGTGTGAGTGAACCTTCTGCCCCCGGTTTAGTTATGTTGTTGTAAGTCACTACAGCCTGACAATATTTGACTGATGTTGAAAAAAATAAATGAAATTTGCAAAACTCAATCTCGCCTATAGGGCAACCAAAGGGCTAGAGCTGGTCCTGGACAGACTACATAAAACATCACAAGGGAAATATTAGCATGATATCCAGCCATTAAAGTTCCCTCAGTTGTGAGTAGATTTGTTTCAAATTATGACCTAAAAGCAGATATTTGCAGAAATTATTTATCAGTTAATACCGTTATACTGAAAACATGTATACTATATAACATTATTCTCTCCTTGTTTAGGAACCACATACACCCAACCGTGTGCTGTAATAATGATGGAAAAGGGAGAAGGTCAATGGCAATACACTTCATCTTTAACCTTGAATATGCTTTAAAGTCGAGAAACACCCTTACATATTAATAGGATATTAATATTAATGATATTAATATCCAATATCTATCAGAAAACAACAAATTAAAAATAAAAATAAACTGATTAAAACAGTAATTTTGAATGGTCTTGTGTAAATATAAAGTTAACAACCTTATTATTTGATGTACATTTCCGCAGTGTTGGTTTGAGGGGAAAAAAAGTATAAAAAATACCTCAAGTATAATAATAAGTTTTATTTATTAAGTGCCTTTAACAAAGCTCAAAATCACTTAACAGATTATATTTAGTGTATCAGGTTACTTCCCTTTCCTTCGGCAAACATGATTCTTCATGAAGGGGCATATGGATGCTTTGCAGGACCAGCATTTCTCCATTGTGTGTTTATCCTCTGTTTGCATTCCACATCCTTTACACAGCTTCAGATCTTTCCCCTTCGGATCCTGCGATTGGCTTTTCTGCTTTATGAGACTCTCCAGAGAACTCTTAGCACTGGAGTCTGTGCAATGGGCAATCCCAATCACAGTGAGTCTCTTTGGGTCAAAAACACAGTCCTCCTCAAGTCCTAAAACAGAGGCAGGTAACCAGGCCGTATCATATCCATTCTGATGCCAAGAGGTCATCTGGTTCAAGCTTTGTAAGTCAATCCTTTTCACTTTACCCACTCTTACTCGTAGCTTAAACACAACTCTGTCATTGGGAGCACATGCTGGGTAACCCATTGCTTTGTTAATGTCCCTACTACAGTAGACTCCAGGACCCAGAGTTCCCCCAGCAGAGGGACGAAACCCTGATGATATAATAGCTGGGGCATTGGATTTGAGTGTCCCATGGTACATAGTGTAGCCATGGCTCTTTTTGGGTTCTTGACCTGGTTTAAGGTGCTTTGATTTATCACAGTATGTCGTCCATCCACTGAATTCCACTGGCATTTTGGCACTTACACAACAGTATGTGATGGCAATGATCTTTGGATGCTCCTTTTTGAGACTGCAGCTCCTACACAACACAAATTTAAAAAACAATCAAAATTGTAAAATGTTAAAATAACCCTTAAAAATATGTTCAGTTAGCCCTATGAAGATAGACCTATGATTAGCCTACTATTTATATTCTGGATATTTTCTTATTATTAAACCTTAAACAGGCAAGAGTGGAAAATGATCAGAAAAAAAAAAAATAAATAAAATCAATTTGGGGGGACAATTTTGGCTTTAGCCAAGCACAAAATTTGAACCAAGTCATGTGACATTGGACATACTCCAAACAGATTCAACTATGATAATGATAACAGAGAATTGGATGAAAAATCCTCACATGCCTCCTATAGACCTTATTCAGACCAGCGCCATGACAGGTATGAAAGTGAGGCTGTGAGGGATAGACTTACTGTGTTTTCAATGGGATCCGCTGTAAAAAGCTGTATAAAACTCCTAGATCACTTATCATTTTAAACAGATCATATTGTCTGGATTATTTGGTCTACTGGAATTTCTCAGAAACATATTTTTGCATGGTTTCGTCAGCAGAACAATCCACAAACACACTTAATAGCAGTACAACCCACTGAAGAGATGGAGGTCTATCCCTCACAGCCTCGCTTTCATTCCTGTTAAAAATCAAAGATGGCCCTGCTGTGAATAAGGTCTATAAGAGGTTAACGAGTAGGCCTATGTATCCAGTGGTGGACGTTGCCTGTTTTGTTTAAGGGTTAAAAAGAAATATATTGCTGACATTTCACTTGATTACCAATGTATCCCCATCTAGGCCTATTTATTTAGCAGCAACAACAATATTTATATAGCTCAGCGCTTTGGAGGACGACATGGTAACGAGAATATTCGACACCGTTTAAAACACAGACCTAGAGTAAGACCATCCCTTATACCACGTATGCTATTTTACATAAAACATAAAGAAATGTACCAACCGTGATTATGCTTTGCCTACATTAAGAAAGATAATTCCACATCCACTTCCTTACATTTGTCTTTGCCAACATCAGGAGCAGTGAGCTGACGCACGAACACTTTCACTTTCGTTTCATGAACATACTGAACACTACACTAAACATACAAGTCTTGGTTGATTATTATGATTATTACGATTTGTATGGAATGCATTCATAAAATGACCATACTCTCGTCCCTCAAAAGTACTGAACGTCTAAACATGAGTCAGACGATGTGCGTAGCCAATCAGAATGTTTCAGGAGACGCCTTTTGCCTGTCAATCATTTTGATCATTCACAGTAATCAGTACATATATGGGAACCTGAAGCTAAGCCCAGTGCTCGAACTGAGAAGTAAGAACCCAACTAAGAACCATTAAGAAGTAAAAAAAAAAAAAAAAAAAGAACTTTTATCTCAGATATTTTTATTTTAGTAAAAATAATAATGACAAATCTGATTAAATGCATGCAATGGATACGGTACATTTCGTGAATTAATAATTTACAATAATTAATAATTTACTTCTTCTTCTTCTATGGATTTATTGGCGGGTCGTATACCAACTTTATGGTGCATACCGCCACCACCTGTGCTGGAGTGTGAAGTGATTTCAGTCTAGAATAGTCTATTCTATTCCTAAGACCACTATGCTTAATGAATTTTAAAACTGACCATACAATTTCCCCGGATCCTTGTATTGTGTTTAATATGTTGTTGATTGTAAATTCTTTGCATCCCATTTCCTGTAGCTCTCATATTAACTCATTCCTTTTCTGGACAAAATAACAACACATGCTCACCTGTTTCCTTTACTTGGCATATTTCGTATAATCCTATAATCATGTTTCCCTGTAATATGATGTAGAATTAATTTTTGTATGTCCCATCCTTAGTCTTGTTAAATAACCTGATCATACTTAAATTTTGTATCAATTTGTCTTACAGTATTATGTATATTATAAAAACGGCTACCTGTTTTACAATCATTTCAATTTCTTTGCCATTTCTGATTGGAAGATTCTTTAATGATACTTTTTGCTCCCATTCTACTTAATGCAACTGTAATAGTAGGGATGTTTAAGCGACTCTTTTGCCATTTTATCAGATCTTTCATTTCCTGGTAGAATGTGCTGGTACCATGGCTGGTACCCAAACAAATTTAATTATTGTTCCAGCTTGCCTTAATCTATACAAAATATTCAGTATTTCTATATAGATATCATATCTAACTGTTTGATAAGTTTGTAGGCTTATACATGCTGAAAAGTTTTGGGAATTATTCACTCTTGAAATAGCAATGATTGACATTGATAGCCATAACATTGTTTGTTCCTGAATAAAGCAGCCTTTCTCACTGAAATGGTTGAGTAGTCTGCTGACTGGCTTACTCACTCACTCATAACAGTCCGTTGCTGCACCTACTGGACGCAACTATGTAAAAATCGTATGTACTGAAATCGTTGAAAAGTCCCCACCAACACACAGACTGGCAGCCTGTTTTGTCACAATTTATATGTTTAATATCTAATCAACTAGTTTCATGCATGTAATCAAGTATTTTCTCAGTAAAGTCAAGTAGACTTAGGTGTAATTTTAAGTATATTTCTGAGAAGTATATAAAATGTAGACTGAATGTATACTTTCTTATTTTTAGTTTAAAGAATTTACTAATAGTATACTAATTATACTAAGAATTATACTATAAATATTATACACTTGAATAAACGTCTTCTTTGTAAGGGTAGGTAGCCCATTTCTTTTGTAAACTAGTTGCCAGACATTTGATTTAGGATAGTTTACCTGAGCATTTATCAGCATATCTGGACAAGAACCGCCCAATTAGAGCGGAAAAGGCCGTCTGATTGACATCCAAAGTGACCAACCACAATTCGTTTAGTTTAACGAGGAGTTTGAGACTTTAGTATATCTCAGTAGACTATGCTAAGGGATCATTCTCCAAATGTGTTGAAGTCTTGTTTAATTATCTCCAGTTAAAGCTGCTGGTAGGCTATTTATTAACATCTTGGCATTAGTAGGCTAATCATAAAGGACAACTGGACTTTTATTCTTTACCTTATTGGTTTATTTTATTTCACGAATGAAGCGAGGGTGGTAACAGCAGTGACAGATTGTATTAAAGGTGAATTTTCTAAGATGTCTTTTTTTTCTTTTCTTTTTTCACACAAACATTGAGCGATGTTACAAGGGAACTGAGAGGAAAATGTGCTGGGGAAAACATAATTAAGCCAAAAATTATGGGATTAGTTTGTTTATCTGCACACTAATGAACACAAACTGTGTGGTGCATTTTATTGAAAGCATTGATGGCACCATCATTGTAACTTTTCTACTTTTCTAAGTAGCAGTATAATTGCTTGACTTAGCATTATCAACAATGCTGGTACCCCTTAATAGTCAAGAACCCTAAAAATCCTAAAAATGATCGCACACAGAACATGTCTTCAGTTGTGTTTTGGCTAGACATGTAAAAAAGGCATTAAGTAAATAAATACCATCATAGAGGCAGCAACTGTTACTTTACAGTAAAGGCAGAGCATGTAGATTGGAAAGCATTTTTAAAAAATACTCAAAATTGCTGCGAAATCTATATAAATACTTTTAGAGTCTGGAAATACAATGCTTTTGTACACACAGTAGCTGACTGTTTTTAAAAGGCTTCTTATAGATGTATGATGCACAGAGGAACCAGGAGACTGAGCCAAGGATAACCCAGCAGAAACACACTGATGGCAGAGCAGGGCTGGATGCTTTCTAGAAGGCAAAGACAAATTCAGGTTTAAGCAGAGCAAATATTCATTCTAGTTTTATGTAGTACACATTTATCTACAATTTTATACCTAATTCAACAAATAGAGTCTTCTGGCTCTTGGTCACTTTACAAATGAAAGTTGTATTCTCAGTGATGGTGAAGCTCATAATGGTCAGCCTGAATCCGTATGGTTCAAGCTCTGTCACAAATGTGTTGTGCCTGAACTTGGGTTCAGGCATGATTCCAGAGATGTTTGTGCTTATGATGGTCTCCTTTTGGCCTTTGGACATGGAGAACTCATAGTCTGTGTGGTAGTTGGGTTTGGGCTCCAGAAGGCAGTCGACTCTGAGGTCATTATCTTCCTCTTGACATACTGCAATTACACTCTCCTCTTCCTGACACGACACTGGGCTCATCAGAACTGGAGATGAGAAATCACGAGGCCCGTTATTTAGATATTCACCATTATGTGACCCTGGACCACAAATCCAGTCACAAGTAGCACGGGTATATTTGTGACAAAAGCCAACAATACACTGTATGGGTCAAAATTAAAAAAATATCTTTTATGCCAAAAATCATTAGGTTATTAAGTAAAGACCATGTTCCATGAAGATATTTTGTACATTGCCTACTGTAAATATATAAAACATTTATTTTTGTGAGTAAATGCAGCACAATCATGAACATAAATGGAAAACTTCGAAGGATATTTTCTCAATGTTTTGAGATTTTAAAATAGTTGTGTCTCTGCCAAATATTGTCATATCTTAACAAACCATACATCAATGGAAAGCTTATTTATTCAACTTTCAGACTATGTATAAATAAAAAAATGGACCCATGTGACTGGTTTTGTGGTCCATGCAGGGTCACATATATGCAATGCAAAACAAACAAATTGTAAATGAGTTCAGCAGTACATTGATTTTCTCCTATAATATTCTGTACACTCGTAAACCTAAAGCCAAACAGTCTGAAAGTTCTCTTTCTTCACACAAAAGAGGATTTACAAAAATAGTATGTGTGTGTGTATATATATATATATATAATAATATTATTACTACATATTCTTTGGAAAAAAATCCTCTTTTGTGAAGAAAAAATCAAACAAGTCTGGCAAATGTTTTGGGCCATTGAGAAAATGATTAATTTAATTTAAAGTTATATAGAAATAAGAGCAGTTGAATGTAATGTAAAATAGGAGAATAAGCTGTTATATTTTCATGGTGAAATGGTTTAATATGAAAAGCAATATTAGGAAAACATCTTCATAATCCTCTTACCTCCCAGAAGAAGAATCCACCCAAACATACAGTTAAATGTGTCCATTACAAAGCTCTATAGGTATAAAAGAGGAGAGAAGATAGTCATAAAATACTGTTACATATCCCAGAATCAAAACATTTAAACATGATGACCATCTGTAGTGCCCATTAATCTAGCCTGAAATCTTGAGGGGGAAAAATGAGGAAAGCACACTGTTAAACAAATCCATGAAACTCTTCAGAGAACAACAATAGTGCTGTAGCTCCACCTAACTGCCTTAGAAAGCACTTCATCCAACAACATGAAGCACTGCACTGCAGCAGCCCCTCCCATCTGTGCTGCGCTAATGCAATGTTTCACAGCAAAACGTACAAAAACGTATGAGATTGGCCTATTTCTATGTCCACAAAAATCTATTCACCTACCCAAAGCAAAATTCAATTGTGAGAATCATCAAGGCCTTTGACAGCCTTGATGAGCCCAATGTCCTTATTTAATGTAAAGTAAACAGTGCATTACAACACAGTTTGGGATACACTTGTCTGACAGCACAGAATATACCTTATTTTTCATATCATAAAAGCTGATCTCTGTGTAATTCTCAATCACAGGCCAATTCTTATTAGGAAATAATCCTGGGACATTATTATTTTGTTGTCAGAGCAATCATGACATAATAGTTTCCAGACATTTACCTTTCAGAGGCTTTATGTTCGTGCTGTTTTAATCCCAGTCTGTGATGATTTTGGCAGGTGACCCTTTCCGGTGGTTCATAAAGCTGTGGAGAGTGGAAGGAGTAGAGGGAGAGAGGATCTGAGAGAGGAGAGAAGGAAAACGGTTTGTCTCCCCCTTTTGAGAGAACTAGAAAATGCTTTTTAACCAACATTTTACCAAATGTTATGCAGAGTTTCCCACAATTTGAAATGATTCAGTTGGATGAGATGTCAGGACATTTCAAGTATTCAAGTATATTCCAGCATGACTGCGCACCAGTGCACAAATGAAGGTCCATAAAAACATGGTGTGGAAGAACTTGACTGGCCCGCACAGAGACCATAGCTCAACCACATCGAACACCTTTGGGATGACCTGGAATGGAGATTGCAAGCCAGACCTTCTCATTCAACATCAGTGCTTGACCTCACAAATGCTCTACTGGATGAATGGAAATAAATTCCCATAGAAACACTTGTGGAACTCCTTCCCAGGGGGACCAACTCCATATTAACGTCTATGCACTTTAGAATGCGATGTCATTAGAGTCCCTGTTGGTGTAATGGTCAGGTTTCCCAATACTTAGTGTATTTAGGAATAATAAATATTCATCATATTCATCAAAATAAAAATTCTTTCCTTGAGCTTTTTATTTAGACTTTTTTATTTAGACACTATTTAACATTACTAATACTAATCAAAGTAAATGCACCGGATTTGTTGATCCCTGACAGCTGTCAATCATTTGGTCCTCTTGCAGTTTATTTTCAGTAAACACTGTGGGTGTGCCATACACTGTATATTTGTTTCTTGCTTTTTGCATTTTAATTAGAGGACACATTAGCATGAAAAAGGCTTTTATCATAATTTTCTAAGATGGATGCAGGTATATTCAGTACCGCAAAGATTTCAGTCAATCAGAGGAAGACTGATGCACCTCAGACAAACGCTGTTTCTAGACAGGTGAATATCACACACGACAGTGTTTATTGTTGCTTTACTTTCCATATGGATGAATGATTTTTTTCAAAGAGAGTGACAGTGACATCTCCAGTGTTTCCTTAAGTGACAAGGTATGCTTTTTGAAAAGCACTGATAGCTCATTGCTGAAGTTGAAAATTAATTCCACTGCTTTATTTAGAATTGTGAATTTGCCTCCGCTGATAACAATGCTGGTGGATGTTTTACATTTGAAAGGATTTCAAAATAAGCCATGACAACCTGCCCTTCACATCAAATGAAGAGATTAATTCAGCGGTACCTTACAAACGTTGCTCATTCATTTATTTTTGCTTGGAGTCCCTATTAAGATGAAAATGCCTAGGCCCTATTTAATAACCAAAATTAGACACAATAACAGAAATGTTAATAAATGTAAAAATTATACTAAGTAGGAATAAAACCTAATTTGACATTAGATCTCAACTATTGTATGCAATGTTATGACCATTGTTATAACAACAAGCAAATGTTACAAGCAAAAAAACATCCATTTAAAAACTAATTAACAAGCTTCTAGATCAGCTCCTCCGCTTCAAAATACAACATGCATTTGCTATCCAGGGGTACACCCTACACAGCATTCATATTTTGACAAAAGTATGGTAGTAATCTGTGCTACCGTAGGCCTACTAAATTGATTTTAAAAAATCGTTTTGATTTTATTAAATTTTTGGTTTTATACGATTGGAGTGTTTTTGGTCAAATAAAAATATATCATATTATACATTACAGCTCATAAAGATAGTTCTCTTTTTTATTATTGTTTGAGCATTGAACACTGCAATGCAGTTCTGAAATTGCATGTTCATTAATGAGCACCAGAGGGAGGTGTAGGACCATTTACCTTTGACACGCGCTGCTATAAATTCCCTTTAAACGTGTATCCTATAATAGCCTACTCCACAAATCAGACTTTAGACGATATCACGTATTTATAGCTGATCAGTAATATACCATATTGTTGAAACCTATAAACTATTCACAATTACCTACTTCGGTTTACTTTTTATGCCTGCTGGCTGCTGCACAGTTGAGCTCCGCTTGGAATTGTGATCCATTAATTGTCCTTATCACCGACGAATCAGACGAGAGATGCGAGTTAAACGCAACTTTGAATTCTGTGCTAGTCTGCGTCAATTTACGTTTCCTGAACATACCGAGTTTTGCTGTTAGGTAAAGTTAATAATACTAGTTTCCGCGGAAGAGACGATGCTTTTAGAGACTTTTGGCAAAGGCGCATGGATGAGGATAACCACTCCAGAACGATAGCTATAGCAACTGAGCGAACAAAACCCGTTCACTCTGTAGTATAGGGGGCAACTGGACAGAGACCTCAGGTTTATGTTGATACGGTCGTCCATTCTTCTTTAATCTCAGTGCTTCGCGCTTTAAGCTGATTTAAGTTCGATCCGCTGCCCACGCGCGCAGTTCAAAGTGCGTCTTGATGCGTAATTGCTTTACAGGATCGGAGTATTGAATGGTTCGGTCCAGCGCATGGTGCCTATCCGAACTGGCTGACAAGTTCAAATTAACAATTGGACATCGGAACATGTTCAGTTTTCCTCTCACAACTCAATAAATGGGTAACCTGGATAATTGTTCTATTAAGGATTGTGCTCTCTCTTAATCTCGTACCGCATCACTTGAATTTATTTCATCTTTAACAAGACCGTGATGTTTTTGAATTTGGTTCTTCCACTGATGTCCATCCTTTTGATAAGAGGTAAGATAAACTGTCTCATGACTCTTTCTTCTTAATGTTCTTCTATGTCTCTCTGTTACAATGTAGGCTACATTGTCGATCACTTGTAGCCTAGATGTTCCACGATGTTGTTTTTCAAGACCAAGAGCTTACTGTTACCGACTGTTTAGGAAATATGCAGAACCAGTTTTTATTATTATTATTATTATATATTATTATTGAAGCAATAATAGCTAAGTTATTAAAACATGCATTAAATTATCATTATTCGGAACAATTATGTTCAATAATTGTTAGTAATAATACATAAAATAAATAATTATAAACCAATAAAACTTAGGCATAAATTACAGTTGGCTTTATTGTTTAGAGGCCACCATGTACTTTCCATGTATTCTAACAACGATAAAAAATAATCAATTAGGTAGAAAAGTGTGACTTGGTTAAAAAAAAAAAATTTTAAACTGATAATCGGTCAGTCTTTAATATTGATTAGTATTGTTTTTTCTGACCAATACCAACTATTTTTGTGTGTAGGTGTAAAATTTATATGCATATACAGAATCCATTTTTCATTGTTTTATTTTTCCTATTTGACACAATAAGCCTGTGAACACCATTGTTTCCTTTAGAACACAACGTGCTATAATATTGTTGTTTTATATTCATGAATTGATGAAAAGTGAGCATATCAGTAAAAATATCAGCCTGTCTCAATGCAATCCTAGAGAACAGCATGAAGAGTCAAAGGGTAGAAGATAGCTCTTAAAAGTTCAGAAGTATTTCACACTGTACAACTCTCTTTATCTTAACAGCTTTTAGCTTTTAGACCTGAAGTGTTATTATAATTCATGTTGTGAGGCAAGAGTCTGATTGAGCATGAGCTGCCATCATTTTACATCCGTTCTGGCACTATGTTCTGTTGTGTTGAACTGGATTTACCAATGTATCCAGCAGCATCAGTCATGGGTTGTAATGTAACAGCCAAGGTCCGCAGTCTGCTTTCTTCTTCTTCTTCTTCTTTTTCTCCTTCTTCTTCTTTTTTACAAACACATGGGCTGTCAGAGATTTCCTAGATGCTACACTTAAGAAACATCTGGTCAATTGTGATTGTTTTTTTTTTCAGGAAAAAGAAGGCAATCCGATTGTAGTGGGGAATAAATCAACAGTTCAAGCAGTCACATGTGCAGCGTGCTGGATTTATCTGTATATATATATATATATATATATATATACATGTGCAGCATGCTGGATTTATCTGTATATATATATAGTGGGATTTATAGTGGGATTTGCAGCATTATTTTCGATGAGCCATTTGGACTCAGCTGTTAATCAAATGAAATATTAACTATCTCTCTTATTTCTCCATGAAACAACACGCTATTTAACATCATTAGGAAAACAGACACTACCCAACAACACACTGCTCACATGTTCTTGTTGATACAGTATTTTGAAAGTGTGTGAAATGCAGTTGGCTACTGGCCTCTTTGAGTTTTACCATGAGAGTTTTATCATGAGAGTTTATCGTGCTTTAAATTATAATTTTAGTGGACTTTAGAAAGGACAGAGATTAAGCTACAAAATGTTTAAATGCAGTTACAACAATAATTAAATGCCACAGCAGTAGGTTAACAAATATTAATTGATATTTTGCTGTATGGGTGAGTCTCACGTAAACATGTCCAGGTCACAAGTCTGCAAAATAAAATACAATGAATAAATGTAAAAAAGGTAAAAACACCTAATAATAATAAATAAATGAATAATATATATATATATATATATATATATATATATATATATATATATATTTTTTTTATATATAGGCCTATATATATATATATATATATATATATATATATAATAAATTAAATATTAATAATATTGATTAAATAATGTTACAATGCAAAAAAGTCACATTTTCTGTACAAAACATCTTGGGGTAAAATGTGAGATTCACCCTTATATTAGTTGTGCCTCTGCTCTGTTGGAACAAGCCTTTGAAAACTGGTTTAAGGGTTAGCTCACCCAAAAATGAAAAGTCTGTCATCATTTACTCACCCTCTCATTCCAATCCCATGAGACTTTCACTCATCAAGATTTCAAGATATTTTTAATGAAATCTGATACATTTCTGTCCCTCCATTGACAGTCTACTCAACTACAACTTTGACGACACCAGATCAATGCTTATATAAATGTCTAAATTAAATCTGTTCATCATTTAAAGCGATCAAGTCTCTTTAGACAATTTGGACTAAACCGCTCGAATCATATTAATTAGTTTTACGATCTCTTTATGAAGTTTTTGAAGTGTCAAAGTGGTAGTTCGCGTAGACTGGAGGAACATAAATCTCTCAGATTTCATAAAAAATATGTAAAAATACAGTTGTATGACATTTGTCAGATTTGTGTATGAATCCAACAAGTTATGCATAATATGATATATTACTACACTTTGTGTAATAACGTACAACTGAGTAGTTACACATTATTGGTTGTGTAGGCATATAGAGTTGGATTGCTGATGTCTATTTTACCTCGATAAGATCCCAAAATAGAGCATCACTCAGGGTGAAACTTTTCTATACTGTTATCAGTAACAAACAGAAACGTTATTACATTTCCTGTCATCCTGTCTAATAGGCGATAGATAGAGGCACAGTTAAAGAAACATGCAGTATGTTATGCAGCTGGTGAACTTAATTAGCATTAACAAAGATCTCAGTTAGTTTCTATAATGATTTACAACATCCGAAATTCGACATGTGTGAATTTGGAGAGTAAAAAAAAATACTGTACATTCAGCTTTGATTCATCTTTTTCATAAAACACTTGAGAAATCATTCTTCTGCTTGTCAATTAACGTGTATCAAGATTCACTTTCGTATGAAAAACTAAATATAAATGTGAAATGTCATGTAGAAAGTTCTTAGGACCTTTTGAATAACAAATAGGGAAGTTGCATATTTTAAATTCATGTGAAATATGAATGCATTCCTCCATTTGCAGATCTAATTAGAAGGAATTATTGAAGAACATTGTATGTGTGGCCTGTCTGGTGTTAAGCGTTGTCTGGTCCTGTTGTGGCTGATCCTGACCCACTTTCCCCCCTTACTATGAGCGCTCCCTCTTTAACTGCCACTGAGCACGCTCCCACCATCTGTTATCCCTTGGACCGTTGCCATGGCAATACTGGGAGTCTTTTCTAAACAGGCGATGCAGTAGTCAGTGGGTAATGTAGTAAAGGGCTGAACTCTGGCAACAGGTCATTGTAATAAAACCACGGCTTTGACATAAGACGTCTCAGTACAAGCGAAGCAACCCTCTGCGCTTGAGTAATGATGAGCTGTGATTAAGTTGAGGGACAAATCAGATTCAACTGTATCAACCCACCAGCTTCAAATCAGTACCATGGGGTAAAATTCATCAGAAATGCATATCAAATAAATCTGGATTAACAGTGTCCTGTAGTGGTGGGGATTGTGATTCATCTCAGTAGACTTTTGAATCCATTCACCAAAAAGATTTGTTCAGAGTTGTTCACTGATTCATTCAGGTCATCATTCTGTGATGACAAATTGGAGTCTGTTTTTAATGTGTCATTGAATCGTTTAGCATTATTCTTGGTGTCCTCTATTTTAGTTTGTGTGTCTATAAATCTACAAAGGAACTCCAGAAGGAGTGCATAAACTCCTAAACACCGGGTGCTTTCTGTAGCAAAAAGACACCAATAAGTAAGGGATTATGTAAATCCAGCCGCGTGTTATCACAGAATAAACCCAGACGGAGTGATCAGGACCCCGAAGTCAAGCTTATTACACGGCTAAATGCCACGTAAGTAAATAATTAGACATGAAATATTGACTTGAGTTGAAATATTTTATTAGCTCTTTAAACATAATTTGATCAGTTTTTTTACCGTTTGTTATTGGGGAATAACATACTGCTGGATGGCGCGATTGACCAATCAGAATCAAGTATTTCACAGAGCCGTGTAATAATAGCCAATAATGTGCATATGTCATTTTAATTGTGTATGGGTTTGTTATCTTTGGGTTTTCATTTAGTTCGTTTATGAACCAGAAGCCTCATTTGTTCATTTGTTCATGTATGAGATGTTCCAGTTCATTCAGTTTGTTCATGAACGCTGCTTTATTTACTACTACTACTACTACACTACTTTTCCTAGTGCTGCTTCGAATCTCATTCAGACTCTCAAAGCTCAGACCCGCTCAGTGAATGACGCATTTGTTCAATAGGTGATATCACCAATCATATTGAAATTGCATTCCACCAAAACAGTCATGTTTTTTTTAACCGAAAGAGACTTCAGTGAGTCTAAAAAAAAAGGTCAATTCATATAAGTGAAAAAAATTATTTGTTCATGACCTAAAAAATTACTAGTGTTCTGTCACCATGTTATTTACTTGCTTTTTTCCAGTTGTATCATGTTCTAATCATTATGTTCTCTTGTCTTTCTTGAGTTCCGCAATGCTAAAAAATATATTAATGATACTAGCATCTTAGACAGATGTGGAAGAAACAAACAAGACTTCAGAAAGTGCTTTAAAATATGTTTTATTCAGCCACTGTTTAAGCAACACCAATCTCGTCTCATCTGGCTGCCATCCTCTGTACGTCTGAATTGATTGAGTGTACAAAAATATATCAATTATAATTGAATATATAAAAAATATATTAATCATACTAGCATCCACAGATGTGGAAGGAACAAACAAGAGTTCAGACGAGCTTTCAAATATGTTTTATTCAGTTTAAGCAACACCAATCTCTTCTCATCTGTCATCCTCTGTACTTCTGAACTGAGTGTACAAAAATATATTTACTAGTGTACACAAATCCAACGTTTCCTCTTGAGAAACCCAGCTGAAAGAGAGATATCAGTGTCATTGCATGTAATGGTAGGTCTGGTGAAAGTTGATAACCCTGCCTGATGGTATTATTCACAGAGAGGGCTCTCTCGACTTACTGGCACATCATATTAAGTATGATAGTTTGCTTAAGGCAGTATACTGCTGTAGTGCTCAGCTCTGGTTAGCATCAGCCAGTACTAGTATTAAAGTTGAAGTATGTAATATCCACACAACTAAAGTCACCAAACAGAATTGCAAGAATAATGACCAACAATGGACAGTGTTGTCACAGTCCCGCCTCCAAACTCACACCATTGGATGCGCACAGAGCCAAAGAGGACAATCAGCCTATGAATAGCTTAAAACTGTTGTCTCTACATATCAATCTGGATTAGAGAAATTATTGAATGCATTAAAATATGGACAAGGCTGTGTGGACATGCTACTGTTCCTTGTTTTGTTTACTATCATCAAGTGAATTTAAGAAGATGACTTTCCATTAACTTTCCATTACGGCAGCATCTGTGTCATGTTGAGTTTGAGGAGACAAAGCAATGGCTCATCTTCAAACATGATGAATTCATTTCTTTATTAGGAACAGACTTGAATGTTGTTTTTCTGCTATTACAATGGCTTGTTGGAGTATTAAAGCGATCCGCAGCTCTTTTGCAGATATATCGCCAGCTTTGCCTGTCTGCTTTTAGATTAACAGCCTAGTGCTAAGAGATTGTGATGAGTATCGTGATGGACAGCTCTCAGGGACAACGGCAGTGGAGTGATGCTTTTGTTTCTGATGGTACTGTTAAAATAATTGCTATTTGGCACATTTACAAGAAAGTAAGGCAGCGCAAGCCTGTCTTCATGAGCAGTTCACAGATTTGGCTTGAACTTTTTGTTAGAGTGAAGACGAATGTAAAAATCCTCTCAACCTATGGCTTCTCTTCCTTTATCTCTGCTTGGTTTTAAGTCATTGCTTTCTATATGTACTTCATTAGTATCAGACCTGTGAGATTATGAACATGATTCTACTGAAGGGGAAAATGAAAGAACAGAATTCATTTCACTCTCCTAAAAACCTATGATAACTGTTCCGCTAAACTAGTGAAATGAAGAAGCGTGGATTATAATCATAAATCTTCTCGAACATTCCTATGGAAATAGACAGGGCTCGGCTTTAAAGATAAAAAGGGTCCTGAATCTAACACAAGTAGTGAAGCAGAACGAGTACATTTAAAAAAAATGAAGGTGTGCCGGAGTTTTTGGCAAAAGCAATTGACATGCGTATTGACCAAGGATTTTTCTTCTTTTTTTTTTTATTTAAGCAAATCCATCCTGAGTCATATAAGGGTGGAACTAGTATCACTTGTCATCAGGTTGTAAAATTACTAGAAGAGGCTGTGTAATTCGTCAAGGCTTTATTGCAAAAAATGAAGTGGCTGCCTAAATCAGCCACTTTCATTTTATTTTGAAGTGTTTTTGGTGTTGGAATCGTGGTGTGGCAAACTATTCTCTCTCTGTAGACAGATGTTTATGGTGAAATGTTTGGTAATTAGACATTTGTGTGGACTTTTGCAGTTCAGAACTGAGTTTGTTGCATATAGATAAGATTTGTTCATTCTGTTAATAAAATGATTGGAAATGTTCATCAGTCTTCTGCATAGCTAGGTGTAAGATACACTGTAGTTCTTATTCCTCAAAGCTTTTAATCAGCTCAGAGACCAGAGCTTGTCAGTCTGCCTGCAGAGTGGGAGGAAATGAGGTCATATGTATGTGACATTTCTGACCCTAGAGCAGCCATGTTTGATCGACAGGTATGCTTTATATATTGCACTAACGTTGTGCAAGCATCTACTTGGATTAGAAAACATAAAATGACTGTCTGAAAATTACACAAAAAAGTGTCTGAACACTTGGAATATAGCACACTTTCAAATCTTTAAAGGTCATTCCATTGGGATTGCATGGAAAAACTGAATTGCATGGAAAATGTTCATACAGGTTTGGAATGACTTGTGGGTGAGGTGAACTAATCCTTTAATTTTATAAGGGGCCAAGCTGTGGAACTCTGTTTGCTTTTTTATTATGCAACAAATGTCTGAACAAATTTCTGAGCTGACAGTGCATGCTGTGTGTCTTTTCCGATTGACTCTCGAATGCAGTGAAGAGACTGGACAGCTGAACAGCAGTTTGGACTGTGTTCTTGGTCCCTTTTGTTGACGGAGGGCTTTCATTTCTTATTAGCCTTTGTGCTCAGTGTCATGACAGCTGACTTATGAGGCACAGTCCACCACAGTGTGTCTGGTCATCATGTGCAGATGACAAATCCTGTTTTAGTTTCTGTCACAGGTTTAAGTCATTGTGGAATAAATGTTGTTTTCATCAACTTGAAAATTGGTACATTCTTAAAAATAAAGGGTCTTTATTGACTTTGATGGTTCTATGAAGAACCTCCATCACACAAACGTATTTTTGTAGAGGGAAAGGGTTCTTTAGATTATTGAAATGTTCTTTACACTAAGAAAAGAAGGTAACTGTTGGAACTTTTCACTGAAAGGTGAACTTTCTTCAACTTTTCTGAAGAACCCATAATTTTTGTTCTATGGGAATGCTGCAAAAATTCTATTTTATTAGGGATGCACGATGCATCGATATTAAATTTATGGCCGATACCAATAACCGATAATTCTTTGTATTTGAAAGCCGCTAACTGATATATTGGCCGTTAAATCTAAATCCAAATTGATATTATTTTTGAGAGCCTGATTACAAAAACAAAAGTGTCACCATTATAACCCATATCCCAAGCACACAATTATAATGTTCTCATTATAGTTTTATGCAGCCTATATGACAGATTTCTTCTGAATTTAATTGTATTTTCCTTTTTTAAGGGATTTCAATCATATTTCAAGCAATTCAAAACAATCATTGCAAACATATGTCGGCCAAATTTTCTTATTGGGTCGATAACGATAACATTAAAAATACACATATATTGCCCGATACCTTTTATGGAACCTTAATTTTAATAGTGTACTTAAACTGCCTTCTGTGGTTCCTTTTTTGTGTATTTGAATTGGCATCAGCAAATCACCTGGTGAATGTATAGTCTGATAATGTATGATCTCTGTTTTAGTAAGTTGTTGATTTAATTTACGTCACCTTTCTTCTGTGGAACACAAACTGAACATTTTTGAGGAATGTTACAATGAGTGAGGACTGGAGCTTTGAGGCCAAAGCTTCATGAATCATGAATCATTTGAATCATGTGCTATTACAGAGTTTTCTGAAGGCATACAATAATTTTATGTGAACAACAAAATAAAAAAATTAAGTTAAATCTTTTCACTGAATCAGTTGATCATATGCTATATTACAGTCTTCTGAATCCATACGATAATTTTATGTGAACAACAAAGCAATATGATCCAAACACTTAAGATGAATCTTTTCACTGAATCTGTTGATTCGGTTCACAAAAAGATTTTGGAAAATTCTGAAACATTCGGTTCAGAGCGATTTGTTCGTGAATCAGACTAATCTGGTTCAGTGCTGTTTTCAAATCAGTATCTTCTCGAGGGGAAGAATGTGAAAAATGACTCGGAATGTAGTATATGAATAATCTCAAACTGAACGTGCTTTAAAATAATGATTACTTACGCACTGCTTCGAGTGGTGAATCTTTTCACAGAAGGTGATAAAAATGTAATAGCCTGACTTGCACATGCACCACACCGGTTCTCTTCTCTCCTGTTCCCGAATATAATCGGCAAATGTGGCCATACTTCCCCAAACGTTACTAATGGATATTACAAATAGTAAATGATTTCCAGGGTAAATGTTTATCTGTTAATGACAAAGGGTGTTTGGATGGCTTTAGCTGGATATTCTGTGGCATCTCTCCTTATGTAGGTACCCATAATGCAGGTTAATGCAGCATCGTGCATCGGACTGATGTCTCTCTCATGTGGTTGGAAGCGATGCTGAACTTCAATATCATGAGTGCTGTAATCTGCTGCTGTCGCTAACCTCCTCTAACCTGTCGTCTAGAAGCCTCCTATTCAGCAGGGCTTTGCTGTGTTTGTGCAGGCTCTCATGAGCAGCCCTAAAGCCTGGGAACGCCAGTCTGCTCCCCCACTGTCTACTCTAATCCAGGACTGACTTTCTGCCTGCCACTGACTCGCATTTATTTTTTGGTCGTTGTTGTTGTTGTTGTTGTTGTTTTTAAAGCTTACCCTATCTATGACCAAAGACTTAAGGGCTGCATTTAACATTATTAAATTTGTGTTCTGGAATTATTTTTTGAAAGACATCTTTTGCAAAATCATTTCATTAATGTCCCATTTGACTTAACTTTTTTACATAGATGCATTTTGCATTGTAAATGATCATCACAGTTTAGCTGGATTCATATGAACCGACTATGTGCTTCCTAAGTTCCTACATACTTATTTTTCATTTATTTAATAGATTTTTATACCGAAAATGTATTTATTTATTATTTTTTATCCTTTATGTTTCATATTGTGTATTTTTAATAGGCTCCATTCTCCTTCTATAAGAACAGTTTTATAAAAACATATAATCTATTTTGACCTTAATTATAATAAACTTTAAAATTAACCAGAAAACTATTTATTACCCTCCCGCTCAAAAATCTGTTTGTCAATACAAACGAATAAGAAAGTAGCTTGTGTTTTGAATCCCATAAACTCTTTTTGTCATCACTTAAAATACACAAATACCACAATTGACAAATCTGAACCTCCCTTCCACAGAAAGGACTAGAATTTTCCCAAAAAGATGAATGTTGTTTATGGTTATGTAAGGGACTTTACCTCAATACTGTGCAGCCTTATATTGGAGAGGGATTGTCTCCTGTTTTTAAGTGGTTTAACACCAGGAATCCTCTGGCTATGTGGAGGCCTGGGATTGGAGTATCACGCACATGTTCCACAGGTAAACACAATCTGTGTTTACAGACACCCTTTAGCCAGGGCGGGTGAAGTACCCGTGGTTCTTAAACCCTCCTATTTTTAGACAACTAGATTTAAGCCCAGTCGCAAGGAGCTGCTGCTTATTTACTCTCTGCAGGCCCACTGTAAAGAGACTCCATCCTCCATCTTTCAGTTCTCTCCACCTTTCATTACTCTTTGTCCTCCACATTCTATAGTATTGATGGATAGAGCAGTCTTTTTAAGTCAATAAGCTGAATGTACCCATTAGTTACTGAGCTAATTACACCAGCTTTGAAAGCACAGGACCCGTATTTAGAGGATATCTCAGGACTGAGAGTCTGTTGTCTGCCCTACTGGTGGAGGTGGTTTATATATTTTTTTCATTGTTGTTTTAACAACCAAGGTTTTAATGACTTGAAAGCTTGAATTAGTGAATGAAAGTGAAATGGTAACACTTTACAATAACGGGGCATGAATAATCATGTACTAATACCTGAATTGATAGTTACTTCAACATGAACTCATGATTAGCGAAGATATGAACTAATCATGAACCAATGAAGAGCGGTCATTAACCCACGAGTCACGAGAGGAGTCATAAAGATTCATGCATGAATAACAGCAGCGTTTAGGGGTAAACTAAATCAGGCTTCGTAAGAATAAATAAGAAGTAATCTAAATTTGAATTAAACATATGATTTAATACTGCCATAATTTAAACTGTAATATCATAAGCTGCCATCTGCAGCTTTGTGACAAATAATTGGAATAGCACATGATTATTTAGCCATTAATTACACAGATCCGTCTAATCAAACATGGAAAATAGAATAACTGGATCTAAACTGTTTTCTGATTTGTATAGTTCATTTAGGCCTATGTTTAGTAATAGCTACTTTTCTTCCTAGAACTATAGTATGAGGGTTTGTTTCTGGTGGGACACTCATTAGTGGCGCGGCACGTTAGTTTTGTTCCTATGGTAATGCTGCCATTTTAATCTCATAAATGTTGACTGCTTTGGTAAACAGAATTATTATTTAAAGACATGTTTGTTTGTATGTTGTATTTGGGAGTTTTCAGGAGGTTATGCACAGTAATTAACTGTATTTTTTGTTGTTTAAAATGTATATGCTTCGATTAGCATTAGCTTATAGATTATGCCCTATTTTACATGTAAACGTGCCTTATGAGTTCCTCTGAAACCCTCCACCTTCTCCACCTGTACAGATCTGCGAAGGGTAATTTCATATATGTTGTTGTTGTGCAGCAGCATGTTTTACATACTCAGTCACAACAGCGTGTCTATGTATTGGCTGTAGCAAGTCTCTGTACTTGCTCTTCAGCAGCAGCAGTGTAGCAGATCTATTCAATCAAGACCAAATTCATTAACATTGTCATATCCGTTACCATGCTAAACTTTTGTCAGGATAGAAATATGTTTATGAAAACCACATTAATATAAATAAATAAAACAAATTTTCTCGTTCTCGATTTGATCTTTACATTTCCATCCACATATGGTGACTAACGAAACCCTGACTGACTGTTAATCTTTCCATTCCCAGATGTTCATGGTCAAATGGTCCAGATGGATAGCAGTAAGTCAGGATTTGTGGGCTCACACGTAGAGCTACGCTGTCAGTTTGTCAACAGCAACCCACCTGTAAAAATCTCCCAGGTCACCTGGCAGAAGCTGGTCAACGGCACTAAGCAGAACGTTGCCATCGCCAATCCAACCCTAGGGGTGTCGGTGCTGGCCCCCTTTAAAGACCGTGTGCGCTTCAAGAACTCTGCCATCCGCCAGCGCACGCCTTCACTGGAGGACACCACCATAGTCTTCAACAAACTAAAACTGTCGGATGAATCCACCTACATCTGCGAGTACACAACCTTCCCAGCTGGCAACAGGGAGAACATGGTTAATCTCACTGTTTATGGTATGTAATGCCTCTATCCTCCTAAAACGGACTGTACAGCAATCTCTCCAGGCCACAAATACCACAAACGCTGATTTATTTTTTGTGACTGCATTAGGCATTTACAAATAAGATTCCAAATGAGATTTAAGAGCTAAATAATTCCAGCAAACAATTTCAGTAGGCAAGTAGAGCAAATTTGTTTGTGAAAAATCCCTTTGATGCTGAGCAAGTTCCAAGGCCTTTCAGTTTCAGGGATGTCTTAGTTACATAAAACTAGTTAAACCTTTGGTGATTAAGCTTTAGTAATTAATTGAAAACTCACTATCATCAGATTACTCTCAGTACCTGAGCAGTGTAAAAGCACTTACTGTTGTAGCAGATACGGTTAGACGCTGTGTGTGAAACAGGCTTTTGGAGCCAAGGTTGTGCTGCAGTGGATTTTGCTGGATTTTTTGTAGTGCTCACATCACATAAACTGAGATTTATTTTTGGGGTTTTGAGATTAGTAAAACATTTGATTTCACAGAAGAAGAATTTCTGTGCATATTGCATAATTTTCCAAGTTGATGAGGCTTTTGTCTATTCAAAGTTTGTTTTCCATGAAAACTGATTATACAGAGCATTGTAGTTATTAATGAAAACACAAAGTAATAAGCTGAAAAGCTATCAAAACATAACGTGGGACAGAATATTGCAGTAATCCAGGAGTCGCCTGCAGTGCGCCTGTGTTGTAAGCCTCTGTATTTGTCCTGCAGTTCGCCCTATGATCCAGATGAGTCTGTCAACACCCTCCATAGTGGCAGGATCCAAAGATCTGAAGATGACTGTTGCCTCGTGCGTTTCTGCCAATGGGAAACCACCCAGTGTGATCACATGGGAAACCGATTTGGATGGAGAATTCAACACTCAGGAGATACGCAACCCTGATGGGACTATCACTGTGCGCAGTGATTACTTGGTGATTCCCAGTCGAGAAATACACCAACAGCTGCTCACCTGCGTCTCCACATATAATGACGAACAATTCACGGACAGTGTCACGCTCAACATTCAGTGTAAGAAACCATGCTTTACACTACTGTTCAGAAGTTTGGGGTCAGTAAAAGTTAAAAAAATTTAATTGGAAAAAAATGTATACTTATTCAGCGAAGATTCATTTAATTGATTAAAAGTCACTGAAGTCTTTTACATTTTTACAAAAAAAATGTATTTCAAACAAATGCTGTTCTTTTGAACTTAATACTCCTTAAAAAAATCATGACAAAAATGTATCACAGTTTCCACAAAAATATTAAACATATACACATTGACGATTGAAATTTTACTTCAGCACCAATCAAGGATTTCTGAAATATCATATATACAATAAGAAATGTTTCTTGTGATACTGAAGACTGAATATATGTATAGATATATGAATAATATGTATTCAAAAATACATCATGGGGTCTCAATTAGAACTATTTTTATTTTAAAAAAAATTATGATTTATATACATTTTATATAGTGTCCATTGAAGGAAAGAAAAAAAAATACTTAGATACATTTATATTGTATTTTGTCCCTTGTCTACAGATGAACCAGAGGTGTTAATAGATGGCTTCGATGGAAACTGGTATTTGAACAGAGAAAACGTGCAGCTCATCTGCTTGGCTGATGCCAACCCACCCATCTCTTTGTTTCAGTGGAGATAGTATGTCATTTTAGTCTTTGTAAACAACATGCCTTTGAATTCTGTGCTGATTTATTTATCATTCAAAGAACGTTCACTTAAAATATATTGAAATAGATGATGATCTCAAAATATACCGTAGTCTAAAATGACAATTCTTTAATTAAAGGAATTTTCTGAGTTCAGTATCCAAAGAAATCTGTCGATTACCACAGAAAATAATTTAAACTCAGGTTTGCATTGCACTTACAATTGATGTTGTTCTTTGCATCTTAGCATCAGTGAAATCTCATGCAAAACCTGATGAGCATTTCTCTCTCTAGCTTGAATGGAACTATGCCGAGTACAGCAGAACTTCGTGACGATGTGCTGATCTTCAAAGGTCCTGTAACCGATGACATCGGGGGAACATACATCTGTGACGCCACCAACAGCATTGGGACAGGCTCAGCATCCGTTGAGGTCATTGTCACAGGTACATTGTTTACACTGTAGGACCGAATGCTTGACTGCTTTTGTGCATGTGAACCTTGAATATACATGTGAATCTTTTAGTCTTTTACCCTAAGCTTACTCTCGACTGCCTCTGAAACATCACCTAAGCATTATCATGCCATTGTTGTGTCAATAAACAATGTGGACTCTCACTGCCTGAAACTGCATTTAGTTCTTTGGCCCTAAGCTGGGGTTTTTTCACTTGTTTGCTGGTGCAGCACTTTGCATGTGGCTGCAAGTTGTCTGTGTGTGGCTTCTGAATGAACCATAGTCTTTGAGGATGTCCTGAATCATTTTCCTTTTGGCATGCTGTTAACATAAGGTGTGGTCTACGTTGAATAGAAACATTTACTTGTGTGTTCATGTATGTGTGGTTCTTCCGGCCTGCTGCATGGTTCGATCTCTTTGGTGTAGTGACGGCACCTGGGATTGTACAAAGAAAAATAAAAGTCATCCCCATCCTGACTCCCTCCTCCTAATCAGGTTGCTTTTTAAAAGACCTTGTGAAACCGAAATTGAGCTTTGTGGCTTTTAGTCAGCGCCCAATATGTAAATGTACTCCTAAAAATTTTATTTATTTATTTATTTATTTTGAGCTTTTAGCACATTTACACTACTGTTCAAAAGTTTGGGGTAAGATTTTCTTTAAAAGAAATTAATACTTTTATTCAGCAAGGATACAATAAATTGATCAAAGGTGACAAAGATATTTATAATGTTCCAAAAGATCTCTATTTCAAATGAATGCTTTATATTCAAATGCATTAGCAACTGTTTTCAACATTAATAATAATCAGCATATTAGAATGATTTCTGACACTGACGACTGGCGTAATAATGCTGAAAATTAAACTTTGCCATCACAGGAATAAATGACATTTTAAAACATTCTAATAGACTAAAATCTATTGTATCTTTTTCATAGATAATAAATGCAGCCTTAGTGAGCACAAGATACTTTTTTCAAAAACATAAAAAAATTGAATTCAAACTTTTGAACAGTAGTATGGCCTTTTCAAAGTAAAGATACAAGACATTTGATATAATCCTAGACCCCATTTCCTGTTTCAACAGGAAATACATCAACACATGAAAAAAACTGTGCACAAGGTCTTTAACAACCTCATATTATTATGCTATTTGAAAGTGATCAATATGACTACCTCTTTCCTTACCCAGAACTCCCTAGCTACCCACACGAGGTGTTTCAGGAGCAACAGCAAGCAGGTGCCGTCATTGGTGGAGCTGTTGTTTGTGGCACAGTGCTGTTGGCTGCCATTACACTCCTGGTAGTGTTTTTCTATCGCCGGAGGTGCACATTTAAAGGAAATTACAGTACGAAGAAGCAAATCCTTGGAAATGGCTACAGCAAGGCTGGCAGCGTGCCGCCACACCCCTCGCTACCTCACAGTCTGACCTTCTCTGAAGAATCAGATGAAGAGAAGAAGCTGGAACTTTACAGAGGCTCCAGTATTTTAGGAGGACGCACTCAGGAGTTTCACAACTGCCATGACAGCAGGATGAAGACCTACTGCGCGGGACTGATCGAGGACCATGAGAGATACGAATGTAATGAGCAGACTTATTTTTACGAGTATGGATCTGAGGTGGAGGTCTCAGTGGACATGGTTCCTCAGATGGACGGCTCTGTCATCTCTAAAGAAGAGTGGTATGTGTAGAATTCAAAACAGCACGTCCATTTTTTGCTATCTTCTCGTTCTTCGCCATCTCCTTCCTTTTGAAGCAGGCTTTGGGATTCAAACTGACGTTGGATTTGATTCACTTAGACAGCATTGTTGGCATGAAAATCCAAAATGATGATGGATGTTTGGAGATTGACCAATGTTTGGACATGTCGATGTCTTTGCATGACATAATCTCTGTTTCAAAACCTAGCACGCTATTTATGGCAGCCATCATAATTATGCATAGTTATTTGAACATTTTTGCATAATGTATAATTATGCTGCCTATTGAAATAGCCAATTTCAGCCAAATTCTAAATCAACATCACAATCATTCACATAGAAGACTATCCCATAATACATTGCGATAAACTCAAGCAAACTTTTTCAATACATTTAAATGTAATTAAAAATGAATTATTTAGCCAAATATTTGTGTATGTTGTGTTAGAATTTCCCCAGTGCACCTGACTTAAAGGTGGGGTATGTGATTTCCAAAACGGCCGGCAGATTTAGAAAATACACAACTCAAAAGGTCCTACCTTCTTTCCTCTAACGCTGGCCCTGACTCCACCCATTCGAAGAACATGGACGTGCAATCATGTTCGAGCGAAAACTCAGATGCGCGAGACTCAGCCCTGGCGTCTGTACAGCGGTCTTCTATTCAAAGCAGGATTCATAGTAATGTGCTTTGAGTATGCGCACAAAGGGGATGGGGGAGGGGGGATGGTGCGACCGTTTGATTGACGGACTTACTGTCCAACGATTCTAGGTGGTCTTGGAAATTATTGGCTGGAGTTTTTCGAGTCCTGCCCGTTCCACAGATGATTAAATTGCTTAATTTTCATTTCAGTGCTTCTAACTCAGTGGCTGTAAGTGGGTTAGGAATAGGATTTCAAGTGATTTTGAAAAAATGGACAAAAAAGAGAATCACATACCCCACCTTTAAGTTCAGGATGCCTAAGAACAATAGATTATATAAAGACTAGACTACTATAGCTATACTGACTACATCAAATGCCAAATAATTATACCTGACTACATTGGTAACCCCGGACGCCTAAGAGCCGGGCGACGTCTCGCCCCCAGTGAACACTATCACTTAGGAATAAGATCTCTAGTGTTCCACTGACCTGCTGTGCAGCAGTAACCAGACAGACTCCAGACAATGCCAGAGAACCCCACCAGCAAAAAGCGTAACAGTTTATAGAATAAGTGCATGGCAAAGGTGGCATGATTCATTACATAATTTTTCTCTAATATGATTTGTTCTTATGTATAATTCTCTGTTAGGTAAAAGCTCATTTGAATTGGCTCAAGTCATGAGGTTAAATATATTTTCAGACAGCTGTCTTGTTTTGTTTCCTCTTTTGTTATTTTCAGACACACTAACTTTGGTCCAAGTGTTGGGGACATTTAGTATTCAAAGCATATAAATGTTAATCCAGCAAGACAAAGGAATGTTATGATTAACTAAATTCCTCCACAATGATTATAGAGAATTGTGCTGTTAGTTTAGCAACAAAATTTCATACTCTCATTACGTGACCCACGGAGTTTCTAACTATTTAAGCGTCCCAAATCAGTCACTTTCCATGACATTTAGGATGTTAAATCATTAGGTTTTATTACAGTGTTGTTAGCTTAGCAACATGCTAACTTAACTCACAGTTGATTTCAGTAGTTTGAAGTTGGAGTTTCTACCAGTATGTCGTAAATCAGTTGTTTTCAATTATGTTTAGGATGCTTGCTCATTAGGTTTTGTAACAGAGCTAATATCACTAACATGCGCTGGGCATTTGTCAGCACAGCCCTTTAAAATGGATGTCAAGTTTGGATGAGAAAACATCTCTACAGTGCCATTGTTTTGAGAATGCAGTTTCGCCTCGGTATAGTGTTCACTTTAAGGGCAAGTAAAACTGTACTATAACCTATAAACTGTGAAAGTCTTACACTGTGGATATAATTTTATGCATGATTCTTGGAAACTCAGATATTGTGTTTTTGTTGTTATTGCTGTTGACTTTCTGGCTGCTATAATCACAGGTTTCATTATACAATACAATACTTCTCTGCACTGCAGTAGTCAAATACCACCTATTGAGAATATGAACATGTAGATAAACAATCAAATAAACTGTGGCTGTAGCTTTCAAGAGTCAGCGATTCATTGCATGTCTCAGTGGCTGCAATCTACAATATGAGGCATGCTTGAAGATGACATTTATTTCAATGTTATTGAAATATGTTATTGGAGATGATACAAAAATACACTGTACTAGACTGTATGTGTTTTGAATCGCTTTATGTAAAAAAAATATTTCAGTTTTATGACACATAACAACTGCTTGAATGTTACATTGGCTTTTGGTGTTGTTCAGCTAATGGACTTTCCTATGATGTGCTGTACAATATTTAATACATTGTGCTTTGTGCTAATTGGAAGAATTTGTGTTTTTACACTCATAATTTTCTTTATGTGTTGAAGTTTATTATGCTGCCAAGACAAAACTATTCAGATATAAAGTGTTTGTTTTTGCTGTTCTTGTTATTTGTATTTATTGTGAAAGCACAAGTGTTAATGAGTCTTGAGAATTCTCAGCTGAAAAATAAATAAAAATGTATATCAAGTCAGTTAAAATAGTCAAGAAAAACGTTGCATTTTAAAGTGTTCTTTGTCTGATTATGAATAATATGTTTCTTGTGATATAATATACCAGAATCAATAAATTGATAAACTCCATTTTCCAAGCAGAGCGATTTAAGTGTGACTGGAGTCATCTGGTCTGGTCTGGACATTCTTTGTGGTGTAGGTCTCTTATTTGAGGTTGTGTATGGGTCTGTTTTTTTTAGTGGAAACATTATGCCATTAACATTTCTTTTACAGCCATTAGAGCATCCCACGACAAATCCCCTTTTTACTAGTTTGCATTGACATCATTGTTGTTTTATGTACACAATGACCTAACTGAAAGCTCCCATGAATACCTTCCATGGCAGCCCCGTTTGTTGGTATGAGTTTGCACAAAAGACGGGCATGTAAGCTAATGTGAGCCGGATGTGTGTTTTTTTTTCTTCTCATCAACACAAAATAATAGGACTTGGGCTGAACAATAGAGCTATTCCCGTTAATGTAAGAGCAGAAACATGTTTCAGAGGCATGTCACATTTGAAAACTTAAGTATCCGATTATTAAAAAGTCAGTGACAGAGATTATGTAGTGTATACAGTATATGGTTGAATTAGCAAGGAGATGGCCAACATTTATTTTTCCTGCAGAGAAACCCCAGCCACTGAGCGCTGCAGAGAGGGTTATGGGTGTCCTTGGATGGGTGATTGCACTGGGCATCATCCTCTGTATAGCTGGCACAATATATTTGGTCAACAAACAGAAGCGGCACAAACACGCAGGGTCAGACAAAGATTCGTAAGTACTCAACTCAGTTATAATGCTACATTTGGAAGGATACCTCTTCTAAATCCTGAGACTTTACCATTGAACATATATTTTAACTCTGTGGTAGCAGTAAAAATATATTTACCTGGCAAAATTTTACATCTTTATATAGTGTGTTAGTAAAATATTAGTAAATATTTTATAAAAGATCATTTTTTTATATAATATTTTTATTTTAATGTTTATATATAGCCTATATATAGAATATTATTATTGTTTCATATTATTATATACATGTATAAATAAAAAAATACAATGTTCCTCATATATATATATATATATATATATATATATATATATTGTGTGTGTGTGTGTACACATACATGCACACACAGACATATATATATATATTATATATATATATATATATAGTTTGTTAAAATAGGACAATATTTGGCAGTGATAACTATTTGAAAATCTGGAATCTGAGGGTGCAAAAAAATATAAAAAAATTAGAAAATCGCCTTTAAAGTTGTCCATTTATGTCCGCGATTGGGCTGCATTCACTCTCAAAAATAAATGTTTTTATATATTCACGGTAGGAAATTTACAAAATATCTTCATGGAACATGATCGGAACATGATTGTTACTTAATATCCTAAAGATTTTTGGCATAAAAGAAAAAACTATAATTTTGACCCATACAATGTATTGTTGGCTATTGCCGCAAATATACCCGTGCGACTTGTGACTAGTTTTGTCACATATATACATTTAATAATGTATATACACACATTACGTAAACACAAACGTTTATGTTAGATGCGATTATTCACGATTAATCGATTTGACAGCATAATAGAAATTGATGCTGGTTGTACTCTTTCACATTAAAAAATAAATTATGCCTAGCTAAACGTTTTTATATTACTGACTTATAATAACTAATTTTATAGGTAAAGAGTAGAGCATTTTCTGACTGTTACAGTGTGATTTTCCTAAAGTTTCTGACATCTAAGACATAAGACAAAATGAAACCAGCCTGTAGTTGTTTTTTGGAATTGTCATGGTTAAGACCCTCCAACTCTTCCTCTCTATAATTGCAGGAATAGTTCTTCCCCTGGCCATAAAAAGCCTTCCTCGTCTAAAAAGAAGGCAGCTGATGACTTCCAGGTAAGAGAGCACTCAGTAAAGCCACAGAAACTCCAGTATGGCCTCTGTCCATTTTATCAGATGAAAAGAAGCACTAATGCACCACGGTCTGGCTCCCGACCTGAATAGAGGTACTGAGGCTTTAATGATAAACCTGAATTGCCTTTGGCCTCAGCCTTAGTGTGTAGAGAGCGCCTCCTACTGGAGAAGAGAACAAACATGCTGCTACTGCCTCCCTGTTTAGTCCTAATACCTCTCACAAGACCCCCATCAGGTGTATTTATTACCACAATGTATGTTTTAGCTGTAACTCTGTATAACTTCCTTGAACTTTGCTACTTTTTAAACATTTATGCGTTCTGAATGGGAAAAAAATGGTCCAGGTTTGAGCGTGTCAGCACCAGCATGCGTAATATCAGGGTGACAGTGTCAGCCGTGTGCCTGTGCGCTCTCATTAAATATGCACTGCGTTCATTCTCTCTTTCTCTCTATCTGACCTTGAATCTTTGTTCCCACAGAGCCCCGGGAGGTTCTACGATGAGCTCCCAAACACGGCCGACTACGTGAGTTACCGTTTGGCGTGTAACAAAGAGGATTATCTGGAGCAGCATTCTCCTCCCATTCAACCTCCTTTGACCTTCCTGCCCCAAAACCCCTACACTCAGCACTGCCACAACCAGACCGCCATATTCACCTACCCCACACCCCCCGCCGGCCCCATCTCCTCATACACCTTCCCCAAAGAGCAGTACGTGTGAATACATTTGCGACCTCTCTCTCTCTTTCTGTCTTTATTCAGCTGCTCTGGCCATTGTGTACTTTTTTTGTATTGTGTTCTTTCTGGAAACTTAAAAAAAAAAAATTATAGATTTTTTTTTATTCTCTAAGCACAATTGGATTTGCATGCGTATTTTCAATTTTTAATAATATTGCTTAGATTGAATCTACAAATAATTACAGATGAAAGCATCAGAGTAGCATTCTGATTCTATGTACTGAATAAATTATCATTGTCTTAAAGTAGGTCGGTGGTCCCCTTTTACAACAGGCCCCTATTGTTTATTGTTTTCTGTACAGTTATGCATCACTCCATTGTTTTATGTCATTTGGGATTTTCACTGTATTTGTTTAAATGAACAGGTTTACCCTAGTTTTATTTAGCTAAATTTTACATTGTCTTTAAAAATGTTAAATATAATGTTTATTAATATGTTTTTTATATAGTGTGTGTGTGTATGTGTGTGTGTGAGTGTGTGTGTGTGTGTGTGTGTGTGTGTGTGTGTGTGTGTGTGTGTGTGTGTGTGTGAATGTATACTTTTTTAATAAACATTATATTTATTATTTTCAATACCATTTACTATCTTTACTTATTTTATATTAAAATGGGTATTTTTTCTCAGCTTTAGTAATGGTGAAACTTGACACAGCATGATTTATGACCAATACAAAATAGTAATTTTTCATATTTTTTGCATCTTTAAACTGTATATGCTGTGTGTATGTAAATATATATATATGTTACACACACTGTATATATGAGACCTTTTTTGTGAACCAGCCTATTCCAGGAAGTAGAACTGTGAATCTCTTTGGTCATTTGTGCTTTATTATTGTTTACATTATGCTTTGTGACATTTATGCACAATGGTACAAAGTTATTTCATGCACTGCAATTTTAATAACTGCATAGAGTATTTATATAGTTTATGGGCATGAGACAATGTGCAGAAATGTGATGCATTACATTATATGTATTTGTGTGTTGTTATAGTGACCAGCTGGTACTGAATAAGCTGTTAATGATGTAAATGAATGTTTTAACCACTTGTGATTTTTTTCTTCTCTTTTCTACTAATAAATAAACATTGGATTAAATATAAATTATGTTTGGTTTTAATATCGCTGATTATATATGATAATATTGTATAATTTCTTGCATTTTACAAGAATGTGATGATGCAATGCAATGCAAAGTGTAATGAGGAAGTGATTGTGTGATGGTTACACAAGATTTAAAATAAAAATAATAATCTGATTAAACCTACTTATAGATTGAATTTAATACACATGACATACTGTAAGCCATCTGGCGTGAACATGACAGATCACAGCTGGTTTCGTCTGGTTACAGAACTGATTTGCAATTTTGCGCTAATCCTATAACTCCAATTATGAACTATTGTGTCTTGTGTTCAGACCAAGAGTACTTGTATTAGAACCTCAGTGGCCACTAAAAGTATTGGACATTGTATAACATAACAAAATATCATTATTCACAATGGTTACGTAATATCTATCATATCATAATTTTCATTGGCGTCTGTGTATTTGGGTTGTGCTCTCTGTTCCAGGGTGTTTGTCCACTTTACATGGAAGTGTAACATGAGAAACTCATGAATGAATGTAGCGAGGCACTCTGTTTCCTTTGCTTGGCTGAGCTGTTATGGATGGAAACACACACACACACACACACACACACACACACACACACACGTATACTTAGCTATCTAAATGGGGACGGGACATTCATAGACATAATGGTTTTTATACTGTACAAACTGTATAGCTATTCTATCCTAACCCAAGCCCAAAACCTAACCATCACTCAAAACTTTCTGCATAAAAAAAAATAATAATTAATTACTTTCTTTTTATACTATAGATTTACAAATGAGGACATCCCTAAAGGAGATTTTGTCAGGTTTTGGTCACTTTTAGGTACAAATTTGTCCCCAAAATATAGTTAAGTAGGCACATACACACGCACGCACGCACGCACGCACGCACGCACGCACACACACACACACACACACACACACACACACACATTCATTACACACACACACACACATACACACATTCTGACCTCAAACCCAGTGAGGGGATGAGCTCATAAGAGCAGAGATCTGTGATTAAAGTGCATCTCCTCAGGCTGTGAACCCAGGAACTAACCCTGGAATCTAAATATAGATTTTTTTTTTTTAATTGTGCATTAGCCACAGCCTACCTTTATAGGCATGGATGGGGAAAGTTCCAAACTGATGAAAAAGATATATTATATATATTTTGTGAAATATATATGAAATGTGAAATTTCATATTTTGTGAAAATGTTATTCATAATGTAAGTAATTAATTATCTCTGTATCAATGAATTAATCAATGCTGTCAGGCCACTAAAGCACTGTTGTTTAATAATAGCATTTTTTTATTATTATTTATATAAATGGTAAATGGACTGCATTTATATAGCGCTTTCACAGACCCACTGGCCACCAAAGCGTTTTATATGTTGCCTCACATTCACCCATTTACTCACTCATTCACACACCATCCAGCTCGTCGGGAGCAGCTGGGGTTAGGTGTCTTGCTCATGGACACCTCGAAAATTGGTCAGGTGGAACCGGGGATAAGAGAATAAATCATTGTGTTGCAGCATGTATCAGAGGTTTTTTATTTCTCACTGCGTGTGATGGAATGCAAGAACGGCCATCCATCCCGCCACCCTCAATAATAGATGAGACACAGCTATCATTGTGTCATCCTAAACCTTTCTACTCAGTCCGCTGTATTCTTGTACATGGAGGGGAAGGTCTGTAAATTATTCAAGCCAAATCAGTTTAGAGAGACTCGGCTGCTTCTTTCTCTCATTGAGCCTGTAGACTTCGGCTGTAATCATAAGCTCGGAGAGGTCACATCATATTTATTGGATATTTCTCTTTGTTTTTTCTTCTTTTTTGAAGATAGCTGTTGTGCCTTTTTACATATTGATCAAGGCATTGGACATGAGATCATGGCACCATGGTTCAAAGAGTTTTAGGGGTACCTTATATCTGTCTGACTGTTTTATTTCTACCCCTCCTCCTTCAAGGTAAGAAAATCAACAAACCTTTTCAATATTTTTTTAATATTCTGTTCAGTGCCAGTGTCAACTAATACTTTCAATCATACATTTGTTAGCTGTTCCATTTGATTAGAAGTATTTGTTTTCTTGTTCAGAGTGTGAGTGTGTGTAATTAGAAAAATTAAATGTATTTCTCATGATACAAAATACAAGTGAAGAGAAATCTACTCGTGACATGCCTTAACTTAATCAATGCTAATAATATCTTGGATCACTGACACCTTTAAAATGATTCGTGTGCTCTCCCAGGCGTAGACATCTTGGACCCGGGACAGGTGGTATACAGTGAGACCAAGACCAATGGCGTGGTGGGACGTGGAGTGATCTTGGAGTGTGGCCCCACCTTACCCGATGTCTACATCTGGGGCTTCACACAACCGGGCACAGACACCATCCGTGCTGTGGTGTACAACTTTGGGAAGGGTCCCAAAATACAGAAATTAGCCAATGACTTGGGTGATCTGACAGTAATCAGCAACAGCGCCTCTCTGTCCATTGAGAAGCTTCTTCTGGCTGCAGAAGGAGTGTACACCTGCCAGGCACTGTATGACACCCCGGAAGGAGCCAAGCTGTATTACTACTATGTATTTCTGCATGTTCTAGGTTAGTGGTAATCAGAGGTTGTCTAAATACTGATTTGAACAATGGCTGACCAAGTTCAAGGTTCATTTATATTGCCCCTGGGATTTATGCAGAAACCCTAAATTACCATCATGTGTTACTGGTATTCCCAAGTTTTCTTAACTAGTATACATCAAAACTATTGTTGTTATAATGTTTACACCAAGGAACTTTGACTAAGGATGTCTTGTGATTAACTAGTGATTGATCTAGTTAAGGATAACTTTAATGATATTAGCATGAATTGTTTGTTACCATCTACTAAATTAATAAATGAATACATGTAAATTTAATTTCCAATAAAAAACAAACAAAAAAAAGGAAACAAAGAAAAGGTTAAACTGAAATAACATCAATTTGTTTATTGTTTAGGTTGTGCTAGCAGGGGCGTAGAATTTAGTAGGGATGCTAGGGACGTGTCACTACCAATATCCAGTGGCACTGAAATATCCCAAGCAATAATTTCGATCAAAACTTAAAATATATTTATATATTGATGTCCCCGTCCCCACCAATTTAAAAATCAAACCTAGGCCACTGTGTGCTAGTAATGTTATTATATTGTACAGCCACTCTTTCATGATCTATCAGTAATGGGGTTCCATTTTGTGTTGACTTTAACAGTGCCGGTTACCAAACCTTACATTCTGATGAGCGACTCTTCGCCAGTGGAGGGCACGTCAATGACCATGCGCTGTGGCCTGGAGAATGGAACCGGGCCTATTAATTACATATGGGAACAGGAGAGTCGGGAAAGCCAGCTCACCACCATGGCTCAGATCTATGACGACAACCGATTCAATGTCACTGAGATCAACCGCAATCACACTGGATGGTACAGGTGTCTTGCCAGCAACCAAGTCAACCAGCAGCGCAGTGACCGAATCTGGCTCGACATCATTTGTAAGAGACTTCCAAGTACTCTTTGAAATAAACAACAGTTTGGTGCATCATATAATTTGAGTATGTGAAATGAAAAGCAATTTAAAGAGAATCTGCCATGTAAACATCTGTCTCTTTTTTAGTTGGTCCAGACCAGCCTCAGATTGATGTCACCCCTTACTCAGTGACAGAGCGGGGTTATTCCGCACTGGAAAAAGAGACGGTTTCCCTCCTGTGTCAAGCTTCTTCTAATCCCCCAAGTCAGTATGTCTGGTTCTACAACAACTCCCAGGTGTACACGGGTCCACAGTTCACCATCACCAAGGTTCTACGTATGCACACGGGCCACTATGCATGCCTGGCTCAGAACACTTACCTCAACACCCGCTCCAGGAAAACCATCACCCTCACCGTCTACTGTGAGTGCTCCCACAAACCCCTGCCTGGATTCTGGTGGCCATCTTTGCTGTTTCTTCAACCTGTCCTGATAGAGTTCTACAGCTTCTTCAAGTTTGCTTCTCAAATTTCTTGCCTTTGCTTCCTCTTACATATTTTCCTTTACACAAACATGCTCACACGAACATAAAGACAGTTACGTAAACAAAGGTGTCAGGATTCCAGAGTGGCCGATTGTGGACGTGCATCTGGAGGAGGTGAAGGACAGTTCTGAGAGCTGAAGGTATACAGCAGGTGTGATTGTTTCTGTGCTATGACAAGTCGAGAAAGGCCGAAAGGCCTTGTTTTGCTTTGTCATAACACCTCAATCCCCCCTTCATGCCTTGAATGTACATCTATTCTTGAATGACCAGGGTGCCAAGAACCCCATCAATACTGTATACTAACACAGCAACACCCTCTCATGATATGTCTTAAAGTTTGGCCCAGTTGAAACAGGAATGATAAAGGTAAATCCTAATAGGTGATTTTTTAGTTTTAGTTTTCTAGTTTTTTAGCAGATGCCAATCCAATATTTCACTACTCTTGAACTTTCCAGAAGATGACTACCTCTTCTATCTAGATAAATAATAGACACCTAATCCGACCTCTTTATTCGGCTCAAATTCAGGAGCACTTCTCTGCCTCTATCAGTTTCCAAAATTGGCCCAAATTACCCTGGATCCATTTCACTGCCCTGTGTTACACAATGGTTTTGTTCCCACAGATCCTCCAGATGGCGCTCCAACATGCTCGATCTCACCAGTAAACAATTACACTGACCTGGCCCTCCACTGTACCTGGGAGGGTGGTATCCCCGCAACCACTTTGAGGTGGACCCCGTATGTGTTTGGAGAAGAGAGCGAGGGACTCACAAACATCACCAAGATTCAGAAAGGTGAAGAGACTGGAAACAACACTGTGTTTGTCTGTCAAGGCTCACACATCGCATCAAATGAAATCAAGAGCTGCAGTGCCAGAACTTGTAAGTGTAAAACCAAGAGCACCTAGTTTACGTTGAGAACGAAAGGTCAGTAAATAATTTGTACATTCTCTTGATCCCAGGGATGCCCTATGGGGAGCCAAAGTGTTCTGCATACGCAACTCGAAACAATGAGTACCTAATGCTGTCCTGCTCTTGGGAAGGTGGGTTCCCTCGAGCCCTGGTATGGTGGGCCTCCAGCTCAGGGGACATGCAAGGCACGTCTGAGGAGAATGCCAACATCCTGGTCCTGCGGTCAAGCGCTATCTACAGTGGCAAGGCCTTTATATGCCATGCAAAACATCCATTGGCTAAGGGGACCAAACAGTGTACTTTAAAGCTGGGTAAGAAAGGGTCAGTCATTATTTTTCAGCACTCTTTTAAAACAGTAAAATAATCCATTTAAAACTGTGTCCTTTCGGTCTTCAGAGGCACCAGTCCTGGTGACCCAGCGCAGTGTGATGACCGTCTATGAGGGTAGCGATGTCCAGCTCACCTGTATCTTGAGTAGAAACTACCCTGTCACAGAGATCACCTGGTACAACAACCTGAAACAGCATGTGAATGAGATTCCTTTGAAGTACGTCCTGGAGCGGGCTGCTGCCTGGACCAACTTGACCGTGCGGGAAACGGACAGCGATACGGACAGCGGACAGTACTGGTGTTCGGCTACCAATGCTGTCGGTGGGGCAGAGATTCCCATTATGCTGATGGTGAAGAGTAAGCAAGCCTTTTAAGTATCATACTGACATTATACTTCATACAGTACTTACAATACAATGGTACATAATGCACATGGATGGGTACTACTGTCTCTATCGCAACTCCTGTAGCTATATAAAAATGAATAACTTTCTAAATCTTCCTATTTCAGGGTATCCAATGCCCCCAAATATAAGCATCAATAGGATCATTTACAACAGTCGTCAACGGATTGACGTTGACCTAGAGTGGCAGCTCCAGACTGAAGGCGAGCTCACCGGGTTCTTTATAGAGCGCCAGAGGCTCCCTGACCCTGTGAAGAAAAGAAACAGTGATCTTCCCTGGCAGAAATTGGTAGATCTGGAGCCTGATTCCCGAAGCTACCAAATCAACAATCTGGATCCCACAGGAACCTATGCATTTCGCATTACTGCCTTCAACCATCGCACCATTGGAAACCCTTCAGAGATAAAGAGCCCAGGTGAGAACACTTACAAGGTACTATCTGAGCCTCAATGCACATATAAACATGAAAATAGAAAAGCAGAATATAATTTGATGCTGTTGGCAAATGTTTAAGATTGGGGTGTTTTTGTTGTTGGGATTTTTTAAAAAATAGCTATCACTCTAATGCTGTTGTTTTTTGTTTTGTTGTCCATTCAGGTGAAATGCACACTTGACCACTTCCATACCCACACATCTCCATCCTTCTATCCCTTTCCTCTTACATGACCTGCCTGTTAACTTACCCTTTGACCTTTCCTGACATTACTTTTGTCTACTCATCTCATTCTGTCTGATAACAACTTACCTCTAAAAAAAAAGAGCATATAATCATATATGCTGATGATGCTAAATAAACTAGTTAACCCAAGTAAATGTTTTTAAGCTTATTCCCAAAAAACAGTAACACATTACAATTTATATTATGGAGTAAGAGCTCTTATAAGCCTCTGAATAAATGTCCGATTGCCATGGTACATGGTACACTATTGTGACACTGATATTGTGAAGCTGATATAGGTATGCTGTCTTCCAGCCGAACCTCCCTTCAATGCCTACCCAGCTGTGATCGGGGCAGCCATCGGGGGCATGATCATAGCCACAATAATCACTGTACTGCTCTTCTTGTATGTGGTACGGAACCGCAACAATAACCCACGTGAGTTACGCATCTTTAATGTTGAAAGAAATCCATGTATTTCATAGGTAACAGTAGCAAGGCTGTATGCTAATACCACTTTCACACTTTACAGGGCTTCATGACTTGATATTTGGAAGGTATGCTTTGATAATTGATATTCGACAGTTTTTTGATTGCTCTTTATTATTTCTTGACTACTTTACAACTATTTGTGTTTTTCAGGCAGAATAGCCAGTCTAGAGAGAACATTAACTTCCCTGAGGATGAGGTTCCTGGAACAGCAGAAGGGGAGAGCGGTACAAGACAGCCAAGCCCACCAGCTAGTCCAGGTAACGCACACCATTGAAACTTATTTATCCAACTTAATTAGAAACATTTTTGTTCACTTCAGCAACGATGAGAAAAAAAAAAAGAAGAAAAAAACGCTTTCTCTTACAGCAGCATCGATGGCACTGCCAAGGCCAACCGCAACACCTACAAACCTTCCCCCTGGCGAGGAGCCAGTCAACGTAACTATTACAGTCATGGCCTCAAGCTAAATACAAGGCTGATCATAACCATGTTTGTTACCATATATATACTACTGGGAATCAGGAACACATTCTCATCATCAATAGAAGTAAACTAAGAAAGGGGGGGGGGGGTTATTTTATGTTGAATGTAATTTTATAAGATCAACTTGCAAGTGTCTCCCATTTAGATAACATCTATAACAGATAATAGCAAGCTAACATGGTTTTGGTATGACTAAAACACAAGCAAATTTTGTTAATTAACAGCAGGATTGTTATATTTTTTTCTACATTTACTGCTTGCTTTTCCTACACCAGTACAAAGATTGAAAATGACTTGAGGACTTGAGTATGACTGAGTTCCATTCACCTTTCATGTGTCTATTTACAATGAACTAAACTGATTTTAACAGCATCTGAATCACACAGGTTGAGGTAAACCAATCATGTAGGTAAATAACAACTTGATATTTTTGAATGAATTGTCTTTGTAAGCAAAATACACTCATTTCTGAACTCAGCGTTGAATAAAATGAAGGCTTAACATGATACATTTTTCTTCCATTTTCTAATTTAAACAAAGCTTTCTAAGCCAAACAGCATTATTAATGACAGATTTATTTTAAATTTTGCTTTCACTTGCATCTTTTCAAGGGGCAGCAGAACTCAAACCCTCTTCTTCACTTCAGTAACAGAACACAAATGAACAGATAAACTAAACTTGACAGTTTCTCCTCACTCCTTCACTCACTGATCAGAAAAACAGACATATACAACTACAAACACGAATCCAAACACATTCCACAATCATAAAACAACTTAGTGTGAGTGTATACTGTATACGCATGTGTGAATATAGACTTTGCATGTTAAAATGTGGACATGCATCAATTCAAAGGCAAAACCTTTTGGTTACTAATAATGTCTGACAGCTTCAGTTTCAGTTTCAGGAATATTCTCTTGAATTCCAAACCGTCCCCCTAGAATACAAAAGAACAGTTTTAAAAGGACAGAGCTTTAGTATTCAAATTATATTATAAAAATAAATACTACTTATAAAAATAATAATTCTTTATTCAAAGATTCTTGACAAACCAGTTAATTTATAATCATCATAGTGATTTAAATGTAATTAATAAGCCATAAATTATAGCATAAAAGTAATTTGCTTACCTTTGACAGTCGGAAATCTACTAAAATGCGTTCCTCCATTTCCAGGAAGTGTACTATGAAGATCAGCTTATTATTGCGGCGATCCATTGTGGACACTGTCGCCTATGAATAGAAAGAGAGAAAAAGGGACAAAAACAAGAAGATCAGTGCATTATATGGTTCAAGATTTAGTGCAAAGTTTTTAAAATACTTGTTACTTGTTAATCAGTTGTTACTAAAATGTAACAACTGATTGTTTTAACTAGTGACCTGATTGGTGCAGCTCTGTTTCCATGTGTGACCCATAGCAATGCAAGCATCACGGAGAGCAATGCAAGACGCCTCTGCCTTCTCCGTAGTAAAGAACCTGGTCATCCTTCTCACCAACCGCTGCCATGGGCTCTGCAAAAAAATACAAATAAAACAAGTGAATACATTTTTTTTTTTTTTTAATTTATTTAGTTTTATTAAATAAATAACTGGGTGAAAAAACAAATGTAAAATGACCCAAAATAAATAATAATTCAGGCATTATATTTCAACAATATGAGTGACATAAAATTTAAGCACTACTATGGAATAAGAACAAATATATTTTTTGACAGAAATAACTGAGACATAAATCATAAAGCATATATAAACATGCACAAAAACAAAGAAGTTAAAAACAAAACAGTAAGCAAGCAGCATACTATCATTTGTATTCATTTTATAGAATAGGTTACCTGGCTGGCACCAGGAGTGCCAAGTAGTTGGGTGCCCAGCAACATGTGGTCAGGACAGGTAGGCTGTGAGAAGCTGACACTGACATCCGTGTGCACTGTAACCTCCTTCTCCTCCCACAATCCCTGCGGTTCAGGCTGAGAGCTGGAGATCTGTGCTCTGTCATCACTGAGGAAACACATAGTAGTGATCCAGTAGTGATGGATGTGGCCCTTAGAACGTAATATAGCATATACTAGTGAACACATTTTCTCTTCATACTAACCTGTCATTCAGCGGCCATTTGCATTAATTTGTCGTACTGACCTGTTTTTTCGTCTCAGCTGTGAGAGCTCTGAGTCAGCCCGATGCATCTTGGTTACTGGCATGTCATTCTGTCGTTTTACTGCTGTGGTCAAAAATACAGATCCAACAGAATCACAAAAATTCTTGAAAGACTTGACGTGTTACTGAGCTAATGCTTGAAAGCAGTACCTGATTTGAAACTTCTGCAAAACCAACGATGTTTCTTCATTTCAGGAATGGTAAACCTTTCCTCTGGATTATGCAGTAATATCTTGGATAGCAGACCTGACAAAGAAAATAAAACACAAACTTAAGCATCACATATATTCTGAGGCTTTTTAAAGATATTTTATTCAGTAGCAAGGGTGTTCTGAGTAGTTGCTTTCTGGCCCAAGTCAAAAGAGCCCACAATTCTATGATATTCTGGTCTAAATAAATACAAAAATTATACTGGATTGAATAAAGCTGGTAACACTTTACAATAAGGTTCATTAGTTAATGTATTAACTAACATGAACTAACCATGACCAATACATTAGTTACTGTATTTGTTAATATTTGTTAATGTTAGTTAATAAAAATACAGCTGTTCATTGTTTGTTCATGTTAGTTCAAAGTGCATTAACTAATGCTAACAGAGTTTGGCTAAATGTTGAAATTAACATTAACAAAGATTAATTAATGCTGTATAAGTGCAGTTCATTATTACTAATGTAGTTAACTAATGAAACTTATTGTAAAGTGTTGCCATAAAGCTAAGCTACTTACTCAGGGCCACAGCATCTATTTTCTTCCACGGTGTGAGGTAGATCTTCTTCTCCAGCCAATCTAAATATTCCTGACAGTTTTCGCTCGGCTGGTCCCATGGTAACTCTAAGGAAAAATGCAGTATATGCTAAAATCTTGACAATAAGATGCTGTCTCTGAATGCTAAATGCTAAAATCTTGACAATAAGATGCGGTCTCTGAATGACACTCAGAAACCTGTTGTCCTACCTCCAGCTAACATTGCAGTGAGCACAATGCCACACGCCCAAGTGTCCGCAGGTTGAGCGTGGAACGCCGATCGTGACATCAGCTCGGGGGCAACATAGGGTAGAGTGCCACACAAACGGGACAGCGGCCGCTCTCGGCCACGGTGGCGGAACATGGTAGCCAGTCCGAAATCAGAGATCTTGAGATTATCTGAGCCAAAAAATGCATTTGAATAAAATGTTGAATATTATGAATTGTGTGCGTGTATACAAACACATGTATATACATTGTGTATATATATATATATATATATATATATATTATAAATAAACATTCAAAATAGGAATCTTTTCTAACAAAGATTTTGCTATCACTTTATAACAAAAACTTTAACACATCCTTGCTGAATAAAAGTATTAATTTCTTTCAAAACAAGAAAAAGAAAGTTACCGACCCCAAACTTTAGAATGGAAGTGTATATGGTTTCAAAAGATTTTTATTTTAAATAAATGTTGTTCATTTTTTAACTTTTTATTCATCAAAGAATCCTGAAAAAAAGTATCACAGGTTATAAAAATATATTAAGCAGCACACCTGTTTCCAACATTAGTAATAACGGAGTATCAAATCAGCAAATTAGAATGATTTCTGTAGTAATGAAGCTGAAAATTCAGTTTTGCATCACATAAATAAATAGTATTTTATAGTACATTTAAATAGAAAACCATATATTTACAAAATATATACATTGTATAACTAAAGAATTTTTAATAAAGTTTTTGTCACAGCTACCACTGTTCTGTATATTAGAGTGACTAAAACATTGTATTGCAAGAATCTGTTTTATATTAAGGAAGCACAAAACCATTTAGAATGTACCTTTATCATCAAGAAGAATATTCTCAGGCTTTATGTCACGGTGTGTAATCCCAATGCTGTGAAGATATTCCTGTAAGTGAGAGAGATTATCTAGTTTCACTACAAAGGCAGCTATGGGGTGAAAACTGTTCACAAAACAAACCAGAGTAAAAGAAAAGGTTTTAAAATCATCAAAAACTTACCACACCAGCTATTAACTGCTGAAAAAACCTGTGTGCCTCCTTTTCTGGCATCCCAACATCCGGTTCTGTCAGAATGGGAGTCAAATGACATTGAGTAGAATCTTCTCGTTTGTCACAAACATTCAGACACAACCAGATCTACATTACAGGACAAAGAAACTGATCCAACAAAAAAACTAATGTACAAATCTCACCGATTCGGTCAAAGAGCTCTCCTCCGCTACAGTACTCCAAGAAGATGTACTGTGTCGTCCCCTCACTCCTATGCCCAAAGAAACGTACAATGTTGGGGTGTGAGAGCATCTTGCATACACAAACCTCCTTCTTCACATTTTCTATACAATCCTTGGCTTTTGCCATGTCCACAACTTTCACAGCCACAGCCTCTTCTGTCTTCTTGTTGACCAGCAGTCGCACCCTACAATAATTTGAAGTAGATTAATATATTTTAAAACTTCAACTGATCAGGATGGGACTAATGAAAAAGTACACTGGTGGTGGTCACTTACTCTCCATACGCCCCCTCTCCGAGGGTTTGTACCACATCCCAATCTTTAACAAAAGGCACAGACATGATCTGATCTGTGGACACAAGTCAAGACATCATTGAGAACTAGTGAACGCAAACCTGTTAAGTTTTACTCTACACAGTTAGTAATAAGCAGCTCTTGGGGAAAAAAGAGTATAGAGACACAGAATATATTATATAAATTATATATTATATTTTATACAGAATATATTTTGACTAAATACACATAATGACACACATATTAAATATGACTAACGTTAGGTTAGCAACTGTAAACAAAAGTAAAATGTCAACTCCGACAATCAGATGCTGTCCAATTCTAATTTTATGTTACTTTGTCAAATAAACATACTTTGCGAGTCACCTACATCAGTGTTAAAGCTGTCCCATGTGAAGCAGGTTGTTTATCTGTTCTGTTGGTATATTAACACAGACAAGTTATAAACGCCTGCACTGCACGTACGTCCAAACTTTGGCGCGTTCTGGAGACTTGACATCACCGGAAGCGCGAGGAGAGGGGAAATTTCAAATTAAAAGCTTAAAGTGGAGTATTTGATGGTATCAAAGTATATAAACTGTCTCTGGTGGTATCCTCTCGTATTTGTTTCATTGGAATTAAATTCCAAAGTGATTCTGTTCTGTTAGTGTAATGTAACTATCACCATCAGATATACAAAAACCTAATATACTAGCAGATATACAAACTAAAGATGAATGTGAGTAATGTTATTTTATGTGTTTCTGATCCTACACTTTTATATAGACTTTAAATAATATTTATCCTAAAGAATATTGGTTAGGATTACATGTGAAATTTTTGGCTTGTCTAGTTGCTTTTCTTTTCTTTTTTTAATAAAACGTCATTAGATCGGAGGGGGGAAGGTGGGAATTGTTTCATCGCTTGAAAACTACACAAAATAAAAGCTCGCCTGTCATAGTTAATTTCACAAAAATAATTTCAGTCACAAGATTTTTTGTAATAGGGCATTTAACTTTAGCATTAAACTGTATTTTAGGATAATTGCAAGTTGACAATCATCGTATCATCATCACCACATAAGTGGATTTTGAAAGGCGGCTGATGTGGCTCGCCGTTGTTATGGCAACATCAGTTCAGTTCCGTAAACACAACTAACGTTAGACAGTTGGAGGGTCATTTCTCAAGCTAGCTAGAGTCTGAGAAAGTAACTTAGAGTTAAAAAAATTACCATGTTGACAGCCCACCGAAGAAGGACACGGGAAATAACTGGACCTGCACATTCCGTGGCAGTGGTGAGTTATTAGTTATGTTTGCTTGACAAAATCAACACAGACACACACACACACACACACACACACACACACACACACACACACACTTTGTTTTGATTATGATTATGAGACAAAATTTTCAAATGTTATTGGGGCCTGATCACGGATGATGAAAAAACATTAATAAAAGATGGGTGTGTTAATGTACAGATTAAGTTATATGTTTTTTTAGACTGTATCTTTCTCTTTGGGAAGACAGCAGATTTGATGAACAGTACGTTACATATTATACAAATTTTGGTTAGTGTTAATATTCAACTCAAATATGTACATTTCAGAGAGCAAGACATCCTTTATCCAAAGACATAGACAACCTTTTTCTGAGAAGGAGGAAACAGGAGGCGACACAGAATGAGGTTCTGGAGTTTACCAAGGACCATAGCTCCTGTGATGTGAGAATGCGATGGGAAAGAAACACACAGCGCCGGATGGTGTCGGCCACTATTAATAGACATCTACAGGAAGCAAGAGAGCAGTACCACATAGGCATTGATGAAAAGAGGGAAAGGTTTGAATGGAATAACCTCATAAATTATTAAGAAATAGTCTTTCACTGTAATGTAATGACATTTGCCGGCCTTTTTTCGACAGGCTTCGTGAGCTGCTGGAGTCAGAAGAGCAGGAACTCTTCAGGGAGATGGATGCAAAAAAAGAGACAGTGTTGGAGAGGCAGGCTAAGATGCACGAAAGAGCCACGACTCTACGAGAGAGAAGGGAGAGCGAGAGACAGAGGCTTGTTGCCGATAAATTCGATCAACTCTTCAGGTAGAAGGTTGTATCATTAGTAGTTGGACCATCTTGAACTTTGGATTAGACAAGATTTTCCCTCTTCCTGTGTTTTAGAGAGCAGTGCGAGGAGCTGCGTACCGTGCAGATGAAGCGCAGACAGGACGAGGTCTGCACTGAGCGTGAATCTCAGATCCGTACTAAGGAGGAAGTGCGACGGATGCAACAAGAAGAAGACAGACTGTTCACTCAGATGTGGGAGAGCGACAGGCTGGCTAAAGAGGAGCGTCATAACCAGGAGGCTCAACGTCAGAAAGAGAACAACCTCCAGCAGAAGGCATTCCTGCAAGCACAGATGGAAATGGCTGAGGAGCAGAGAATCCGGGCCAAGCAGCTGAAGCAAGAGGAGGCCCAGTTACTGGTACTGAGCATTCAATTCAACGAATCAATCAAATCAAGTTCGAATTATTATTAGGGATGCACAATATGTCTGTAGGTTATTAGTTATGGGCCAATATTAGAGTTTTTTAATTGATCCGTATCTGTCGATATTAAATATTTAATTATGAATGCTCATTTACTCTGTTTTTTCATTTAGATGACCTTTAAGGGATAGTTCACAAAAATGAAAATTCTGTCATCATTTACTCACCCTCAGGTTGTTCCAAACTTGTATTATTTCTTCTGTTGAACATAAAAGAACCAAGCAGTTGTTGGGTGAACTATCCCTTTAACGCTCACTTAAAGTTTCTTCTATCATTTTTTAGTTTGTTGGCTTCGTTTTGTAATGTGTTATTAAATAAAAAATAATATACAATATAAATAATATATTAAATAGGTATAAATTAATCTTTAAAAACTAAATTACTGTTAAATGTAATCTGATCTTTAGCAAATCTCAAAACGAATATCCATTTTTCATACTGTACATTATAATTGTTTGATTCCTAAATTAACTTGCAGGTGATTTTAGTTTTTAGTGTTTTGTTTTTCATTTGTTTAGACAAAAGTTTATTGAATTTTAAAATCCAGCAAAACATTTGTACAAAAAAAGCTGCTCCATTTGATTCTTCTGAACGCTGTGTTTCCTCAGAGAGACCAGAGTGAGATGCTCCGTCTGGAGGCAGAGCGAGAACACAGACAGAAGCTTCAAGACCAAGAAAAACGACGTAAGCAGCTGGACTATTCTCTTCGGCTGAAGATGAAGCGCCTGGCAGGAGATCGGCAGGATGAGCTGGCTCTGGATATGAGCATCCTGGAGAAGCTTCTGAGTGAGGAGAGAGATGAAAATCAGGAGGAGTTCCTCAAAAAGGTTAGACTTCAGCTGAGTACAGTGTTGTTAACAGAGGTTTTGTTCTTCACTTGAAGGAGTAGTTTATCCAAAAATCTAAATCTATGAAATGTTCGTCGTGAACAGCTGGAGCGTAAAGAGGAGCAGCATAGGTACCGGGAGTATCTAGCAGAGCAGCTGAAAGAGCAGAAACGACAAGAAGCTGAGACGGAGCAACTGTTTGAATCCGAGCTCCAGCAGGCCTGGGCCCGCCGGGAGGCACAGTGGCGTCTGGAAAAGGCAGCGAGAGACAGACTCATGAAGGATGTCATGGATACTCGCCGGTTGCAGATCCAGGAGAAGTGTAAGGAAAATGCTTTAAGATCAGGCATTAGATACAGTGCATATATATATACACTCACCGGCCACTTTATTAGGTACACCTGTCCAACTGCTCCTTAACACTTAATTTCTAAGCAGCCAATCACATGGCGGCAACTCAGTGCATTTAGGCATGTAGACATGGTCAAGACAATCTCCTGCAGTTCAAACCGAGCATCAGTATGGGGAAGAAAGGTGATTTGAGTGACTTTGAACGTGGCATGATTGTTGGTGCCAGAAGGGCTGGTCTGAGTATTTCAGAAACTGCTAATCTACTGGGATTTTCACGCACAACCATCTCTAGGGTTTACAGAGAATGGTCCGAAAAAGAAAAAACATCCAGTGAGCGGCAGTTCTGTGGGCGGAAATGCCTTGTTGATGCCAGAGGTCAGAGGAGAATGGCCAGACTGGTTCGAGCTGATAGAAGGGCAACAGTGACTCAAATAACCACCCGTTACAACCAAGGTGGGCAGAAGAGCATCTCTGAACGCACAGTACGTCGAACTTTGAGGCAGATGGGCTACAGCAGCAGAAGACCACACCGGGTGCCACTCCTTTCAGCTAAGAACAGGAAACTGAGGCTACAATTTGCACAAGCTCATCGAAATTGGACAACAGAAGATTGGAAAAACGTTGCCTGGTCTGATGAGTCTCGATTTCTGCTGCGACATTCGGATGGTAGGGTCAGAATTTGGCGTGATGCATGAAAGCATGGATCCATCCTGCCTTGTATCAACGGTTCAGGCTGGTGGTGGTGGTGTCATGGTGTGGGGAATATTTTCTTGGCACTCTTTGGGCCCCTTGGTACCAATTGAGCATCGTTGCAACGCCACAGCCTACCTGAGTATTGTTGCTGACCATGTCCATCCCTTTATGACCACAATGTACCCAACTTCTGATGGCTACTTTCAGCAGGATAATGCGCCATGTCATAAAGCTGGAATCATCTCAGACTGGTTTCTTGAACATGACAATGAGTTCGCTGTACTCAAATGGCCTCCACAGTCACCAGATCTCAATCCAATAGAGCATCGTTGGGATGTGGTGGAACGGGAGATTCGCATCATGGATGTGCAGCCGACAAATCTGCGGCAACTGTGTGATGCCATCATGTCAATATGGACCAAACTCCCTGAGGAATGCTTCCAGCACCTTGTTGAATCTATGCCACGAAGAATTGAGGCAGTTCTGAAGGCAAAAGGGGGTCCAACCCGTTACTAGCATGGGGTACCTAATAAAGTGGCCGGTGAGTGTATATATATATATATATATATATATATATATATATATATATATATATATATATATATGTCAATTTAGGAATCACAAGGTTATAATGTGCAGTATGAAAAATTGATATTCGTTTTGAGATTGCTAAAGATTAGATTTAACAGTAATTCAGTTTTTAAAGATTTATTTCAAATATATATTGTGTATAATTAATAATTATTTAATGTATTCTTTATATTTTATATAATTTCTTATTTAATAACACATTACAAAACTAAACCAATTATTATTATTATTATTCATTTTTATTTTTCATTAATTTAAAGAAACTAAGTGAGCGTTAAAGGGATAGTTCACCCAACAATGGAAATATAAATGATGAGACATCTGTTTTCAATCTGGAGTCATGGTTTCCACAAAAATATGAAGTAGCATAATCACATAAAAATAAAACAAGTTGAGCACAACATTAGAATATATAAAATACAAAAGGAAAAAAAAAATATTAATTATGAATTGTAATAATATTTTACAATATTTCTGTTTTTACTGTATTTTTTATCACATAAATGCAGCCTTGGTGAACAAGACTTTTCAAAAAGAAACATTTTAATCGTTAAAAAAATCTATATGTCATTTATGATTATACATAAATGTAATAATAAAGTTTTGTTAAATGTTATTAAATGTTTTTTAATAGTTTTTTTTATTTATTTTTTTATTCTCTTTAGTGAACGAGAACCTGCAGAAACAGGCTGAGACTTTCAAAGAGAGAGAGGAGTTTGACCGAATCATTCAAGAGAACAAATTGCTGGATGACGAAGAAAAGACTCGGTAGGTTCCTGTCTCTCAAAGTTGTTCAACTTAATCATACCCATCCCAAAACACACACAAATGAATAATATTAATAATATTTTTATTTGTTTCACATATGTCCAGTTTAAGGGAGGCTTCTCAGGAGTATCAGGCTGATTTACTGGCTCAGATGCTGCACCGCCAGCGCATTTGTGAAGCAGAACAAGCTGAGAAAGAACACGAGTTCCAGGAGGGTCTAATGTACCAGGAACAGTACAATAAGAAGATTCAGGACATCCTTTCAAGGCCCATATCCAGCACCACAGCAGTTCATCCCTTCAGGAGACGAGAGCGCAGCTGCTCCAGCTCTGGTGGACAGTTGGCATAAATCCAAACCAATTCTACTCACAACATTAGTAACATTTTTAACATTAGTATACGATATTCTAAAAACAGTATAAAAAGAAAACAGATAAAAAAGGAACTTTCAGTGAAGTTCCTAACTTACATGATCATTTCTAAATATCTGTATGCTGTTTGTTTTACACATTTGTGTTATCTGTGATCAGATTCATTATCCCGTGTCAAAGTTTGTATTCAGACATACAGTAAATACAAGTCTGACTGGATTTGCTTGTTTTGAGGTAGATATTTGCATGTTTAAAAGATTATTTCAAGATTTCAAGAAAGCAAATGATTTCAATGAATAGAATGTGAAGAGTGTCTTCACATAGATTTCACATAGAAGACTTCCTTATACACCGCCTTTAACACCAACCATCTAATTAAAAAACTGACACACTGTCCACAGTTGCTATGAAGCATGTACAGTACACACAATACCGGGAGAGCTCAAAAGGTTGAGGTTTAAAATGACACAGTTAACACTCTAGAGTATTTCCATAATGATTTGGCAACAAGGTTTTAGACCACTAAGTTGCTGGGCTAAATGATTTGTAGGTGAGGGAGTGGGCGGTTAACTTTAAACACTAGATTCCAAGACTGCTTGTGTATGTTAAAGAAGTTAGTCAACGCCCAATACCTTACCTAGGAGTGCTGTAGGTGTGGGAGCAATTGCTATGATTTCATTTCTGTCTCCTTTTTTTCTTTCTAACTCAGCTGTTCAGACAGGTTTAACTTTTACCCAAGCCAGTTTTGAACTTTAGAAAATTCTCAGACTCTGCAAAGTACACGATACAATCTTTTAAAGCATGACATGAGGAATATACTATATCTGAATAATTCAGAGCTCTGATGGTCACTGTGTCTGTGGATGTTGGCACAATTTTTAAGAGAAGATGCGTGAACATGAGCTTTATGTCAAGGTAAGTCACAGCTACTCTTTAATTCTAGATTTTCTTATCACATTAATAATACATTAATAATACAGCATGTGGCTCACTGAGATTTACAGGTTACAGCTTTATAAATAAATTCGTTTAAAAACGATAGAAACCAGCTAAACGCTTTTTCTCAAAACAAAACACCTCTGTTTATAGAATTTATTTTATTTTTATGTCCTTATTCAGGATGTGAACACTACTTGGGCTGAATTTCTATTCCACCCTGTACTTTACACATGGTTTATGTTGTGTCCACTCTGCACCTTGCAGATAAGAGTTTAGAAGCTGCTGTGTTGCTCAGCTTTGTGTCTTTGATTAATGATGCAGACACTGAGCAAACACTGCACACTATTCGATTATTCAGGGCAAGTTCTGCTCTCAAATATTTCCAAAAAACATAAGAAAAAGTACATATAAGTAGCCTATATAGAGAGTTAAACTTCACAGTGTGTGATCACAGGGAAATTGACCAGTTTAATCAGAGCAGTGTTATCGTCGAGCAATGATGTGTATTCTTCTGATGTTATACTGTATATTAACTAGAAGCTTATTTCTGTGTTATGTGTTACAAAGTTGTGGAGTCAAAGATGTATTTAAAGTAACAATAATTTCAGGGAGTTGGTCTCAGGTGATTATCAAAAACACAGAATTAGTGATGTACTTTATACAGGTCAATGATGTGATTTTTTTTTATCTGTCTGGATCAAGTAAGTCATTCAAAAATTAAACAAAAATAAAATAAATGGCTAGAATACACATTTTCTAGGATGAACATATTTCTGAATTAAAATAAATTTAGAATTTAACTCATTGTGATTTGAATTGTCCAAGAAAGGTCTTGAAATTCATGAAAAAATAAATGTTGGCATAATCTTTATTATTATTTCTTTTCTTTTTTTTAAAAACACAAATAAGCAACGATGCTATTTTACATTCAAATTTACATGTAGTCAATTAGTAGATGATTTTATCAAAAGTTACAAATGAGAACCAACACAAGTAATGTATCTTCATTATCTTCGTATCTTCGTTCAGAAAACAAACTTCCCTGTAAATAAAGCCAAGTTTTAAAGCTTGTGATACACAAGTTAGAGGAGTGTAATGCAAAAAAGCTGATAAAAACAAGCATATTTTTTTATAGGATTTATTTTTGGAAATGTCTGTTTATATGGCTTTGGTTTGTTTTAAAATATTAAGAAAAAAAAGAAAAAAAAGCCATCAATAAGAAAACTATTTTGTTGTCGTGTGACAAGAAAAGTACCCCCAATACCTTCATCGCAATGTGTCAGTACGTTTTAAGATTTTTAAACGTTTTCTAATCCCCCCATGACACCCATACGTATAATTTGCCATTTGCCATTAACACATAGGCCCTACGTATATTTACATCTCGTTTACAGCTATGAGGCAAGTGCTTGTAGCTTTGCATTTCTCCTCATTTGGTGTTTGGTGTCAACTAATTTAAATGTAAATGCCACTTATACAATGTGAAACGCTTTTATCTTAACAAACTGGTTTCGTAATATTTTCTAACTGCAGACAGACTTGAGTCAAACGTACAATCCTGATGTTTACAATCTAGCGTTTTTATTTCCGTCAACGTGATTTGAATGCAGTGCTGTACTTGGCCAGAGGGCGTCGCTGTAGACACTCAATTGTGCCATTGATCCATGATCCTCTGCCGCTGCGGTCATGTCAGTCATGATCGAGAGTCCATGGAGACGAAAAGAAGGCTGGGCAAGCAACTTCACTCCTGCATTTTTGACAATTACATATTTATCATTATTTAATCGATACCTTTAAGCCAGTATTAGAAGTCTGTGATAAGTCGCAGGCATTGCTTATTTTAACTTGTAATTTGTTTATGCGGAGGATGAAGGACGCTTTTCTAACTGAACTTCAATTATGGGAACAGACACCTGCCGTGATCAGGCGCGGCTAACGCGCTAACATTAGCCGTCAGAGGGAGTTCAAAAGTACAAACCAGCACGACATGGAGTGGTGACAGCTGACAGGACACAAGAAAGCTGGATTATAAAGCTTGATGGGAATATCATCATATTCAAGCGGAAATATTTAACCTTACGTGTGCTGATGTGACTAGTTTAGGTGGGAGCTGCTGTATTTGGATCATGTCTGTGACCGAACTCTACTCTAAGGTGAGTTGTAACGTTAATAGTTTTAAGTTTTATTCCACCATTAAATAGATAAATAAGTAGTATACAAATGTAATATGTCACAGATGGACAATAATATAATGTAATTTACTGTGTGAGATAGTAAACGACGCCTTCATCAGTCTTTGGACAGACTATCATGCAATCTTTTAATTAATCAAAAAAATAAATAAATCATAAAACCTCACAAAAGGTAATCTTCAACTATTTGACGCCCTGTAGTTCTGCATAACTGCATTTAACTTCCTATAAAACACAGGGAAGTATCGCGGACAGGTGTGTTCCTGTTGGTTTCGGTCTGTAAATTAGTTTCGGCTTTCGCGGTGTCTCGAAACATACTGAGCTGCCTATCTAGACAGCACGTTAGTGCGCGTTCTAATGCGGCTTTGATGTTTAACAGTGCTGTCTGCGAAGGCAGCTCACTGGGTATTGAGACACAACCATGTGTTCATGACGAGTTCTTCCTCTTATTCTTTAGTGGTACATTACGTGTATGTCGAAACCAGCATAATCAATACTGGAGATATTCAGTAACTGCTGTTTATTGGATATTGCTTTTGTCTTGAAGACATGATCCTTGTCCAGTTATAATGAACTTCATCCATTTGTAGATTACGTAATTTGCTGTTTGGGAATAGTATAATTAGTATGTAACATTTGTTTGGTGTCCCATTGAGTTCCTCATTTAAATCTGTAGTTTATTGTGCTTGTTTGAATTGTTAATATGCCAATATTGTAGATTTATTATCAGGATTACCATACTAGTTATGAAAAACCTGGAAATATTAGAGATATGTTTGTCATAGAAATGTATCATTTTAGTAGTAGGCTAAATACATTTTCTAAGCTGTGCAGAGCTCTAAAATATTTAATCAGATAGATGATGATAGATCAGATAGATTTTTTATTTATTTATTATTATTAATTATTCTTTATCAAACTGTCTCATCACAAATGACTGGAAAAGTCATGGGAATTAAGCAGAAATTCATGTCTTGTCATTTCACATATGTAATCAATTGATAGTTGTTTATTTTCATTATTTTATCTACCTCTGGTAGAAATATTTCAGAGAAGGAATGCGAGCTGTAAATATGATATTACAAATTAGGAAAGACCTTGGTGTAGCCTCATGTTTATCGTCACATATTAATGCTCCAGATGACTCAGTTTTTCCAAGTTGTTTGGGCCTTGATGCAAATTTAATATTGTTTCTTTTCCTCATGTCCTCAGCCTTTGTTGAACTATTCAGTTCATCCCAATTCTTATAGTGTCACCATAAGGGTGGATACATATTACAACAGTTCACTCCCTTATTTTTGCCTTTGTGTTCTAATCAGATATTTAACCTAAGAGTATTCCACAGTTTTCAGGTTTTATTATTAGTGTTATCTTAACGATCTCACGCAAAACACCAAACCAGTGATGTCATCATAACCACCCTTCCCACGTGTATCACTGGTTACACTAACAAGTATTGAATAGACAGACATTTTAAGCAGTTTTCTTTTTTTGACCGACCTCATTTTAAAGTGACATAACCCCACCCCCCATAACCTAATTAAACTTCATAATCTACTTTTTGATAATCTGTATGTAAGACCAGGGAGACAATCTACCATCTGTTTTTTTCTTTTTAGACCAACTTGCTAGTTTTAAAGAGGCTGTGTATACAATATTATCCTACATCTAAGAACATAACATCTTATGGTGTTAAATATCTAATGAAATAAGAAGTTTTAGGCAAATGTCTAAATGCTAGTGTCCACAAAATTAATTTTTTGCAGATATACACATTTAAAGTCTGCATGAAATGAAAATGGTATTTTCCTCCATATTGTGATGTATATCCAAGTGAGTTTTGATATCATGACAGCTTTAAAATTTCTCTGTGGTGAAAATGCACCAAATATATTGATGACTCATCCTGTTCTGGCTATTAAAAAAAAGGACTATCCCTGATGTTTCCCATTAAAAATACCTTACAAAATCTCCCTTTTTGAATGAAAAATGAATATTATAAATAATATTAAATTACGTTATTGTTTGATGCTCCCTGCTTTATGTAAGTTACTAATAGCCTTTTGTTGGAGCTTTGTGTCTTTGTTTGGTTATTGTTCTCAGAAAGAGGATTAGTTTGGGGCACAATGCACCCCAGCCGAAGTTTCGACCCCCCTCCTAAATGGGAGGTTTTGTTGAATTGACCCCAGCACAACCTAGATTTGATGGGGCTAATGTCTCTTTTTGTCCATTCCAAGTAGATTCTCTGTGTCTTCTTCTGCCGTGCTGAAGACCCACTTTATTTTTTATTTGGGTGTAATACATGGTCATCTCTGCATCTCCTTGATTAACCCATGTGCTATAGTACGTCACTGTTGAGGTCTCTCAGTGCCTCTGGGCAGATAAACAAGTCATGTGCAGGTCCAGGGGGAATGTACCGTTGGGCTGGATGTGCGATCACACTCCCTGCACTCATGGCTCGGGAAATGCCACTGCTAAGGTAACTGGTGCAGAAACGAGAGTCTCTGGGATGACTGGGGAGAGAAATCTGAGAGAAGCACTTAAGATGTTTTATTGTGTTATGTAAGAAAATGGTGTACCTCTGTGAGTCCCTGTATAACTTGTAATCTAAATTACGGCAGGTTTTAAAGATGTGGATTATAACTAATTCTTGTTTAAAATCCATTTAATTGCTCCATCAGCACAGCTCAAAGTAATATGATTAACCCTGTGATTATGGGTGTAGTAGGTATACAGACAAGGCTGGGTGATAGTGTTTAAAGGGTTAGTTCACCCAAAAATTAAAATTATGTCATTAGTTACTCACCCAGTTATGTCGTTCCAAACCCGTTAGACTTTCGTTCATCTTCGGAACAAAAAAAATATTTTTAATAAAATCGGAGAGATTTCTGTGCCTCCATTGAAACTCCATTGGTTCTTTGACACTTCAAAAATGTAATAAAGAGATCGTAAAATGAATCTATATGAATTGAGCTGTTTAGTCCAAATTTCTGAAGAGACAGGATTGCTTCGTATGCTGAACAGATTAAAATTAGGCTTTTATTCACATACTCGAAAAAATGCTGGGTTGGGTTGTTTCAACCCATGTTTGGGTCAAATATGGACACACCCAACCACTGGCTTAAAAAAATAAAATAAAATAAATAAATATTTAAACCAACGGTTGACCCTTATTTGACCCAAACATTTGAAACAACCCAGCATTTTTAAGAGTAGACATGTGAACAGGTGACCATAACCAGAAGTTAAAGCTACACTGTGTGGGCTCTAGTGCTATCTAGATAAAGCTATCTAGATCTAGTGGTGAAAGTGTATATGACTACCAGCTGATTATTAGGCTACTTTCTAGCCCCTCCCATTCTGATGGTGTTTTAACTCATACGGTGGCCGTATTATTTTAAATCTGCCGGCAGTCGCGAGTAATCTCCCCCTCGCATTCCTCACGGTGCCACTGAAACCTAAAAACGCGAAAGACGAAGCTTGAATTCCCAGGTATTTTGCTCTTTGGCTAATGTATTTTCAAGATGGATGTGCAACATGACTTCTGCCATTCGAGCGACTCGCTCGTATGTATTCTAAATGGCAGATTCTACGCTTACGAGAACACTTGATTTGTTGGTAGAAGTAATTACACATTAATGAGCACATATAATTTTGAAAGAACAAATTGTTTTTTTGCTAAGAATCAACTTAAAAAAATTACACAGTGTAGCTTAAACAGAACTTGCTTGAACCGTGAGAACAAATCTCATTGGTTCTTGCGGAAGCCCAAACGTGCTGCGTAACACACGAGAATGAACCTCATTGGTTCTCGCACATCAAGCAAGCATACTTGAACTTCCCTTTACCATATCTGATGTGTGCATTGATGAATAAAAGCCTAAATTCAATATGTTTGTAATACAAAGTGATCATGTCTTCCTATCTTCATTTGTGTTCCGAAGATAAATGAAAGTCTTACGTGTTTGGAATGACATTAAGGTGAGTAATTAATGACAGAATTTTTGGGTGAACTAACCCTTTAAATATTGCTAAAATAAAATTTAGTTTTTCTTTGGGGCTTTTTACAGTTTGCAATAGTTTTATAAGATCAGTTATTTTTAAATAAGCCATTTAAACCAATAAGACATTGTTGCAAATTAGATTAAAAATGTTTCAATCACATAGAAGTAAAAAAAAAAAACATTAAATGAACACAAGAATATTAAATAATTTTATTTAAATGCACGTTTATGATATGAAATGTTTTATAAATATGCAACATTATCTCTATAATGCAGTATATCTCACAATGCAATATAGCCTCCCAAATTGCATGTGTTTTTATAATGAAATGGGAATTTTATACAGAATTGGGAAAATAGGGACAGCAGAAGTTTTTTTCAGTGCACCTGCTCTGCTCCAGTCACTTTTCATTGATTTAGCAGGAAGTCTCGCGCTCACCTGTGAACCACTGCAGCAAGCCTCACTCTTTGGTCACACTCAGGTACTGGTGTCAGATTTCACAGGGATTCAGGAAACTGGCCAGTCATTCCTGGACAGTGGTCAGGACAAAGATCACAGGTGGATAGGGAAAAATTGTGAGGCGTCCCCCAGGAAACACCTGATCTCTCCCTCGAGGGCGTTTTGTGAGTGTGCTGACAGTGATCAGGGTGTGGCTAGCAGAGACGCAGAGCTTTGTTCTAACCGTTTACCTTGTAGCCTAATGGGGAAAGTGTGCTGAATCTAGTGAAACCAGAGACTTCCTGACATTGAGCTTTGCCTTGCAGAAATATACTAGGGGTGTAGGAATAGTTTATTCATTAATAATAGTTACAGCTGTTATTCATAAATGTGAATAGCCTAGTGTTATTAGATTATGGTAGCTTAAGTAATGCATGTCAACATGAGTGACATCACATGTTTAGCCTAATACACAATTCTCTTCTAATTGTGAACAATTTATTGGTGCACTCTATTCCAAAAAACAAAATGTTTTTCCTATTTTTTCATTAAAATATAACAATTTGCGATCATTTTGCATTGAATTTCCAACAGATTGGGCTCTGTATGAATGAATGTTTTTGAAGTCGTCTCTTATGCTCACTGAGGCTGCATTTATTTGATAAAAAATACAGTCAAAACAATTTAAAATAACTTCCATTTGAATATATTTTCATATGTATGTTATTTATTGAATTTTCAGCATCATTACTCCAGTCTTCAGAAATAATTCTAATATGCTAATCTGCTGCTCAATAAACATTTATTATTATTATCAATGTTTAGAACCATTGTGCTGCTTAATAATAATAATAAAATAAAAAGTGATACAATAGTTTTTCTTTTTTAATTTGAAAGCAAAAATGTATTGTTTTTTTATTTGAAATAGAAATCTTTTGTAACAAATGTCTACTGTCTCTTTTGATCAATTTGCATGCATGCTTGCTGAATAAAGGTATTCATTTCTTTACAAAAAAATCTTAATGATCCCCAAAATTTGAACTGTACTGTAAATACTGTAACATTACTGTATACATTACAATACTGTAAAAATACTGTTTTACTCTGAAAAATGCCACATTATGAAGTAGTTTGTGAATTGTTTCATTGTCAGACCCATTTTTATGGTGCATAGAGCTGCCTCAAACACTCATAGCTCAGTTAAACAGTTGACGTGGATGCAGGTATTTTTGTCATGCAGGTCAGAGAAGCCATGAAAAACCAGTTGTGCAGGTCTCACCCTTGTTTCTCACCAGCTCCCTCCCACCACAACAGCTTTTCCAGCCTTTATCTGTGTCCTTCAAGCCCAACAGATCAGGACACTAGGAGCTGACTCAGATAATGAAACAAGTCTCACACTTCTTCATAGACAGCTGAAATGTTCGATCGCTTATTTCTCTTTTATTATTTGTGTCAATATGGAACACACACACACTCATACATGATGCAGTTTGGCTACTTCTGCTGAGGCCCTAAACTGTGTGACAGTCATTCCTGTATCTTGGTAGCCAGGCCCCCGTCTTGTAAATAACCCTGACAAACTTGTAGCTGATTGTATTGACTCTGTGTCCCGACTGTCTACTGAGAATTTCCATCTCATTACGGTTGCTGGAAATGCATTAGCAGAGCAGTCAGTCTCACACGGTGACTAGAGGACATTGCTCAGGTGTGGAATGGCATGCATGCTAAATGCTGGGACTTTCTAGTCTGGTTAATCGTTTCCCTTTTTGGCCTTTGTTAGAGATTCCGTCACTGCTTCTTCATATCAGCTTTCATGGTTCAAAGATCATACCTGTTTTAACTGGAAGATTTTTCCGTTTAAGCTTAGTCATGCATGCTTTGAATTTGTGTTCTGAATGTTCGTGAGAGAACCAAAATTTGGAGTTTAAAAGAAAGTGAATTGTTTCTCTATTGTACAAAAATGTCACTGCTCGTGTTTTCTTGGTTTTTAAGGCTTTGAGATGTGGCATCTAAGGCTGTTTTTCATCAGACAAGCCATTGATGATTTTTAAAGGGATAGTTCACCCAAAAATGATCATTTAGAATAACAGGGCTTCCCAAACGGGTTCGTGAGTTGATGAAAAACGAACAATTATATTGAATGTTAAATTTAAATAAATAATTAGGGCTGCACGAGAATCTCCATCTAATGTGATTAACAAATCAAAGGCTGGAATTTGATTAAATAATTGTATAGTCTGATTTCAGAATAAAGCACGCATGCAGCATATTTCATTATTATTTGTATATAATACATAATTGTATTTTACAGCAGAAATATATTTCTACCTTTATTTTTATAATTGGTTCAAACATACTAAAATAATATTTAATAACATTTAAAGGCATAATTCACCCAAAAATGAAAATTACCCCATGATTTACTCACCCTCACGTCATCCTAGGTGTATATGACTTTCTTCTTTCAGATTGATTCAAATGCAATCGAAGTTATATTAAAAAATACCCCCGGCTCCGGGGGGTTAATAAAGGTCTTTTGAAGCGAAGGGATGCGTTTGTGTAAAAAAAATATCCATATTTAAACTAGGCTACATCTGACGTTACATATCGTGTCGGGGGTTATTCTTTTGGCATTAAGACTGCACGATTAACATGAAATCCCGCTGAAACCGATTTGGCTTATTGTGATTATGAAATCTTTTGATATTTTTTATATATATATAATGTATTATTATTTATTTTTTGAATGCGCAGCTTTTCAGTTGTGTACGGCTTTGTGATCAGTAATGCTGCTCTATCTGAAAGCACTGCAAATTTGAGTCGCTTATAACATGAATTATACATTAACATGCAATAGCATTATAAAGCTTGGAAGAGCCAGGACATTTTTTTATGTAACTCTGATTGTGTTTGTCTGAAAGAAGAAAGTCATATACACACAGGGCCTTAGCTAGAGGATTCGGGGCCCGCTGAAAAAATATTTATGTGGGCCCCCACCACTCACCAATATACTGTACTATAGATGAGCATGGAGGCCCACATATAACAGAAGATGGTGATGTTGTTGTAAAACCTTTATTTTAAAAGTTAAATGTTTATATAAAATTACAATTAATAAAAACTAACAATAAGCAAGAAATTGTTAAATAATAATAAAACCAATTTTAAAAAAGTAACAGCAAAATAATGTTTTTTTCCCATCAGTCTGTTATAATTCATAAATCAAAAAGTAAACATTTAGAAATGGACAAGAATGCAGTCAAATGTAAAAAATAAAATAATTTATTGTCTTATTTTTAATAAAGATAATATGGAACTGGTAATATTCTTAAAGAAAGCTAATACATGTATTCATCCAAGTGCAGTGTGTTGTATTCGTGTTTTCTTGATGTATTAAGTAGCCTACATCATCAGCCGGCAGGTCAGATGCATAATGCAATGCGCTGGGCATATGTGTCCAATCCCCCTGGGCAGCGGGGGCCCCTATAATTGTCACCACCTTTTACCCCACTAGCGACGGCCCTACATATACACCTAGGATGGCTTTAGGGTGAGTAAATCATTGGGTAATTTTTGGGTCTCTTTAAATGTTATTTTATTATAATCAACATCTGAGAACCGTGAACATGCAAATGGGTCATTGAATTATTGAAATATTGACTTACCCCTTAACGCCCACTGTCGCAAATATGCGACAAACCGTTTGACTCAATCAACCAGCCGAGATAACGTCTGCATTCCCCCAATGCCGGTAAGCGCATATTCGCTACGAACCTAGGAACCTTCGACAAGCACTGGTTTCTAGTGGGACCGCAAAGTGACGGACTTATTTCCTGTATACGCACGAGGATTACTCCGGTCGCGAAGTTATGGATATGAGTCGGGAAAGTTTGATCCTGAGGTGTATATAAGGTAAGTTGTGCTAAGATAAAAATACTCACCTGCTTATTGTGTGCTTATACATTCGACGTAATGAGGTGAAATATGTGTGAGAAGTATTTTTGAAGTTATTGTAATATTTCGCTTTGTAGCATATTTGCGACAGTGGACCATAAGGCTAATGCTGACCGCTAACCAGCGCTATATAGAAAAACTCTTTTCGTGACAGCTTATCTAGGTAATCCTTTGTATTTTGCTTAGTTATTTTCAATAGTCTGTATACAGACACCATGCTGGGATACACCATGCTGGGATATGAATACAAAAGCTATTTATTTTTATGCAGATCCATAAGCACACAATAAGCAGGTGAGTATTTTTATCTTAGCACAACTTACCTTATATACACCTCAGGATCAAACTTTCCCGACTCATATCCATAACTTCGCGACCGGAGTAATCCTCGTGCGTATACAGGAAATAAGTCCGTCACTTTGCGGTCCCACTAGAAACAAGTGCTTGTCGAAGGTTCCTAGGTCCGTAGCGAATATGCACTAACCGGCATTGGGGGAATGCAGACGTTATCTTGGCTGGTTGATTGAGTCAAACGGTTTATCGTATATTTATGACAGTGGGCGTTAAGGGGTTAAGACTGCCATCCCTACCCCAAAACCAGCTGGAATTGTGATCAACTGAATACCACGCAGAAAAATATATTTGTGTATATTGTGTTGGTGACATGAAAGTGGTCATAATTCTTATTATTAAATACCTGCTGTTGCAGATTTATATAAATAAGTTAAAAAAAGGGTAAATAAATAAAATATTGTTTTTTCACTGTTATTTTACTGTGTTTTTTGTTATCTTATTATTGACCATTATGCCCGCTGTTGCAAATTTGCAACATACCAAATTGAATCCAAATTGACCAGAATGCCCACTGTTGCAAATTTGCAACATAACAACATTTCGATTTATTTGTTGTGCAAAAGTGAAATTGATAATCTCAACATTATTTACCATCTACTTAAAGGCAAAAACACACATAAAACATTTTTTTATATACAGCTATATAAATTCAGGCGTTAAGGGGTTAAACTCTTAAAAAGTAACTAAGTTGTTCTAAGTTTGGGAACCCCTGATTTAGTATATATATTTTGAAGGGGGAAAAAAGTCGTTTTTTTGGTTTGTTTCTTTGTCCAGACAGTGAAAGTAAATGGTATCCAATTTAGTTTGGAAGCCCATGAATCTCCTCTCCGAGTTGAAATTTTCAAGAACCTTGTTCCCGATACTTCCAAGCCAGTTTTTCTGGACTCACAGAAAATAGTTGATAAGCAAGATGCTCAGTCAACTGGTGTTGATTAATCCCTGGGAAAACAGCCGAGCATAACTGAGCCATTCATAGGTGTTTGCTTATTCGTATAATAATTTTACATTTAATTAGAATTTGGTCTGATCAGCATCACCCATGCACAATAGCTAAATAATTAAGGGCATCCTAACAGAAATGTAACCTCATAAGTAATATCACCAACAATGTCATTAAGAAGCATGGAAGAGGTGCATCCAAATGAAAGGGTTTAAAGGGTTAGTTCGTTCAAAAATGAGAATTATGTCATTAATTACTCACCCTCATGTCGTTCCAAACCCGTAAGATCTTCGTTCATCTTCGGAACACAAATGAAGATATTTTTTTTTTTAGGAAATCCGAGAGCTTTCTGACCCCTCCATGGACAGCAACGTCTTTGCAACTTTCAAGGCCCAGAAAGCTAGTAAAGACATGATTAAAATAGTCCATGTGACAACAGTGGTTAAACCTTATTGTTATGATGCGACTAGAATACTTTTTGTGAACAAAAATAACAACTTTTCAACAACCCGGAAGGGCTGTACTGTGGTTACTATTATGGGATGATGATACAAGCTGTCAGAACTTGGTTAAACTCATCTTTAATCTGCCAATCATGCATTCATTCTCTCCTTCAAAAGAATTCTTCCACACGTATTGTACACATGGACACTTGGGGCATGTTTTGACGGGGGGAAGGGGTTATTTTGGTTCTGAGTGTTTTTTAAAAATGGGACATGATCAGCGCTGAGGCACAAAGTGACATTAATTAGTGTAAATTAATTAATTGAGTATGAAAGGGAACAGTGTCGTCGTCGTCCCCCCCCCCCCCCACCCAAAAAAAAAACAATAGAGGTAGGACCAAATAGACTCTTGTTTAGCTGGAGTGGACCTCTACTGATCCTATAGTGCGGTTGTTTATGTTGTCACTTTGTAATGAGGCATTTGATCATTCATTAAATTCATAAATGTAGAATTAGGTTTTATTCTCAGTTTATTGTACCACATTACCATGTTCTTTTGTTTTTCTTGCATCACTAACAGCAATTTATCATCCGAGACCATAAAGTAGTGAGAGTCAATATTTTTTCACAGGTTTAGATTAGGTATGCAACTATTTAGGCCTATACAGTATCTCAAAAAAAATCAGTACACCCCTCACATTTCTGCAAACATTTTAGTATATCTTCTCAAGGGACAATACTATAGAAATGAAACGTGATATATTTTAGAGTAGTCAATGTGCTGCTTGTATAGCAGTATATATTTACTGTCCTCTTAAAATAACTCAACATACAGCCATTATTGTCAAAATAGCTGGCAACAAAAGTGAGCACACCCTAAGTGACCATGTCAAAACTGTGTCCAAAGTGTCAATATTTTGTGTGAGCACCATTTTTTTTTGCACTGCCGTAATTCTCCTGGGCATGGGGTTCACCAGAGCTGCACAGATTGTTGCTGGGATCCTCTTCCACTCCTCCATAATGACATCACAGAGCTGCTGGCTGTTAGACACATGGTGCTTCTCCACCTTCCGCTTGAGGACGCCCCACAGGTCCTCAATAGGGTTCAGGTCTGGAGAAATACTTGGCCACTCCATCACCTTCACCTTCACCTTCCTCAGCAAGGCAGTTGTCATCTTGGCGGTGTGTTTGGGGTCGTAATCATGCTGTTTGGCCCAGTTTCTGAAGTGAGGGCATCATGTTCTTGCTTCAGAATGTTGCAGTAAATGTTGGAATCCATGTTTCCCTCAATAAAGCGCAGCTCCCCAGTACCAGCAGCACTCATGCAGCCCCAGACCATGATGCTACCACCACCATGCTTGACTGTAGGCAAGACACAATTTTCTTGGTACTCCTTATCAGGGCGTTGCTACACACGCTGGACACCATCTTAGCCAAACATGTTAATCTTTGTCTCATCAGACCACAGGACATGGTTCCGGTAATTCATGCTCTTGGACAGGTTGTTTTCAGCAAACTGTTTGCGGGCTTTCTTGTGAGCCAGCTTCAGAAGAGGCTTCCTTCTGGGACGACGGCCATGCAAACCGACTTGTTGCAGTGTGCGGTGTATGTATGGTCTGAGCACTGACAAGCTGACCTTCCGATTCTGCAACCTCTAAAGCAATGCTGGCAGCACTCATGCGTCTGTTTTTTGAAGCCAGCTTCTGCACCTGATGCACTGCATGAGTACTCAACTTCTTTGATTGACCTTTGCGAGGCCTGTTCCAAGTGGAACCTGTCTTGGAAAACCTCTGTATGACCCTGGCCTGTACTGTAACTCAGTTTCAGGGTGTTACCAATCTTCTTATAGCCTAGGCCATCTTTGTGGTGAGCAACAATTCTAATTCTTAAATCCTTAGAGAGTTATTTGCCATGAGGTGCCATGTTGAACATCCAGTGGTCATTATGAGAGAATTGTACTCAAAGTACAAATTGTAACTGCTCTAATACAAGATACACTCATTTGTATGGTCCTGTCAAGCAGACAAAAACATGAAAATGATGAATGGGACATGTGGCATTACATGGTTAAACGACATACAGCTATTGTCACTTAGGGTGTAATCTTTTTGTAAAAAAATGTTTTTATTGCCAGCTATTTTCACAATAATGACTCCTGTTGTTGAGTTATTTCCAGAGGACAGTAAATATATAATGCTATACAAGCAGCACATTGACTACTCTAAATGATAAGTTTCATTTCTATAGTATTGTTTCTTGAGAAGATATACTAAAATGTTTGCTGAAATGTGAGAGGTGTACTCACTTTTGTGAGATACCGTATTATTCAATAAATATAATTCCACATTCTGCCCAATGTTGTATGTACAAATTAAAGGCTTTGAAAACAAATAGTGAATGTATCTATGTGTAAAAAAAAGGGGAAATTGTACTATTCTAAAACATAAAAAAGTGTTTGACCACGGTTTTATTATTTTGTTTCGAAGTCTTCACTGTACACTAAGTTCAACTCTTTAACTGTTGTCATTGCTTGACAACATAGAAAAACACCCAGGCCACCTGTGACGATACTCCGCTGTCAAGGTAGACTCCCAGGTTTTGTCATCAGAAAATGATTTACAAACCAAATAAGTAGATCTATCTCGCACTGCACAATTTGCATGTGGCCTACTCTTCTGAAACACTTCTATATTAGGGCAACTATGAACCTATTTGAGGTCAAAGCATCATATTTCAGTTCATTCATTTCTCTTTACATACGCCCATCTGTGAAGTTCCTCTACCGTGTGTACCTAAAGCTTTTAAAAGGCTAGTTCGCCCAAAAATGGTTTTCACTTTAAATTCACTTTAATTTAATTAAAGAAATGGCATAAAAAGTCTATAAAACATCATTGTTTCTGTTTCACGGGTAAAAACGATATATGAGTTTGGAATGACATAAGGGAGATTTTTCAGGTGAACTGTGACTTTAAATATGTAAAGTCTGTTAAATTTGGAGTGATTCCCAAACAAGTTTCCTTCAGCTTGTAGCTTCAATTAACGACAGAGGTGATGCAAGACTTCATGGAATGATGTGCATTTGCTTATCACACCTGCCCCAGATTCGTCGAACTTACACAGAGTTCCTGAAATGTCAGTGATGTGCAACGTGTGTGTGCTTTTGAGTATTCTTAAATGGACAGGTTTCTAGGCTTCTTCTATTGAATATGTTCATATGACAGTTAAAACAGGTTTGTTTTGATCTGTATAGGCATTAGGTAATTGTAGATTGCTCATTTAGCAAACCCAGCAGTTTTAAGATGTTTTTCTTTGCACAAAAGTTTATGGATAGTTTCCAGGATTTAGATTAATTCCAATTACAAATCACAATCATAAACGACAGACTGAAGATTGAAGATTGTTCAATATTTAGATCCTGTTCAGTTTTGTAGAGTTTAGATTTTTATGAAAGCAGATAGACTCGTACTGTACTTTAGCACCAGAGGGACATTTTTTGATAAGATTAAAAACCATATTTCAGAGTATTTGTGCAACTTTTGTGCATACTCATCTGTGCAAGAGGGCACACATGAAACCATCATTACAGAGTGGCTAAACCAAACCTTGTTTTGATTTTAAAAGAGCAGGCCTTCAAATATTATTTTTTCCCATTATTATTGTAATAAATCCCATTAATCTTTGAAATGTATGTTATTATACTCTACTGCTCAAGTTTGGGGTCAGTTAGAAATCTTAAATGTTTAAAATTATTCTTATACTTGCCATGGGTACATTTGTTTGATCAAATACAGTAAAGAAAAAACAGTAAAAATTCTACATATTATTACAATTCTATTTTAAAATGTATTACTGTGATGGAAAACTTTTCAGCCTCCAGTCTTAAGTACATGATCCCTCATAAATCTTTCTTATTTGCTGATTTGTTGCTCAAGAAACATTTCTTATTACCAATGTTCAAAACAGTTGTGCAGCATAATGTTTTTTGAAATACGTTCAAAAGAACAGCCTTTATTTGAAATGGAAATCTTTTGTAACATTAGAAATGTATTTTGATCAATTTAATTTATCCTTGTTGTATTTTTTTTCTCTTTGAACAGTAGTGTATCTTATACATGTATGAAATTCATACATTTTTAAGAGGTTGACAAAATAATCTTACTCTCACAGCATCTACATATTTCTGTCCTATAAATTGCTCTCTAAATTATAAATGCCAGTGTCTAGCAATGGCAAGTAGCAAATTGTGACTTGTTGGTTGCTAACATTGGACCTTTTAGAGGACGTCTTGCTTGTTTCCACTTCATACAAATTATGCAGAGGGCTCCATTAAAAAGTTTCAAATGAGTCTGAGTCTGTGCTATCAGCTCTTGTTGTTATCAAGCTTCTTGCGTCTCTTGAGCCTTATTTTGTGCTGTATCCGTGAACAGCCGGAGCACTATTGAAACATTAAAAGACTGTGTGATGTAACAGACGGCAAAGCCAGACAAGACCCCTGCTGTTCGATCGAAATCTTCTGTTTCCGCTCTGTCTTGATGAATCTCATTCTTTGCTCTCAGTTTTTCTTTTTATTTCTACCTGAGGCACAACACAGCAGTCTGAGTTCAGTATGTCCCGTCATTTCACTCAGCTTGGTTAAAGTACGTCCCCATTGTGTCAGATCACATCAGTTAAGCCCAAACTCTATAAGTTTGGGTATATGCTGTGAATTTATTTTTAATTTTTTTAGTACTTTTATTATTTCAGATTTTTTTTTTTTTTTTTTTTTTTGTCTGATAGATCGATCATAGATTGATAGATCAATAGATCTTCTATTATTTTGGGGTTTTATAGATAATTTGGCTTTCGATCAAGCTGCAGGTGTGATCTGTAGAAGTTTAGCCTTTGCTGATTATCATATCTTTGTTTAAAGTAGGCGTGACCACAAGTACACTGTTCAAGACTTACAAAAATCATCCCATCGCCTCCTTTCCCCACGTTCGATGTTGACATTCAATTCATTGTTGCACATACTCGCTTACTAACTATCTCCATATGAAACCGTCATATGAGTAATATCAGAAACAGCACGCTCAAAGTCAGCAACCGATCCATTCATATCTTTAAATCATCCTGCAGTATTGCTCACTCCGCCTCTAACTAGGATTGAAAATGCTGTTGTCAGCTGGAAAGGCTCTGGTAAGGAGCGACTTCTACATGGAGAAGACTGCAAAGTTCAGCCTTTTAGTTAAGAGGTGTATCCGGACTGAGGTGTCCTTCCATAGTACTAGTACTGTATGCAATTCATAGTTTTTACATGATATCACACACTTATAGGAACACTAATGACTGGTGAGCAATGGAGGAAAGCCCTGTTTTGCCCTCCGGGTGAACAAGGCTTTCCTCCATTGCCCACCAGTCATTTTTTACCAAGTTTGTACTAATTTGGTAAGTCCTATGTTAAAAGACCAAATTCAATATACATATTATTGATGATGCGTTCTATGTACAATCAAGCAGATGAGCCCAGAATATAAAGACAACGCGCAGTTTGTCATTAAGCGTTTTTTTTCCACAGAGAACCATCATAAATAAAACGCTTAACCATTTAGTGCACTGCATTCATATTCGGTCACCTGCACTCCTGTATGCATCATCAATAAGGTGTTCACTGAATTTTTTATACACTGAATACACTGCTTTTGGTGATTGAAATACTGCAAAATGTGCTGTATATGAATTAAACTTGCACAAAACTTGCATGTTGGTAACTTATTTTAGTTTTATTTTGTTTTTTTAGATTGAAAACTGACAGGCCTGTGCTGCAGTTCTATATAGCCTATGTTTTGCCCTCCTGGACTCCACACATGACTGAAAATGATGAATCAAGGGCAGCTTCTATTTGCGTGACATTTGTCAAACTATTTTATATTTTCCTTTTATTTTGTGGGTATTTTACGCTTAAAAATGCTACAAAATACAATTTACATTCACACCATCGTACCAGCGAATAGCCATTCCAAAAGTTATTAATTTTGACACGACTAATCATTTAATCTGTGTTGCATTTAATATATTCATAACACATTTGTACAATTTTATTTTATTTTATTTGTATCAGGTAATATTATATATTTATCCATGGTTATTTAAAGCCCTCACTTAAAGTTAATCTTTAAAAGCACTAATAATTAATAACACTGGTCAATTTAATCTTTAAATGAACATCCAATTTTAATTATGTAGCCTACATTTGTGATGAATATTATTTAATATTGTTGGTAACCAACATTTTGGTCACCATTGAATGGACAAAAAAATTTAAAATACAATTTATGTTCCATAGAAGAAAGTAAGTCATACAAGTTCACAAGGAAGAGTAAATGGTGATAGAATTTTCATTTTTGGGTGAACTATCCCTTATATTATTCATCTTGGTTCCAGCTTGAACACTGAGGACTTTACAACAGTGTTTGACTAGTTTGGTGCATAATTTGAGAGCATGATTTATTAGTTAACAATCTGTTAAGGCTGATCATGCAGAGTTGTGGTGGATTTAGCGAATGAATGTGCTTATAATAAACTTGTGGCTCTTTAAGCGGCTTATACCCACTGAGTTTCTTTTGTGGTTTTTTTTGAAGGTCGAAAGCAGTGTTCTTTACACACACACAAATGCACCAGCAGAAGCTGACTTCTTACTGCCTTCAGGATTGATAACAGCTCACTCTCATTACTGTAATCTAAGCCTTCAACTTGCATTCAGTTTATCACTAACACACAAACATTGAGGCATTGTGCATCACTTAGAGCAGAAAACACAATGGTTCATCATTCAGTGGTATATTATTTTTCTTTGATTCATGAATCTCTTTCTTTTTTTTATAGGTAGGGTAGGCATTTTGTTTTATAAACACTTTTTGTCATACTGGTTGAAACTCTCTTCACATCCTGATAGCAATCAATAGAAATGGTCTAAATATTAAAATATGTACATATATCTCTCAGGACCAGAAAATGTTTGGGACCTACCTGCCAGTTAACATGTATTTCCATTCCTCCACGCACATCACACATCATCAGTTCATTCTGTAAGGCAATGCAGAGTTGTAGACAGGCAGTCACTGAGCGCCACACATCAGCCGCCTTTTACACTTCCTCCTGAACCAAAACAACAGGCTTATGCTGCCTTCACACCATATCGTAACCATAATTACAAGATAGCAACCCATGACGTTCTACCCGGACCTCATGTCCTCAGACTCGGATTTATGCGTTTCTATGTCAACACTAACAACGGCAGAATTTTTGCAGTGTGAAATGATGCTGCGTTAGAATGTTACGGCTAGATGCTTGGCAACAGACACCCAATTGCGTAACGTGCATTCATTTGCTTTGGATAGACAAGGAAACACTACACATTGTATAAAAAGTAGTTTCTGCTTTTGAGGAGGAAAATGTCAAATGGTGACCGAAAACACAACAATTGGAGTGAAGAATAACATGAAGATGCGCTATGCTTGAGTCTTTATGGAAACATTTGCGTGCACCATTTGTCCAATCGATGACACTGCAAAAAGTGATGTTCAGTTTGAAATGTCAGTTTATGAATTCCCAGGATAAAATGTTAACCCCGGGTAAATTATGAGCAGTGCGAAACGTGAAACAAGTGTGAAAAGCCATACTGTCTCATTTTTCAGGGTAGAAAACCTCAAACGCATACGCTTTCCATTTGAGTAATCTTTCAGCATTTTATTTGAAGGATATGGCAAATTCTACAAACACAGTCTGCGTACATCCCATTCCCACTGCGGTTCAATTTATCTCTGAACTCTCTGCTTGTACTGCTGATCCTCAATTATATACAGATTCTGCTGATAAAAGCACTGGAGCTCCTCTGTATTCAGCTTTTTTCCTTATTATGAGAAGATGAATGACCGCTTGGGTCGTTGTCCTCATGGATAAATGAAACCATGATTGTGTTGTATGTTTAGATTGTTTAATATGTTATGTCTTATTTGATACTGTATTTGTCTTGCTTTTATTTAAACATTGTTTTTATCTGTGTTTTTCAGTACACCAGGGTTTGGATCCCTGACCCAGATGAGGTCTGGAGGTCGGCTGAAATCGTCAAGGATTATAAGGAGGGAGACTCAGTGCTTCACCTCAGATTAGAAGATGAATCGGTGAGCATACATACACCCTCCCCTTCTTTCACCTAATCATTGCATTATTACTGCAATGTGATTTTTATTAGAGAGTCTTGTGGTTCTCACTGCAGATAAATCAGATTTGTATTCCAAACCCTTCTTTATTCTTCACTTCTTTATTGATCCTAGTGGGGTAACAGTATATATATATATGTGTGTGTGTGTGTGTGTATATATACAGTGAGTCATGGTCGGAATGAATGGCACCCCTGGTAAATATGATCAAAAATGGCAGTAAAAAATAAATCTGCATTGTTTATCCTTTTGATCTTTCATTTAAAAAAATGTGCAAAAATCGAACCTTTTATTTAAGTAAAATAATTGAAAGTTGGGGGGAAATCACATTATGAAATAAATGCTTTTCTCCAAAACACACTGTCCATAATTATTGGCTCCCTGTTATTAAATACTTTTTGAAACCTCCTTTTGCCAAGATAACAGCTCTGAGTTTTCTTCTATAATGCCTGATGAGTTTGGAGAACACCTGACAAGAGATCAGAGACCATTCCTCCATACAGAATCGGTCCAGATCCTTCAGATTCACAAGTTCATGTTGGTGCTTCTTCTCTTCAGTTCAGGCCCACTCATTTTCTATAGGGTTTTAGGGGACTGTGATGGTCATGGCAGAAGTTTCATTTTGTGCTCAGTTACCATTTTTGTGTTGATTTTGATGTCTATTTTGGACCGCTGTCCTGATGGAAGATCCAACCACGGCCCTTTGTAAAATTTCTGGTTTAAACATTTTTTATCTGTTGGTATTTGCTAGAATCCATAATACCATGTATCTGAACAAGATGTCCAGGACCTCCAGCAATAAAATAGGCCCACGACATTAAAGATCCAGCCGTATATTTAACCGTTGGCATGGGGTACTTTTTATCCCTGTTTGCACCAAACACATCTGGTGGGTTTGCCACCCAAAAAGCCCTTTTTTACTTTAATCTGACCACAGGACCAGGTCCCTTTTGAAGTTCCAGTCATGTCTGACAACTAAATATGCTGGAGTTTATTTTTGGAGGATTTTTCTTGAAACCCTCCCAATAACATGTGGTGATGTAAGGGTTGTATGATATATTTTTTTAGGCTTTCTGACCCCCAAGACTCAAGTAATCTCTGCAATTCTCCCTCTGTAATCCTTGAAGTCTTTGGCCACTCAAACTTTCCTCCTCACCGTGCGTTAAGACAATATAGACACACGTCCTCTTCCAGGCAGATTCGTAACATCTTTAGTTGATTGGAACTTCTTAATTATTGCCCTGATGGTCAAAATTGGGATTTTCAATTCTTTAGCTATTTTCTTACAGCCACTTTCTATTTTGTGATGCTCAACAATCTTTTGATGCACATCAGAACTAAATTCTTTGGTTTTACTCATTCTGATGAATGATTAAGGGGATTTGGCCTTTGTGTTTCCTCATATTTAAACTCCTGTGAAACAAGAAGTCGTGGCTAGACAATTTCATGTTCCTAGTCACCCTGGTCTGCTAAAAAAGTTAAATATTAATGGGAATATACTTCAGAGATATTTTATAATGTGATCCCCCCCCCCCCCCCCCCCCCCTATCCTTTTGAAAGATCAAAAGGATAAACAATGCAGATTTATTTTTTACAGCCATTTTTTTATCATATTTTCCATGGGTGTCGTTAATTCTGACCACAACTGTATATTCACAGACACGCACGAACGCACGCACACACACACCAACGTTAAAGGAATTTGACCTGTTCATATAACATATACTGTAACAAATAGAAAATGTTCATATAACAAATAGAAAAATATACCCATAGTTTATGACATTGGTGGGAATTAAAAAAAAAACAAACAAAAAAACATATTTATGCTGCCTATCTGGACAAAGCCTTTCATTCAGTTAAAATTGGATTAATTAGTGATTTTAAGCAGACTGAGCCATGCTGGGTTTAAAATCTCAGTCGTGACACAGCAGTTGCCTAAATTGCATTAGTTTGAGTTTCATAGCACTGAGGAAAGTGTGTCGTATGAATCATTGATCATGTTTTGGTGTGTAAGAAGTGCAGGCCCTTAGAGGGAAGGTTGTACGCCATATTCCCGTGTGTATTATCAAAAAAACAATGTTGGGGAAACCTGAATAAACCAGTAGATGAAATACAGATCAGCATGACTTATTAAAAGCTCTTGTGCCTGTAATGCATTATAAGACACTCTCAGTCTGAGACTTTTTTGCCTATTGAAGCTTTCGAAGTTATTTCACATTGTGGTTTGAATCCAATCAATTTCTAATCTACTGTTTCTGCTTAATGGCATTGTTGTCTCTATTCCTAGACGTTAGAATATTCAATTGGTCCCAAAAACAATCCTCTTCCATTTCTTCGGAATCCTGATATTCTGGTAGGAGAGAATGACCTCACTGCTCTCAGCTACCTCCACGAGCCTGCTGTGCTCCACAACCTCAAGGTCCGCTTCATCGAGTCCAATCACATTTACACTTACTGTGGTAAGTCGTGTTTGTATGTGTTTTGAAGAGAATGTTTCTAATTTAATGTAGTGATGAGCAGATAGATATATAGATAGATAGATAGAATGTTGTGAATAGATTAAACATTTATTGAAATGAATAAAACGATACATTACAATGCATCATGTAATCATATAGTTGTGATATTTTTTTTATTAAATTTTTTTGTAGCGTTTTTAGCCATTCTTGTCTCTATATATTTACTTCCCTCATTTTTAAATCAAGATAATTAGATTATTAAAGGGTTCCTATTATGCCCTTTTACGAAGTGTTTGTTTTTTTGTAATTTACTTATACATTTTAGATACAAAGTTATACACAATTTAATCGTGATACTTGTCGTAAAACTATGGTAATAAAAACAGTAATCATCACAAAACCATGGTTAATTTTCCTATGGGGCGGTGAACAAAAGTGAGCGCTTACGAAAGATACAGTTAACACTTTATCAACACTGTTGGCTAGCAGGAGACAAAGCTTTGTTCTTTGCTTACATCGTAGCAACAACATAAAACGTATAATTGGAACTGTTGATATAAAACGCAACAAAAAAATAAGACACTTACTTACTTACAATTACAATCCACAAACAACAGATTGTCCTGACAAAGTGGGAACTGCTCTGTTTCAGGAGAAGCTTTTGAACCCCAAGCTTTTAGCCTGCATTGTCTGGAAGCTGTTCTCAGTGAAATGTGCAGCACACAGATAAACGTTGGGGTTATAATGTTCAGGCACAGTGTTTAAAATAAGTTTTAACCTCTCTTAGTTCGTCAGTCTTAGGAAGGTCAAACAAATGAGTTTTGGGAATAGGGTGGAAAGCGTCTCTTTGACATAGCGACAACACTGAATTCTCTAATGCAGCTCAGCCAGGCATCCTCTCTTTTTTTGCATATTCCGTGGGCGGGAATTATTTAAATGAGTAACATTGTGACTTCAGACAGCCCGGAAAAAACGCGTTGTTGTCCAAACGAGTTTTTCGTGGTAGTTCTTGGAAAGGGGATTCAAATCTCCCTTTGGAGTGGACTTTGAGCTTTGTAACCTTGAAGATCTTTTTTAATGCTCAAAAAGCAACATTACACACTAACTAAGGTTGAAAATTGAAAAAGCATAATAGGACCCCTTTGAGATAATAACATTTAAGTGACTTCAAATTACATGTTTAAATACTAAACTCCTTCAGTTGTTGTTCTAACCTCCCATAGATTTTGAGTGTTGAATGACTGTACAGAGTTTTACCCCAATTTTGATTGTAGGGAAGCTGTAAATGTTGTAATTAGGTTTCCAAGGTCAACAGGCTTTACTGGAGAGTAACAAAGACGGTGTCTCTGTCCAGTCTACACTCATCACGTTTAGTGTTTCTGTTAGTAACTCTGTCCCTATGACAACATACCCATGTTAATAGGTTGTGGAATTTTGGGATTGCGTTTTATTTGTGGGTGTGTGTTTATTTCCACTGAAAAGTTGTTTTGGATAATTAGACACATTATGCAATGTATGTTTGAACCTAAACGCTGGATGACGTGTCCTGTCAGACAATCAAGAGCGTATCTGCTGTTTTACACCTACAGCACGACATGTTCAAACGGTCTAACAGATATTTGTGGTCTTGTCAAAAGACCGTCCAGGTCTTGTTTGTCTTGTTTTATTGTTGGTTCCTGGTCTGCTGTGCTTTGTAATGACTGAATGATTCCCATTATTGTCACAACAATTCCCATTGACTCATAACTGCTCTTTTATGTTTTATGTCTTTTATCTTCCTTTTCACTTTCACGGACGTGTGTCTGTTTTGTGTTCTCTCTTTTAGACTGACACATCACGCATTAACGTAATTTTGCTTGCTGCGTCATCATTCGATTATTGATGTCACGTGATATTTATAGTCATGAACACATATTTAAACATTTATCTGTATCATCATGATTTTGTCTGATTTAAATAATGCAATTCTGTATATTAACTGTGCTGCACAGTTGTAGGTGTAAACCTGGTGTAAATCTCTCCTCAGGGATTGTTCTGGTGGCCATCAACCCGTACGAGCAACTGCAGATCTATGGAGAAGAAGTCATCAATGCGTACAGCGGCCAGAATATGGGGGACATGGACCCTCATATATTTGCTGTGGCAGAGGAAGCGTACAAACAGATGGCCAGGTTTGTGCTTGTTTTTCATAGTCTTATAAGATGAAAAGCTATTTAAGTTTATTTGTTCAACTGCTATTAAGTGGTTTCAGTCGTTTTGCTAAATTTCATTGTGATGAATTTAACCCCACCCCCTCTGTCCAAAAACCCACCCTCATAAAACATCAACAAACTCAAAAACACATTGTGAGTGACTAATTTTATAGAAATAAATGTTTTTAATAATTTCACTATAATATACAATATGGTTGAAATGTTTGGGGCCAGTTAATGTTTTTAAAGAAATTTAATCATTTTATTCAGCAAGGTCACATTAAATTGATCAAAAGCTACAGTAATTTAAGACATTTATAATCTCAAAAAAGGTTTTTGTTTCAAATAAATGCTGTTCTTTTTAATTTTCTAAAGAAGAATCAAAGAATCCTGAAAAAAGTATCATGGGTTCTGCAATAATATTAGGCAGCATCAACTGTTTTCGACATTGAAAAGAATAAAAAATGTTTCTTGAGGACCAAATCAGCATATTAGAATGATCTCTGTAGGATCATGTGACACTGAAGACTGGAGTGATGATGCTGACAATTCAGCTTTGCCATCACAGTAAATAATAATAAATTACAATTTGAAATATATTGAAATAGAAAAACAATTATTTTAAATTGTAATAATATTTCCCAACATTACTTTTGTTACTGTATTTTCATCAAATAAATAAATGCAGTCTTTAAAAATGAACAAATCATACAGATTCCAAACTTTAGAACACTAGTGTACTATTACATTCAAAATAGTATTATAAATATGATAATGCTGCACCTGCTATTTTAGTAGGTATTATTTTATTTGTAATACTTCTCTTTTCTTAGAGAACTCTTTTGAGTAAAAGCCACCCTGAATTACTGTCATCTCATTTTATGATTTTTATGTGACTATCGGTGATTATTAATCATTTCTCAAGAAGAGTTTAAGAAGTTATTTGCATCAAATAAATGATGAAGCTGTTGGTTCAGCTCTGTTGTTTTGTAATAAAGAGCTCAGGTTTCAGAGCAGTGATTTTCACTGGCCGTAAACAGGAAATGACAGCATGCGCTTTGAAAGCTGTGAGTAATCTGAAAGTTCCACTCGATTTAATAATGGATAGAGTGGGCAGATAATCACAGTGCACGCAGCATCATTCTTCGAACCTTTGTATTTACATGTTTTTTTTTTTGTAGCTTGAAACAAAAGACAAATCCATTACCACATCAGGTTTAAGCTTGAGCTAAACATCCCACGCTGAGACCTCATGACTTCTTAATGACTGGTGTAATTCTGAAGTCCCAAAATAAGCTCAGGCGAAGGAGGAAACCCAGGTCTAGTCCATATAGACTGTTAAAGTCCACTGATACAACCTTTAAGTTATATAATATCAAAAGTATTTGCGTATGATAACAAATTCAGATACACAATTCTAAATCAACATTTCATTAATTTTTACAAAAAATTGTCACACTGCAAAAATAATTCTGATATATATTATTCTGATCCTCTCATATTTTGGGACCAGAGAAAAAAATCACAATTTTCTAAGACGTGGTGTACTTTTTATTTTTAATTTATTTTTTAAGAGCATCAAATTGCATCATGCATCATAACATGTTTCATAGACCTCTCTTTTCTGTAAGCATCATTTGATTAGTTGAATGCACTTTATTTATCATGTATATCATCTCAGGTATTTATATAGACACTGATTCTGTATGTAAATCTGAACTTTTTCCTGCAGAGATGAGAAGAACCAGTCGATAATCGTGAGTGGCGAGTCTGGAGCCGGTAAAACGGTTTCGGCAAAGTATGCCATGCGTTTTTTTGCTACAGTGGGAGGTTCAGCAAATGACACCAGCATAGAAGAGAAAGTACTGGCCTCCAGCCCCATCATGGAGGTATGTCTTGACACTCCTGTATTTCAATAATTCTTGAGAGAAAAACAACCCAGGTCACCACATAATGTCAATGAGTTAAGAACCACTTAATTCAGACACATTACCAGAATAATCAGTGTTCAATTTAATAAACTTGTGCCACCAAGTACTTCCATAGTGTTCAGTGGCTGTAAAGGTGCCTCGCTTCTCTCATCACTCCATCTCATTGCGACACTGGCACACTTAAGCTGCGAAATGAAACCCAAGAATCGGCAGGCCTGTTTGAACAGATAAGAGCAGAGCTGTTTTTTGTGCCCTTCAGGAAGATAATCTGTGTGCCAATGAGAGTGGCCAAATCTCACAGTCAATTTAGAGATATCATTACAGTGGAAATGAGCACTGGTGATGGAAGGGTATCTTAGGATGCAATCCTATAGATACTAATACTAAGGTGACTCATAACATCCCGGCTCAGACAAACAAATAATCTGAAATCACTGTAATTACTCATTCTAAATGATGCTGCAAACAGGATTTTAGGTTTACGCCTCCTCAAACATGTTACACCCTCTGTTATGATGAAACTCTCTCCACCCTTATGTTCTATTATGGATCAGTCATTTGATAACCTCCTGTTTTAGCTTATACTAACCAAAAAGTGAGTCAACCATAATTAACACTCTTGTTTTTTTGTTTTGTTTTTTTCTCTCTCTTCTGTGCAGGCCATTGGAAATGCAAAAACCACCCGAAATGACAACAGCAGTCGCTTTGGGAAATACATTGAGATTGGCTTTGATAAGAGATATCACATCATCGGTGCCAATATGCGAACGTATCTGCTTGAGAAGTCCAGAGTAGTATTTCAGGTGCGTCTCACACAGGAAGGAGGCTTTAAGATTTAATCGTCGCCCCTTGTGCTTTTCCATTTGCTGACCGTCAATGTTTTTGCAGGCTGAGGAAGAGAGGAACTACCACATTTTCTACCAGCTCTGTGCTTCATCATCTCTGCCAGAATTTAAAGATCTTGCCTTGTGTAAGTGACCCAGTGAACACAATGGTTTGGTTACTTCCCGTATGATGGTATTTACAGTTTGATGGCAGAAATGTCACAAATATGTGTTAAAAATTTGGTCCTCATGGCACGAGATATTTTTTCTGTGACAACACGAACTTCATTTGAGGGTTTTCTCATGAATAAAATTAAATAATAAAAGGTAATATAAAATATTATTAGGTTGAAAATAATACCTATATTTTGATACCATTGCTATAAAATTAAATTACTTATATTTCAACCAAAAAATATATTTTAGGATCCTAAAAATCAGCATTTTTGGATCCTAAAGCCAACTGCTACCACTGACAGTCTTTAAGTTTTGCTCATTCAAATTGTCCATACACTCATGTTTTAGCCAGCGCAGAAGACTTTACCTTCACGTCTCTCGGTGAGAACATTTTCATTGAGGGTGTGAATGATGCTGAGGACCTTGTGAAGACAAGAGAAGCTCTTGGAATGCTTGGTGAGGACTACAGCAATAAAAATGACTATAACCAAAGACTTGCAACATTATACCAAAGCCATACTGAGCGTTGATCGTAAATATTTATCATGGTGGCATTGTGTGTTGTGCAGGTGTGAAAGAGGTCCATCAAATGAGCATCTTTAAGGTAATCGCCTCCATCTTGCACCTGGGGAACGTGGAAATTGTGTCAGAGAGAGATGGAGAATCCTGCCATATCACCGTAAGTAAACGACAAACAGTGTGTCTTGCTGCATGTTATTTGTCTTAGCATATAAGCATTAAACAGATGACTATTCTTCACTTGCCTTAGCAATCACAATCTCTTTTTTCACCTGCAGAGAGACGACACTTATCTGCATCACTTCTGTCAGCTGCTCGGTATAGAACAGGAGCAGATGGAGCACTGGCTGTGCCGCAGGAAGCTGGTGACCACTGCCGAGACCTACGTCAAGAACATGCCGCACGCCCAGGCGGTCAACGCCCGAGATGCCCTAGCCAAACACATTTACGCCCATCTCTTTGATTGGATTGTGGAGCACGTCAATAAGGCTTTGCATACATCCACTAAACAGCACTCCTTCATCGGGGTGCTGGATATCTACGGGTAATGATTGTGATTATGAGAAGCCATACTTGTAAAGATTTGGAAACTTACTGTAGCTCCCTGGGTTCTTATATACAGTATGGTTGGGTAATACGTCTCTTTGGGCCACAGCAAACTGTCATGTTTTGACCTTCCCTTAGCAGAAACCTCATTGAGTTTTTAGAGTCAGCACTTGCTTATAAGCCTTTTTGGCCATGGGACTAATTGCTTCCTCAAATAAGGGAACTTATTGATCAGCACTAGAGTAAATAAGCAGAGAAGTGCCAAGCTATAGGATGCAGAGAGAAGTGCAGAAGGTGTTCAGTTTGTTTTCAGTCAGTGTTAACGTGTCTTCATCTCTCAACAGATTTGAGACATTCGAGATCAACAGCTTTGAGCAGTTCTGTATTAACTATGCCAATGAGAAACTACAGCAACAGTTCAACTCGGTCAGTAATAGAGGATCTCTAGATATATGATAAAAAAATAATTATAATAATACTTCATGTTTAGTGCCATTTGAGTCACTTCTGCTATGCTACCTATTTAGATGTATGTATACTATCTTATATATCATAATATGTTGGATAAATATTATAATTATAATAAAATCTCTATTTTTTATAGGTAAAAAAAATCATATCAGTTTTATTTTAATAATACATGTTTTATATTATTTTAAATCATATTTTATTTGTTAAATAAACAATAAATTAAAAAGTTTTCACAACACATTGCTGACCCAAGCATATTCATTTTAAACACTTCAGCCGTAGCTGCTATGTATTATTTAGACATCTATCTTAAAATGTAATATATTAGACAACATTTTATAATAATAACATTATAATGGTAGTTTAACTAACAAAAGCCAGTTCCTTAAAGGTCATCTTCCACGAAGTGACATCATTTTAGAATTGCATTTCAAATTATATAGTTTATACAGTATATAAAATATTTCCTTCAATAACAAAACCATTTTTATTTCAAGTTCAAAATGTAATGCATAACAGGAATGATCTATATGTTTGTGACTCTTGGCTGTATTTAGTTGCAAGTTTCATGTGTTTGATGCATTTACCTAATACATATACATAATCTGTCACTCAGCATGTGTTTAAACTGGAGCAAGAAGAGTATATGAAGGAGCAGATCCCCTGGACACTCATTGATTTCTATGATAACCAGCCGTGCATTGACCTCATTGAAGCCAAGCTTGGTATCCTGGACCTTCTTGATGAGGAGTGTAAGGTGAGCCCGAGCAGAGGACAAAAGTTGATGATAAAATTTTGAGAGGCATGTTGGCTAAACAACTGGAGATCTTGAGTGTGCCCTGTGAGTGTGTGGAAATTGGAAAAACTAACCTATAGAATTCAGAACAAGACAGAATATAACGGGAAAGCGTAGAACTCTTCCTACAGGCTTTTGCGGGCAGAAACGGAACAAAATGTGAAAGTTTAGGGCTGGATAAAACATAACATATCTTGGCGGAAGCGGGCGGGAGTGTTAGATAATCTTGCAGGAGTGGAAAACTCCATCCCACGCAGACCTCTAGAACAGAGCATCTCATTTAGTTTTAAACACCCCAGCTCTTTGAAGTTGTTGAGTAGGAACCGGAGCATCTTCAAAAGGGTGAACATGCTATTTCTGCTACAGGTAACCCAAATTATGTTTGCAGTTCAAAGTATTGTTCTTTTCTGCATCTGACAGGTTCCTAAAGGAACAGATCAAAACTGGGCGCAGAAGCTGTACAGCAAGCATTCAAGCAGCGAGCATTTTGAAAAGCCTAGGATGTCCAACACGTCTTTCATTGTGGTCCACTTTGCAGATAAGGTGGGTTCAGCTTATATTATTGAGTTAAGTGCTATAATGATGTCACCAATCCAATCATTAACAACTTGAAACCCTTAGAAATAAACCAGGCTTTCATGCTATAAATTGTAAACCCAATTGATTATAACCCTTTAACAGGACATTTCCCCCGGTTTTAAAGACGAGGCTTATGCCTAGTCCCAGACTAAAATGCATGTTTGAGCTGTTTTAACTGAAAGCAAGTTGCACTGACATATCTTAAAATTGTAGTGCCATTGTTTGGTTTTAAGATGCACACCAGTAATGTTGTTTTTTCTAAGGCACGTTTAAAAAACCTTCTTAAATGTCTTAATAGAACTAAGGCCTAATCCTGCCTTAATCTTAAACCCTGTCTGTGAAACCAGGCCTTTGATTGCCTAAATTACTGATCCGAATATTTTTTGTAGAAATTATAAATTTGTGTGTTGCACAGCTGGGTTTTTAGGGCAAATCTGCTCTCTGAAACCCAACTTGTGAGGAACTTTGTTAAACAACACAAACGATTGTGTTAATAATGCATGATGAATGCAACAAAAATGGCTGATTCTTCTATATGCCAGTTGTGGGTCACAAAAATTAGGTAGCAGGTTATTTTCAGTGTGGTACTTAAACTTGTGACATTATGTCATCTCTGGCAGGTTGAATACCAGTGTGACGGCTTTCTGGAGAAGAATAGAGACACTGTTTATGAGGAGCAGATAAACATCCTCAAGGCCAGTAAGGTGAGCAATGTGTATTTTTGGTACAATTAAAATATTATGTTTGAAAATTATAGTAATAAAAATAATACATATATTTTTCCAACTCATATAGTTCATTAATAATAACAATATTAACTATCATATTCAATATAATGAAATATTCATGTACTAAATATAATGAATATGAATATAATTACCAGGTTTTTTTTCATAAATTCAAACATTTTGGATTTGACAATTTGTTATTATTAATTCAAGGCAATACCCTTAGTATATTTAGCTCAGCTCAGTTAAGTTACTCTTCCCTGTCCAGCCGAGCTTCTGTTTATACTTCATTCTTCCTCAAGTTTGCATGATTGAAATCACACTTTAGCTTGTGTTTTGCTCTCTGACCTGTTTAAGCAGTTAATTGACTTTTCAGGCAAACAGAGGCCTGACCTTGTCCACACCTATCACTGTCTATCACTTGAACAGCCAGAATGCCAGATCCATCTTAACTGAGATTTAATAGGATATCCATTGTCTTTGTCGATACTGATCTCTCTCTCTCTTTCGTAATGTTTTGTCCTGAGGTTTTCTTGGCAACAGAATTAGCTGGAATCTGAGTTAAGTTAATTTACAGACACCAGCACATCAGCATCTACAAGTTAAAGATCTTCCCTGCAGGACAGTGTTGAAATACTATTGTGTTAATAGTGAAGGCTTACCTTATGCATATTAATTAGGTTGTACACAAATAATTAAACATGATATTTTACTATTTTAATAAATAGTCTAAGTGATGTCTATAACTTCTTTCTTACATCTACCACTGATCACTTAAAAGCCAAGTATGAACCGCTGATCTAGTGGTAACGTTTTCGTTTTGAATGTGAGGATTTTTTTAAAAATTAAATTAAATAATAAAGTGCCTTTTTATTTTACTTGACTAATGTTAAAGGGCCCCTATCATGGATTTTTTAAAGTTTCCTAATGTTGTTTTGGAGTCTCCTACAACAGGTTTACATGCATCAAACGTCAAAAAACTGTTTCAATTTCTCATAATATACAAATGCACATTGCCAAATATTCAATAATTCTCAAACGACTCACCAAATGAATCAATCTCTCTAAATCCCTCCTTTCCGCGAGCTACTCTGCTCTGATTGGTCAGACAGCTCAGTCTGTTGTGATTGGTTTACCGCGTAATTCCCATTGCCATAACAACGACAGCTCTGTGTGTCATGAGACTTCCTACACCGTAAACTAAACACAGTAACGAACAATGACGTTGATTTTACCATATCAATCCAAGCGCGAGTCTGATGATGAAACACTAGAAGAAGAACCATTCATTCAACCCGAACCTCCATCGCAAGGACGACACGAGCAGGACGTTTCAGTGATTCACTACTCAGTTTGAGGTAACTAATAGCCGAGCTCTAGCGTGAATGACTGGTGTAACAAACATTGGCGAAACAAATCTTTGGGCAGTGGGGAAAAAATGTCTTTACCGTCACATTGTAGAGCACAGCGTCTCCTCGACATGATCTCTCCAGGATCCACAGGATCAGCTGCCGGTTTGAGGTTTAAGTTTCCCTGGTGTCTGCGCGCGCAATAAGTGGGCAGGCTAATGTTTCATCTTGACATCACAACGAAACGGCTTATGACTTGTTTGAAAAACAATTCATTTCATTGACTCAGAGTCAACTCTTACTTTTGAAAGACAATAACTTTATATACGGTGCACTTTCATATTTAAAACTTTGCAGGATGCTTTCATTCACTTAAGAGCTATATTACACACTTCATGAAAGGTCATTTTCAAAAATCCATGATAGGGGCACTTTAAAATGTAATACTTGTTACAATTTTAAGGATATATTTCACTGGTGACCGAGGTCCTTATTAAAAATGAACAGTATTTTTTCTATCTTGCTGATTTAAAACAGCCAGTGAAATCCATTTCAGTGTAAAATTGTGATAGGCCATGGTACGGTGGCCGAGAAGTTGCAAAACAAACCACAATTCCCAAAACAAAACAACAAATTTATAAACGCAATGGAAAGACTAAAAACAAATCAACAAGTTAGAAAACACAATAACAATTCCGAAAACAAAATAACAAATCTGAAAACACAACGACAAATCTGAAAACAAAATAACAAATCGGAAAACACAACGACAAATCTGAAAACAAATTAACAAGTCAGACAAAACGGAAAAGGTAGGTATATGTGGCGAATGGAATACTGACCGCTGATTGGACGAGACATCTGTCAATCAAGACATGCAGAAAGTACAGCAGACTGCGGTAGAAGAATGTCGATTCGCGTGTAGAGCATTTCAAAATACGGAGACAAATTTTTACTTTAACTTATAACAAATGATTAAATGTTATTTCCCATTACTTTATACAACCCTGTTCAAAAGGGGCCTACTTATACAAGTAATCAGGATGCAACTCGGGAGACCATTGCTACGTACACCTTTCATTTGTATTTACTTTCTGGTTTAGCATCTCTGTTTATCATTGTCATCTACAATGTCAGACTTATAGTGTCGTCAGTTTAATGATATGATCTCTATTCTGTCTTAGTGTGTTTCAATGCATCGCTAATATCATGATCCTGCCAAGTTTCAGCACACTGTGTACCTGCCTTGCGGTGGATGCTCAGGGAGTGGATTTTAAAGGGCTTCTAAACGTGCTTTGAAGTGCTGCTGGAGTTGAATACAAATTTACACTAGTCTAGCTAGAATAAAAAAAGGGACTCTTATGCCTCTTATGTAAGATGTGATGAATCTGTAATGTCACGGAAAATTCATTTTACAGTCTAAGCAGTCAAGATTTCTCCATGTGACACTTATATAATCCAATATAACCATTTTTATAACCGTCTTCTTTTCTTGTCTCTACAAAAATATAGTTTCTTTGTTTGCCTAAAATTGTTTTGTTTTGTGCAGTTCCAGCTGGTTGCAGATCTCTTCCATGATGGTAAAGATGTTCCCCCTCCCTCAGCCGCCAGCAAGACCTCCAGGATCAACGTCCGGGCCGCCAAACCTGCTCTAAAAGGCCACAATCGTGACCACAGGAAAAGCGTGGGCACCCAGGTGAGGCTTGGTGTCAAAGGCCAGTTTTTGTTGGTGTTGGCATTATGATTCAAATAATGATGACGAGATGAAAAAATTCTCTCCTTCACAGTTCAGGAACTCTCTACATCTTCTGATGGAAACGCTGAACGCTACCACCCCTCATTATGTGCGCTGCATTAAGCCCAATGATTATAAGGAATCCTTTGTGTAAGTTTGGTCTCTTTGCCTCAGTTTTATTCTTCTATTAGAACTTATCTAGTTTATCTTGGCTATAAATAGTGAGGTATAGCAAATTCATTTAAGCTGCCAGAGAACATTAGAGTCATGCTGGTACAGTGACATTTGATCGACCTCATTTGCTCTGTAAGTTTCTTCCAACAATAAGGCATCAAAGCTCTTCTATGAATGAGCTGATCAGGTTATATAAAATATAATTAAACCTAGTTTTCTCTGATCAAAATCAGTAGAAGTGCTTCCCATTTGCTAAATTCTTGCTGATTTAACACTTCTGTTAATTATTTTTCCTTGAAGTGTCTGCGTTAATGAAAACCTGACAACATTGACCTGTCTATTCCAAATACTATGATAAAAACGAATATTTCGCCCAAATTTAGATCTTGGAAAATAAGATAATATGATGATAAACAAAATAAAATGTGTTTCACTATATACATCTACAATCTATCATAAGCAATGTATTTATTTACTTATTTTTCTTGGAAAATGTACAAATCTGAAAAAAGGGTAGGGTCTTGTTTGGCTGTGTTTGTGCCCTCTGCGAATTCCTGAGCACAAAGATGCCCTTCAAGGATGCTAAATTGAGAGGGTTTTGTCAGTCACATGCTCTCAAGGTTGTGAACACACAGTCACAGCGTTGAGAGTCAGACTGCCTTCTGTCCCAGAGTGGACTGCAGCCTCCCAATGCCTCTCTCACGGGAGATGTGCTCTATGCTCAAGAGAAAGATCCGGTAGGTCTAGATAACGCCCCAAATCTCCTGTGGTGTGACAAGTTTTGTACCCAGAAAAAATGTCAATGATTTCTTGCTTTCTCTAGATTTGATTCTGGAAGAGCTGTTCAGCAACTGCGAGCATGTGGAGTTCTCGAGACCATCCGCATCAGTGCCGCTGGCTATCCATCCAGGTAACGGTGTCTTCGGCTTCCTTTTCTCCGTCAGTCTGTCCTCTATTTATGAACCTCATGTTCTCCTTAAAATAGTTGAAGTTCCATAATCATTCTGAAGCGGATGTAAATCAAACTGAATTCAAGTGTATTTAGTGTCATTTCCTCATCACATCTGATGTCGTTTCTTAGGTGGACCTATCCAGATTTCTTCAGCAGATATCGGGTGCTCATGACAAAAAAGGACCTGTCCATTGGGGATAAGAAGCAGGTCTGTAAGAACCTGCTGGAGACATTGGTCAAGGTAAGATTAACGTTGCTAGAAGCTCAAATGTAAGTTGTACGCATAATGCGTTTAAGAAAGCAGATAAGGTCAGACCATATTCCAGTAGCACTTTATTTTACAGTTCTGTTCCGCATGTACGTACTATGTACTTGTTATGGTGATTCCAATAACTGAGTAATAACTAGGTACTATCCCAGAACCTACCCTTAAACCTACTGTAACCTTAACCAATGTAGTTGCCTTATATTACCCTGTACTTTCTTAGGTAAGTGCATGTACTGTAAAATAAAGTGCAACCTATATTCCTATATTAAGAATTAAAATAATTCATAAATACATTCTAACAAAAGTTTGGGGTCTGTAAAACCTTTTCTTCAGCAAGGACTCATTAAATTTATCAAAATTGACCGTAAAATTTTGTAATGTTACAAAACATTTCAATTTCAAATAAAGTATGTTCTTTTGAACTTTCTAGTCATCAAAGAGTTCTGCAAAAACTGTTTTCAACATTAATAAGAAATGTTTCTTGAGCACCAAATCGGTATTTGATTCATTTCTGAAGGATCATGTGATACTAAAGACTGGAGTAATGATGCTGAAAATTCTGCTTAAATTCAGAAAATTTGCCATAGCAAGAATAAATGACATTTTAAAGTATATTGAAGCAGAGAAGTTATTTTAAGTGGTAATAATATTTCACAATATAACTGTTTTTATTGTATCAAATAAATGCAGCCTCTGTGAGCAGACTTTCAAAAACATTTAAAAAAATGTTTAACTGTCATGTATTTGTTATATCAATGAATGCCGATTTTGCAAAAATGTAGTTTTGTCTTGACATTTTAACACCTACTGCTTCTGCTTGTACAAAATAGCATCTTCAACATGACAAATATTTTATTACTGTTTCTTACAAGTATATTTATCATTAATAAACCTTTTAATTGTCACTCTTTATTTAATTTCTCCTTCAGGATCCAGATAAGTTCCAATTTGGAAAGACAAAGATTTTCTTCAGGGCAGGGCAGGTGGCCTATCTGGAGAAGCTCCGAGCTGATAAGTTCCGCTATGCCTGCATTAAGATCCAGAAGACCGTGCGAGGATGGCTGCAGAGAATTCGGTACCGCAAGATCCGCAAATCTGCCATCACTCTCCAGAGATACGGCCGGGGTTACTTGGCGCGCAGGTGAGTGTTTAAGTACACGGCTCTTAGCTTGACCTTCACTGGAACATTTTTCGCTTTCCTAACAACTTGTGTTCTTTCACTGTCTCTCAGACATGCAGAGATGCTTCGCCTGACCCGAGCTACACTTATTTGTCAGAAGCAGTACCGGATGGTACAAGTTAGACGGGACTATCTGAGGATCCGTCGGGCTGTGATCACCATTCAAGCGTTCGCCCGGGGCATGTTCATACGCAGGTTATATCAGGAGGTACTGCACTGCACTTTATCTTGTGTTTCACTCTCTCCATGTTGTTTCATTAAAGCACAGTTTTAAGTTGCATTTTCTGGCTTTTACAGTTCCTGCTTCATCACAAAGCCATTATCATACAGAAGTCTGTCCGTGGTTGGCTTGTCAGGAAGAAGTATCAGCATGCCCGATATTCTGCCATTGTCATCCAGTGTTTTTACCGTCGCGTACGTGCCATTCGTCAGCTCAAACAGCTCAAGATAGAGGCCCGTTCGGCCGAACACTTTAAAAACCTCAATGTCGGAATGGAGAACAAGATCGTGCAGCTTCAGAAGAAGATGGATAACCAGGTACAGGAAGATGATAGGATGCATACATGATTACAGTCACCAAAACAAACTGGTATTATGTTAAGCAGCTATCTCCTTTTCTTTACAGTCACAAGATTATAAAAATCAGAAAGAGCAGCTGGCTGTTGCTAACACTGCTCTGGGATCAGAGGTCAATAAACTCCAGAAGGAGCTGGAGATCCTTCGCAGTCGGCAGACTGCTGGCACTCCGGTGGCATCACTGCAGGAAGAGCTTGAGAAGTTGAGGACGGAGCTTCAGGAAGCCAACGCCCAGAGGAAGCAGATAGAGGAGGAGTTCAGCAACGAGAAGCAAGGGCTCCAACAGGTGAGAAAGGATGCCTAGTCGATGTTTGCTGCCTTTTTTAGTATTTGTTATATTTTTGTCTCATGTATTTTTCTCTTATTTCTGTAGGTTTCGTTTAAATTGTCTGGGGGTTAATGGTTGAATGTTACAAAAATAGATCAATGCATTTAGCTTTTCAGTTTCCACACAAAAAAATTACACTGGCTTTCATAACAGGGCAGCTGTTACATAACTAATGTCTGTCACCCACAAGCAAATTTAATTATGCATGGAAATTGTTTAAGAGCTTTGAGTAGCTCACAAAAGGTCTTTTGAAATTACATAATCAGCTAGTGTGTGTTTAATGTGACTTAATGTGATCATATCCCTCTTGTTTTGATAGTAAGATAAAATAAAGACAGAGTTAATTAAAGTAAGATAAAGTAAATTATAAATATAAATGACAGAAATTAGAAATAATCTAAATTATAATAACTAGACTTAAAGATTAGTGATGCACTCAATTCATTACGTTTATATAATTTTTTTTCTTTTTTTTTCTTGTGTTGCAAACATACGTGTATATGTGTATGTATTTGTGTGTGTGTGTGTGTATATATATATATATATATATATATATATATATATATATATATATATATATATATATATATATGTATATATGTATTTTTTTCAATGTCTCATGATCGCCATAGCTGTGAAAAAGTAATTTGGTGAAATTCTAATTTAATATATTTTACAATATAATTTATTCCTGTGATGGCAAAGTTGAATTTTCAGCCTCATTACTTTAGTCCTCAGTGTCACATGATCCTATAGAAATCATTCTAATATGCTGATGTGCTGCTCAAGAAACATCTTACTATAATCAATGTTGAAAACAGTTCTGCTTATTAATATTTTTTCTGGATTTTTCGATGAATTTAAAGTTCAAAATATCCGATTTATTTGAAACAAAAATCTTTTGTAACATTCTAAATTTCTTTACTGTTACTTTTGATCAGTTTAATCCTTGTGTAATAAAAGTACTAAACTTTTTTACTGACCCCCAAACTTTAGTTATAGTATATAGGAATATATGGATGCCCAAAAGGGGACATATCAGTTAGTACGACGTTCTGAAATAATGAATCATTATTTTAATTCAGCTTTTCTCTGAAATTGATGTGCTGATAACATTTATATTTGTACAAATATTTTTTTAATATTAAATCGGGACTTTTTGACCCCACTATATTTCATTAAAAATTGCTTTCTTACAGTTAAACTTTCTTGTTTATCTGATGGTTTGAGCTGAAAGGGTCGTGTGACTTTTCTTTCTTTTTTGTGTGTTAGAGGGTAGAGGAGCTGGAGAAAGAGAACACGCTTTTGAAGAAGGAGAAAGAAGAGATGAACCGCAAAATCCAGTCCTCCACTCAGGGTAAGTTTCATGCTTCACAGAGTCACACACACTCAAAGCATCTGGAGGAAGGGGTATGAGGAGTGAGAGGATGTGTGACTTGCCTGGAGGGCTGGGCTGGTTTTGTTTGACGCACAAGAGGGTCTGTGTGCGAAGTGGGATGAGAGGGACAGAAAATGCATTGGATTTCAGAGGAGGAATGTGACACTGCTTCTTTACCTGCACAACTAAAAGCTGACCATTGTAGCAAACCTGTTCACATGCGAGAATGCTATTTGAAACCCGAGGTTTGGTCTCAATACGCTTTTTATTTGTTAAATGTCGCTTGTTCCTTAGTGCTGTTCTGCTATCCATGTTGTTTACGTTGTTCAAATCGCTGTTATGAATGTAGTGATTGTTTTTGCAGACTTTTAACAGTTTGTTTTGTTAGAGCTTTTTGAGTAGAGAACTTTCACTCCTGGTTTGTCTTTTTCTGTCTCTTCGGCCTACTATATCTAAAGAGGCTATTATTCTAATGAGGTTAAATGTGACTCCCATTTACTCACCCTCATGTAATTCAAAATGACTTTGTTTCTTCTGCCGAACAAAAAAAAAATGTTTTGAGGAATGTTTCCAACATATTCTCCATACAATGTCAATGGAGTCCATTCAGTGTTGTTTTGGACCCCCTTAACATTCATTGTATTGACAAAAACAATTGAAACATTCTTCAAAATAAGTTATTTTGTGTTCCGCGGAGGAAAAAAAGTCATGGGTTTGGAACGACACAACGGTGAGTAAATGATTTTGTTTTTTTGTGTGTGAGAACTATCCTTTTAAGGATAAGTCTTCTGGAGTTCAAGTGAATAGGACAGTTAAAGCTGGAGGCACAAAATTAAGTTTTTATGTGGTAAATAAGATCAAATTAGATAACCAACGGTCTATAACAGTTAAGTAAAACCAAAGGAAATTGAGGGAACATTCAAACAATTTCGGGAAATACACAGAAGAAGTTTTACATGTCGGACCTTCTTTATCTAGTATGTCTGACATGGACCTTTAAACTAAAGGGTCAAAGGATACAATGTCACAAATTTATTTGACCACTTATCTCTTTAAATTGAAATTGCCTATTTTATAGATGGCTGCTTCATCAAATCACTATCAGGCCATACACCTGATAGCTGTCTCAGAATCTGTTCAAAGGATGTGATTAGAGGTTCTCATACTGTATATACAGTACAACTTGGAGTACAGTTAAGAAGTATCTGATGCAAGTCTACATTGCTGTGTTGGTTATAATATGCATCGTGAATGAAGAGTATAATAGAAGGTCCTTGTTTTATTTCTATTGAGATTACAGAATGAAGAACATATTGTAAGCTACACATTGACGCTCAAAGGTCTTCCACCTGAGTAATAAAGATCTTTTATTGATCAATGAAACCGAAGATCAATAAAAGGTGTATTATCATCATCAATATTATATGACATAATATTCAAGTCAAATGGGTTACACAAAACCTGTAGTGTGAATGTAAAATGGAGACCTCACATCTAAAATGGACCAAAAGAGGTTTCAGTTTTTCATACCCTGAGATACTTCAGAGACCTAGATTATAGATTAGAGAAAGATATGTTGTTCACACATAATACAAAAATACTTAAGCTTGTGAAAGTGGATACAAGCAAAATATGAGTGAATGGGAGCAGCATGTCGTCTGGCTCATTTGTCTATTTCCTGTGTATGAATGCCTGTGTTGTCTCTCAGGTCAGGCAGGTGATGTGTCTCAGAAAGAGAGCCGCCTGCAGGTGGAACTGGACGACGAGAGGCAACGATATCAGAACCTGGTGAAAGAATATTCCAGACTGGAGCAGAGATACGAAAACCTGCAGGAGGACATGTCCTCCATGAAGGTAATAGTCTGACTGAGTCTAAACTTCTGGAACTTTGTTTTTGTTGTTGTTTTTAACATTGGTTTTACACACTTCAGTTCCATCCCGGCCACCGAAGGATCCCCTCTAACCAGAGCAGTCTGGGCTCGGACTCCAACTACCCCTCCATCAGCATGTCAGAGGCAGGAGACACTGATGACACCATCCAGCAGGTGGAGGTAAAGCTATTTGGCTGAATCTGCCAACCAAGTTTTGTAAAGGTACTTTAGGATGAGCATTAATATGATTTGTCTTCCTGCAGGAGATGGGCATAGAAAAGGCCGCCATGGACCTCAGTGTTTTCATGAAATTACAGAAGCGTGTGCGAGAGCTGGAGCAGGAAAGAAAGAGGCTGCAGACCAATCTAGAAAAAGTAGAGGAACTGAGCCAACGCAAGGCATGTGCATTTGTCACGTCTGCTTTGCTTTCATTCTCATCTCACAGTTGCCAATGAAACAAAACAAAACAGAAATTGTATTTTTGAACCAAAACAAAACCAAAAAATAGAAAATAAAAAAACATTGTCAAATAAAATACTGTAAAAGAAAAAATGATAATAATTACTAGGGCTGTAACGATACACGATATAAAATCGAAATCGCGATTCTCAGATCCACGATCTGTATCGCGGTGTGAGAAGGCAGAATCGCGACACACCCCTTCCAACTCCCAGAGTTATCCTTCCCGTCCAGATCCAGTGCTACCACATCTTTAAATTACTATTATTATAAATATATGTTTCTAGTGTCAATGTATTGCTTGTTTTTTCTGTTTACATTGTATGTTGTGACACTTGTCTTCTTTCATGATCGAACATAGAATGCTGCTACGTCAGAGCGGCCAAAGCGCAATATATAATTCTGTGAATTACACTGCACAAAGCAAAAGTAATACTACCCACCGGATGAAGATGAGTTGGCTCTCCCCAGAACATAAAATATGAATTTTATTTTATTTTCTGTGTTCGCATTTATGAGGAAAAAACAATGTTACAGACGTGACAGTTCTCTGGAAGCGGCACTAAAACTTTCACAGACCTCAAACAGAAAGCACAAAGCCTTTCTTTAAAGTGAATTTCGTTTTGTAGTAATTATATCTTAATTTTAATTAATGTTTCATCAACCAATTACCTGGATTTAATAAATAAGAAGTAAATATTGCAGACAATAGATAATCACGACACGGAGTAGCCAGCGCGTGATCTGGAGCTCGTCTCATAAATGAACCGAAACTCAGCGTATAAGGTAGCGTAGGCTACTTGCCTTACAGACCTGAGAAATATATCTATATTGAAATGTCTACTTTTAAACAGAACAATTAAAAAAAAGTGCATTTCTCTCTGGCGCGTTCACTAGGCTACTGAAGACCGCGAGTCAGTATCGTCAACTTCATCTTAGCCGACAGTGACAAAGAAAACACTTGTTTATTAATAAACAATTAAAATATCTCCTTGCTGTATTTGACATATTCATAATCATTACTTTTGCCGGTTCTTTGTGACAGCTATTAGGTTCTTTATTGGCAGCGCCACCCTTACATGTTACATGAACGCGTCACCCTTACATGTTACATGAACGCGTCACCACCGCATCAGCACCGAAAACATGGAGATTTTTTTAGACAATAATAGCCTATATTCTATAATTAAATACTCAGTGACTCATCCCAACCAACTATTAAAAAAAGTTTATTTGTAAGCTTCTTTTATCATGTTACGTGTCATGTTAGTAGGCTACCTTTCCATGTGACGCGAGCTAGTTGAAGAACGTGAGGAAATCGTGTAGGCTAGTCGACAAGACCCACACAATTTGCCGTAAGTGTTTTAAGAAGCTTCCTCAAATGACTGGCAACACGTCCAACATGCAGATGCATATCCTACGGCACCATCCCGATATCAATTTAGTTGGAGCACAGAAAACAACCCAAAAGCAGCAGCCTAGGCTACTGCCTAGTTTAGTTTAATAATTTGCATAGTTAATATTGTTCTTTGGTTTTCAGTTTATACAGGTTTAAAATATTTTTTTTTTTTTTCAAAATCTCTCTTTTTTTTCACCCCCAAGCCCCCCAAACCCCGTGATAGAATCGCGATACGAATCGAATCGTGGGTCAAAAATCGTGATACGAACCGAATCGTGGGTTTGGTGTATCGTTACAGCCCTAATAATTACTCTCTTTTTTTAGCTATATATTTTAAGACGTTTTTTCAAAAGTCCATTGGCCTTTACTGGAAATATGTCAACATGGGAAAGAAAACTGACAAAATAATCTTAAATAATCAATATTTGCTGATTGTTATTGTGTTTATACTTTTCTCCCCCTGCTCTCATGATGTTTGTAGCAGCAGATCTTTGTGTTGTTAAGCAGTTATTCAGGTTCACAGTTCCCACATTTCGGATGTAGGTTGCAACATAGCCGACCGATCATAAACTCCAGTTATCTTTTCTGATGGTCCCTCATCTGTACTTGCAACAGCATGGTCCTCTGCTTTATCAGTCAGCTTGTGTTTACATCTTTTTATTTTATTTTTATCTAACAGGTTAATGAGCCCAAGGGCTCCACGTCAGAGGAGGATATAAATGCAGACCTGGCCTACAACAGTCTGAAGGTAAGAGTCAGTCCCGCTCAGTGTAATGGTCACGGCGCTAGTCAAATGTCTGTCTTAGTGCTACTCATTGATTTGTGCTGCACTGGGGCCGCTCTGCTGCTGCTGCTGCTGGTCACGCTGCCTGTTAAACTCTGGGTGAGTGGGACGTTACAGAAAGTTGCGACTAGGATTTTTTTAGAGAGCTGAATTATGCCAGGATGGCACATGGGAATAAGTTTTACTTTCATAAAGCAACTCAATTCGTTTTTTTTTTTTTTTAAATACTTTGTAGAAATAATTTTTGAACAAACATTGAGATGTGCCTCTGTATAAACATTGAATTTGATTCAGATGAAAAGGCTGTGTGGAATAGACAGGATGTTCAGGATGATACACTGTCTGTTAGATACAATCGATCATCATCTCTCTTTTGATCATTCAACGCTTTGTTGGGTTAACTCTTTTAACAACCTTGAGGCAAAGGCAGGAAAGCATTAAAAATTACTTTACGTCTAACATTGTCTGGCCAGAAATATTATAATAAGCAAGAAGTAATTAATAATTTAAGCAAAAGCAAATCTGATTTTCAACAGTCTCTTGTGACCTTAAAGATTTTGAATCAAGTTCGTATCTCCAAGTTGTAAAGATAATACAACATATAATGTGAGATTAAATAGTGATAGCAAAACAATATCAGGTGAAAAGTAGTAAGTTACAAACTGAATGTAAATGAAAGTAATATTAAGAAATGCTTAAATGCAAATATATTCATTCAGTCAAATACATACATACATTTTTACTTTTAATTTGATTTTGTTTTGCCATCCCTATATACTGTAAATATCACGGTTATTATAGTTAACTTATGCTAAAACCATAAAAAACATGCTTTAAATAAATTAAACATTAATTTAAATTAAATATATAATAAAAATAACTCATTTTAAAACTTGAAACTTATTTTATATAGACATATTATGAAAACATATTACAACAACGTATGAAAATTAGAAACACACAACTAAATTACTAACATTTATTAAAATGAAAATGAAAAGTCTAAAAATAAAAACTAATTAAAAATTTGTTTTTTTTAGTATCTGAATGATACTAAAATAGCATATTCGATATTTATGCATGTATGTATGTATGTATATACTCTTGGACTACTCATGGAGCCACGCTTTGTGTGCTAAAGTTTTTTGTCAGATCTAATTTTCTCAAAACATGATTTTCTGAGTCTTTCCTGTATATTTTATACATCCTTTATAGCTTAGATTTCACTGACGTAAAATTAAATATGGTGTCTTTTCAGAGTAAGGTCTGTAGCCTTTAGGGACTCTTGTCATATCTGGAGATCAGTTATTAATCTGAGCACATGGGTGTGTTGAAACCCCAACAGCATGCTCAGTTTAAAAGGTTTGACTGACCAGAGAACAAAGTACAAGAATGCAAACACCAGAGCCAAATGTTGATCTGGTGGCTGTGCAGCTGAGCTCAAGTGAAGCTCAAGGCAGTAGAATTACATAACTGATTTGTTTGTTTTCTTAAAGCGCCCCAGCATTGCACTGTGAGCTTACCGGTATATAATAATTGGTGATGGTTCTTGTTCTGCAGGGCTCAAACACTCCTTGCGTCTGATTAAAGCTTTAGCTACAGGCGTTTGGTTGACCTGGATAGAATTACTGCTGTCAGCAATGCTTGATTTTTGTTTAGTTTTTTCTGTTTCAAAGTTTCTTTCTCGCACAGAAACACACAAACGTTCTGGCTTATTTACAACTTTTTGTCTCAAGTCACTTTTGATAGATTTTAATCAAAATCAATTCTTTAATTGAGGAGGTTCCCCCCTTCCATGTAAAGCGCTTTGAGGTCCCAGAAAAAGCGCTATATAAATGTAACAAATGAATTATTATTTAAGTGGTACAAAATACAGACCTTTTACCCTCTTTCAGCTTCCATTTATAAAATTTGTTCTGTTTACAGCGGCAGGAGCTCGAAACGGAGAATAAGAAGTTAAAGAATGACTTGAACGAGTTGAGGAAAGCGGTGGCCGACAGGGCCTCCGAGAACAACTCGTCCAATGAGCTTCAAGAGGGCTACAACCTGCTGCTCAGTCAACTCAAAGCAGCCAATGAGGAGCTGGACGTGCGCAAGGAGGAGGTTCTTATGCTTAAGACCCAAATTGTGAACTCCACGAGACAGTCAGAGAACATAAACCACATTGTGAGTCTGAAAACATTACCCACACACCAGTCGACGTACGCATTTTATAAACTTGACTTCCAATCCATTTTTTACAGCTGTTGTCTTACCAAATTGAGCTATTTTAGTCTGTCATTGTCATATTAGACATTCTTATCCATTAGTATTCCATCAGTCTTCAGTGGAGCAATCAGACATGGAGCCATTGCATGGGATAGATGGAGCTCAGAGTCATTTAAATTCAATGAATATTGAGTGTAATCGTGATAGTTTGTCTGAGCTTTGCAAAACCTGCACTGCTAGTGAAAGTGGCTTTATATCCACCTGCCTGTCTGAATCTGCTGATGTGGGAGAATCAGAGTCAGTATTGATTTACGCTCGGAAAGAAAGCTCTTTTTCTTGCTCTCACTGTTATATTTGTCCCACACCGATATGTTTTTCCTGTCCGTAAGATTGAGTTGCTGAAATGTAGCAACTATAAACATTCACTTGTTGTTCTCTATTGATATCTTTGTTTCATCCATACAGAATTCCGATGATGTATCAGAATGGACCAACAACAAGAAGCCCGTGGACATTGTGAATGCGCCTGATTCAAAGAAGTAAGGCAGTCCAATCTGCATAATGAAAAGCTCATTTGTTCACAACTCATTTGTCTTTTTTTTAATGAAGATGGAATTCAGTGGTATTGACCGTTTGCTAGATCCAGAGCAGCTCTCTGATTCAGCTCTTCATGCGGGCTAATTTCATTTTCAGCAGTATACCTTAGTTTACGGGAGAGCCAATCACGTGCTGTCACAGTCTCAAAGCTAAAACTGAAATGTTTCTGTCAAATTTTTAGTGCAACCACTGATTTTTATGCAACAACTTTTATTTAGCATTATTTTCAATTTTTTTATATTATTATATTTTGTTGCACTACAGCATCATGTCTAATGATCTAACAAATTCAGGTGAGCTTTATAAAGATAACCAAGCAATTATTTAGTGACTACAATTTCTTGGTATAAATTGAGTTATAGTCCGGAGAAGATATTTGTTTTTTAATGAGCCTTCAAGTTCAATTAAACCATCAAAATATGAGGAAAATATTTCATATTTTTTAAAGAACAAAACAAACTTGATTAAGGTATTTCTCTGACAAAATTATTTGGCAATTTGCAAAAACGACATCTTTTATTTTACAATGCAAAAAAAACAAATGCATAGAGAAACCAAAGCCTCAGAGGAAAAATAATACATTGACTACAACATAATAATTGATTAATATTTAGTTGTTTCTCTCTTGTTTTTGCATGTTTTTATATTTTCTTTGTGTGACAGATCAGTGAGGGTCACACTATTGTTCTTACAGTTACATTTAAACAATTCATGTTGAAATTCCTTGTTAAGTTACTGACCAGCTAGCAAGTACTTTTTTTTTTACTCACTGAAGCCCATTTTTCTCCCATTTGGCACTTACTGAGGGTTAATTTAGGCGACTATGTAGGAGTATTCTAAAAAGGTGCCTTAGTACAGTCTATTTAAATTTTCATCTCTGGCTTTTTGTCTTTGGCCAGTGTACCCTTAAACCTGAACCTGAAATCTGTTCAGTATTCACCCAGGCTCCTCTGACTTTTCTCTGTCACAATTTTAAAGTGGTCTTTTGAATCAATATGAGTCAGAGAGGGACAGATTTTAGATGAGGTGCTGATTACATGTGAAAGAATACGTTTTCGTCCTTTGTGGTCTGAGGACTGGGCTTTGATTTCTCATTCATGTGTTTTTCCTTCCTTTCTCTATTTCTCATTTCCTGAGATTGCCACATCTCCTTACAAATATTGCTTGGGCAGGCAGCTCACCTTAAAAAACTAAAATGAGAAATAATCCAAGTCATAACAGCTACATGACCTCTTGCAGATAGTTCAGATGTGCCCTCATGCCTGACGTCTTCACAGACTAATGCCATGACCTGCCATGCCACAGAACTCCCATGCCTTGCTTTGCTAAACTAACTGGCCTTGCCATCTTGTCATTCTTCTCTTCTGCCTTTCTCTCCTCTCTGTCTGCTGCCGCTTCTCTGTCTCTTTGGCTCTCCGTTACTCGAACGCCAGTAAAGCACAAGACTGGGGTTATTTGAATGAAGATGGGGAGCTTGGTCTGGCATACCAGGGTCTAAAGCAAGTTGCCAGGTTGTGCTTTAATTTTCTTTGATTTCCCTTCAGTTTTAACTGGCTTTTCTGTTTCGAGGTCTCTGTATATGTCAATGTTTTTCAGTAAAAGATCATTTGGCATATATAGTTTTGTCTCTTTTGAGAAATGTTTTGAGGGCTAACTGTTAGAGAGTGAAGTATACATCGTTTACACCCACTTATACCATAGTGTGTCATGTTTGAATGTGTTCAGGCTGCTGGAGACCCAGCTGCAGACACAGTCTCGACAGCACAAGGATGAGTTGGAGGCTCTCCACACGCAGGTCGAACTGCTGAAGGACAATCTGGAGAAGAAGCAGGACATGCTGAACCACTTCTCCACGCTTTCTCCTGAAGCTCTGGTGGAGTTCAGCATACAGCAGGAAATCACACGCCTCACCAACGAAAACCTGGTGAGGGATCATCTGAAAAAGCTCATCTTATTTAGACATCTTTAAAATAGTATACACTTGTTTTCAAATAATATATTTTGACTTGAGATGTATTTTTCATACTTTATTGGCCAAACGATGGTCTTGTTTTAGGCATAAACCTCTAAGTTATGTTAGATTTATGCTAAAACAAATATAAACTATTTGAAAAAATAATACAAGACGACAACCTCTAAAATGTTTTAATTTTACACAATAAGTTTTGCTTCTGAAAAATGTTAAATTGATTTTTCTTTTTTTATATATATTTATTTTAATAATATACATACTGTATGTGTGTTGTGTCTGTGTTTATATATATATATATATATATATACACGGTATATAATTTTTTATTTTTTTATTGGAAAACAAGACAATTATTTTTCGATGAGCACTCAAACTACTAGCCACTAATTCTAAAAGGGCAGTAAAGTATCATTGCATCCAACACTATTGGCTCATTTAAGATGACAGTGATGATTGTTCTCCAGGATCTAAAGGAACTTGTTGAGAAATTGGAGAAGAACGAGAAGAAGTTGAAGAAGCAGTTGAGGATCTATATGAAGAAAGTGCAAGAGCTGGAAGGTTAAATGTTTACCCTTCGTCTCCGTCTTTAACATTTAACCTTTAGTAGAGCCTTGTGCTAATGTGCTGTTATTCTTTCAATAGTTTCTCAGGCCACTAGGAGCAGACCAGAGCTGACTCGTCAGGTCACTGTACAAAGGAAAGAAAAGGACTTTGAAGGCATGCTGGAGTTCTACAAAGAAGATGAGGCCTTGCTGGTCAAGACTTTGATTACTGGTATGTGTGGTTGCATGCAGGCACGTTTGAATGTGGAGGTTCTATGGTTGTAATTAATACACAGGTCTTGTCTTTAGACATGAAGCCCAATGCCGTGTCAGCCACTGTCCCCTGCCTCCCCGCCTACATCCTTTTCATGTGCATTCGTCATGCCGATTACATCAATGATGACCAGAAAGTTCATTCGCTCCTTACTGCAACCATCAATGCCATTAAAAAGGTCCTGAAGGTATGTATATTGAATACAATCACATCAACACTCCCACTACCGTCCAAAAGTTTGGGGTCAGTACGATTTTTTTATGAAATTAATACTTTTATTCAGCAAGAGTGCATTAAATTGATCAAAAGTGGCACACAATATTTCTGTTTTTTCTGTGTTTCTGATCAAATAAATGCAGGTTTGGTGAACATACTTTTTTTCATAAGAAAACTTATATATCTTGCCTACCCCAAACTATGGTAGTGTATAAGCTCATAAGGACAGGTTGTCCATCATCCCTGTTTTTGTTCATTCTCCAGAAAAACAACGATGATTTTGAGATGACCTCCTTCTGGCTGGCGAATACCAGTCGACTCCTGCACTGTCTGAAGCAGTACAGCGGGGACGAGGTGAGATGTCACAGTCCTTTTAACATTTGTTTTTTTCCTTGCGTGTTTGGTCATTGGATATTTTTGAGGATGCGCCGAAATTTTTGCTGCTGAAAATTATCAGCCGAAAATGGCATTTTCGGTTTTTGTCCGAAAGAAAAAAAACGTCCAAAAATATGTGCCACCCCGTAATTCAGTGTTCATCACTGCGCAGTTTGACACTCCGCTCAATATTCCAATATATGCACGTTCGCTTAGTTGCTCATGGTCCATACGAACGCTCCACTCATGTACCGCTCATGTTCATTGGAAAAGCAAAGTTCCCTCAAATAACACGCCGACATGAAATTTCTATGTTGTAGTATACTTGATTCTGTTTTCAATAGACCTACTGTGAAATGGTGTGGTATATAGCCATGCTAGGCAACACTGGTAAAATGACGCTACCCTAAAAAAAGAGCTAATTTAAAATAAGAAAAGTCATTTTTAAAAAAGCATTTTCAACTTCGTTTTTCTTTTTGGTGCACTGTCTGATGAAGATTTCAGCTGCAAATAAGAGCTAGATCCATTTACCACAGATATACCATTTATAACCACAGATTCTGCCATCAAAAGTACTAATCTTTGGTTTGATTTTGCTGTTGCTTCCTGTCATAGGCGTTTATGACACAGAACAGTCCCAAGCAGAATGAGCACTGCCTGAAGAACTTTGACCTTGCGGAGTATCGGCAGGTTCTGAGTGACCTTTCCATCCAGATCTATCAGCAGCTCATCAGAGTGGCGGAGAACATCATGCAACCCATGATTGGTGGGTACATAGAAGTTAAAAATTAAAATGATTTGCAGATTCTGATATATCATAAGGAGTATGTGTTTTTGTGTTTGGTTTTGGTAGTATCTGCCATGCTTGAGAGCGAGAGCATCCCCAGCCTGGCCGGAGTGAAGCCCATGGGCTACAGGAACCGCTCCTCTAGTATGGACTGTGAGGGTGGAGGTCCAGCGGGCTACACGCTGCAGGCTCTGATCAGGCAGCTGGGACAGTTTTACACCACCATGGCAGACCACGGCCTGGACCCTGAGATCGGCCAGCAGATGATTCGCCAACTCTTCTACTCCATCAATGCAGTGACCCTCAACAACCTGCTGCTGCGCAAAGACGTCTGCTCCTGGAGTACCGGCATGCAGCTCAGGTATACATTTGATGCTTTCAGGACAATCCGTGGCCTAGTTATATCTTCAGGAACATCTAATGAGTGTAACGGCCATCTCCTCCACTGGTATTGTTTCAGGTACAACATCAGTCAGTTGGAGGAATGGGTGAGAGGTAAGAATCTGCACCATGGTGGAACTATAGCCACTGTGGAACCTGTTATCCAGGCCGCCCAGCTGTTGCAGGTGAAGAAGAAGACCTCCCAAGACGCAGAGGCCATTTGTTCGCTCTGTACCGCTCTCAGTTTACAGCAGGTAGACATTTAACATTCATTTAGCATTCAACATTTGTTTATTAATTGGATTTTTTTTTTTTTTTTTTACTTTTCATGGTCTTAATCTTGCATTTACTTCACCTCAGATTGTGAAGATTCTGAACTTGTACACGCCACTCAATGAGTTTGAGGAACGAGTCACGGTGTCCTTCATAAGAGACATACAGGTAAAACTACAGACACACACTTGCTAGTGTGTACTAAAATTTCAGTAGTTCATAACCGCAGCAAAAATAATATCCCACCGAACACACTCCTACTTAAAAAGTTTAATATGAAAAAATTAAATGTTTAATTAATAGTAAGGTATGTTTAATTTAATATATAAATTGTAGAAATATTATTAAAGTTTAAACTATTTTAATTTTCTGTTTTCCAATGACATGCATGATTGGTTGTGACACTGTCTTTGTACTATGGACATAGATGTTTTTGTTTAATCGTTAAAAATCATGTCTGCCTTGTTCTCCATACATATTTTCCCCCTGAAATTATATTTTTTTATAATATTTTAGATAATTTATAGGAAGTATATGGTAAAGCTGAATTTTTCAGTAGCCATTACTTCAGTCTTCAGTGTCACATGATGCTGCAGTGCTTAAGAATCATTTCTTCTTATTGCCAATGTTGAAAACAATTTACTGCTTAATTATGTTTGTGAAAACCATAATCCTATGGTACTTTTTTCAGGATTCTTTGATCCTGAAAGTTCAAAGTTAACAAAGCAGTATTTATTTGAAATATATATATTGAAATAAGTTATATTGTAACTTAATGCATCTTTACTGAATGTTTTATTTTATTTATTCAAACTGTTAAACATTTTGTTTCATTGACTTTAATTCTATTTTTAGATAGATCGCTGCACATCTTTTACTGCTGTTTATGCTACAAAGTCTGTAGAGATCATATATTTTAGCTTAAATTTTATTTTATTTTTTATTCCCCTGCACATTAACTAAAGACAGCCTGTTTACAGTAATACCTCCTCTAGACAGGATTTTTTTTGTTTTTTGAACAAGTGCATTTTGATCATTTATCAGATTTTTTTTTTCTCACATACACATACAAGCGTTCAAAGGCTTGTATAATAAATGATTATTGTTTTATAATTTATTATGGACGACTTTGTCTAACTAATATTTTTATTTTCTCCTGCAGAATCGCCTCCAAGATCGGATAGAAATCAACCAACTGCTGGTGGACACAAAGTACACCTTTCCTGTGCTTTTCCCCTACACTCCTTCAGCGCTCACTCTGGAAGCCATACACATCCCTGCCTCCCTCAGCCTGGACTTCCTCACGCGGGTCTGACATCTCAATCTCTCCGTCTCACTCTGAGCTCTATCGAGTCAGACCTGCGGCCTGCAGAAATGAGAGCGGGCCACGTAGCAGATCTGCTAATCCATAAACTAACAACCAAACATGTGGGATTTACAGTATCGGCATTTAACAAGACTTACAGTCTCCGGCGACTAACTGTGGTGTTGAGATGCGGTTTCAGTGAGTCCCAATGATGAGTGGTGTAAATAAGCTGTCTGCCTTTTGACTTTCCTTCTATAACATTCAACCCGTTTTTTTTCTGGGTCCGATTAATACAAGCAAGACTATTGTTTGAAGAAAGTTAAAACACTATATTTGGATTGGGATGTGTATGTCTTTGACTAATTCTTAATAATAATAATGATTAGTTATTTGACTAATAATGATTAAGTTTAATCTAAATGAAAGTAAGAGGGTTTTGGGCTACTGACATGAAACACTACTGCAAGATGTGCGTGTCCGCACTCGAGTATCTGTATTAGTATGCACTGATTTCTTTGTGTTTGTAATGTAAAAGTGTCTGTTGTTTCCCTTGCTTGTGCTGGAGCACAGTCTCATCTCAAACATGGGCTCCCACTGAAGCAAAACCACCGTCTCGTTTTTTTTCTAGGAGATCTTTTAAAATCAGCTGCCAAGATTCATCCTCACAACCTCTTACAGAAAGAAGCAGGAAATCTCTGCATTGCAGTGGGTGTTGCCAGTGACCAATCTGGATTAGTCTCTACGAACAGGGACTTTTAAAGCTTTTTTCTTCTCCCCATGTTTTGAAGAATCAGTTGCAGAGACTTGGAGCCCTGAATCGGTTATGTCACAGCGTCAACGAATGGTGCTGATCATGAAAGTGACATTGACAAGTTGAATTACGTGGAGCAGAGAAAACGAAGAAGAGGACAAAGAGAGGAGTTTGAGCTGGGATGTTTAATATTCTATTGAAATAAATATTTCTATGATTGTTGTTTGTTGGTGGGATCTAGAATGTGCTGGAGGGCATGTGCAACAGTGCAAGTATGATGAAAACATCTCAGGAGGCGTCATATAGACTGGGATAAGTTGTTCGGTGTACAGAAAAGACATTCTCAAAACTACCAGGTTACTTCATGAAAGCAATTGTCACAATTTACTTGATACATTTGCACAGCTCTTTAAATGATTATGTGCAATTAAATCGCAATAACCATTCACTGTTTACTTTAAAAGTTAAGAAAAAAAACTATTTTATACATTCTCTTACAATTTTGCCAACAGAATGGGCTGTTCTACAGGAATAGTGCATCATGTAAATGCAGCATACTGTACTTTGTTTAAAAGTGATAATCTTTTAGCTCTAGGTTTCAACATTTATACAAAACAGTCAAATAATCATGTATTATGTATCACTTTCTGGATGTAATTTTCTGAATTTAAATAGTTCTTTCAATGCCAATAAAGGACTGTAAATTTTCATATTGGTATTCTTGTATTATAATTAAAAATATATATATTGGATATTTTTTCTGACTATAAATTTCACACTAACCATAATTACTTTGCATGGTACAGGTTTTTTTTAAGTATTTATTTTTTTAAGGGTTGTCTATTTTTTTTACTGCCCTCTACCGACAATACTTGTAACTTATCAGGAGCACAAGTCGAGTCAGAATATAGTTCTGCAAAATTACATGTCTTTAGGCCTATCATAATTCCTGTTCATTTAAACTGATACATTTGAGTTAGAAATGATGTACATATTTTATATAATATCTATTTTTTCAGTGACACTGACACCCCAACAGTAAGTACAATTTATTTTTGTTTCAGACTATACTGCTATTTTCTAACACGGAACACATGTTCACACCACTGCTGTCGCATTAACCAATTTATTCAGGCTTTATTTTTATGCTCCACAAGTTACACACTCCCTGATTTAATTTTAACTTTGATATGAGGCATTCAGTTTAGACGATCAGTTATAACTAATAAGACTTCTACATATCAAAATCTTGTTAGCATAGACTGTAAAAATATGGACGTAGTGTCTGTGATGTCACCCATAGGTTTCTGAAGAGCGTTTTTGAAGCCTATAAAGTCACCTCTCGTCACTCTCGGATAAAATAAAATGGGCAAAGAGGCGGGACGTGGGTGGAGCTGAGGTGCTAATGCTGTATGCTACTGCGCTAAAGTGACAGCTGATTGAAGAAGTAAAGCCAATAGTTAAAGTTCATGTTTTTGCCCTTCGAAATACTATAATAGTTAAAAGACGTAACTAAAAGTGAGACTGTGTATCGTGATGCATTATTATTCTGCTAGTTAAAAGTAAAAGTGTATTATCATGAAGTAACTTACAATATTGCTCTGCGCTTGTGCGTGTGACAGTGATTCATGTGCATACATGTCAGTCAGCATGGCATCGCACGTCAAGTTCGTAAAGAGCAAGGGGGTAATCTACAAGTCAGAAACTGAATTCTACCTGGGGGCCGCCATTGGCTAACAAGCCTTCACCTGCTGTTAGCATCCCATTGACTCCCATTCATTTTGGTGTCACTTTGACAGCGAATAACTTTACATCTGAGGCGTTTAAAGACTCCATTTGTCCATTATTTATTTCTAAAGAAACACGACAATGTATAAAGGGCTCCATTACCGTGTATCTTATGTTATGGCCCCGTAGAAGAAGTTTTTGTAAAAATAGGCTAACGATTGCGTCATAACACGCGACTCCGTGTCGCACAGTAGAGAAATTACCGTATAGATAGGAGGAGAAGCTCACGCGCAATCGGTGGGACGTGGAGGCATAAAGTTAAGGGAGAAGCCCATAGAGAGTTGTAAGGTTGCTCCTGCTGCTAGCTCATGGACAGCTAATACTCACGATCTCCGGCTCTGCAATATTCGGAAGGGAATGATTCAGATTCCTCTTGGCACAACTAGAAGACTATCAAGCCTGTTACAACTGTCAGTCAGGTTGCTCACATGACATCTACGTCATCAAGCTCAGTGTGAGCCTGCGCAGTGTGCTTGGCAATCAGGAAGTGAGTGCTTCTAGTTGACTTTTCACTTTGCTCCGTTGATGGGGTCGCTGTGTCCATTTCTTTTACTGTCTATGGTAAAGAGCCATTCAGTCCATTTTAAAATCTGATTTTGGCCGCCTCTCAATTTCTCAAATGTTGGTTTCAAGAGAGAGAAAGGGAGGTTGCCGCTTGGGTTGTTAGCTAGGAGAAGCAGAGTCTTCTAGAACCTTACCACTGATAGGCGCACAGTAAGGTTCTCGAATTTTATTAGTCAAGCGACACTGCAACAGCAGCACTGAGGCATTTCACTATTTGTGCGTTCACTTCCAGGCAGACTCATTAGTCATCAGTCTGTGCATTAGTGGTGGGGATTTTTCAGTGACTATAATCTTTCTGCAGGTGACTGTTTTTATGTGAGTGAATCACTGAATCATTCTCTTAACTTATTCAGTCAGGAATTAAACGGCACTACCGTGCATTGCTCGCTTGGCACTATATTCTTTGATGGGGCAAAATATAAAGAAGCTAGTAAAAATGTAAATCGGCATGAAACTTAAAGGTGCAGCAAGGTAAGTGATTTCTGAGAATAATTGTTGAACACTTGATGTTTGGATGTCAACCCAAACAAACACACCCCTTCCTTCATTGCCCCGCCCGGCGCCCCCAAAATGCACGAACATCCAAAGGTGCATCTGGTTTCAGGTCTTCTCGCTTAGGTCTCTCCTAATATTACTGTGGGTCCTAAAGCACTTGCCTGATCATAACCCATCTTTTTCCAGTGATATTCCTCTGACCTTTTATTTTTTGGTAATGTTTTAAGCCAGTCTTTCTTTAAATCTCCCACTTGCTCACTCTCTCTCCTCCCCCATCATGAGTGGACACGCCCCCTACTGCTGATTGTGCTTGTGGTTTGTTTTGGTGCTCAGTCCGCTCCACTTTCAACAGTGTTTTTCAGAAATCACTTACTGTACCTTAAACTATAATGGAAATATGACATTTATAATATATAAACGTAATGCATCGGGTCAGAGGTTACTTTTATGATGGATGGATGTGTTTTTTGGAGCTTTAAAAACTCAGGCTCTATTCAAATGCTATTACAAAGCTTGGAAGAGCAAAGGATATTATTTAGTATAACTCCAATTGTGTTCAGCTGTAAGAAGAAATTAATTTAGACCTATAGGATGGCTTGAGGGTGAGTAAATTATGGGATTTTGTTTTGTTTTGAAATTAGGTGAACTATTCCTTTAAGTTGCGTATATCTGAGGGAAAAAATGTAGGGCGGGATTGATTTTGTCCATCAGGAATTGATTGGATAGTTGAGGGAGGGGAAGTTACTAAAGATTGCAAGGGCACATGAAATAAAACATTTAAAAAAATGTGCATGGATAAATAATTTATAATAAAATTCTGCAATATTTAATTTTGATTTCAGGACGACTTTGTATTGAACTGTGCAAAATAAATATTGTGCAAACTTGTGCTTAATATATCTTAATTTTAGAATGGCTCAAATGCTGTGTGAACAACATTTTATAATGTCCAAATATGTATTTGATATGCCAAATGCATATTTTTTAACATTCTAAATGTTAGAACAAGTGTCAGGATTATGAATCAAAAAGGAAGTCAATATTTTGTCAGTCCTTTTAATCTTTTGATCTGTTTATCTCTTTTTCAGTCTCTCTCACTGCTTTTAACTTCCTCGATGGGGTCTTGTGAATGTGGCTGTTTGCTTTTTCCCAGACATATGAGCCTTGTGGTAACGGTTGTAGGATGGCAAGACACGCCAGCTTGATCATTTGACTTGTCTGCTTGTTTGTGGTGATGTTTTCACAGGAAGTCTTCACATTTTGACAATGCAAGCTCCTGAGGGTATTTCGCAACAACTTTACATTTTTCAAAAAACTAATTTGGTGGATCAAACATCTTGCAATAATAAAAATTTTCAACAACAAAAAAAGACATGTTTTAAACAAAGATCTGCTGTAGTCAGTAAAAACTGTATCCATAAAGTGACTTTCTCTTACAGAAAGCTCATCTCCTCCCTCTGTACCACCTGCTCGCATCACAGGGGTGTGTAGAAGCTTAAAGATCCCAACCTCAACCCAAAAGAAGAGGGAGAAGAGTACAGAGACATTAAAAAAAAGCACCCTACGGTAAATAAGCCTTGAGCGTAGAGTATAGACAACTGTATGCAGAGAAACCACCGAGGCTGTTGTTGTGAGATGTTTTTGTGCGATAGGGGCCTACAGCGATAGAGTGTGGTTTCAGAGGGGAGGGGGAAGGGGCTCTCACAATGCAACTCAAAGTGCTTGTCGCATCTCTGCGCACCACGTTATGCTGCTCCAATGATGCCCTTCAGCCACGTGGTGACTTAACAACCTCTCTGGTTATTGGCACCGACCGAAGGAAAAGATGTTGCACTGTTTCTGTGAAAAACACAAATGACTGAGCTAAAACGCGCATGCTTTCTCCCCTTTCCCCACCTTGTTTTCTTGTTCTCACATGATCATCGCTGAGCTACGGCGTGTTAACCGCAGTAGTCGCCCACGGACGCATTCGAGAGTACTTAACCCTAGCAACCCTGAAACCCTCCTCCCACTGATGCTGCACAATCCTACTCTGTGTGCCTCAAAATCTCTTCACAACACCAGACTTTTCTGTCTTTGTACAACTTTTTGCCATCTATCTAACTTCTGATTAACAGAGATAGTTGTCCAAGGATTAAATGTTAGTAACATTAGGGTCACAAGTTGTTGTATGTTGGTTTCAAACACCTATAGTTCAATTAGAATGTTCTGATTTATAATTGAACCAAAAGTGACAATAAGTGCCCTTTAAATTATGTTTCATTGTTAGCACTGAAGTAAACTGGCGACAAATGACCTTTGTCATTGTTAGGACGAGCAGGTCAGATTACCATGTTGATTACCAAAGGAAGCACAAGTTTTCTGCCAGATTCAAGACAGCATGCTGATTTCTTTGCCCTTTGCCACACCACATCCATTTATGCGGTTACTCGACGGGTCAAAAACCAAATTATCAGATCGGATGTAAAGACCTTTCTCTGCTTATTGCCAGAGTGTTTGCCGGATAGAAACACATGTATTCAACACATGTAGTCATACTGTGAAGCTCTAGTATTGCTCGTGGAGTACTGTGATTTTTTTCACAGGTTTGCACATTTTTAAACTTTGGCAATTCCTTGGATCAAATCTTTTTTTTCTTTTCTACATGGAAATTCATATAATGTATCACAACAAAATGAATCAATGTACTTTGTGGATACAGGAAATATGCAGATATAAAGCTAAGGAACCACAATCTTTCCACAGCACAGTAACAATTATATAGACAACACTAGGAAAGGATAAAATATTGTTCTAATTAACTTCTTGTCTGTGACTTGTTCACTTTGTTTACAGGACAGGTAGCAGCTCAGATTGATGATGTGCTGGCCTAATTTTTACATAAACTCATTTGCTGGAGGCGAATGGAGGAAGTGGGTTGTAATAGGTTACCACTTGTTTTTGTTTTTCAGATTAAAGGTACATGCTGAGAGAGGACTTTTTCATTTCAAATTTAGCTGCACTTCTTGCAAATAGTCTGTAAGCGCTGCCTGATAATTTGGCAAAACAATCTTTGTTGATATAGTATATAATATATATAAATATATATATATATATATATATATATATATATTTATCTTGATATTTTTGTAAAGTTACTTCAAAGATTTATAATAATAATAATAATAATTATTATTATTATTATTATAAACAACAATGACTTTTTCATTCATTAAACTAAATAAAATGTTATCTAGGATAAATAGATATTACAGTGTTTTGTTGCAGTTCCACTCTTCTCTAGCATGTCATTTTGTAACAAGGAAGTAAGCAGATATTTACTATATCTCCTTTTTTCAGGCATCAGATTCATTCCAACTACAAAAATGTTTGCAACATAGGTTTGTTTCAGTCAAAACCACAACCTGCTTTGGTCTGCCATTGTCTGACCTAAATAAAGTGCTGACTGTTCTCCTGCAAGATGCAAAACTTAACTGCTACATAACAGCTGTGACGTATATTACAATGGTAGTCGATAATTGTATCCTTTAAAACTCATCTTTGATCACCAAAATGACATTTAAACTTCACACATTGAAAGCAACTCTACACCCTTGCCTCATAGAATACGCGGAACACATGAATATGCAAATTAGCCCCACCTCCACTCACTCACCAGCTCAGCGACCCACTCGTTGATGATCTCACATCACGTCTTTTTTTCCACGGCCGTTTTAAGAAAAAATACTCAGCAATGGTGTTGCCTTATGAATTTGCACATGGTTTGTCTTAAAGCATATTAAATACATAGCTGGAGGCTGGAGCAACTTTTCCCTAGGAACGAAAGTTTACATCGTATGTTTCTCCGGAATCAGCCAGGGCAAAGGACGTCTAAAAATGACAAATGGGACACACTGCGGTCTCACGGACTTAACGGACACGCGCACGCGGCAGCCATTGTAAAGCCTGTTTTATGCTTCTGCGTCGAATCGACGGCGTACCACCACCGACCCCTCTGCGTCGCCGCAAACCCCTCTCCAAAAAATTTTAACTACGTGTCGAGGCGACGCAGACCGCAAGGGGTGTGATTGGTCAGATTCAACACGATGCAACGCAACCTGACGCTGAACCATAAAACGGCCACGACGCCGTAGCTATGCCGTGGAGTTGATGCAGAAGCATAATGAGGCCTTAAGTCCACAAAACCGAAAGTGCTCATGAAATGTGCGATTTGGGACTGGGCCCAAATTCCGCTTGGTTGCTGCCGTTTTGCCGCTGCTTGCCGCTGAACCGCGTCATAGCTCATTACTATAAAGTTGACCTACTTTCAACTTTGTGATTGACGCTCAGGTCATTCAAAACGCGACGCCGATGGTTTTGACGCTCCTTGCAGCTGAGAGAAGCCAGCTTCCACTGAAAATGAATAACTTCCGGTAACTTTGGAAGCTCAAGTCGGCGAACGTAAAGATATTCGTAAATAGGGAAAAGTTGCTCCCGCTACTTTGACACGAGTATGGTGTGGGAGTGGCATAGGTTAGTAAATTGCTAGCTCTCTTAAAGGGCACCTATCATGGATTTTTGAAAATGACCTTTCATGTAGTGTGTAATATAGCTCTTACGTGAATGAAAACATCCTAAAAAGTTTTAAATCTGAAAGTGCATCGTTATATAAAGTTATTGTCTTTCAAAAGTAAGAGTTGACTCTGAGTCAATGAAATGAATTGTTTTTCAAACAAGTCATAAGCCATTTCGTCGTGACGTCAAGATGAAACATTAGCTTACACTTATTGCACGCGCAGACACCAGGGAAACTTAAACCTCAAACCAGCGGCTGAGTCCTGTGGATCCTAGATAGCATCATGTCGAGGAGACACTGTGCTCTACAATGGGATGGTAAAGACATTTTTTTCCACTTCCCAAGGATGAGCATGTGAAGAATCTGTGGTTAAAATGAATCTTTACCATGATATTACAGCAGTATAATCCTAAACTTCCTGTTACCTTTCTTTTACTGACGACTGCTTCTCAAATATCGGAGTCAGCTAATCAGGTGTGGGCCACTATTACATTAAACAATGTCTATTAATGCAGACTGTCTGTCGTTCTCACTACTTTGAAGAAAGATTAAGCATGGAGCAAGATTTGTTTTACCAATGTTTATGTTACATCAGTCATTCACGCTCGGCTAATGTATACATTGCATAGCCTACATGTACTGTTATTGACACAGTTTCCACGTGTTCACTGCAATATATTAAAAACATACTCTGTAAATAAATTAGTAACGTTACAAGTAAAATAATCGGTTGATGGACATGCACTTGTTCAAGCTGATGGTGAGGAATAGCAACATCTCATAATGTAAGTTACCTCAAACTGAGTAGTGAATCACTGAAACGTCCTGCTCGAGTCGTTCTTGCCATGGAGGTTCGGGTTGAAGGGTTCTTCTTCTTGTGTATCATTGGAACTGCGCTCGGATTGATATGGTAAAATCAATTTCATCGTTCGTTACTGTGTTTAGTTTACGGTGTAGGAAGCCTCAGGACATGCAGAGCTGTCGTTGCTATGGCAATGGAAATTTTTTTTTCTACACGTGCTGTACGCGGTAAACCAATCACAACAGACTGAGCTGTCTGGCCAATCAGAGCAGAGTAGCTCGCGGAAAGGAGGGATTTAGAGAGATTGATTCATTTGGCGAGTCGTTTGAGAATCATTGAAAATCTGGTGATGTGCAAATGTATATTATGAGAAATTGAAACAGTTTTTTGACGTTTGATGCATGTAAACCTGTTGTAGGAGACTCCAAAACAACATTAGGAAACTTTAAAATATCATAATAGGGGCCCTTTAACAGAGTTCATCTTGGCATTATTGTGAAGAGGGTCATTTTACTATGGTTTGTTGTAGCGCTGTATGGAATTTATTTGCAAGGAAGTCTATCATGTCTATTATTATTAGCTATAGCTATAGCCTACAGTGACGTCTTCAGCTAGTCAGCTTGATATCCTTTCCATCAAAACAGGTTATGTCTCATAAGTTAATATTTTATGAGTAGTAGGATAACCATATTCAATGCATGCAGTTTTTTTAACCTCTAGAGGGCCAAAGTTGCATAGTGCCTTTAATAATGCCTATCATGTAAATTTGATGTTAAGGACATTTCACAGTTACTTTTCACGCTAAATAATTTTGGTACCTGCTCTTCTACTTTAGGTTGATACAATTTTAATGTCTGTCTTTGATATTGAAGTTACTTGAAACATTGGGCTTTTCTGTGATGTTTTCTGTTTATTACTTTCAGAGCAGTTCCACTCCCAACACATGTAATGCTCTCTTAAATGTCTCTTTCAGTCACATGTTAGAGATATCCTGTTCTCCCACTCTCTCTCTCTCTCTCTCTCTCTCTCTCTCTCACACACTCACTCTGTCTCTCTCTCTTCCTCTCTCATCTGAAAGTACCACTGAGAGTTGAACTGTGAGCTGTCACTTGTCAGTAAATGTGTGAGTAATGAAGACGTGTCTCTTGAGTGATCTATGTCTGTACTGCTGGATGAGAGATGGCGGGTGTTTTACGGATTCTCTTTGTTGTTTTCTGTCCTTTAATTCTGTCTGAGAGTGGAGATGATGGTAAGTGATTTGAGATTGTAATAAACCGAGAATGTATAAACTGAAAATTCAGAGATTATTATTACTTTCATTTTTTTGTGTTCTGAACATTTTTGGGAAAGTTATTCTAAAAAAAGTAATTAATTACTTGCTACTAATTACTTGCTACTAATTACTTACCACAAATTATTACTACTTACTACTAATCTTCAACAGTGTAATTGCATTTTATCATTAGGTAAACATTTATGTTAAATTCACTATGAAATCTATTATTGTTTTATTTAGAATTGTTCTATAGTCTAAGTGTTCTAAGTAATTGAATTACAGTATAATTATAGTAGTACATTATACCCAACACTGGTTCTGAATGGGAGCGATTATTATAAGCGGTTTAGTTTTCAGTAAAATCACCGGCAAGTGCTCCAGCATTATGACTGTAAATAGATTGTGTGTAGCGATTTATTATGATATGATCATAAAGAGATGTCTTTGGCAGAAATTCATATGTGAAACATTCATTTAAGGTAGTTTTCATTGAAGCACACTAACAAGGGTGACTAGAAAAACGTTGGTTTATGTTTTTCTCCTCTCGATTAATTTTAGATTGGTCTGAGAAAGAAGTGACCTGCACATCCACTTTGACCCTCATCAACAGTAACCTCACCTGTTCGCTAAATGATGAACCCAATGAGGAGGTCAAATTCGCAACACTCTGGTATTTCATTAGACATATTTACAATAAATGGGTGTAGAATATATGTCAGAAACTGAATATTTTAAAAACGCTTTTGTTAAAGGGGTCATGACATTTGCCTTGATCTATTGGTATATAAGAGATCTATGTACTATTAAAACTTCCTGCAAGTTTCATAGCTTAAGATGTCCTCCCCATTATAAACGAAGCATTTATTTAATCAAGCTCTAAATACAGCTCGTTGTGGATCCATGGTACGAGGTGACGTCACGGTACGAAGTGACGTACCAGTCGTTTGCATATGGCCGCCTCCAGCGCAGGACAACTACGCCTCCTTTTGCATCATCGCATCGTTGTCATGCCCACAGGTGTTCAGTCGACGTGCAGCGCAAGTGGGTCTATTTACAAGAAGATTGCGATGCCAACGCAGATGTGCTGTTCCTGGCTGTGGACAAACAACACGTTTGAATACGCTGCCGAACGATCCAGACGTCAGGGAAAGCAGTTGGATGCAGTTTATTTGCAGCACATAAATATGCAGTAAATTTTTGTCCCGCCAAAGCCTTATTTGATCAGTGAGTGATGTAGATGAGTTCGACAGGGCGCATGTTACTGAAAGAACGAGCAGAGAGAGAGAGAGAGATCCCCGGCCGCGCGCGCGCCTTCAAACTGTCTTGCTCTCTCTCTCCCCCCCTCCCTAGCTCGCGCATATGAATCAAAATCTATTGAGAATTGACACGATGGTAAAAGATCGGAAGACCGAAGTTTCACATGGCGGAGCATTGTGTAGCCTGCATATGATACCAAATTAACCTTTTTGCCATATCAATGCTGCATCTTCAAATATGGCCTGTGCATGCATTTTGTCCGTGGTACACCGCAATAATAATTACGCAACAATAACCTGTTTTCAAGTGTCTCGGGTTACAAATGACATATTAATTCAAAATAGTTTCACACTTTCCATGACACGGGCTGATCCATTCTTAGTTGTGGTGATGGTTCATTTTCTTCTGATTCCTCATCTGATTCTGGCTCAAACATATAGGGTTGTATCATTGCAAGAGCCATCGCCTTGCTCGCACCAATCGGCAGCACCCGCTAACTATTGTAAACAGTCTAAACACTGACTAGGGGGCGTTAATAATTTATGCATAAGCACTGACGTTAGCCAATCATAACAGTGGGCGTTAACACTGAACTCTTAACCTCCAAAACAAAGAACTTTTAACCTCCAAAACAGACTGTTTGAATCAGAGGATGAAAAACAGGGTGGGAAAAGGTCATAAATCACTACATTTTTTAATTTTTTTGTCCAAAAAACTATAGTAATACTATAATTGCAACTAAAGGAACATAATAAAACAAAACAAAAAACCATGTCATGACCCCTTTAAAGTGTGTTTTAATGTGAATGTGAATCAATGTTTGCTCTAAGCTCTGATGAACTGGAAATGACATTTTTTTTGTTTTGTTTTTGTTTAGCAAAATAACAGAAATAAAACCTTGTACAAATGCTACTCTAGGACCAAAAGACTTTACTTTTGAGAGTTTGGTGATAATTACTGCTTACAAGCTCAAAGTACACACAGGAGAAGGTGTTATTGAAAAAGACATCAACCTGATAAAAATGGGCAAGTCTATCTATCTATCTATCTATCTATCTATCTATCTATCTATCTATCTATCTATCTATCTATCTATCTATCTATCTATCTATCTATCTATCTATCTATCTATCTATCTATCTATCTAATTTGTCTTTGTCCTTGCAGTCAAAATCCCAGCTCCTGGAATAAAGCTTGCCCCTTACACGGAAGACACAGAGGAAGTTTCCATTTGGATTGAACACAGCCATGATTATGTAACCAACCCTGCCTTTCAAGTGGAAATCTGGGGGGGGGGACTTGCAAACAAGGTGTTTTTCCCAACAATTTGTTTGTTACACTTTTTGACCTTTCTTAAAAATGAAAGATTTAATTAACAACATCCTTTCTTTCTTTACAGTCCATCAGTCAAACAATTGAATATAGGAACTTCAGTATCCCCAGGGACATATTTGGTGGAGATGGTGTTTACTATACACGTGTTAGAGCAAAACCCGTCAAATATTTTGACGGCGACTGGAGTGAGTGGAGTTCAATTGCCAAGTTCACTATAAAAAGTGAGTGGATCATTGATTAAATGTCAGTTATATGAGAGGTTACATGTGAAATAGGCCAATAGGGTTATGAATGAATGCTATATACAATTTTTAGTATAATAAACACCTAGTAGGACTTGATCTGAAAGAGCAAAGAACCCTTGTTGGGCTTTTAACGCACATTATTGGTTAGGCGAAGAATCAAATAGCTTTGGGATTGAGAAAATGTGGAAAAACACATTTTAACCGTTATTCATCATGTCTGATTAATTGTGAGGATGTAAATTATGACACACGTTCTACAATTACTATCAAAGCAAACAGACTATCATCACTTCACATCACTTCACTTCACATCACCATTGGCTTCTCTGTCTTTCTGGTGCTCATCATCAGTTTGGGGGCCTTGCTATGGAGAACGCAGTGAGTATTTTTTCATTTTAGATATGTATTTTATGTATTTTATTTAGTTTTTTTAATGTACCAATTGTTTTCTCACCCAGTATAAAAGACTACATGACACCAAACATCCCTCACCCGAAGGCAACTCTCGCACAAATGCACAGGGTGAGAGAGGTAATTCAGTTTGTCCTGACGTCTTATTGCTTCACTTGACGTTCTGCGAGATTAAACAACAAGAAGTGCTCGATGTCCTCATGCAAAATGTTTTTGCATTTTCAGGGTCATCCTTTCACTTTCAGTCCTGAGATATTCGGCAATGTCTTCATACACCGTGTGGATTACGTTGATGAAAAACCATCTGCTCTGGAGTTTGAAGACGGTCTGGATGAATGCTGCTATAGCCAAACCAGTTCCTTAAATACATCATTGAGTGAAATGGACATCAATGATGAACGGCTTCCAAGAGAGCAGTCCCACCTGAAAATTAGATTGTTAGATGAATCAGATTTGTCAAAAGGAAGAGAAAACAGTGGCCGTCAGGGTGAAACGGCCCCTCAACGAGAATGCAAAGACGAAGCCTATGTCACTATGTCCAGCCTCTTCAAAACACAATGAATAATTGTAGTTTACTGGTTGTAAAAGGTATGATAAAAGGTTAACTAACATTGTATGTGATGCATTTAAAACCCGAGAAGCCTGTTATGTATAACGAGACGCTTTTACAATTCACTAGACGTGTCCGGTTTGTAGCTCTGGGCTAACCATGTTTGTACATATCGTAGCAGTCATCCACAGGTTTCATTTTCAACCAAGCATCATGCACAGCTGTGGTCTCCACTGTGGTAGCCACTTTCCTTCTGAATGTTTCAGAAACACATGCATTAAGTGTGAATCATAGATAAATCCACATTTCTGAACTCATCACACATATTCTCGGACCTCATGTAACTGCTGCTAGCCTCAGTGTTCTCTTTATCCATGGATATTTTCATCCGTATGTATACCTGAGCTGAGAGATTTTTATCCTCTGTTAACCTCATTCAAAAGTAATACATACAGTTCAAGTGGCACTTTTTCAATGATCAGAAGATTTATTTATAATGATCAGAAGAAATATTTTCTGTGTATATAAAAAAAGCATCTGCTCTTAATGCTAATTTTGTAATGCATTTATCATTATATATACAGTCTTAAACAGATGTGTAATAAAGGAATATATAAAAATTATATGAAATATTCCATTGATATTTCCAAAGTTGCTAGATTTGTTCATAAAGTTCTGATAGAAGATTTTAAAAGCACCTTAACAAACCATTAGTCCACATAACCATAGAATATATTTTCACATTTCATGCAAATTATCTCAAGCAACTTTTTTTTTAATAACCGTAATAAAACATTTATTAAATTAGTCACTTTTTGTAAAATAGCATTTGCCAGAACATGCATAACTAAATCTGAAGACTCACAAGACTTGCATATATCACCATATACCCCACTGGTTTTAGTTATGATACAACGAGGTGTTTTACTCTAAAAAAACAAAACAGTTAACTTACCAGTAATCACACATTTTACACATAATTCAAGCTTCTACTGTACTTCCATTATTTCATTTTCCAGATTTATTGTTAATATCCTACAAATTTGTGTCAGATTTATTAACCCTAACTTGCTTTGATTTCACAAGCATTATCAATTGGTTTACAAGCATAACCCTTCATAACTTCCATGCATTCTTCATCATTAAAATAAAATACACATCACTATCGATAGAAGCACTGACTCCACTGTAATAGTTCCAGAATTCATCTTTTGTCACCTGTAGATGGAAAAGAAGAAATAATGTTATTAAACAAACTGGTAGCCCTTACATAGACTCAAAGAACACCCAGAAGGATAATCCCAACCTGGAAAGATAGCAAGAAATTTTGAAGTGAATTAATAACAGACTTAATTTGTATTTGAGTTTTTGAGTGTTTCTCACGTAAGGATCCAAGCAGGTGCAAAGGCATCTTTCATTAGCCAAATAAAGAGGATGCACACAATCACAAGACACAAAGTCTTGCAACAATACCACACCACCTGCATTTGTTAGATGGTGTGTGGCTGATTCTGGAATAAAACAATACATGCATTAGTGCAGCTGCATGTCTGCAGTGAGAAACACTCTGTTCAATTAGTAATTGGTTGATTTCTTGATTATAAGAGGTAGATTCCCAAAACCCCAAAGTTAATAGTTGTAAGACACCAAAGGTAAACTTGTCACCTTATTTTAGACTCGACCCTGTCAAAATCTGTGCCTTTTGCTTTTAACCTCTGGTTCAATATATACAGTATATGTGGAGTGTGTAGCTTTTCATTTCTTAAACAACCATGTAGGAAGACACGTCATGGCCATATTCCAGGATGACAAAGCTAAGATTTATGAGTCATACAAGATCTTGACCAAAAAATGATGCACCTCTGGTTGGAAATAACATCACAACATTTATTTCCATCAAGAGGTGCATCAATTTTTGGTCAAGATCTTGTATTGATGATGCAAGAGTCAACCACTCCACACATCCCAGGGTTCTGTCACTTCCGTCTAGTCTAGTCTATTTCTTGGTTTTGTGACGTAGCCCTGACACTCCTGTTTTGTCTTGTCTGTGTGCCTTGTTTCATGTGCCTTCATGTCATTTTTTGTCTTGTACTGTGTAGCACGCAGCTTGTGTTTTACACTAGCTGTGTGCTTTCATGTTGTCATGTTTTGTGTGAACACGTTGCTTATGAGTTCTCATAGGCTGCGTGTTCATTTCTCGTTTTGTGTTAGCACATGGCTTGTGATTTGTTTTTGTCATATTTGGTGAGAGGACATGGCTTGTCATGTGTTTCCTTGTGCCATGTGCTCTCCTGTCAATTTGCCTCGCCCCACCCATCGTTACCTGATTATTGATTAATTTGCCCCATCTGTCCTCCCTTGTTACCTGCTTTGTTTGCTCTCCCTATTTATTCTCCTTGTGTTTTCAGTACTGTGCTGGTTTGTCGTCGTATGTACACCGTGTGTTTTCCTGCTGTGTGGTCCAGGTCCAGTCTTCCCCATCGGGGTAGTTTTTGTTTGTATTTTGTTTTTATTATTAATAAAGCCCGTTTTCCCTGCAATTGAGTCCTCGCTTCATCCCTCACCCACAACCCTGACACCTAAAGACTTTCAATGAATTTAAGGTCTGGACTCAAAGGTGCCAATTCATGTGTGAAAATTATTCTTCATGCTCCCTCCTGACCATTCTTTCACAATATGAGCTTGATGGATCTTGGCTTTGTCATCCTGGAATATGGCCATGATTTGTCTTGCTACATGGTTGTTTAAGAAATGAAAAGCTACACACTCCATCAATTAGGGTTAAAATAACTATTACCAAACATTTATCAACATCTTATATATCTCATACATCTCATATATATACAGACTTTTGTTTGACAGGGTCAAGATATGTTTTTGCTTAAGGTTGACCATCTTTGTTCTTTACCCTAAATAGATGACTCAGAAGTTTAGTCAAGCTTCCATGCATTTTTCATCATTACTATAAAGTAGATATCTGTGTCAATGGATGCGCTCACGCCGGAGTAGTAGTTCAAAAACTCCTCTTTTGTGACCTGATGTATGGAGACATATCATGATCAAAGAAAACACTGCAGAAATGACTTATTATGGTGCCACCGATTGAACTGGGTGGTGCTTAAAACAAAAGCAATTTTATTCTAAAAGATAGGTCTGTACAATATTAATACATTACTATGCTGGATACTGTAAATTTTAGATGAGACAACTGTATTTTCAGCATCTTCATACCTTCCCATCCTTGTCATCCGGAGAGTCAAAACTGTCCAAGAATTTGCGGAATACTTGGTCTTCGGTCCACTCACCGTTTTGATATTTGGGGTGATGTTTGACATTGTATACTCCTCTCAGATCCTCTATTGTAATCACACCATCTCCGGTCTTATCCAACTTTTTGAATGCCTGTAACACCACCTCCTTTCTGGCGTTAGACATGGCTGGCTGCAATCACAGGAATGAAAATAATATTAAACATAAGACCAACTGCCATTGCACCGGTCAACTAAAAACACATCATCGTTCAATGCGTTTACCCTCAGAGTCATAAGAAACTCATCAAAGTCAATATATCCACTGCCATCCCTGTCAAAGAGCTGGAAAAGTTTTATAGCGTCTTCTTTCTCTATGAGCACACCGTAGTCACTCAGGCCTTTCAGGAACTCCTTCATGTCCAGAGTGCGATTATTGTCATCATCCATGATCCTAAAAGTCCTGAGAATATCAAACTGTAGTCAGATATCTGCACTTCAGTCTATATGAAGAAACACACCTCATGCACACTGTACCTGCCCAGTCCCTTGATGCCTGCGGACCCTCGTGCCAAACACTGCAGCCTTAGTCGTTCAATGGGGTCTGAGCAATCTGCCAGCTGCTTCTTGGCATTGATTGTCATCTCTCGGTCATGCCGTGATGTACCTGCCATCCTACACCTATCTGATCTGAAGGTGACAAGACTGATTTTTAGGCTTACTTTAAGAGTGGTGCACTCTTAAAAAAAAAAAAGGTTCTTCTATTGCAGAGCTGACCCCCTGAGTGTAGTTGAAGCATAATGGACTGTGTGTGTGTGTGTGTGTGTAGTCCATATAAACTACTACAAATATTCCATAGTCTCTGAATATGACCTCATAAAAAACACAGGCATTGTAATTATAATATTAAAGCTGCTAGCAGCATTTAGCGGTGTTCAAGCAGTTAAGGCAGTTAAGGCAGTTAAGCTCAAAAGCATCAAAAGACATTAAGGCTTATGTAGCAAGCATTGTTTTAGCATGATTTACTATGATATACCACATTTTATTGTGATATTTCATGATTTACCATGTTCCAGTAAGATTTACCATAGTTTACCATGATATACCAAGTTCTAGTATGATTCACCATGATTTACCCTGTTGTAGCATGGTTTTGCACAATTCAACACATTCTAGTATCATTTAACATGATTCTAGCATGATTTACCATAGTTTACCATGATTTTTCTTAATTTACCTTGGTTTACCATGTTATAGGATGATTTACCATGATGAACCACATTCTAGAATGATTTACCAGGATTGTACCATGATTTACCATGATACACCATGTAAGAGAATTATTTACTATGATTTACCATTATACACCATGTAATAGTATTATTTACTATGATTTACCATGATTTACCACATTGCTAGCATTGATGTGAAGTGTCAATAGCAATGACGTGTTAAATTTACAAAATATGATTGTCTTATAGTTAACATGGAAAAATTGGTTTGCTTTAGTGCAGAATACTGGTGAAAAACAAGTCTGTCAAAATGAAAGTGAGCCAATAAGTGGTCTTCTACTGCCCTCTTCTGGACATTATACTTATTGATAAAGTGTTTTCACAGGTGGTTTTGCACTCATATTTAACTTATATGCTTCACACACACACAAACACACACACACACACACACACACACACACACACACACAAAGACAAATGTTGTAGTTGTTTTCAATGCTATTGGGATGTGTCATTATGAAAATATACTTTAATGGTCATAAGCATTTCACATAATAAGACTCAGAGTCAGACTCAGTAGTAATACTTTAATAGAGGTATTTTCACTAAATGTCAGTGTAAATGTTAAAATAGTGATTTTATAAAGTCTAAATAAGAATTATAGTATACTTTTAGTTAGTAGAATGACAAAATGACTATTTTAAACAGCAGGGGGCAGTATAATACCACTTATTGGCTTAATATGCCATTATGTTCATATCATTTTCACCTTTTTAACTGTTATAGAGGCATATTTTGTCCGATCTGTCTGAAAATTGTCGTGCTTATTTAGTTTCACATGTTTTAACTTGTTTTTAAGAAGATATGAGCATTCATTGAAGAGATATAGGCTTTCAGGGACACCTGGTCAAGGCTACGTATTGAAGTGTCACTATTATAGCCATCTAAATAAATAAGTTATATCTTTTCTGATAATTATTGATCTAGAGAGTCCAGAGAATTGTACTGCACTGGTTTTGAACATTATGATATAAATATTAATATGATCATAGATGGAAAAGACCATTTACAGCCAATGCAGGCATTTTACCATAGAAAATCTATGGTTTTAAAGCTTTTTGACAGTTATAGCGCCACCTATGGTCCGATCTCCATGAAACTTTGCATGCTTCTTCACCATGTTACTACACATGTGCTCATCAATTTTTGTGAAGTTCTGAGTTTTTATGCATGATTTATAGGCTTTTGAGTGTATTTTGACACGCCCCCTTTTCTAAATGACCCTGTTACAGTGAACCAAAGGGCAAATTTAAACTTTTTTTCGATAATTATTGATCTAGAGAGTCCAGAGAATTGTCCTAGACTGGTCTGGTTCCGATCGGGCGAAAAACCAGGGACTAGTTCGCGAAAGTAGGTTTTGGACAAAATTGTACATGGCAGAACATTTTTCTGGCCTAAATCGATTTTGGAGATGTACATTTTGACCGCCTTGAGCCAAGGATCACAGTGGTGCAAAAAGTTTGATTCTAAGTCAAACGGTCTAGGAGTTATGAGCAATTTAGTACTTTTGGTTGCTGTAGCGCCACCTACGGGCCAATCGGGCTCATTCTCTGATAGGTTCTTCCCACACTGAGGCCCTACCATCTGGCCAGGTTTCAAGTCTCTAGGCCTTACGGTTTGGGCTGCACGATGCGTTTTAGGGGATTTTTTTTTTTTTCCAAATAGCAATTACAATAGGTTTTCAGCACTTCGTGCTTGAACACCTAATAATAGGCGACCTTTTTGGCCGTTATAGCGCCACCTATGGTCCGATCTCCATGAAACTTTGCATGCTTCTTCACCATGTTACTACACATGTGCTCATCAATTTTTGTGAAGTTCTGAGTTTTTATGCATGATTTATAGGCTTTTGAGTGTATTTTGACACGCCCCCTTTTCTAAATGACCCTGTTACAGTGAACCAAAGGGCAAATTTAAACTTTTTTTCGATAATTATTGATCTAGAGAGTCCAGAGAATTGTCCTAGACTGGTCTGGTTCCGATCGGGCGAAAAACCAGGGACTAGTTCGCGAAAGTAGGTTTTGGACAAAATTGGACATAGCAGAACATTTTTCTGGCCTAAATCGATTTTGGAGATGTACATTTTGACCGCCTTGAGCCAAGGATCACAGTGGTGCAAAAAGTTTGATTCTAAGTCAAACGGTCTAGGAGTTATGAGCAATTTAGTACTTTTGGTTGCTGTAGCGCCACCTACGGGCCAATCGGGCTCATTCTCTGATAGGTTCTTCCCACACTGAGGCCCTACCATCTGGCCAGGTTTCAAGTCTCTAGGCCTTACGGTTTGGGCTGCACGATGCGTTTTAGGGGATTTTTTTTTTTTTTCAAATAGCAATTACAATAGGTTTTCAGCACTTCGTGCTTGAACACCTAATAATAGGCGACCTTTTTGGCCGTTATAGCGCCACCTATGGTCCGATCTCCATGAAACTTTGCATGCTTCTTCACCATGTTACTACACATGTGCTCATCAATTTTTGTGAAGTTCTGAGTTTTTATGCATGATTTATAGGCTTTTGAGTGTATTTTGACACGCCCCCTTTTCTAAATGACCCTGTTACAGTGAACCAAAGGGCAAATTTAAACTTTTTTTCGATAATTATTGATCTAGAGAGTCCAGAGAATTGTCCTAGACTGGTCTGGTTCCGATCGGGCGAAAAACCAGGGACTAGTTCGCGAAAGTAGGTTTTGGACAAAATTGGACATAGCAGAACATTTTTCTGGCCTAAATCGATTTTGGAGATGTACATTTTGACCGCCTTGAGCCAAGGATCACAGTGGTGCAAAAAGTTTGATTCTAAGTCAAACGGTCTAGGAGTTATGAGCAATTTAGTACTTTTGGTTGCTGTAGCGCCACCTACGGGCCAATCGGGCTCATTCTCTGATAGGTTCTTCCCACACTGAGGCCCTACCATCTGGCCAGGTTTCAAGTCTCTAGGCCTTACGGTTTGGGCTGCACGATGCGTTTTAGGGGATTTTTTTTTTTTTTCAAATAGCAATTACAATAGGTTTTCAGCACTTCGTGCTTGAACACCTAATAATAGGCGACCTTTTTGGCCGTTATAGCGCCACCTATGGTCCGATCTCCATGAAACTTTGCATGCTTCTTCACCATGTTACTACACATGTGCTCATCAATTTTTGTGAAGTTCTGAGTTTTTATGCATGATTTATAGGCTTTTGAGTGTATTTTGACACGCCCCCTTTTCTAAATGACCCTGTTACAGTGAACCAAAGGGCAAATTTAAACTTTTTTTCGATAATTATTGATCTAGAGAGTCCAGAGAATTGTCCTAGACTGGTCTGGTTCCGATCGGGCGAAAAACCAGGGACTAGTTCGCGAAAGTAGGTTTTGGACAAAATTGGACATAGCAGAACATTTTTCTGGCCTAAATCGATTTTGGAGATGTACACTTCGACCGCCTTGAGCCAAGGATCACAGTGGTGCAAAAAGTTTGATTCTAAGTCAAACGGTCTAGGAGTTATGAGCAATTTAGTACTTTTGGTTGCTGTAGCGCCACCTATGGGCCAATCGGGCTCATTCTCTGATAGGTTCTTCCCACACTGAGGCCCTACCATCTGGCCAGGTTTCAAGTCTCTAGGCCTTACGGTTTGGGCTGCACGATGCGTTTTAGGGGATTATTTTTTTTTTTTTCAAATAGCAATTACAATAGGTTTTCAGCACTTCGTGCTTGAACACCTAATAATAGGCGACCTTTTTGGCCGTTATAGCGCCACCTATGGTCCGATCTCCATGAAACTTTGCATGCTTCTTCACCATGTTACTACACATGTGCTCATCAATTTTTGTGAAGTTCTGAGTTTTTATGCATGATTTATAGGCTTTTGAGTGTATTTTGACACGCCCCCTTTTCTAAATGACCCTGTTACAGTGAACCAAAGGGCAAATTTAAACTTTTTTCCGATAATTATTGATCTAGAGAGTCCAGAGAATTGTCCTAGACTGGTCTGGTTCCGATCGGGCGAAAAACCAGGGACTAGTTCGCGAAAGTAGGTTTTGGACAAAATTGGACATAGCAGAACATTTTTCTGGCCTAAATCGATTTTGGAGATGTACACTTCGACCGCCTTGAGCCAAGGATCACAGTGGTGCAAAAAGTTTGATTCTAAGTCAAACGGTCTAGGAGTTATGAGCAATTTAGTACTTTTGGTTGCTGTAGCGCCACCTATGGGCCAATCGGGCTCATTCTCTGATAGGTTCTTCCCACACTGAGGCCCTACCATCTGGCCAGGTTTCAAGTCTCTAGGCCTTACGGTTTGGGCTGCACGATGCGTTTTAGGGGATTTTTTTTTTTTTTTCCAAATAGCAATTACAATAGGTTTTCAGCACTTCGTGCTTGAACACCTAATAATAGGCGACCTTTTTGGCCGTTATAGCGCCACCTATGGTCCGATCTCCATGAAACTTTGCATGCTTCTTCACCATGTTACTACACATGTGCTCATCAATTTTTGTGAAGTTCTGAGTTTTTATGCATGATTTATAGGCTTTTGAGTGTATTTTGACACGCCCCCTTTTCTAAATGACCCTGTTACAGTGAACCAAAGGGCAAATTTAAACTTTTTTTCGATAATTATTGATCTAGAGAGTCCAGAGAATTGTCCTAGACTGGTCTGGTTCCGATCGGGCGAAAAACCAGGGACTAGTTCGCGAAAGTAGGTTTTGGACAAAATTGGACATAGCAGAACATTTTTCTGGCCTAAATCGATTTTGGAGATGTACACTTCGACCGCCTTGAGCCAAGGATCACAGTGGTGCAAAAAGTTTGATTCTAAGTCAAACGGTCTAGGAGTTATGAGCAATTTAGTACTTTTGGTTGCTGTAGCGCCACCTATGGGCCAATCGGGCTCATTCTCTGATAGGTTCTTCCCACACTGAGGCCCTACCATCTGGCCAGGTTTCAAGTCTCTAGGCCTTACGGTTTGGGCTGCACGATGCGTTTTAGGGGATTTTTTTTTTTTTTTCCAAATAGCAATTACAATAGGTTTTCAGCACTTCGTGCTTGAACACCTAATAATAGGCGACCTTTTTGGCCGTTATAGCGCCACCTATGGTCCGATCTCCATGAAACTTTGCATGCTTCTTCACCATGTTACTACACATGTGCTCATCAATTTTTGTGAAGTTCTGAGTTTTTATGCATGATTTATAGGCTTTTGAGTGTATTTTGACACGCCCCCTTTTCTAAATGACCCTGTTACAGTGAACCAAAGGGCAAATTTAAACTTTTTTTCGATAATTATTGATCTAGAGAGTCCAGAGAATTGTCCTAGACTGGTCTGGTTCCGATCGGGCGAAAAACCAGGGACTAGTTCGCGAAAGTAGGTTTTGGACAAAATTGGACATAGCAGAACATTTTTCTGGCCTAAATCGATTTTGGAGATGTACACTTCGACCGCCTTGAGCCAAGGATCACAGTGGTGCAAAAAGTTTGATTCTAAGTCAAACGGTCTAGGAGTTATGAGCAATTTAGTACTTTTGGTTGCTGTAGCGCCACCTATGGGCCAATCGGGCTCATTCTCTGATAGGTTCTTCCCACACTGAGGCCCTACCATCTGGCCAGGTTTCAAGTCTCTAGGCCTTACGGTTTGGGCTGCACGATGCGTTTTAGGGGATTTTTTTTTTTTCCAAATAGCAATTACAATAGGTTTTCAGCACTTCGTGCTTGAACACCTAATAATAGGCGACCTTTTTGCCCGTTATAGCGCCACCTATGGTCCGATCTCCATGAAACTTTGCATGCTTCTTCACCATGTTACTACACATGTGCTCATCAATTTTTGTGAAGTTCTGAGTTTTTATGCATGATTTATAGGCTTTTGAGTGTATTTTGACACGCCCCCTTTTCTAAATGACCCTGTTACAGTGAACCAAAGGGCAAATTTAAACTTTTTTTCGATAATTATTGATCTAGAGAGTCCAGAGAATTGTCCTAGACTGGTCTGGTTCCGATCGGGCGAAAAACCAGGGACTAGTTCGCGAAAGTAGGTTTTGGACAAAATTGGACATAGCAGAACATTTTTCTGGCCTAAATCGATTTTGGAGATGTACACTTCGACCGCCTTGAGCCAAGGATCACAGTGGTGCAAAAAGTTTGATTCTAAGTCAAACGGTCTAGGAGTTATGAGCAATTTAGTACTTTTGGTTGCTGTAGCGCCACCTATGGGCCAATCGGGCTCATTCTCTGATAGGTTCTACCCACACTGAGGCCCTACCATCTGGCCAGGTTTCAAGTCTCTAGGCCTTACGGTTTGGGCTGCACGATGCGTTTTAGGGGATTTTTTTTTTTTTTTCAAATAGCAATTACAATAGGTTTTCAGCACTTCGTGCTTGAACACCTAATAATAGGCGACCTTTTTGGCCGTTATAGCGCCACCTATGGTCCGATCTCCGTGAAACTTTGCATGCTTCTTCACCATGTTACTACACATGTGCTCATCAATTTTTGTGAAGTTCTGAGTTTTTATGCATGATTTATAGGCTTTTGAGTGTATTTTGACACGCCCCCTTTTCTAAATGACCCTGTTACAGTGAACCAAAGGGCAAATTTAAACTTTTTTTCGATAATTATTGATCTAGAGAGTCCAGAGAATTGTCCTAGACTGGTCTGGTTCCGATCGGGCGAAAAACCAGGGACTAGTTCGCGAAAGTAGGTTTTGGACAAAATTGGACATAGCAGAACATTTTTCTGGCCTAAATCGATTTTGGAGATGTACACTTCGACCGCCTTGAGCCAAGGATCACAGTGGTGCAAAAAGTTTGATTCTAAGTCAAACGGTCTAGGAGTTATGAGCAATTTAGTACTTTTGGTTGCTGTAGCGCCACCTATGGGCCAATCGGGCTCATTCTCTGATAGGTTCTTCCCACACTGAGGCCCTACCATCTGGCCAGGTTTCAAGTCTCTAGGCCTTACGGTTTGGGCTGCACGATGCGTTTTAGGGGATTTTTTTTTTTTTCAAATAGCAATTACAATAGGTTTTCAGCACTTCGTGCTTGAACACCTAATAATAGGCGACCTTTTTGCCCGTTATAGCGCCACCTATGGTCCGATCTCCATGAAACTTTGCATGCTTCTTCACCATGTTACTACACATGTGCTCATCAATTTTTGTGAAGTTCTGAGTTTTTATGCATGATTTATAGGCTTTTGAGTGTATTTTGACACGCCCCCTTTTCTAAATGACCCTGTTACAGTGAACCAAAGGGCAAATTTAAACTTTTTTTCGATAATTATTGATATAGAGAGTCCAGAGAATTGTCCTAGACTGGTCTGGTTCCGATCGGGCGAAAAACCAGGGACTAGTTCGCGAAAGTAGGTTTTGGACAAAATTGGACATAGCAGAACATTTTTCTGGCCTAAATCGATTTTGGAGATGTACACTTCGACCGCCTTGAGCCAAGGATCACAGTGGTGCAAAAAGTTTGATTCTAAGTCAAACGGTCTAGGAGTTATGAGCAATTTAGTACTTTTGGTTGCTGTAGCGCCACCTATGGGCCAATCGGGCTCATTCTCTGATAGGTTCTTCCCACACTGAGGCCCTACCATCTGGCCAGGTTTCAAGTCTCTAGGCCTTACGGTTTGGGCTGCACGATGCGTTTTAGGGGATTTTTTTTTTTTTTTTCAAATAGCAATTACAATAGGTTTTCAGCACTTCGTGCTTGAACACCTAATAATAGGCGACCTTTTTGGCCGTTATAGCGCCACCTATGGTCCGATCTCCATGAAACTTTGCATGCTTCTTCACCATGTTACTACACATGTGCTCATCAATTTTTGTGAAGTTCTGAGTTTTTATGCATGATTTATAGGCTTTTGAGTGTATTTTGACACGCCCCCTTTTCTAAATGACCCTGTTACAGTGAACCAAAGGGCAAATTTAAACTTTTTTTCGATAATTATTGATCTAGAGAGTCCAGAGAATTGTCCTAGACTGGTCTGGTTCCGATCGGGCGAAAAACCAGGGACTAGTTCGCGAAAGTAGGTTTTGGACAAAATTGTACATGGCAGAACATTTTTCTGGCCTAAATCGATTTTGGAGATGTACATTTTGACCGCCTTGAGCCAAGGATCACAGTGGTGCAAAAAGTTTGATTCTAAGTCAAACGGTCTAGGAGTTATGAGCAATTTAGTACTTTTGGTTGCTGTAGCGCCACCTACGGGCCAATCGGGCTCATTCTCTGATAGGTTCTTCCCACACTGAGGCCCTACCATCTGGCCAGGTTTCAAGTCTCTAGGCCTTACGGTTTGGGCTGCACGATGCGTTTTAGGGGATTTTTTTTTTTTTCCAAATAGCAATTACAATAGGTTTTCAGCACTTCGTGCTTGAACACCTAATAATAGGCGACCTTTTTGGCCGTTATAGCGCCACCTATGGTCCGATCTCCATGAAACTTTGCATGCTTCTTCACCATGTTACTACACATGTGCTCATCAATTTTTGTGAAGTTCTGAGTTTTTATGCATGATTTATAGGCTTTTGAGTGTATTTTGACACGCCCCCTTTTCTAAATGACCCTGTTACAGTGAACCAAAGGGCAAATTTAAACTTTTTTTCGATAATTATTGATCTAGAGAGTCCAGAGAATTGTCCTAGACTGGTCTGGTTCCGATCGGGCGAAAAACCAGGGACTAGTTCGCGAAAGTAGGTTTTGGACAAAATTGGACATAGCAGAACATTTTTCTGGCCTAAATCGATTTTGGAGATGTACATTTTGACCGCCTTGAGCCAAGGATCACAGTGGTGCAAAAAGTTTGATTCTAAGTCAAACGGTCTAGGAGTTATGAGCAATTTAGTACTTTTGGTTGCTGTAGCGCCACCTACGGGCCAATCGGGCTCATTCTCTGATAGGTTCTTCCCACACTGAGGCCCTACCATCTGGCCAGGTTTCAAGTCTCTAGGCCTTACGGTTTGGGCTGCACGATGCGTTTTAGGGGATTTTTTTTTTTTTTCAAATAGCAATTACAATAGGTTTTCAGCACTTCGTGCTTGAACACCTAATAATAGGCGACCTTTTTGGCCGTTATAGCGCCACCTATGGTCCGATCTCCATGAAACTTTGCATGCTTCTTCACCATGTTACTACACATGTGCTCATCAATTTTTGTGAAGTTCTGAGTTTTTATGCATGATTTATAGGCTTTTGAGTGTATTTTGACACGCCCCCTTTTCTAAATGACCCTGTTACAGTGAACCAAAGGGCAAATTTAAACTTTTTTTCGATAATTATTGATCTAGAGAGTCCAGAGAATTGTCCTAGACTGGTCTGGTTCCGATCGGGCGAAAAACCAGGGACTAGTTCGCGAAAGTAGGTTTTGGACAAAATTGGACATAGCAGAACATTTTTCTGGCCTAAATCGATTTTGGAGATGTACATTTTGACCGCCTTGAGCCAAGGATCACAGTGGTGCAAAAAGTTTGATTCTAAGTCAAACGGTCTAGGAGTTATGAGCAATTTAGTACTTTTGGTTGCTGTAGCGCCACCTACGGGCCAATCGGGCTCATTCTCTGATAGGTTCTTCCCACACTGAGGCCCTACCATCTGGCCAGGTTTCAAGTCTCTAGGCCTTACGGTTTGGGCTGCACGATGCGTTTTAGGGGATTTTTTTTTTTTTTCAAATAGCAATTACAATAGGTTTTCAGCACTTCGTGCTTGAACACCTAATAATAGGCGACCTTTTTGGCCGTTATAGCGCCACCTATGGTCCGATCTCCATGAAACTTTGCATGCTTCTTCACCATGTTACTACACATGTGCTCATCAATTTTTGTGAAGTTCTGAGTTTTTATGCATGATTTATAGGCTTTTGAGTGTATTTTGACACGCCCCCTTTTCTAAATGACCCTGTTACAGTGAACCAAAGGGCAAATTTAAACTTTTTTTCGATAATTATTGATCTAGAGAGTCCAGAGAATTGTCCTAGACTGGTCTGGTTCCGATCGGGCGAAAAACCAGGGACTAGTTCGCGAAAGTAGGTTTTGGACAAAATTGGACATAGCAGAACATTTTTCTGGCCTAAATCGATTTTGGAGATGTACATTTTGACCGCCTTGAGCCAAGGATCACAGTGGTGCAAAAAGTTTGATTCTAAGTCAAACGGTCTAGGAGTTATGAGCAATTTAGTACTTTTGGTTGCTGTAGCGCCACCTACGGGCCAATCGGGCTCATTCTCTGATAGGTTCTTCCCACACTGAGGCCCTACCATCTGGCCAGGTTTCAAGTCTCTAGGCCTTACGGTTTGGGCTGCACGATGCGTTTTAGGGGATTTTTTTTTTTTTTCAAATAGCAATTACAATAGGTTTTCAGCACTTCGTGCTTGAACACCTAATAATAGGCGACCTTTTTGGCCGTTATAGCGCCACCTATGGTCCGATCTCCATGAAACTTTGCATGCTTCTTCACCATGTTACTACACATGTGCTCATCAATTTTTGTGAAGTTCTGAGTTTTTATGCATGATTTATAGGCTTTTGAGTGTATTTTGACACGCCCCCTTTTCTAAATGACCCTGTTACAGTGAACCAAAGGGCAAATTTAAACTTTTTTTCGATAATTATTGATCTAGAGAGTCCAGAGAATTGTCCTAGACTGGTCTGGTTCCGATCGGGCGAAAAACCAGGGACTAGTTCGCGAAAGTAGGTTTTGGACAAAATTGGACATAGCAGAACATTTTTCTGGCCTAAATCGATTTTGGAGATGTACACTTCGACCGCCTTGAGCCAAGGATCACAGTGGTGCAAAAAGTTTGATTCTAAGTCAAACGGTCTAGGAGTTATGAGCAATTTAGTACTTTTGGTTGCTGTAGCGCCACCTATGGGCCAATCGGGCTCATTCTCTGATAGGTTCTTCCCACACTGAGGCCCTACCATCTGGCCAGGTTTCAAGTCTCTAGGCCTTACGGTTTGGGCTGCACGATGCGTTTTAGGGGATTATTTTTTTTTTTTTCAAATAGCAATTACAATAGGTTTTCAGCACTTCGTGCTTGAACACCTAATAATAGGCGACCTTTTTGGCCGTTATAGCGCCACCTATGGTCCGATCTCCATGAAACTTTGCATGCTTCTTCACCATGTTACTACACATGTGCTCATCAATTTTTGTGAAGTTCTGAGTTTTTATGCATGATTTATAGGCTTTTGAGTGTATTTTGACACGCCCCCTTTTCTAAATGACCCTGTTACAGTGAACCAAAGGGCAAATTTAAACTTTTTTCCGATAATTATTGATCTAGAGAGTCCAGAGAATTGTCCTAGACTGGTCTGGTTCCGATCGGGCGAAAAACCAGGGACTAGTTCGCGAAAGTAGGTTTTGGACAAAATTGGACATAGCAGAACATTTTTCTGGCCTAAATCGATTTTGGAGATGTACACTTCGACCGCCTTGAGCCAAGGATCACAGTGGTGCAAAAAGTTTGATTCTAAGTCAAACGGTCTAGGAGTTATGAGCAATTTAGTACTTTTGGTTGCTGTAGCGCCACCTATGGGCCAATCGGGCTCATTCTCTGATAGGTTCTTCCCACACTGAGGCCCTACCATCTGGCCAGGTTTCAAGTCTCTAGGCCTTACGGTTTGGGCTGCACGATGCGTTTTAGGGGATTTTTTTTTTTTTTTCCAAATAGCAATTACAATAGGTTTTCAGCACTTCGTGCTTGAACACCTAATAATAGGCGACCTTTTTGGCCGTTATAGCGCCACCTATGGTCCGATCTCCATGAAACTTTGCATGCTTCTTCACCATGTTACTACACATGTGCTCATCAATTTTTGTGAAGTTCTGAGTTTTTATGCATGATTTATAGGCTTTTGAGTGTATTTTGACACGCCCCCTTTTCTAAATGACCCTGTTACAGTGAACCAAAGGGCAAATTTAAACTTTTTTTCGATAATTATTGATCTAGAGAGTCCAGAGAATTGTCCTAGACTGGTCTGGTTCCGATCGGGCGAAAAACCAGGGACTAGTTCGCGAAAGTAGGTTTTGGACAAAATTGGACATAGCAGAACATTTTTCTGGCCTAAATCGATTTTGGAGATGTACACTTCGACCGCCTTGAGCCAAGGATCACAGTGGTGCAAAAAGTTTGATTCTAAGTCAAACGGTCTAGGAGTTATGAGCAATTTAGTACTTTTGGTTGCTGTAGCGCCACCTATGGGCCAATCGGGCTCATTCTCTGATAGGTTCTTCCCACACTGAGGCCCTACCATCTGGCCAGGTTTCAAGTCTCTAGGCCTTACGGTTTGGGCTGCACGATGCGTTTTAGGGGATTTTTTTTTTTTTTTTCAAATAGCAATTACAATAGGTTTTCAGCACTTCGTGCTTGAACACCTAATAATAGGCGACCTTTTTGGCCGTTATAGCGCCACCTATGGTCCGATCTCCATGAAACTTTGCATGCTTCTTCACCATGTTACTACACATGTGCTCATCAATTTTTGTGAAGTTCTGAGTTTTTATGCATGATTTATAGGCTTTTGAGTGTATTTTGACACGCCCCCTTTTCTAAATGACCCTGTTACAGTGAACCAAAGGGCAAATTTAAACTTTTTTTCGATAATTATTGATCTAGAGAGTCCAGAGAATTGTCCTAGACTGGTCTGGTTCCGATCGGGCGAAAAACCAGGGACTAGTTCGCGAAAGTAGGTTTTGGACAAAATTGGACATAGCAGAACATTTTTCTGGCCTAAATCGATTTTGGAGATGTACACTTCGACCGCCTTGAGCCAAGGATCACAGTGGTGCAAAAAGTTTGATTCTAAGTCAAACGGTCTAGGAGTTATGAGCAATTTAGTACTTTTGGTTGCTGTAGCGCCACCTATGGGCCAATCGGGCTCATTCTCTGATAGGTTCTTCCCACACTGAGGCCCTACCATCTGGCCAGGTTTCAAGTCTCTAGGCCTTACGGTTTGGGCTGCACGATGCGTTTTAGGGGATTTTTTTTTTTTCCAAATAGCAATTACAATAGGTTTTCAGCACTTCGTGCTTGAACACCTAATAATAGGCGACCTTTTTGCCCGTTATAGCGCCACCTATGGTCCGATCTCCATGAAACTTTGCATGCTTCTTCACCATGTTACTACACATGTGCTCATCAATTTTTGTGAAGTTCTGAGTTTTTATGCATGATTTATAGGCTTTTGAGTGTATTTTGACACGCCCCCTTTTCTAAATGACCCTGTTACAGTGAACCAAAGGGCAAATTTAAACTTTTTTTCGATAATTATTGATCTAGAGAGTCCAGAGAATTGTCCTAGACTGGTCTGGTTCCGATCGGGCGAAAAACCAGGGACTAGTTCGCGAAAGTAGGTTTTGGACAAAATTGGACATAGCAGAACATTTTTCTGGCCTAAATCGATTTTGGAGATGTACACTTCGACCGCCTTGAGCCAAGGATCACAGTGGTGCAAAAAGTTTGATTCTAAGTCAAACGGTCTAGGAGTTATGAGCAATTTAGTACTTTTGGTTGCTGTAGCGCCACCTATGGGCCAATCGGGCTCATTCTCTGATAGGTTCTTCCCACACTGAGGCCCTACCATCTGGCCAGGTTTCAAGTCTCTAGGCCTTACGGTTTGGGCTGCACGATGCGTTTTAGGGGATTTTTTTTTTTTTTTTCAAATAGCAATTACAATAGGTTTTCAGCACTTCGTGCTTGAACACCTAATAATAGGCGACCTTTTTGGCCGTTATAGCGCCACCTATGGTCCGATCTCCGTGAAACTTTGCATGCTTCTTCACCATGTTACTACACATGTGCTCATCAATTTTTGTGAAGTTCTGAGTTTTTATGCATGATTTATAGGCTTTTGAGTGTATTTTGACACGCCCCCTTTTCTAAATGACCCTGTTACAGTGAACCAAAGGGCAAATTTAAACTTTTTTTCGATAATTATTGATCTAGAGAGTCCAGAGAATTGTCCTAGACTGGTCTGGTTCCGATCGGGCGAAAAACCAGGGACTAGTTCGCGAAAGTAGGTTTTGGACAAAATTGGACATAGCAGAACATTTTTCTGGCCTAAATCGATTTTGGAGATGTACACTTCGACCGCCTTGAGCCAAGGATCACAGTGGTGCAAAAAGTTTGATTCTAAGTCAAACGGTCTAGGAGTTATGAGCAATTTAGTACTTTTGGTTGCTGTAGCGCCACCTATGGGCCAATCGGGCTCATTCTCTGATAGGTTCTTCCCACACTGAGGCCCTACCATCTGGCCAGGTTTCAAGTCTCTAGGCCTTACGGTTTGGGCTGCACGATGCGTTTTAGGGGATTTTTTTTTTTTCCAAATAGCAATTACAATAGGTTTTCAGCACTTCGTGCTTGAACACCTAATAATAGGCGACCTTTTTGCCCGTTATAGCGCCACCTATGGTCCGATCTCCATGAAACTTTGCATGCTTCTTCACCATGTTACTACACATGTGCTCATCAATTTTTGTGAAGTTCTGAGTTTTTATGCATGATTTATAGGCTTTTGAGTGTATTTTGACACGCCCCCTTTTCTAAATGACCCTGTTACAGTGAACCAAAGGGCAAATTTAAACTTTTTTTCGATAATTATTGATCTAGAGAGTCCAGAGAATTGTCCTAGACTGGTCTGGTTCCGATCGGGCGAAAAACCAGGGACTAGTTCGCGAAAGTAGGTTTTGGACAAAATTGGACATAGCAGAACATTTTTCTGGCCTAAATCGATTTTGGAGATGTACACTTCGACCGCCTTGAGCCAAGGATCACAGTGGTGCAAAAAGTTTGATTCTAAGTCAAACGGTCTAGGAGTTATGAGCAATTTAGTACTTTTGGTTGCTGTAGCGCCACCTATGGGCCAATCGGGCTCATTCTCTGATAGGTTCTTCCCACACTGAGGCCCTACCATCTGGCCAGGTTTCAAGTCTCTAGGCCTTACGGTTTGGGCTGCACGATGCGTTTTAGGGGATTTTTTTTTTTTTTTCAAATAGCAATTACAATAGGTTTTCAGCACTTCGTGCTTGAACACCTAATAATAGGCGACCTTTTTGGCCGTTATAGCGCCACCTATGGTCCGATCTCCGTGAAACTTTGCATGCTTCTTCACCATGTTACTACACATGTGCTCATCAATTTTTGTGAAGTTCTGAGTTTTTATGCATGATTTATAGGCTTTTGAGTGTATTTTGACACGCCCCCTTTTCTAAATGACCCTGTTACAGTGAACCAAAGGGCAAATTTAAACTTTTTTTCGATAATTATTGATCTAGAGAGTCCAGAGAATTGTCCTAGACTGGTCTGGTTCCGATCGGGCGAAAAACCAGGGACTAGTTCGCGAAAGTAGGTTTTGGACAAAATTGGACATAGCAGAACATTTTTCTGGCCTAAATCGATTTTGGAGATGTACACTTCGACCGCCTTGAGCCAAGGATCACAGTGGTGCAAAAAGTTTGATTCTAAGTCAAACGGTCTAGGAGTTATGAGCAATTTAGTACTTTTGGTTGCTGTAGCGCCACCTATGGGCCAATCGGGCTCATTCTCTGATAGGTTCTTCCCACACTGAGGCCCTACCATCTGGCCAGGTTTCAAGTCTCTAGGCCTTACGGTTTGGGCTGCACGATGCGTTTTAGGGGATTTTTTTTTTTTTCAAATAGCAATTACAATAGGTTTTCAGCACTTCGTGCTTGAACACCTAATAATAGGCGACCTTTTTGCCCGTTATAGCGCCACCTATGGTCCGATCTCCATGAAACTTTGCATGCTTCTTCACCATGTTACTACACATGTGCTCATCAATTTTTGTGAAGTTCTGAGTTTTTATGCATGATTTATAGGCTTTTGAGTGTATTTTGACACGCCCCCTTTTCTAAATGACCCTGTTACAGTGAACCAAAGGGCAAATTTAAACTTTTTTTCGATAATTATTGATATAGAGAGTCCAGAGAATTGTCCTAGACTGGTCTGGTTCCGATCGGGCGAAAAACCAGGGACTAGTTCGCGAAAGTAGGTTTTGGACAAAATTGGACATAGCAGAACATTTTTCTGGCCTAAATCGATTTTGGAGATGTACACTTCGACCGCCTTGAGCCAAGGATCACAGTGGTGCAAAAAGTTTGATTCTAAGTCAAACGGTCTAGGAGTTATGAGCAATTTAGTACTTTTGGTTGCTGTAGCGCCACCTATGGGCCAATCGGGCTCATTCTCTGATAGGTTCTTCCCACACTGAGGCCCTACCATCTGGCCAGGTTTCAAGTCTCTAGGCCTTACGGTTTGGGCTGCACGATGCGTTTTAGGGGATTTTTTTTTTTTTTTTCAAATAGCAATTACAATAGGTTTTCAGCACTTCGTGCTTGAACACCTAAATATACAATTATAATATAATACAATAAATTCAGCTTTTTAGTACAGTTTAGTCTATGAGTAATACCATTGTCTCTGGTAAGTTACTAACTGTATCGTATCGCAGTAAGGAAACAACATGCTCTTAAATATACTGTAATCCAGCAAACAGTATATCTTGACTTCGACTTTATTCATTCTTAATATTCTATTCGCAGCATACTCACATAGAGAAGTGAAACAAAACGATGAGAAATGTGCTAAAACCACCTGGATTTCCGTAGCGCTGCTTTGGTCTTTCCTGTTTTAGCGTTCACCGTTTCCACGGAGACGAGTTCTTGCATTTGATTGGTCAGTCTTGCTACAGGTGTTTGATTAGGCGATTAAAGATCATAATGTTTGACCTTCCGCTACTGTTCAAGTTTAGTAGTTGCTGTTTAACAGCCAAAGCGTACAAAAACAAAGCGAAACATAATTTTGAATATGAAATAAACGGATATTTCTACTGCAGATACCTAAAGTCGAAGCTCGAGAGTAATAAAAAGGATTTTTATGCAAGTAACGTAACCTTCATGTTTAAAGACTCACACACAACAGATTTCGTTATAGAAACGTTAATTAGAAGACAAACATGACCTTTAAAATATTGGCATAGAAGCAAATATGATTCAATCAATTATTTATTAATAACTGCAAGATTACATTAAGTATGTGTCCATTTGGAATGTACCACACAATTCACTTACACCAAATATACAAATCAACAGATTCCAGCATCAGATTCCAGTTCCAGCCTTCATCATCACATTACTTGAGGACTGACCAATGACCATAATATTACACCTCATTGGCAACATAATTAATATCTTCATAAATACACAGTAAATGTGAATACATTTAGCAGTAAACCAAAAGGTATGAATGAAACCAACAAAAAACAATGTCCTTCTTATTTATTTAAACCGTCCTAAAGGGCTATGTTTACTAAGAAAATACATTAATCTGAGATTAAACCATGATGCTAAACATTTGTGGAGAGAATAGACAAATGTTTACAGTGAAATGTAACACTAGTTAGAGCTGCTATGCACTTCCTGTGAGAAACAAGATTAAGACTCCTCAGCATATGCAGTAGAATATCATATCATGCAAACATTTACATTTGATATGCTTGATGGCCCCTATGCACAAGGAGAGTTTCATGTATTTAAAAAAATGTGATTCCCTCAAATTTTGCCATGCACCCACTAGTCTTGTTTTATAAGCTTAGGTTGCTAACCAGATTCCTTCAACACATTTGTATACTGAAAATCTCTTTTCTATAAGAAAACTGCACTTGTGATAAAGACATGCTTATAAGTCTGGAAAACCAGCCCACAAATACATGTTGTAACCCCATTTTTTAAACAATCAGATTGCAGCATCCTTAAAGCTATTTCAACAGGTTTGCCTATTCTGAATAAGTGACAAAAATGGCAATGCTAATTACAAATGGTCTATCTGACATTCATCCACAAGACTAGTGCTAAAATAAGGTAACAAAGGTAACTTAATTATTAAGGAGATGTGCAAGGTCCAAATAATAACAGTCATGTGAAAAAAGAAAAGCAGCAGGTTATTTGTCTAAAATCAAAAGACATAATTTATACAACTTTATGTACCATAAATATATAAAAGAATAGAAATAATGGAAAAAATACTTAAAACTAAATTATACCAGGACTTAATTAAATTATATATATGAGATGAGAAACAGCTAAATCCTGTCTGTCTGTAGTACCTTTCATGGCTCAGTGTTTCGACTGTTCAACTTTACATTAACTTTGACTCATTTCTTGAAATGGATTAAAGAAATTGAGCAACAACAAAAACAATCCCATTTGTCACATGCAGCGGTCTGAATGCCTGACACTTCAAAATGAGTGTGTGCATTTCTCTATGTGGCTGCGAGTTTATCAGGACGCATGCAGATAACTACACTGCATTACAGGATACAGGAAGTTGAAGATGTTTGAAAAGAGAGGAACAAACCACACCTGTAGAGATGAGTGTTTATAGAGGTAAAATTCAGAGTTTTTGCCCAAAAAGAGGCATTAAACATCATCAAAGATTCGGCTTTGAGAAGACGACATTGAGAGGTACCTTCCACCGGCATGTCTGTGGGAGAAAGAAACAGACAGACAGACAGACATGTGAGCGCACAAGATAAACCTCGTGACAATAGAGTGCTGCAGGTTCCATCATCCCCAAAGTCAATGGGTTTCTAGAATGGGTTTTTTGTTAAACACCTGAAAAAGTGTCGGTGGTTAACACAAGCTCAAGATATTTTTACGTTTTATTCTACGACATAAAATACCTCAGTAATAATGCCTTAAAGCTTTTTAAAGCTTTTACTTGCTAACAAGCAGCTAAATTGAACTACACAGGGCCACTGAACGTCAACACACCGAACAGGAAAACTCATCTACTCACTAGTCCACTTTTACAGCTTTCTGTGTATAAACACAGTTTGAGTTTGAGTATAAAAAACTCAAAACTTTCAGGGAAAACGTTTGGAGAGAGTTGTCCAGAAGCTCAGAGAAGACCGTGCTGTAGTTTATAGCCTGTTTAGATTCATACATCTGCCGATTGCATTTGTGCTTATTTGTGAAGATTATCATGATGAACAAAATGTGTGAGAATCATAAACTTTTGTTGGTCAAAGAGTTTATTGAAAAGGGGAACTAGGATGATGCTAACTTCCGGGTTGGCCAACAAAATTCTGTCATTGCCCACAGCCCTCAATAAAACTCGATCTAACCTGCCAGAGTCAGATTGCAAAGGGTCATCAGTAAGTGTCTCAGCATTGAAGTCCAATGGCTCAGCGTCTTGCAACAACTCAATGCTGTCTCGCCCTGACTGGTTGCTGCTACGTGTGTACTTGACCTCTGCGAAGAAAAAAGGATGACATTCAAATTCCTGCTTCTTTTTGGAATTCACTTAATAACAAACCCCCTATAAGAATACTACAGGACACACGTCTCATTGGGCATTAAACATACGTCGGTTTGCGTTTGAATTTAGGGTTTCGCCATAGTTGGTTTCCTTCATCTCAGACATGGAGGTTCGGTTTCTGGCAGCAATATCATCTCGCTGAACATAACGCTCTCTCCATTCCTGTCACAGGGAAATATATATTTACACACTGGAATAATCAGACGCAGAATGAATTATAGAAATAATCTTACTCTTCGTCTGTTTTCCCCATCTTCTATTCTTTGCCGTTTTCTTCTTTCTATGCAAAAGACAGCAAAATAAGTCACATACATTTCCTTGATTCATGTCGGATTGGACCGTTTAAACTGTCAATGTTTGTGTCAGTGGTAACTACACCTCTGACGCACTGAGGTTTTCACCACTGCAGATAGCTGTAGCAATGAGAAAAAGTGATTCCTGTTTGAATCAACATTTATTTCTGTTTACATCTAACCATAGCGACCACAGGAGACTGTTTGACTTTTGATCATAGTTTTGTTTTGTGTTTGTTTGAAATTAGTTTTGCAGATCAAAATAAATTGGGCTTTTGTGAATTTCTTTATAAAATCTTAAGAAATAACTTTTGAACAATAGTACATACAGAAATTTATAAAGTCAAGTCCGGACTTGAATCCTACTGAACAAATTTGGGATTTAGTGGATTCAAAGATAGATCGCACAACAGTTTTATCAAAAGCAAGTCTTTGGGAACAACTAGACATATAGCTGGATGTCAAAAACAACAGAGACTGTGGGGAAGTACTGTACATAAAAACAATGCCAGTAAGAATGCAAGATGTTTATGCAAGAATACAAGGCCAAAGGACGGCATTCAAAATATTACATTTTTTTGTTATTATGTGTGAATAAAGACTATTTAGTTGTTTCAGATTGTTGTTTGCCTAATAAATAACAACAAAGTTTTAACAACTTTTTGACAGATTCCTAAAATATGTTTTCTCTTTATTATTACAGGTGATCTAATAAATTTGTATAGCACTATATATATATATATAGTGTTTTTTAAGGCTTACTGTTCAAAAGTTTGAGGTCAGTATTTTTTTCCAAGAAGCGAATATGTTTTTTCAGAAATGTTTCTTGAGCACCAACAATAATTGAGCAGCAAGTCAGCATATTAGAATAATCTCTAATACCAGCTGGGACTGAAGTAATGGCTGTTGAAAATTCAGCTTTACGATTACATTAATAGTTTCTATTTTAAAATATATTAAAATAGAATATTTTATAATATTGTGGTTTAATTTGATCAAATAGAGACTTCTTTCAAAAACATTTTACTCACACCAAACTTGCATTTTATATTTATTGTGTATATACTATTGACCTCTTCGCAGGAGTTCTCTGCCTTCATCTATGAGGTCAGAAGTCAATTCGTTCTCTCCCATGAACTGCTGGAAACCCAGGAGGTTCAGACAACGTGTCCCAAGACTGGACAGAAAGTGAAAAAAAAAATTTCAATTAGCCAGTAACTACAACATAACATCTGACACGTAATACCCATCACACATGAAATTCTGTCTGATAATTCATAGATAATATTAGACACACCTGAAGAATGTAGCAATACAAAGAATGACGATCAGCATGGGGTAATATATGTAGAAGCCGTTGGCAATGAAGGACAGGACCCGCATGGAACCCATGATCTACAACATGAGAGAAGGTTCATTTAATGCTTAATAGTACATTCAAAAAGGGCATTCTGGGCCATTGAGGCCTTGTTCCCTAAATTTCATACTTACAGAGGTGTATGCTGTCTGCTCCTTTGCTTGGTGGGATATGGCAGAATCCATGTGAATCAGTCCCAGGAAGTTTAAACAAAGTGGTGGAGTCAAGCGGCAAAAAAGCCTAGTAAACAACACACAGGCTTTGTGCTTTATCAGAGAAAGACTAATGGCAGGGTTTACTGACAATACAAGTTTAATACACTCAACACTGCTATGCAAAACATACATGCCGCTGAACTGCAGGCTGTAGGCATCGGTTTGGTGATGTGAGGCCAGGTAGTAGTAGTTGAAGACTCGGATGCGAAACACAGTGGAGTAGACGCAGGTGCAGAGGAAAAAGATTGTAATGAAGCACGCCATCTACAGGCCAAAAATGACAATATTAGCTTAAGTTTCTCACCAGGTCAGACTGTCAGTAAGCTCTTAGTATTGGTGTATTCGGCAACATTGACACAAAGTAAATAAAATAAGTAAAAAACTAGATCAAATAAAATCATATATTAAAATAATTTAATTTAATAATAATAATAATTAGATAAGTTCAAACCTCTAATGGCTTTACATTTACTTTCTAATATAAAAGGTGTACACACACACATATATACACACTACCGGTCAAAAGTTTTAGATCAGTAAGATTTTTTATGTTTTTAAATGAAGTCTCTTCTGCTCACCAAGGCTGCAATTATTTGATAAAAAATACAAAAAACCCCCAGTAATATTGTGAAATATTATTACAATTTAAAACAGCGGTTTTCTATGTGAATATATAGTGAAGTGTAATTTATTCCTGTGATCAAAGCTGAATTTACAGCATCATTACTCCAGTCTTCAGTGTCACATGATCCTACAGAAATTATTATAATATGATGCTCAAGAAACATTTATGATAATTATCCATGTTGAAAACAGTTTTTTACATTTTTATTTCAGGATTCTTTGATGAATAGAAAGTTCAAAAGAACAGAATTGATCTGAAATGGAAAGCTTTTGTAACATTAATCACTACCATTCAAAAGTTTGGGGTCAGTAAGAATTTATTTTTTATTTTTGGGGGAAAGAAATTAGAAAATACTTTTATTCATCAAGGATGAGTTAAATTGATCAAAAGTTACAGTAAAGACATTTATAATGTTAAAAAAATATCATATTTTAAATAAATGCTGTTCTTTTGAACTTTCTATTCATCATAGAATTTTGGGGGAAAAAATGGTACATGACTGTTTTCAACATTGAAAATAATAATTTATGTTTTTTGAGCATAAAATCAGCATATTAGAATGATTTCTGAAGGATCATGTGACACTGAAGACTGTAATGATGTAAAGAGTAATGATGCTGTAAATTCAGCTTTGATCACAGGAATAAATTACACTTAACTATATATTCACATAGAAAACCACTGTTTTAAATTGTAATAATATTTCACAATATTACTGTTTTTTTTTGTATTTTTTATCAAATAATTGCAGCCTTGGTGAGCAGAAGAGACTTCATTTAAAAACATAAAAAATCGTACTGATCTAAAACTTTTGACCTGTAGTGTATATATTAAATAATTATAAAATTAAAACCTTAGAAAGAAATTAATACTTTTATTCAGCAGGGATGCATTAAATTTATCAAAAATGTCAGTAAAGACTTTTATTATGTTACATAGATTTCAATTTCAAATAAATAATAATAAATAAAATACTGAATGAAAACAACTTTGGTTTCAACAAAAATATTAAGTGGAACAACTTGATAATAATGTTTCTAAGCACCAAATCATCATATTAGAATGATTTCTGAAGGATCATGTGACACGGAAGACTGGAGTAATGATGCTGAAAATTCAGTTTTGCCATCACAGGAATACATTACATTTTAAAATATATAACAACAAAAACATTTAAAAAATAATAAAAATTGTACTTTTAATGTATTGTTGATCAAAACAGCCTTGGTAAGCATAAGATACTTTTATAAAAAATATTAAATCTTACCAACCCAACGGTACATAATTGAGTTTATTGACGTTACCTCTCCCATCTATATTTTTATCCATTTACTATATTATCGCCCAGCTCTAATCTGCTAAATGTTACTTAAGGCATGAAGATATAAAATTGTAATAAACATTAACATCTTGATTTTCTCTAAAGTTGCTTTGAAACAATGTGTATTGTGAAAAGAGCTATACAAATACATTTGACTTGACTATTCACTTGTCTTAGATTACAGAGCTCAAGCAGACTCACCTCAATGTACAGGTAGTTGTAATCTCTCTCAGCAAGCTGGATAAACACAGCAAAGAGTGACAGAACGGGATGAGTACTGAAGAAAGTGCACTCAGACCAAACCACAGCCACCGAAAAGAGTGACAGAACCACAGCCAGTATACGGTAAAACCACTGCTTCAGCAAACACTCCCAGTACCACTCTGATGAAGGAAACAAAGGACAGTAAAAACAGGGTCAAAAGTGACACTTGTCTATCTAGATCTATTACCTACCTACTGTGGGAGTATAAATATAGCGTCTGAACCAGCCTACAGGTTCAGGAGGGGCAAAGCTGTGAACGAACTGCCGAGAGGTGCTGGTTTCGTTCTTGGCAACGTCCTCGAGATGTAAAGCCTGTTCCAGCAATATCTGCCACTGAACTCGTGTGCGATTGTGCCGCTGCACTGCGTAGATCACCTGAGAATGAAACCAGCTGTCAGTATTATCCTCAATCAAAATTCAGAAAACACAGAGAGAACACCTGACTGGTACCTGCTTGTGTAGTTTCGAAAGGCTTCTTTCAGAGGGATATGCGTTTTGTTTATCATCGAAATCCTCATAGTCATCCATGTTCCTGCCCATTTTCTCCTGATATTCAACTGGGCACTAAAAATAAAAAGCAGGTACTAAAAAGAGGGGCACGGTTACTTCAATCACACACATAAATATGCAGTCGTCCTCTCACCTTTCGGAGAATGGTGTCTACATTCTTCCTTAATGGATGATTATATTTGATAGATTCATTGATTTTTCTCACTTCCTATGATAAAGATACCAGACACAATATTGGCTGAATGAACTGAGATCTGACATAACCTTTCAAAGACCAGCTCATTCAGACTTATATATTGTAAACAGATGTTTATTTACAGCGTATAAACACACATGGCTTTCACCTCCATGACATCTTCTAGGTTCTCCTCTGAATCTGCCTTCTCTGTCATGAGCTTGGCTGCTTTGAAGTATGTCTTGATGAGAAGGTGACCCTGGCGTGAGGACTCCCAGTACGAGCGGGGGATCTCGACCAGGCCGTAGCCCAACAGCAACACTAGAAGAAACAGACCCCAAGTGTTGGCCGCAGTGATGCCGATGGTTTGCAGCTCATACCTGGTGAAGTCATACAGAAAAGAAGAGTCAGTATGAACAGAACATTGTGATGACGACTGAAGAATTGTCTGGGTTGGTTTACAGACCAGGAGAGGTGCCACTGAGGATGCACAGCCACATAGATGAGAAGAGAGCCGAAGATGAAAAGGTATGTGCCATAGTAGATTGCATTCTCAATCAGGGCCGTTTTGATCTTTCCAGTAATGGAGAATCCTCCAGAGCGGGCATATGACTGCATGAATGGCAGAAGGAGCCTTAGAAGAGAAAACACCATTATTAATCACTATTTTAACAGTTAGCACATTCATGAGCAGACATAATAAAAGTTATTTATGTATTGTTTAAACCAAAGGTTTTCAAAGGGGGTGCTCGAGGGCCCAGAAAATCTGTGATTTTTTTTCTTTTACTGTGAATAGGGCTATGCAAATAAATTTGGAAGAAAACAAAAAAAATGAAATTTACAAATAATATTTTCTAATAATAAATCTAATTAGAAGTTAATTTGGCTCTAATACAATATAAACCAGTTAAAAAAGCTAATTTAAAAGCCATCCTTTCTGTTATCACAATTACCCCCCTAAAAATAGGTCTTTATACATGAAAGCATACTCTGTTATTATTGTTGTTGTTTGGGAAGGGCATCATTTGCATTGGCATCATATTATCATATCATATATTTTGGAGTCCATGGCATCAAAACTTTTTAAAACCCCTGGTTTAAACCACACAATAGACTAAGGCTGCACACACATTTTATGATTACATATCAATATGACTATTGTTATTAGTAAAACATTTTTAACAAAATAATAAACATTATTATTATTATTATTATTATATTTCACTGTAAAGTAAAAATTAGAATTTAAGACAAAAAATTATTGTATTTTACAGTACAACTGTAAAATTACAATACTAATTATTATGGTTGTCTTAAAGGGTTAGTTCCACCAAAATTAAAATTTTCATTAGTTACTCACCCTCATGTCATTCTAAACCCGTTAGGTAAGACTTTTGTTCATCTTCGGAACACATATGAAGATATTTTTAATGAAATATGAGAGATTTCTGTCCCTCCATTGACACCATTGAGGCCTCAAAATGTTTATAGAGAGATTGTAAAACTAATCCATATGAATCAGGCTGTTTAGTCCATATCTTCTGAGGAGACACGATCGTTTAATATGATGAATTTAGGCTTTTATTGACATATAAATTAATCAGCGAACATAAACAGAAGCTCAACCACACTTGCTTTGCGAGAACAAATCTTATTGGTTCTTGCGGAAGTTCAAACATGCTGCGTAACACGAGAACAAACCTCGTGCGAACATGCTTGAGCTTTCGTTTAAAACAACTGATGTGTGGTGAATGTTTATATGTGAATAAAAGATCTGTTCATCAAATAAAGCAATCGTGTCTCTTCAGAAAATTTTAACTAAACCGGTTTGGAACGACATGGGGGTGAACTAACCCTTTAATTTCTTAATTTTTAAACATTTAACCATCGAGCTCGCATTTTTGTGGAAAACCAGGAGACCTTAAAGTTTCTCTTTATTTTTTCGACACATTGGTTGGTGCAAAGTTGCATTCCCAAATGTCTGCTCCCAAACAGAGGGACCAAACCCTCTGAGTTTGGGTCTGCAGAGATGAGTTTGTGGGGAGCAGCATTTACTGCAAAGCTAGCTGTTCTCTGATACACTGAAAACAGTGGATCATGAGCTGATTGAGTGTAAATTAACATGAGTGGCACTACACTCTGAAACACGCAGTGCATGTATTTAATGTATATTGCCATTGCAATCTAAAAATAGCACTTATAGCTATTTTGTTTTCATTATAATTACTTTTGCAGCGCTACAATAGACTGACTTGAGTAGTAACACTGACAAATAATTATCAGGAAGATTTAAGATGCCATTACCAAGTTTAAAAAGGGCAAAGCTTTCTCACCAAGTAAGACACTGTGAGGTCCAATAAACAACCCTCCAGAACACTGGCATGATGCCATCTGGAATGTAGCTCCATGGTTTATAGCACACATGTTCAGTGCTTTGGGAAAAGAGACAAAATATATGTTCACAAACATGCAGAATAACAGTACAATCAGAATAGGCCTAACTGAATACTTGAATTGCTGTTGAATATACCTTTTACTGGGTGAGACAGAGGTATTTGGAGTCGTCTGGTTTGAAGGGACAGGGCTCACAGAGGGCGTCTGGGCATGTGCTTCCTGATCAATTAAACACTGCTTGTAGATTGTCTGAAAATCAATTGCACAAGTTGTCTGAGTTGCATCAGGAATTCACAGTGCTGGACACATTTATAGAGCGGGAGCCACACTAACCGTGCTGACATCTAGGGGAAGAATGAAGACGATGAGAAAGCACAAATACCAAGCCAGCAGTGTGCCAAAGAGAACCATGCGCTGCTGCTTCTTAAAGTCGCCATAGCGATGCAGGAGAAAGAGAGCCAGGAAAAAGACAACCACAATCTCTATTCCCAGCGCTGCCCCACTCATGGTGCAGGCCGCACTCCGCTCACTCTTCCTGGGACTGAGAGCAACTGCAAACAGAGAGAGAGAGACAAAGACCAAATAACATTGGACAAGAAACTGTTAAAGACTAGCCTACATAAAATGGAAGTTTGGGAGATTTTTAGATTTTAGACAAAAAAACTTACACTTCTGAGGAAAAAAACTACCCACCACAACAACAAAATCTATGCTGACAGAAGACAGTACAGATCTACATAATATAGTGACTAATTATGAAAACTGTATTCTAGCAGATTGTTTACGGTTTTATGATATCTTGCATTATTTCAAATACTTTTGTATTTGATGTTAAAGTAATTTAATGGGTAAATAGACTTACAATTTATTTCAATTGATTGATTGATTCGATTGTTTGACATGAATGGAGTGTTTTATATGATTACAAAACAAATAGGCCCCAAATTATTTTTTTATAAAACGTACTTATGTGACTGAGGTATAAGTTATTCATGGCAGCTGACAATATGCATCTCAGAGAGAGGACCCTTTTGTTTTTCCTCATTTGAGCATAACGTGTAATTATCTGTAATTGCTGGATTCAGTCACGCCTTACTAATCTCACTATGCAGACAATCAAGTTAGTTTACTGGGCGTTATGGGAAGTAGTGATGACAAATACGACTTATTTCCGCGATTTCGTTCTTTTCGGACAAAATCGGTTCTTTTGGATTCGAATAATCAAATCGTAAACATTTCTACTATTAACAGTAATGATTTAACGAATCATTAACTCAATAAATGCCTCAGGCTGATTCAGTTCGATTCATGAACAACTCAAGGCTGCATTTCCAAGCATCGATCCTATTCATATGGTTTAGGAATGCTTACGATGCTTTCAGAAAACAGAAATCATCATCATCATCATCAAACTTTATACAAGTCTCAGAGTCCAGGTAAAAATCAAGACAATACATAAAGAAATGTGTTACAAACGATTCAACCAATTCATCAAAAAGATCCGATTTAACGAGTGATTGATTCACGAATCGGATAGCGCTAGAATAAAAACATACGCCTGGTTAACACGGTTAACACACACGCCTACGCTACTTGCAATTCGTTCCTTTATACACTCTGTTTTGCGCAAAGAGTGCTTTAAACGCGATCTGTCAAGCACAATCTCCAGCTGATCTTTTGGGCTGTGCCCGTGTTTTGCTCTGAATCATGGGATCGTCTTACCTCAGATCTGCTTCAGAGAAATATGTGGTGCAATATACCTTATTTAATTGCATATAAAAATTAAGATGCGTGATGATAAAATTACCTAGACAAAATCCACATTTCACTGATTTCCAGAAAATCACAAACGTCACGCCTCTGACGCATCTAATGGGCGGCGGCTTATTTTCTTCTAGTTTTTACATGCAAGACGCCATAGATGAATATCGCCAACTACTGTGCATAAGAGCAAATAACACTAAAATGCATTATAAAATAGAATTATCAGCAAAAAAGGGAAAATTACTATTTCAAAATAGAATCCCATCAGTTCCAGTAACAAGAGAAAAAAACTTTCATAAACTGTGAATTAGATGTTTGTGGACATTTGTTTAAAATTTTAACAATATACTATTGTATCATTTAGCATCATAAGTAGTATATTAAAACAAAGGCAATATTGAGAAAAGTATATTGCAGAGATGTAGCTTTCTGGGACATTCCTGGGTCACTTGAATTTTTCACAAGAAAGTAACACAAATAAGCATTGCCCATTATTTCCAAAGTATTGTGAAAAGCTTTTAACATTTCGTTTAGGTGAACCACCACTTTAAAAAAAGTCTGGGGGACAGAAATCTTCTTAAAATTCCAGGAATGACTCTTCTACAAATGAAATTATTCAGAACAGAAGCTGGGGGTGAATCTTTGATTCTGCGAACGCAAAGTCAGTCCTGTAGGGGGAGCCCTATGCTTAAAAATATCTCCTGACAGGAAGATAGAGGCCGATTCGCTTGAAAATAAGTGAAAGGAAGAGATGCCTTGCCCTTAAATATACTACTGAATGTTTTTTTGCTTTTGTGTTCATCGCGTAATTTGTTTATCAGGTAAATCATATTTATTGTCAAGGACCCATAAATAGTGTGATCCTTTCCTGCCTCGCTGAATTAACATTGGTGACTCAGCAGACGTTCAAGTACATCTCCCTCTTATTTTAATAAGGGAAAAAGCTGAAATCCCCCGAAACTGCACGTCAATGTTAAATGTATATACTATTTATAATCAATAATAACATTTGACTGCAACGGCGCATTTCAATCTGGTGTAATGCGCATGCGCAGGAAAGAGTACACAAAATAGCGAGCCACTCTAAAAAATAGCGATTGGCTCTTTTAACTGTAAGGCGGGACTTTAAGTCCTTTATCAAAAATGCGATTGGCACTTTAAGCTGCAGGGCGGGACCATAGACTGTAAAAAAAATATTACTAAATGTTGAGCGCTACTATTTTCCTCATTCAAGCTCCCATAGGAGTGGAAAGTCTCCACTTTTTCTGCAGTGTCTCTGATTGGTGACGCAGCTCGTGACGTGGATCCACAAGCACGATGCTCGCTTGATACGTTAACTTGTCGGGACACAAAACAAAACAACACACTCTTATTTGAGAAAACAAATTGATGAGTTCTTGATATATGGTGTCTGATATATTTGCGTTGTCACTTTTTGATTTAGGCGTCCTCAAGGTAAGATTTGTAAGATTACTATTAATATGACCCGTTTCATGTGAGTTTAAAACACTATGTTGTTAAACGTGCATATTGTTAATAGATATGCGCGAATTATCATGGCGATTTGATGTATTAATGCACGGGGTTTCACCTAGTGGTCCACAATTTTGTCTCATTATAATCATGACTCGTTAATGAATGAATTAGCATTAACATTTACACAATATGCTGGGTTCCTTGTGACTTTCGTAAGCGTCACTTGACTAACTGTTGTAATGTAATGTTTTTAGTCTTTTCTTGAGATATTTTTAAATTATACTAACAATAATTACACATGTCTTATGTAGCTCTAATATGCATTCTTGAGATTGACTAAAATGGCAGTATATCGTCAAAAGTATGTGTGGACACCACCATATCAGGTTTGGCCATTCCAATATCTCAGTGCTAACACCATACAATGACATTCCAGAGAATTCTGTGCTTTCAACAGTTTAGGGAGGGTCTTTTCTGTTCCAGTATGACAATGTCCTTGTCTTTGCACAAAGCTAGGCTCATGTAGAAATTATTTACTGAGTCTGGTGTTGAAGAACTTGACTGCACAAAGCACAGACCTGAAGCCTTCCGTACACCTTTGAATAGATAATAATAGTGTGCATTAGTAATGTACCATTGAAATTGTTTGTACTGTTTTTCATTTTCATTCAATAGTAATGTTATTTGCAAACAAAAATGTAAATGTCTAGTTCTTTTTCATTGGGCCTCGTCTTTTTTTAGTGATGCATCAAAATATTGGCTACTGAAATTATTTGTCTGAAACAGTCAATTAAAGTGTTTAATTAGCGCTTTTCTGATTATGCATTTTGACTGTGTCATTGCATCTGGCCCACTTCATCGTGACCAAAAATAATGCTAGTGTAGCAATATGGAAAATCTATTCGGCTAAAATATTGAGAGGCGGCCTGATGTTTTAAAAAAAACTTTTAAATGACTGAGAACACGACACCCTGAACCGCATAGCCTAAATAGATCAAGTCCCTGAATTAAAACATTATTTTTAGTTTTGGTTTCCTGACTAAACGAAAACTTTATTTACGGTTTCTCTGGTTCTGAAAAACAAAACAAAAACAAATTCTGTGCATCACTGATATATTTTTCTTTAACACCAGGTAACTGCGAGTCGATCCTCCTGGCAGCAATAACGCCAACCCTCATCACAAATGGCTCAACAAGCAGTTGAAAAGCTTCCTGATCCTCCTGAAGAAGTAAGTCAAATGGCAGCTGTGGCCCTCATATTGCAGAATAATGAAAACATTTCCATGTTCAACTTCTTTTCTTCGTTTTTCACAGCTTTTACTACCAGAGGGTTGGAAGCATACACTGCCAAAAGAGCAACATCTCTGGGTCAGTAAGGCTCTCTTTACCAAAGATGCATCTGGGAAGTTGACGCTGACTGAACCGCTGCAGCTGTGGTGGTCACCTCCTGGACCCCAATTGTTGTATTCACAGCCTCCTCCTTTTCCTGACCCGTTCTTTCATAGCAGGCTGTTCCTTTGGTTGCCCTGTCGCATGTGGGCATACAGGCTAGTGTGCACGAAGCCCAACTGCCGACGTCTCGGCAATCATTTGAGGCCTTGTGGGTTGTACAACACCGTCCGGAGGGTTTTGGACATGAGCGGGTGGTATTTCATTGTCACAGAGTACCTGGAGTGCTGTTCTTGCAAGAAGAAGATGGCAGGCTGGTCGCAAGACATTCTGGATCAATTGGATCTCATCCATCGTGAGAAATTCCCAGCAGTCCTGACCTACAGGTAGTCTGAGATGTTTGACAATCAAAACATTGTAAAGATGTTAAATGCTCAGGGTTTGATTTTTGTGTGTGTCTTTTGTTCAAAGGCTGTCTTGCGATAAAGAGCTTGTTAGACTGATGCGGTGTCGGGCACCAGGGAAGAGTGCAACTGCGATGTACCGGCACCTTTGTGTCCGGCATAAGGAGCAGTGGATGGCTCAGGCCACAGAGTACCTCTCTGTATTGAACAAGTTTCAAGATCTCAGTGCAGTTACCATCAGGGTGCCACAGATGATGCCAGTGCCTTCTCCGTCCTTGCTGTTGACGGTATATGCAAAGGATGTACTGACACGGCTCGGAGAGATGAAGGCCAGGGTCACTTCCATCTACGGCTCCATCCTGAAGGTGGCCTCCACCAAGAAGGTGAGACGACACAACTAAACTTTATGCATTTATTGCAGTATTTTTGTTAATGTCATACACTACCATTTAAAAGTTTTAAAAAGTCTCTTATGCTCACCAAGGCTGCATTTATTTGATCAAAGATACAGTCAAAACAGTAATATTATGAAATATGATTATAATTTACTCAAATCATTTACTCATCATCACTCCAGTCTTCAGTGTCACATGATGGTTCAGAAATCATTCTAATATGCTGATTTTGTGCTCAAGAAACATTTCTTCTTATTATCATTATTGAAAACCGTTTTGCTGCTTAATATTTTTGAAGAAACCATGATCCATTTGTTCAGGATTTTTTGATAAATAGAATTTTCAAAAGAACAGCATTTTTTAACAATGTACATGTCTTTAGTGTCAAGTGTTTTGATCATTGGAATGCATCATTGCTGAATAAAAGTATTCATTTCTTAAAAAATGTATGTCCCCAAACTTGAATATCCATGATAAAATATATTTTTTAAATGTAGCTTTGTGGTTGCTTATGTGTTTGTATTTATGTTGGTTTCATGTGGTTTTAAAGACCATTTTCAAGGCTAAATTAAATTGAATGACTCTAAAAATTTCATGTGATCAAGTACAAAGTATGGATAACATACTTTACATACACATTGAATAGATGTGAGCATACACATCTTATAATGTGTCACATTATTAATAATGATGTTGATAGTTATTAGTTATTAATTGTTGATAACATTGATCTATCAATGTTAATAGTTATTAATGAATTAATTCGTAAATTATCATTATCTATATCACTACGTTTTTGGAAGAAACATTTCCTTGTTATAAAAGTGTCAATTATCTGATATTTCAAGACTTCATTGACCATGACACTCAGTCATGAGGTTCTGCAGGGTTCCTCTCTATGATATTATTTCCTTTTTTGTTGGATCACATAAATATTAATAAGAAGTTTTGTTTATTTTAAAAAGAAGAATATTCTTATGGTTTAATTATTGTTAAGAATTTAATTCAAACTTTTCCTTAAAGGTGGGGAATGGGATTTGCAAAACGTCCGGCAGATTTTGAAAATACACAACTCAAATGGTCCTACCTTCTTTCCTCCAACGCTGGCCCTGATTCGAACGAGGGGGATGGTGGGAGGGGGGTTGTGGTACAACCGTTTGATTGACAAACTTACTGTCCAATGATTCTAGGTGGTCTTGGAAATTATTGGCTGGAATTTTTCGAGTCCTGCCTGTTCCACAGATGATTAAATTGATTCATTTTCATTTCAGTGCTTCTAACTCAGTGGCTGTAAGGATTTAGGATTATATAGGATTAGGATTTCAAGTGATTTTGAAAAAATGGACAAAAAAGAGAACCACATACTCTTCCATGGTGGGCCTTTAACCATGGTGTCAGGGAGGGTTTTATCATCCTGACATTTTTATCATAATGTCAGAATTAATCATAAAATATATATTTATGACATTTTAGGAATTTATATTTATTAATTGTTTTTATAGTATTTCTTTTAAAAATAAATTAATAGATCCAGATAGAAACAGATCATTGACCATATAACACAAGATATTCATCTTACAGCATTTATCAATTCTTTTCATTCACGTTTAGGTCACTAAGAAACAGAATTCACCTATGTGGGCCACACATTTAGGAAATGAGAATGGGCAGGTCCTAATTTGTGTCCTGACCCAAACAGAAGGAGAGGGCCTGCTTCCCATGTGCTCCGGCTTGATGGAACGTTACCGGCGAGCCGGAGAACCTCCTCCGCAGGTTCTGTACGTGGGCCAGGACTGTTGTTCCACTACGGGCAAGAGCAAAATGGAAGCCATGTTCCACGAGTGGGACCAGCTGGTTGTCAGGCTGGACGCATGGCAGTTCATTCAGCGGTTCGCAGCAGGCGTCACTTCAGAAAGCCACCCGCTCTACGGCCCCTTCATGGGACGGCTCTTCTCCTGTATATTTGAGTGGGATGCTGGAGATTTAAAAACACTGCAAGAAGCCAAGCAACATGAGCTGCTACAATCTAAAGATGCCAAAGCAATCAGGAAGCTTACTGCCAAAGAGTTACTAAGGCACTGCCGCCACCAGACACGTGAGGCTCAGGTGACCAAGCAGCTCATTGAACAGCTGTTGAAAGACTTCATGGGTGCTACAGACTTCATGGGCAACAAACTGGTGGACCAAGAGAGGATGGAAGAGATCTGGCGAGCCCAACAATGCCATCTTCTGTGTATCCAGGACCCTCCAGGCGTACAGCTTTACAGGAAGGTCAGAGAAGTGACCAGAGGAGGGCTCTTTCTGCCTCTGTACCACTGTGCACGTGGCGTAGGATCCCTTGAATCATTCCATCAGCATCTGAACCACTTCATTCCAGGTTTGTATATCTCACAAATAATGCATTATTTCTGTGAATTGTCTCAACTTGGATTCAAATGTTTTTTTAACTGCTCTTTTTTTTTTTTTTAGGTACAAGTACAAATGACCTGTACTTCCATGTTTATCTGATGGAAGGGGTAGTACAGTGGAATAAGGCCCGATCGGTTGCTGTCAGTGAAGGCGGTCCGCTGCAGCAATATGCAAACCGTCTGAGCCAGAAGTTTCTAGGCTACAAACTGGTTGAGGATCACAGTGGCCCAGGAGAGTACACTGGTAATGCATTGCATGTTTATATGTATGTATTTACGACTTCTCTTTTTTTTTACCATGGTGTATATATATTTATAAGATGTTTTAAGAACACAAAGAATAAATTAATTAATCAAAAATTGTAAAATTAGTATTTTATTGTGTATATTTGGGATGTGTAAAATGCTAGCTGTCAATTTACTTTATGCCAAAATGTAATTTCTACCAACATCATTTCCACCAAGGAATGCTGTTAAACAGCACAACACATCATTTGAGATGTGCTGGAAATGAAACCTGTGGGAATTTGTATTACTTTCAGACAGGGGTGCAACTACCCAGTGTCAGAGGGGTATGCATAAACATATAAGATAGCACAGACATTTAAAGAGAGAGAGAGAGAGAGAGAGAGAGAGAGATGTGACCCTGTAATTACAGCTTCCATGTCACCCAACATGTAACTATAGCCTGTATGTCTGACAACATCGCTAACATGAACAGCTAATAGTAAAACAAAATCTATTAATGATTCCATGGTAAACCAGACTTATTGCATAAGTTATGTTTTCCAGCTTCTAATCATTTATTGTGCATGCTACCTTATATTTACCAGTTGTTATTTTACCTTAATAAAATTGATAAGTCATGCATGGCATTGGTACCATAGGGTTTAACCAAAATTTAAATGTAGCTATCAGCAACATTAGTTTGCATCAAGTTAGCAAACACTAGCCAGTCTGTTTACATTCATATTTGCAAGCCTCATAATAATATTTAATATTTATAAAATAAAAATGTTACTGTATTTTTGATCAAATAAATGCAGTCTTGGCAAGCATTCTTTTAGAAACATCAAAAAAATCTTACCGGCCCCAAACTTTTGAACACTAGTGTATGTTTGTCATGCCGTATTAGTATTTTGTCTCGTTTTTTATAATTTTTTTGATTGCTTACATAATAATGACCCACCCTGGTGACATACTGTTTGCACAGGTGAACTCATAGGGGTGGAGTATCTTTACTCTCAAACCAACAGAGTGTTGGAGGTGGACGACATTATGGATCCTGATGCACCTAATGGAAGTGATGATCAGCTGGAGGTTGTTCTGGAATATGAGGATTCAGGCTTTGATGACCTTAAATCACCAGAGTTCTTGGAGTTCAGCCTCAAACCACTTCAGTATCAGGCAGTGCTTCTGCACTCACTTTCCTCTGGCCTCTCAACATCCCAGCCGGATCCAATAGTGTCTTCCACCTCTGGGCCCATAAAGGATGAGCCTTACGCTGCAGAACATTTCACACCTCAGGGCATCTCACAGGAGGATGATATTGTAAGTGCTGTTCACAGTAAAAAATAAAAAAATAAAATTGCCCTGCACTCTTGAATCACAGATACTAGGAAAGTGTAAGGATTTGCACATGCAGTTAAAAAAAAAAAAAAAAAAAAAAACATTTTATTGATTGATTGAATATTATTCATCTTTTGTTTTGTTTTTTATTTACTTATTTTTTTTACATTTACATAGAAATATGTTTTCAAAATAGAAAACACATTCACTTGACACTGGCTAGTTGGCAAAAAAAAGTTATTTCCCACCCTGTACAAGGCATATATCTGTCCTCTTAACCCAAGTTTGCCACTTATATTGCCTTGATTTTTATAATTTCTTTTCTACCCTTTGTTTGTGCTCTTTTAAGATTATTATACTTTGTTGTTTTTCAGGAAAAGTGCATGGGACCTGATGGTGTTCCTGGGTATGACCATGTTATTAACCTGGCCAACAGTCTGGTTGAGCTTATAAATCATGGATTTGTCACACAGCGAAAGGTGGACGAGATTGTCACTCTGTGGGATAAGCTATCAGAGCATGACAAGGGTGGTGTCGTCCACCCGGCTCAGCCTGAAAACAGACTGTGCTTTAACAACAGCTATACCGATACCTTTGTGACTCCGTGCATAGATGGTCTGAAGAGGTATGTAAACAAATAAAACATCATGCCATTTTTAATCTTTATTGAAAGTTTTTTAAAATACCTTTTGTTCCACAAATCTTCTTCAATGTAAGCCGTCTTGTCGCTGCCATTTGCCTGGCTCTCAGCCACATTCATCCTGCCGGTCAGACCATTGCCGGTGTCAGGGTGAACAGGTGGGCTGCCATCCTCCGAGACTACAACATGATTAGAGACATCGTTCAGGACAGCACTGCCATCTCAACCCGGACACGGATACGGATACAGCTGCTTGAGATAAACCAGAGGACATTGTGCCAGTGGTGAGTCAATAATTGATGACTGTTGACTATAAGTAACATTGCACCTGCATGTCAATTAACTCTCAGTAGACTGTTAGGGTTAGTAGAATAAATTGAAATGGACTGGCAAAGATACTTACAGTCAGTAGTGTCTTGCCGGTTTTTCACTGTTGGGCCAAACCATTATCGTTGCTTAACCATTCCATTCCGTGGCGATCTGACCCAGATGGTACGGATATATGGTTTCATGTTCCACTGTAAAGTCTGATAACGGAGCTCTTTGGAATGTAATATAAATGCATCAGTCATTACTTTGGTATTGCAAGAGTTTACGGAGGTATGAGATGTAAATAGTGACTGCGTTATGGAGGATGATCAGATATTTCTATTTTTAACTTGTTTACTTTGCTCAAATTGCACGCTTAGCCAGCTATAGAGAAATTGGCAGCCGGGCAACAGACAAGTGATCGTATGCGGCGACATCACCACATACATTCTGCCAGCACGGTTAGCCAAGGGCCGAGAATGGTTTGTAATCCATTCGGCCCGGCTGCTGTGTGGAGACTTCCAAAATAAAGTGTCAGCAGATATTAAGAGTTAGTTCACCCACAAGAGAAAATTATCCCATTATTTACTCATTATTACTAATTATCCCAGTACAATTCACTCCCATTATAAAGCTCGGAAGAGCCAGGATATATGTCACATATACACTTAGGATGGCGTGAGGGTGAGTGAATTATGGGATGATTTAAATTTTTGACTGAACTAACCCTTTAAAGGGATAGTTCACCCAAAAATTTAAATTGTCACCATTTACTCACCCTCAAGTTGTTCCAAACCTGTACGAGTTTCTTTCTTCTGTTGAACACAAAAGAAGATATTTTGAAGAATGTTGGTAGCCAACCAGACAGTTGATGGGCCCCATTGACTTCCATAGTAGGAAATATATATATTTTTTTTTAAATGGGTGCTGTTAACTGTCTGGTTACCAACATTCTTCAAAATATCTTCTATCTTTTTTTGTTTAACAGAAGAAAGAAACTCATACAGGTTTGGAACAACATGAGGCTGAGTAAATGATCACAAAATTTTCATTTTTGGATAAACTATTCCTTTAAGCACAGCAGACATCTTATTAATACTTTACTGAGAGTTAGTTGACATGTAGGTGCAACATTATTTATAGTAAAAAATGTCTAAAGAAGACCATCAAAACGAAGTGTTACCGATTATTAATATGCAGTTGTATATTAAATGTATGTACATACAGATGAATTACTGTTTCATTTTTTTCTGTACATAGGTACAATGCCAGGAAACAGAGGCAAGAACAGTTGGTTTTGCATCAGTGCATTGACCACATGAAGGCTTCTGAGCCCCTACTTCCTGTGCCCCACAACGTTCCAGAGCCCCTTCAACATGGACATGTAGGAGATGTAATTAAAGTAGTAATCGGAGGTCCCATGCCTCCTGATGCCCCACTCTTACGACTACACCCAGAGCAAAAAGCTGCTGTCACCAGACTCCCTAGTCCAACGGTGCCTAGGACCACGGCTTGGAGGCGGAGGAAGGCAGAGGGCATAGGATTACCCCTGAAGCGGCTTTGCGAGCAGTATTTGTGTCAAAAGTGTGGCAAACCAAAGACGAAAGAGTTTGGTCACAGCCAGTTCCGTGGAGTCCACTTTTGTGCCAAAGCCTCGGGAAAGACTGTACAGCAGTGGATGGAGGAGATGAGGAGGCCAAAGTGAGCCAACATAAATATTTTCTGTAAAAAAATAAATTTATATATATATATATATATATATATATATTAATGTATTTTTTTAATACATGTAAATTCCATTGTTTTATATATAATTTGTTTTTAAATACTTTAAGTTTTTAACAGTGTACTACTCTTACCAATATTGCTTATCGATCTGGTACTTTAACTGTATTCTTATCGGTTCTTTTTGTTATACTTTTTTTAAATAAAAAAACTAATTAAGAATATAATTAACATTGCTTTATAATCTGAAATGTAAAATATCTATAGCAAACAAAATAGCATTGTTTTGTTTGAACAAAACTAATCTAAAACATCTATTTGTAAATGGACCAGTGCAGGCATTTATTTTGTTTTATATGCATAAGATAAGATACAATAAATAGAAAAACTAAGAAACAAAGTACAAACAAATGGTCAAATAAATACAATAAAACAAAAATACAAATAGAATGCAGTGCTTTAATTTCAGGAAGTTCAAGTGTTCTGGTAAGTAATATGAGCTACAAAAGAAACATAATAAAATAATGAAATGTAAAATAACACTGCATAATTTTCACTGTATACATGGATATGTCAATGCTGAAGTTATTCAAGAACTGATTCATTTTCTCTTTGGCCTGGTTGTTTGATTCACAATCACATTAACCCAGTGGATAGCTATTAAAAAGCATGTTCTTGCATTTGCATGTGTTTTGATGGAATAGTTGCACATCATATTGCCACCAAGTGGCAAGCTGTTGTGTGTAACTTTGTTTCCCCTTTAAACCAAGATGGCCAATGGTCAGTCAGAAATGCCAAGTTGCTCCGGAATATCCACCCCATCCTTCTATCCTAGGAGACTCTTGCAGGTAAAAAAAAAAAGTGTTGTAGCATCAAGCAATATCTAATGAGTCATATCACAATTAAATTTTCCAAGTATTGATTTTAGATCAATATGGAGAAAATTCTGATTAGTCATATCTGTTCACTATTGTGGACCTCATGCATCAATGGCTATATTTCAGCAACAATTCATAATTAACATTAGCATTAAAATAAAAAAAAAGTCATGTGATTACATAAAGTATGACTTGTAATGCATTACTTTACTCATTACATCAAAAAAGTAATCTGATTACATAATGCACATTACTTTTAATGCATTACTTTACTCATTAGATCAAAAAGTAATCTGATTATGCAATGCATGTTACTTGTAATACATTACTCGTAACATTAAAAAAATCTGATTACATAATGCACGTTACGCATTTCTTTACTCGTAACATCAAAAAAGTAATCTGATTATGCATGTTACTTATAATGCGTTACCCCCAACACTGCTCAATTCAGATGCCTTTCAGAACACCTGATGCCACACATGACCCCTGTCCACCACCGAAAGTGCCTTTCAATGGGCATGTGAGTGTCAAAACTGGACCACTCGACCAAGAGAGAGCAGCAGGATGCATTATGGGAAGAAGGCAGGCCGGTGGACGGAGTGTGATGCACAGGGCAATGTTCTGCTGGGAAACTTTCGGTCCTGGCATTCATGTGGATGTTACTTTGACACGTATCACCAACCTAAGATTATTGCAGACCGTAGCAATGGTGTTCTCTGATGGCAGTGGCCTGTTTCAGCAGGATAATGCACCCTGCCACAATGCAAAAATTGTTCAGGAAGGGTTTGAGGGACATGAAAAAGAGTTATAGGCGTTGCCTTGGCTTCAAAATTCCACATATCTAAATCCGATTGAGCATCAATAGTGGAGCGGCTAAGTGATATAATCGTTCAGTTTATGATACAAGCGTGAAAATTGGCATGAGCAGTCTCCATGGGTCACTTGACAAGAAAATTGTCCGAGCCACTTGAAATTTCAAGATGTCGGCCATTTTTCAAGATGGCCGACACCTTAGTGGAGCAGTTAAGTGATATAGTGGTTTATTTGGTGATACAAGCATGAATATTGGCATGAGCAGTCTCTGATGGTCACTAGACAATAAGCCACCCACAGCTACTTGAAATTTCAAGATGGCGGCCATTTTTCAAGATGGCCACCACCTAAGTGGAGCAATTAGACTTAAGAAATCATTTAGTTGGTGATACAAGCATGAAAATTGCCATGAGCTGTCTCAAAGGGTCATTTGACAAGAAGCTACCCATAGCTACTTGAAATTTCAAGATGGCTGCCTTTTTTTCAAGATTACCACCACGTAAATGGAGCAGTTAAGCGATATAATTGTTTAGTTAGTGACATAAGCATGCAAATTGGTATGAGCAGTCTCTAAGGGTTGCTTGACAAGAAAACACTCTCAGCCACTTGAAATTTCTATTTTCAAGATGGCCGACCCCTGGATCCTCAAATCAATTTTCTGATAGAAGTCATTTTATTTGATATGTTTTACATTATTCTAAAGAACATATTTTAACGCATCAAAATACAGTTGTGTTGATTTGTTGATTATAGATAGATTAGACAAGAGTGAATATCTGCACTACCAGGGCACACTGGTGATATATCACTGCTGTTAAACTCAGAGTGGGGTTCAATGTCAGCTAATTGTAAAGTTAGTATCGCAAATGCTGTCTTTATAATCTTCCCCATTATAAACGAAGCATTTATTTAATCAAGCTCTAAATACAGCTCGTTGTGGATCCATGGTGTGAAGTGAAGTCACGGTACGAAGTGACGTAGCCTACCAGTCGTTTGCATATGACCGCCTCCAGCGCAGGACAACTACGCCTCATTTCGCATAATCGCATCGTTGTCATGCCCACAAGTGTTCAGTCGACGTGCAGCGAGTGGGTCTGTTTACAAGAAGACGCAGATGTGCTGTTCCAGGCTGTGGACAAACAACATGTTTGAATACGCTGCCGAACGATCCAGACGTCAGGGAAAGCAGTTGGATGCAGTTTATTTGCAGCATATGCAGCCAAAAGCCTTATTTGATAGGTGAGTGATGTAGATGAGTGTGACAGGGCGCATGTTACTGAAAGAACGAACAGAGAGCCCCGGCCGCGCGCGCGCCTTCAAACTGAATATGAATCAAAAAAGCATCTGAACCAAAATCAATTGAGAACTGACACGATGGTAAAAGATCGGAAGACCGAAGTTTCACGTAGCGAAACTTCTTTCTGGTCTGAATGGTATGTGAACTTGAGAACACTTGAGTTTTGCCTCAGGCTTGTCCCAGCATCTAGAACGCAACTGAATGCTTTTTCAAGCGTCTCCATACTTGGAAAAACCGCGGAAAACTACGGTTAAACACGAAATGACAAAATATTTACATACATATTTACAGCGGGTCTATTCGCCTAGCTAACGTGGCTCAACCATAAGTTTATCAAGCGACGAGAATACTTTTTGTGCACAAAAAAAAAAAAAAATAATGACTTTATTCATCTATTAATTTTCTTCTGTGTGGGCCTCTGACGTGAGTTCAGGAGAGTCCCACGACGCATGAGCGAGAACTGAGGAGATGCAAACATGGGTCTCAATGTAGTGTTTAAAATGGTTCTAAAGTATGCATTTCCTGGATGTCCGAAACGTGAGAAACCAACGAGCACACGTAAAAGTGCCTTACCAATGCCGCAAAATGAATGGCTTTATACCTTTCACACTTTCCCATCAAATGATCGTGAGCGTCATCTTCTAGTTCTCGCACATCCGTCGTGGCGCTCTGGTGAACTCACACGTCAGAGGCCCACACAGACGAAAATGAATAGCTGAATTAAGTAGTTATTTTTGAGTTTTTTTTGTGCACAAAAAGTGTTCTCATCGCTTGATAAAGGTAATAACAAAATGTATTTATCTATCACCCAAAAGCCACTGTTTCCTACACTGTTCATAGGCTTAAAGCCTCCATGTTACAGCGAATGCCGTGAGATTTTGTTTGCTGATCCTGTTTGATCAAGGCATGCAATTTTCAGCATAAATTTTTCATCCTGCATCATCATAATCCTGTCTATTCATTGTATGCATCTGAAATATAGAGTTGGGTTCTGTTTTAATGTACCCAAGTGTCCCTAAAATAAAAAGAGTTCCTTTTATTAACCACTTCATTTTATAAATATAGGATCTGTAATAAATCTATATTCATTGAGTTGAATCGAGAATCGAAATCAAATCGAACTGAGAGCTTGCGAATAGAAATCGAACCGAATTGGAACACCTGAATCGAAAACCTATTCGGACGGGACTAGTTTAACATGGAGAGGAGGGGTAAAGTAATAATTACCAGAGCTTCTCTGTGATTTTAGTCCCGTCCGTGTGTGCCATCTCAGTAATCATTACGGACAATGTCAGTAAAGATTACGGCGACTTTTACCTTCAGTAAAAAGGTCTGGAAAAATGACCTCAGGTAATGCTAATCCCGTATAGGCGAATAGACCCGCTGTAAATATGTATGTAAATATTTTGTCATTTCGTGTTTAACCGTAGTTTTCCGCGGTTTTTCCAAGTATGGAGACGCTTGAAAAAGCATTCAGTTGCGTTCTAGATGCTGGGACAAGCCTGAGGCAAAACTCAAGTGTTCTCAAGTTCACATACCATTCAGACCAGAAAGAAGATCGAAAGTCCTTGTTGGAGGCATGAAACATCTTTTAGCGTTAGGTAAGTGCCTTTTACTAGGGATGCACCGATACCACTTTTTTCAGAATCGATCCGATCCGATACCAAAAATTCCGAGTATCGACCGATACCCGATACCGATCCGATATCAACAGTTTTTTTTTAAATCAAGTAGAATTTATGTAACTCTTTGTGTGTTGAACTGATAAGCACTCTTTTGTGTTAAACACAATCTACTTAATACAGACAACTTCATTATAAAGAAAAACAAATGCAAAAAATATATGATCATAATCTATGACAAAAATGCTATTATAAACTAGATTAGTGGATAATTCAACAGTAAAATTTAGTCTAGAAAAATCATGAGTTGACAATAATTGTATAAAATCTGAACATTTAGTGAAAAAAACAAATAAGAGACAATAACTGTAACACTAAATCTGGTAAAACGTTACACATTGCTCTTTGTATTGTAAAATACATTCATGAAAAACAAGATAAAAATCAAAAAGATAAATTATTTTATATATAGCTATAGGCTACTATACAATTGAGACCTGTTTTAAATGTATAGCACTGCTGTTTAATGAGGCAGCAACATATGATAGATAGAACAGAACAAGAAAGGCTATTAATAATCTTCCATTGCGTCACTGTATTATGATTATGAAAGGCTCTAATACAGTGCGGCACAAAGCGCTAATGCGCATCCCGAGCGCAGAATGATGCGCTTGAAGCAACACAGTCACAGCGCGCAGCGCGTCGAGTCCGCATTGAAAAGTTCAAAGCACAAACGAAAGACATATTGATATGTAGTGTATTATACAGTATCTATCTTTGCAATAGTTCATTGAGCCTTTTCTTTTAACAGTTTTAAATGTCAGTTACTGTGCGAGTGAAGAACAATTATAGTGTAGCCTTGTAGCTGACTCTAGTGTTGTGATCTAACCGACACCCGGTAGGAAGTAACAGGATTAAGTTACAGCAATAAAGTCTAGCAAGATAAAGTTGTTTTAATCAAAACCATAGAGCTTTATCTACAGATCAAGTATAATAATAGTAACATTGAATCATTTTGGAGAGAGTTTCATCGTTGACTGACTCGTAACCGAACGCGACGCGCTGTTGGAATGCTGAATGGAGAATGACTGACAGCCGCAGCAGAGGGAAAAGTTTACGTGATCTCGAATTAATTACTTAAATGTTCATTTCTATCTCACATTATACTATAATGGCTTAAGAACACTTGTAATATAGTGCACGAAAACTTTATGGTGCTTATAATGTTTGTGTGCCTTTTGTGGGGCTTAACAACAACACAGAATAGTATACGCACAATATCGGATTTGGATCGGCCTCGTCTGACCGATCCCCGATCCGGCAAAAATGGCAGTATCGGACCCGATATCCGATACAAATATCGGATCGGTGCATCCCTACCTTTTACCAACACAATCCAATTGGATAAAATATAGGTTATATGTGTTTGCGCACGTGATATCAGGAAGCAACGTAATACGCAGGGGGGGTGGTGGTGAAGGGAATGATTGGATACCTGGCTAACGATAAGCCTAGCTAACGTTACAGGGTTATTCCACCATTTGGGGAATTAAGCTCATTTTCCACCTCCCCTCGAGTAAAACAATAGTTTTTTTTTACCGTTTTGGAAACCATTCATACCACTTTTAGCAAAGCTTAACGTAATTTATAGGTATGACGACAATACTAGGGGTGGAACGGTACACAGAAGTCACGGTTCGGTTCATACCTTGGTTCAGGCATCACGGTTCGGTACGATTTCGGTACAATGGAGTGAAAAGCAAAACAAAAATATAGATAGCATTTTTATCATTGTCTTAAGCCTTGTATTTTTTAAATGAGTTTTATTAATAAAGGCTTAGAACCAGTTTATTTGTAGTGCACTGACAATAGTTTTATACAATTAGTTTATTAATAAAAAGACAAAACGACCTTGAGATATGTTTGGTAATTATACCTGAATAAATTTAAAATTAATTTGCTATATTTCAGATCAATATATTTGTTTTCCTTAATTTTAATTAACCCTAACTTTATTCTCATCTGAATTATAAATAATTGGTTTCCGTATAAAATAATACTACCATTAAAAAAACATTTGATTTTCTTTTTTAAGCAATGTAGAATGTGTAACTTAAAACAAACAGATTAGTGCTCTGAGGACAAGAAATGAAAACCAATGTGATATGATGAATGTCCAAAAGATAGAACCCACAGACTGTTTTGAAATGGGGTTGGATAAATATGTTTTGCTTTTAAAACTGTGTGTGTGTGTTTTTGGTTGGGTGACAGTTGTAGGTTACAGTTTGACAAGAGTTTAGAGTGTGACAAAAGCACAATGTTGTATTTGATTGCGAGTGTACACAAATAAGTAAACACTGCAGTTTGAATGATGTCCTGTATTAACAAAATGATGGAGTATGTTTTTGTTTCCAATGTTCGATCGCGCCCGCGCGCCTCTCTCTCTCTCTCTCTCACTCACTCACTCACACACACTCCAGCATTACAATCTTGACATCGCAGCCTGTTCATTATGCTGCGTCCACACCAAACGTGAATAGAGCGAAATGTATCGCTATCTAAAGTTTTATTTATTTTTATTCCGTGTATTCTCTGTGCAAATTCGTGCACCGAACCGCGACGCCCGTACAGTTTCGGTTCAATACGAATAACTTACATGTACCGTTCCACCCCTAGACAATACAATATTATTGTAAATGATATCACATAAAAAGCTAACATTAATTGAATCAAGCAAACAAACAGCTTTTGTTTTTGCTTCAAAAAGCTTGACTTACCTCGAATTTCACATAAGATTCCTACACGTTATGAGTTTCCATCAGACTCGCGTGGTTGACGCTGTGTGCTTCAAGATTCTGACGCAAGTGCTAGATTCCGATTGGCCAAGAGAAAAAGTGCTAAGATTCCGATTGGCCCAGAGAAATGTCAATTATAAGAATTATACAATAATGTTTCTCAGTTCTAGCCTGCATGGCATGCAGATGAAGGGCGGGCAGCAAATCTAGCATAATGTTGTTATAAACATGGACTTTTAAAAGTTTCTGGACTAGAATCTGATCTGTCAGGTGATGCTAGAAAGAAGAAAAGTTTTAATCTTGAATGCAGCGAAGAACATTTGTCCAGTAATTCCTCTGATTTGACCCTTCGCAACGACCCGCCCCCTTAGTTACTGTCGCTATGTCCGAGAAGCTACGCCGCTCTCATGTTCTCACCACGCAGTGAAAAATACATCGCGGAGCAGAGAGGAGACTGACAACACGCTGACAGACAGGACAGACCAGGTTACTTTTGATATTAAACAAAGTCTCACCTTTCAAATTTGGTCATTTTTTTTAAAAGAAATTTAAACAATAAATACCGTTTTGTGGCTCTTTAATGTGTCGTGACAGATGAGATCGCTGTAGAGCATCAGTTAAAGCTGCTCGTGTAAACATGAATGAACATAAGAAGGAATGTTGTTTTAACCGCGGAAAGGCGTCAGTACACTCCGTTTTTCAAGTTCAAATCCTCCCATGTTAATCTAAGATCTCTCCTGACTGCTTGGACAAAATGGTGGATGGCGAAGTATGATTGGTCAGATTACCTGTCAATCAAGCTCCACGCGAAGGGTCAAATTCGAAGCAAGATCGTGCGACATTTATTTAGTAACAACGTTTAAGTTTTGTTTACGATGGGTGGAAATTAAAATACACTATTTAGTGTTTGTAATTGTCGTTGATGCGCTGCGTTTTCAGGTAACGTTAACAGTTAACCTTACAAAAGAAAAACGCATGCCAATGCCAAGTAATATCTAGACTGTGCGGAAACATGTGCATTTGAATTATTCTTGTACATTAGTATTTATACTATAATCATATTGGATTAAATTAGTGTCGATTTCTGCTGGTTTTGAGTCGAAAGGAACGAAGATTCGGAGTTAACATTAACGATGCTAAAACATTAATAACTGTCAAATTAAGACACAGTAGATTAGACCGTCTAAGGAAACAAATCATTGCGAATATTTACTTTTTGCTTGGAAGCAAACAGTTTCTTTTGATATATATACTTCTTTGATGCCGAGCTGAAGGTGTGAATTCAGTTGTGACCCTGGCAGACAGTGAGACGCTCTAGTGCGAGACTGTCCTCCATCGGTTGGCCTTCGTACTGCACGCTTAAACACTGGGGCATTTTTTACAGTCTAATGGATTTGCTGCGAGCCGATCTTCGGTTCCACATGGTTCCGTATGTTCCACGTTCCCAGCGTTCTGATGGTCCCGTCCACTTGCTCGCAGCGAAGTTCCACTTAGATCCCTATGTGGTCATGATGTGAGGTTTGTCATTGGTCCTTCTCGAAAGTTCCACTTAGCCTGCAATGCATCCTGATTGACCTGTGGGCGGGACCGCTACCGAGCGCGTTTGACGAAGTGGGGGAGGTATTGCTCAACAGTACTACGCAGTGCTTTGAACATTTTAAACGGATTTTAATACGGATCAACAATTAGTGAACTATTAGTTTTGTGTTTTAAACGTGAATAAAGTAAGAGGTAAGGCTATGGGCGAACACCTGTTTGCATTTTTATTTTTCGTATTTACATTTAATCCAAATGTCATGGTTGATATTATCATGAATAGTAATATGAAGCAATGGCTTTGTCGTTTTGATTTATTTTCTTGATCTATAGTTACTGTGTTAAAAAACATGGTTAATTTTCCACAATTCTGTGTGGTTTTGTAAGATTTTATGTGCCTCGAATTAATATTTTGAAGGAAAAAAAAATGCAAGTATAATGCCATACATTTTAATTACTGTAGTAAAGCAATGGTAAGTTTGTGGTTACTTTACTGATGTTTTACTGTGTTATTTTAATACATAGTTACTTGAGTAAAACTATGTCTATATGCCTCTTATCATTTTATTATTATTTGCATCAATTTAAAATATACAATTTGATTCACATTTATTTGTATAGTGCTTTTCACTATACACATCGTTTCGAAGCAGCTTTACAGAAAATGCAAGTTTCTAGATTACAAGATATTATATTGATATACACTCACCTAAATGATTATTAGGAACACCTGTTCAATTTCTCATTAATGCAATTATCTAATCAACCACTCACATGGCAGTTGCTTCAATGCATTTAGCCAGACGGGCCGGTCTGAGTATTTCACAATCTGCTCAGTTACTGGGATTTTCACGCACAACCATTTCTAGGGTTTACAATGAATGGTGTGAAAAGGGAAAAACATCCAGTATGCGGCAGTCCTGTGGGCGAAGATGCCTTGTTGATGCTAGAGGTCAGAGGAGAATGGGCCGACTGATTCAAGCTGATAGAAGAGCAACTTTGACTGAAATAACCACTCGTTACAACCGAGGTATGCAGCAAAGCATTTGTGAAGCCACAACACGCACAACCTTGAGGCGGATGGGCTACAACAGCAGAAGACCCCACCGGGTACCACTCATCTCCACTACAAATAGGAAAAAGAGGCTACAATTTGCAAGAGCTCACCAAAATTGGACAGTTGAAGACTGGAAAAATGTTGCCTGGTCTGATGAGTCTCAATTTCTGTTGAGACATTCAGATGGTAGAGTCAGAATTTGGCGTAAACAGAATGAGAACATGGATCCATCATGCCTCGTTACCACTGTGCAGGCTGTTGGTGGTGGTGTAATGGTGTGGGGGATGTTTTCTTGGCACACTTTAGGCCCCTTAGTGCCAATTGGGCATCGTTTAAATGCCACGGCCTACCTGAGCATTGTTTCTGACCATGTCCATCCCTTTATGGCCACCATGTACCCATCCTCTGATGGCTACTTCCAGCAGGATAATGCACCATGTCACAAAGCTCGAATCATTTCAAATTGGTTTCTTGAACATGACAATGAGTTCACTGTACTAAAATGGCCCCCACAGTCACCAGATCTCAACCCAATAGAGCATCTTTGGGATGAGGTGGAACGGGAGCTTCGTGCCCTGGATGTGCATCCCACAAATCAATCTCCATCAACTGCAAGATGCTATCCTATCAATATGGGCCAACATTTCTAAAGAATGCTTTCAGCACCTTGTTGAATCAGTGCCACGTAGAATTAAGGCAGTTCTGAAGGCGAAAGGGGGTCAAACACAGTATTAGTATGGTGTTCCTAATACCGGTAATCCTTTAGGTGAGTGTATATACAAGATATTATCTGTAATCAGAGGTGACTGACATAATAATGTCCATGTCAAAAATGTACAAAAATACAATCCAAATAAATACAAATAAGTACAAAATTACAAAACTAATACAAATCATGCAGTTAGCAAACATCATGTATTCATTTAGACAGAAGCAATGAGCTTTCTAAAGCAATTATTACAGGTTTTGATCATAATGATTACAATATAAAGACAATTTAACAGTTTTGATTTGATTGTCATTTGTGTGTGTGTGTGTGTGTGTTTCTTGTAGAAAATGGATTTCAATCCTCTGTTTCAAAAAGAGCCCAGTGGTGAGCTCACCCTTAAGCCCTCTTCTGAGGTAGCGCCCCTCGCTGCTGTCTACCGGAGAAATCCTAGTCCGGGACGCTCATGGCCTGCCATAAGGGTGAAGGAGGAGGCCGTTGCTCATGTGTCAGCACAAGGAGGTGACACATCAAGTCACCAGCTCGTGCTGAGCGAGAGCGCCCTGCAGTTCGGCCAGTACCGGGGTAAAACCTTAAAATGGTTGCTATCGAATGACATCGGATATGCATCCATGGTGCTGGCCGTCCATCAACGGGAGCGTGAGGGAGGAGACACCACCCAGTCTGCCATAATGGGGAACAAGGATGCCTTGCTATCATACGCTGGCCTGTTCCTTGACATGATGGCTGCCATCAGCGAGCGGCGGGTTCGAGAGGGCACTGGCACACCAGTCCAGGAAGACCTAATGAGAGTAGGGTTCGGCAAATTTGCCAGCCAGTCCTTCAAGGACCTTTATGAGGCAGTGGATCGGGACAGAAAAGGGTATGGTTTACATGTCTAACAGAGGATGCAGGCAGGCCGAATTTGTTGTGTTGGGGCTTGATTTAGTTGTGTGTGTCCCTCCTTTTCAGCTTCACCAAGTGGGTTAAGAAGCAGGAAGCAAGACCGGGTACCAAGATTGATGCTCTGCAGGCCTACATCAAGAGAAGAGATGCTGAGAGGATGGCATCAGCGTCTCCAGGCATGAATCTCACTTATCATTTGTTTGTTTTGGGATTTCATCTTGTAATTCAGCTGACTTGAGCTTAATAATGACACTAATGTCTTTTTAGAGCTGCTTCAAAGTAGATTGTGAATTATCATATCTGATAAAGTTTGCATCATTGATTCTGTTATTTCCCTGTTAATTAGTGTTAAGCTGCTTTGAAACAATCTATGTTGTGTAAAACAAAGGTGAGTTGACTTGTAATTATTAACACCCTTCATCCTGATATCAACAGTGGTTGCCTCCAGCTCAGCTTCTGCAGCAGTTGAACTGTCTGATGATGATCTACTTGCTGCAGCTGCTCATGTAGATGTTCTAGGTGGGCATTACCTATTTTTTTTGTGGGTTTAAATTTGAGGTTTAATTTACAGAATACTGTTCATTTGTATGTTAAATGACCTGTTTTGTTGTTATGTATCATCAGCCTTTAGATGGATGGTTTTGGATCAGTAAGGTAGGAGGTGTACTACACATGCTGGTCGTCCAGGCTAATGTGGTTATGTTTTATAGCGATTAACTGTTCAAAAAAATTATGTTCTATGCAAACTCCCCAAACATTTTTAATATATTTGTTTTATATTATTATTGTTTGTGGCAAGGGTGTGTAAGAGAATTGTTATTTATATTTTAATATGCCCAGCAGTGAACTCTGGATGCAGACCCGTCGTCAATAATGACTTATTGTGCCCCCAAACGTTCAATATTTAATGTCTACAATTGTGATCAATTTCACTTTCTCACAAAATTGTTTCAGCAGAACTTATCTCACAGGAACAGTAATCTCTACAACGGTAGATATGCAACACATTATCTTCAGAAATGATTCAGAAAATTCATTATTCAACGCATTATTACACAGAACGTAACTGGAAATATAATTATATTCATTAATGACTGTTAAAACATCCCAAAACAGCACCCAAACCTTGCAAAGATCTACCTCATTAATTATTCAAATGCAACAGCCAATGGCAAGTCTCCAGCAGCAGACCTTTCAGTATGTTATTTTTGTGTTAGTAGTTTTATTTATTCAAATTACAATATGCAGTTTGTGTGTAAGTATATATATCATATAAATCATGCAATTCATTTAGTTAAGCATACAGTATTGTTTATACGTAATTCCTTTGCGGAGCTGCGCATTGCATACGATCTCAGAATGCGATTTTGTAATATACATTACGTTGATTGTGCCTGTTACTCAAGAAAGCCACTAGATGGCACTGTGTTGTGTATGTGACGAACAATGCCGATTAACAATAGGCTACTACCTAAATGTGGAAATGTTAAGAGAAAATAAACAGAGACATTGAGATCATACGGTGAAGTATTTTATTTGAATAATTGAACAAAACAAGACTAAAAGTGTGCCCCCCTATGAAAATTAAATGCCTCCCCATTTGGTTTGTTCTGGCGACGGCCCTGTCTGGATGCCAGCCAATCAGCGGGTGTAATCAGCAGCTCGGATTATCGAGCGTATCAACAAACTCGAATATTACGAATGTACTGATATAACATTGTCTTCCCAGAGTACTTTTACAATGTACTGACATGGAATTTGTCGATGTCTTATTACGTCTTGCCGTCAATCACTGGTTTTGATATTTAAAAGATACTATAACGTTAGTTAATTAACGTGAACTTCAACGTCAGGCGTCCTGTTTACACATTTATATTTACACTTTGAATTTCGACTCCAAACTGTAGTTAACTACATCTACAGGGTCTAAGGAAGATAACTAGGTAGTCTGATCAAAGATTAAATACATTTTGAGAGATCGCTAGCATGTAATGTAATGCATTGCATTGGAAATTAATGGGACATGTGACGATCTCTGAAAACAAAATTAAATTATGAATAGACCATGCATACAGTTAGTCTCTTTAGACCCTTAAGATTATAATATCACCACGTGAAATCAAAATATAAAGTTTAAGTGTATGTTTTATGCATTAACAATAATCTGTTTGTTAATGGCTGCCAGTGCATAACCCTTGGGTCATTGTTTCACGTTATGTTAACTTGTTAACGTTAATATTTCAATAGTGAATGTGTAGTACTAGTATATCATTAATCTTATGTGTGATATTCCTGTTAATATGGCAATTAACATGTAGTTTAACCTGTAATGCTCGCTTAATGCAAGGCTGTTATCCAAATTCTCGTTTTTGCTCTTCGTTTTCAGGTAACGTTACAAAAGAAAAAAGAAGAGTCAAGGAAACGACGACATTTTGACAGACATCTATGCGGACACGACACATGGTATGTGCATTTTAATTATTTTATACATTAGAATTAATCCTATGTGTCGTGTCGATTGCTGAAGTGTTGGTTTTGAGTCGAAAGGAATGAAGATTCAGAGTTAACATCGATGCAAAAACATTAATAACTGTCAAATTAAGACACGGTAGATTAGATCGTCTATGGGAACAGCAGGATGTTAAATGCAGTCATTGCGAATATTTACAACATTTTTTGTAAAAAGTTTATTTTCCTGTAACAACTTTGAACCCGATCGAGCTGAGGTGTAAATTCAGCTGTGTGTGTGAGCCAGTGAGACGCTCTAGTGCGAGACTGCCCTCCAGCGGTTGGCCTGCGTACCACTGCACGCGTAAACACTGGGTTTTTCACTTGATGGTGTAAAACATGAAAAATTACAGTAAATTCATAATTAATAATTAATAAAAACGAGGAACGCTTCACGAATTTGCGTGTCATCCTTGCGCTCTATGCCCAGCAATGGTCTCTGAATGCCAGCCAATCAGCGGTTAGTATAATCGAGCGTTTGTCGAGCGTTTTCAGTTTTGGGCCAATCAGCAGCTCGGAAAATCGAGCGTTTATCGAGCGTTTTCAGCTTTGGGCCAATCAGCGGTTAGTATAATCAAGCGTTTGTCAAGCGTTTTTGGGCCAATCAGCAGCTCGGATTATCGAGCGTTTGTCATAGCAACCATCAACAAACTCGAATATTACGAATGTACTGATATAACATTGTCTTCCCAGAGTACTTTTACAATGTACTGACATGGAATTTGTCGATGTATTATTACGTCTTGCCGTCAATCACTGGTTTTGATATTTAAAAGATATCATAACGTTAACTTAGTTAATTAACGTAAACGTCAACGTCAGGCGTCCTGTTTACACATTTAAACCATATTTACACTTTGAATGTTGACTCCAAACTGTAACTTAGTTAACTACATCTACAGGGTCTTAGGAAGATAACCAGGTAGTCTGATCAAAGATTAAATACATTTTGAGAGATCGCTAGCATGTAATGTAATGCATTGCATTGGAAATTAATGGGACATGTGACGATTTCTGAAAACAAAATTAAATTATGAATAGACCATACAGTTAGTCTCTTTAGACCCTTAAGATTATAATATCACCACGTGTAATCAAAATATAAAGTTTAAGTGTATGTTTTATGCATTAACAATAAGCTGTTTGTTTAATGGCTGCCAGTGCATAGGGGGCTAACCCTTGGGTCATTGTTTACCTGTTGTTTCACGTTACGTTAATTTGTTAACGTTAATATTTCAATAGTGAATGTGTAGTATTAGTATATCATTAATCTTATGTGTGATATTCCTGTTAATATGGCAATTAACATGTAGTTAGTGGTGCTTGCCAAAGAAGGCAACACTAGTGTTCTGTTGCAGAACACAGAACACAGACACAGCTTGTCTGAAGTATAGGGATCTTCGCCGTGACGTCACGACGCGGTTACATGCGCTCTGGTTGGCAAAAAGAAAAGTAATGGCTTGCTGCGCAGCGCAAACACAGAAGACAAATGGTTGTATCGTGCTGTGAGATCGGCTGTGTTAACAGGTTCGATAAGAGTAACCTTAAGTTCTACCGCGTACCTAAACAGCTTCAATCAAGAAGATAGCTGTGGATTTCTGCAATTAGGCGTCTAGAATGGGGTACACATTTAAACCCAGATATCACCATGATAAGTACTGAGTTGATTACATCAAGACAAACAAAAAATGTATTACAAGTTTTTTTAAAATTGTTTGTTATTAACATTTGTTATTAACATTATTAACATTTGTTGTTAACAGTTATTAACATTATTAACATTTGTTGTTAACATAGACAAACGGTGCATAATATTACTTATGTACTAATTTGCATAAATACCCAAAACAGATCTAAATATTGGGTATAGCCAGGTGAAAATGTCTTCAGATAATATTGGATCTTGTTGACACCTTACAGTAAAATACCTAATGTTAAGGTCTGAACGGAACCCATTCAGGCTACCCATGAACATTAATACATGGAGGCTGGAAGAAGTAGCTACTTTAGAAACCAAACCAGCCTTTATTAATTTGTATTGCAGAGATGGGGTTTGGGGCTGAAACAAGACACAAGGGTAAAATAAAAAGTGGCTGGATCAAAAAATCAAATTACGTACACAATGCACGACTAGAGAATTTCATCTTCATTCTCTTCACAGGCCATCTGCATTGAGTTTGGTTCTTTCTGCCAACCAGTTCGCGGCCACGCCCATATCGTGACGTCACATTTGACTCCGGCGAACATCCCTATAGAGCTGGTAAGTCCCGCCCATCCGTAAAACTCCAAGTGGACCTCTAGGTTGAAAAAGCGTCAATGCAAGTGAATGAGAGAAAATAATTATTTTCTGATCCCGTTTGAATTTTGCAATGAATGTGAACATATGTTGTCTGTGAATTTTTTATATAATTTCATGTAAAATCATGTAACGAGTTTGACAGTATATTGTATGAGTCTTTGGCTAGCAGTTATGGAATAGACATAACGAGAAAGACTACACGTAGAACGCCGGCCATCTCCCCACTTGCGTACCTAAACCCTTCCACATGCCCAGACCTGAAGTGGTTTTCACCACGCTCAACTAGTTTGTCCTCTCCCTGAAAGAAGGCGGTGAAGTGCACCAAAGACACAGGCATGTTTAGCGGGATCCGTGGGCTAGTGGTGGTGATGTATATCAAACGCGTCGAAAGCAGCGAAGAGTTGTAGTCCACAAAGTGCTCTCACACAAAGTCTAACCGTATGAAAATTCTACCCGCTAAATTGTAGCATTCTTTACACGAAAAATTATATAAAAAATTCACAGACAACATATGTTCACATTCATTGCAAAATTCAAACGGGATTAGAAAATAATGATTTTCTCTCATTCACTTGCATTGACGATTTTTCAACCTAGAGGTCCAGCGGGGTTAGCGGAAGGGGCGGGACTTACCAGCTCTATAGACCCGTTTTGCGCCGACGTCACAGTTACGTCACGGCGCTAGCTGGAGGCAAAACAAAGGGAAAACTGGAGGCGGCCAATACAAACCAGCACAGATTCGGCTACACAATAAGGAGCTTAAATTGTTATTATTATTATTAAATGTCCTCTTGTTGTGTTGTTGGGTGCAAGAATCGATGAAAAATAAATATGCTGTATCTGGAATTTTTATTTCTAGAAAATATTCACTTCATTAAAATTGCACCGTAATGTCACTCTACATTGTCGGCTACTTGGCGCTGGCTAGGCAGAACTGCGGATCGTGCCACACGAGTCTTGTACATGAGCATTCATCACATAGTTAGTTTCTCTTTACGCTCTGTTTCTCTATCAGGTAGGTGTAGAAGTCAGGCCACTCAACCGGAGGTAACGTTAACGTTAATCCTGTCAGATCGTCCCATTGACTGAGCGTGTAATGTTATGGGTCGGCCAATCTGGTTCCGTCCGTTAAAATTAACTTTTGCAAATAACAATCGCGGTCCTGGACAGTGAGTGACCTTGCACATTAAGATAAACTCAGATTTTCTCCCGTCATTGTTAAAAAACAAGCTAACAAAACTTGCAAACTGGCGTTAGTGAAGTGGCCAGAGGGATCGTTCTGCCTCCACCTAAGCTCCGCCCATATAAAAATGTCACCATGTTTACCAACTGAAAAGGGGTCTATAAAATCATTGGTTACCCGTAAGCCAATCACATTTCATTACATTACATTTCTTCATTTAGCTGACGCTTTTATCCAAAGCGACTTACAATTGCTATATATGTCAGAGGTCGCACGCCTCTGGAGCAACTAGGGGTTAAGTGTCTTGCTCAGGGACACATTGGTGTCTCACAGTGGATTCGAACCCGGGTCTCTCACACCACAGGCATGTGTCTTATCCACTGTGCCATCACCACCCACACATCACATAACGTTTGGTTATGACCTGTGTTATGCGCCAGCTCAGACGCGTCGAACTAAACCTGTAAACACATTACGATGCGAAAACAAAACCATCGTGTGAAATACCGGAGTGCACATGGTTGTGAACGACTTTTGTAGATTATGTGAAGTAAATCTACACATTCACGGCACAATCGGGGCCTCATATCCTCTAGCATAATCCTCTTGGCTCTCAACGAAGGTGGTCGCATTTTCTCTCCCTCTCCCTCCCCTTACCTCTCCTGCTTTGCTTCTTTCGTCACGTCTAGTCTACTGTCTTGTACTTGAGAGACTCTCTCAGCACTGCTCTCCAAACCAAGAAATTATGGATTTGATCAACTGGTCTCTCAACGCAATTGACACCATCTTCTCGACGAGAAGTCTGGGTTCGGGGGAACCTGACTGCCCTGCCGGGACGTTCGCAGCTGGCTACACGATGGACGCGTGGGAGAGGTTGCGGGTCGTGTGTCTGGCGGCTCTTTCCGTGGAGGACGTTGAAGATATCTACCTATTTGGTACCATGATAACAGGTTTTCTGCTGATTGGATTAGGCATTTCCCTGGTTTATCGAGGAATTAAGAAGACGGTGACAGCTGTTCAAAGCCCCACAAGGCTGCCCGTCATGATTGAAGCGGTGGGCAGAGCTGTCGGCATTCAGACTGGGACTATGAACCAGAATATGGATAACATCATGGAGAAGCTCACAGCTTTGCAAAGGCAAATGGATCGTTTCAGAGACCAAAATGGTCCAGGAGAATAGCCTGTGTAAATTGAATGCGGCTACTCGCCCGAAGACCAAACAATCCCAATCTTATCTGTTTCGGCACCCCCTACCAGCACTGGCCTTGGCCAAGGCCGCTGCTAGAACAACAACTCTCCCGGAAGAGCACTGCAGTGAGCCGCTCTTGCGTTCCTTCCCCGACTCCCCAGACACTTGGGATTGTTGACTTTGTATGGACCTGATCAAGGTTGTCTCCATGGCAACTTGCTGTGTATCGCTATGACAATCCTGCGGACTGAGGCATCTAGATTATGGTGCTGGCTTAGCAGCTCTCTCCAGGCCTACACACACATGAACTTACATATACACATATATGCATCCGCCCCACACCCCATCCCACGCCTTCGCCGCTTCGTACCCACAGTCTGACAGGCGGGTCTGTGACCAGCGCCATAATGGCTGCAGGACCGGATGCTGCTTGCCTGGGCTGGACTAACTCCATCCCCCACTCCCCACACGTGTTGCAATGTCTTGTTCATGTTGTAGATTGTACTGTTCATGTGCTAATGTTGCTGAGGTGTTTTTTCCTGTTCCCAGACTGTACTCCCTACAGGAGCATAGTCTGGGGGTCGCCTTTTTTTTCTCCTCACCTCTCCTCATGTCATGCTGTATTTTTCTCAAGATTGGCGCTGATCATAGCAGCCATGGTAGCATCTTGCTACCGAAGCACATTCCTTGTGTGTGAAAGCACTACTTGGCAATAAAGTTGATTCTGATTCTGATTCTGATTCTAAACTAATATTTGACAGTAGAGAGAAACAGGAAAATATTTGCAGCCAACTGTCAAAGTTAGGATTAGTTCTGTCAAACACAGCTCTTTGTTCATTTCGAGTCTGTCGGAAATGCTGCAACTTAATTGCAAGATTACAGCATGACATGGCAATATTTAAGAACTGGAAAAGAAAGGAGACACTGATCTGTCAAAAGGTTGCCAGTTCGAGCTCGACAGATAAAACGACGATCGGTAATAGTTGATAAATTAAACTTTTCCCAAAACCTGTCGGGAGTAGGGCCACGACATCACCTCCATTCAAAATGTTTAAAATGCAGGCATGGACGCCGAGTTAATGCGCCTCCTCTCAAAGGCCATCGACCAGCTAGGCCCCTTCAGTGGTCACCGCCTAAGGAGCCCGCGCCGAATCGACTCGACGGATGTTTCCTGCACCGTCGTCGCCAGGCGCCAGCGTCCAGATCTGCACCTTTCCTGCCAGAGCTCCACTCAGAACTCTCTAAATCGTGGAACACTCCATTCTCCACGAGGCTCCACACGCAAGTCTCCGCGACGCTCTCCCACGTGGATGGCGCCGCCGAGAAGGGGTACGCTTCTATCCCCCCTGTGGAGGAGGCGGTCGTAGCGCACCTTTGCCCGCCATCCAGCGGATGGCGCTCAAAGTCTGCCCTCCCTTCCAAAGCCTGCAGGATGACGCCCTGCATTCCATGGCTGTTCTGCAGATCCTTCAGGCCGATCTCCCTCCACGAGTGGGACGAGAAAGGCTTGGACCCGGCTGCCATTACGTATTTGAGGAGCGCGACGGACCTTTCACTTCGCGCCACCAAATCAGCAGCCCAGGCGATCGGCAGATGCATGGCTTCGCTCACCGTCACAGAGAGACACCTCTGGCTGATGCTAGCGGACATGAGGGAATCGGAGCGCGACACTTTCCTGAACGCGCCGCTCTCCCCCACTGGTCTCTTTGGCCCAGCGGTTAACGGGATCGTAGACCGCTTCACCGAAGTGCAAAAGACCTCGCAGGCCATGAACTTGTTCCTGCCTCGTCGCTCTAGCTCCACCGCAGGCCGCTCACGTGACAAGCCTCCTGCGCAAAGTGCTAACCAGCGACCAGCCCAGCCTGCTTCTTCGCAGCGACGACAGGGCGGCCGCCCTAGATCGTGGTCGTCAAGCCAACACAGGCCGCCTCCCCCGCGGGGACGTCGGCCTAGGATAACAGACACACTGCCTCCGGCTCAGCTCGCACACTACAAAGCTCGCGCAAAACGCTCCCCATTCAACACAATCGGGGCGCCGCGTGTAAAACAGCCAGCCACTGCTGTCAGTGAGCCGCCGTATTCGAGGACTCATACCAGTCAGGTTGCAAATGTAGGTCACGTGCCCGCTCACGAGCGCTCACGCTTACTAGCAAAGACTGCGCCCGCGGCGCCGCTCGCGCTTTGCAAAGCGATCACAGAACAGTCCCCATTCAGAGCAGTCGGGACGTTGTATGTAAAACAGCCAAAACCCGCTGTCAGCGAGCCGCCGTTTCCAAGCACCGAGGGCGCTCGATCGAAACCCGGAGGCCATTCTCCCCTTAGCTGTACATGCACAAGCATGGGAAGCGATTCCAGGGGTGTCAAAATGGGTGCTGAGCATGATAAGACAGGGCTATTCACTACAATTCGCTCGCCGCCCCCCGCGCTTTCTAGCACGGACCGCGACGAAAGTGAATGCGGAAGTAGCACATCTACTCCGCGCAGAGATAGCCAAACTGCTGTGCAAAGGGGCCATAGAACTGGTACCGCCTTCTCTGAGCGAGTCAGGCTTTTACAGCCATTATTTTCTCGTACCCAAGAAGGACGTCTAAGACCAAGAAGGTCTTAAGACCTATCTTAGACCTGAGATTAGTATCTGAACAAAGCTCTCATGAGGAGACCGTTCAAAATGCTCACGACCAGACAGATCCTTGCGCATATTCGCCCGAGGGACTGGTTTATCTCTCTAGATCAGAAAGACGCCTACTTTCAGATTCAGATTATACCCCGTCACAGGCCATTGTTGAGATTTGCCTTCGACAGCCAGGTATATCAATACACCGTCCTCCCGTTCGGCCTGTCATTAGAACACCATAGCAACCACCCAAAATACCTTAGAACACCCTAGCAACCACCAAAATACCTTAGAAGACCCTAGCAACCACCCAAAATACCTTAGAACACCTTAGCAACACCATAGCAACCACCAAAATACCTTAGAACACCCTAGCAACCACCCAGAACACCCTAGCAACCACCCAAAATACCTTAGAACACCCTAGCAACCACCCAGAACACCCTAGCAACCACCCAAAATACCTTAGAACACCCTAGCAACCACCCAAAATACCTTAGAACACCCTAGCAACACCATAGCAACCACCCAAAATGCATTAAAACACCCTAGCAACCACCCAGCACACCCTAGCAACCGCCCAAAATACCTTAGAACACCCTAGCAACCACCCAAAATACCTTAGAACACCCTAGCAACACCATAGCA